>CM076581.1:1264360396-1265062896 GCA_034641835.2 Pinus albicaulis
AAAATTGATGACCTTTCAACAACAGATAAGTAATTTCCACCATGACTTGATAAAGAGACAACAAAAATAGAATCTGGTTCTTGAGTACACTTTCACTAGAAAATTTGGCAGAAATTTCGACGGCCAATTCGTCGCTATTCTGACACATACTCGTCGCAAGAGCGACAGTTCGAGCGTGGGAAAAACGTGGTTTGTCATACCGTTGCAGTTCCAACGCAATTAAAAAGTGTCTCACTATCGACACCTTTTCCGTCGCTTCCAAACACTTCCAAACAAGCGTCACTCTTCCGACGTCTCCTAATCCGTCGCACTTCCGACCTCTATAAACTGTCGCACTTCCGACGAAATGTGGTCCGACGTTTTGAACGTCGCTCTTCCGACGTCTGTAAACTGTCACAATTACGACGAAATGTGGTCCAACGTTTTGAACGTCGCTCTTCCGATGTCTGTAAACTGTCACAATTACGACGAAATGTGGTCCGACGTTTTGAACGTCGCTCTTCCGACGTCTGTAAACTATCACAATTACGACGAAATGTGATATGACGTTTTGAACGTCGCGCTTCCGACCTCTGTAAACTGTCACAATTCCGACGCTTACAAGACGTCGGAATTGCGACGGAAGGTTCAATTTAAAAAAAAAAAATGAAACTTTAAAAGAGGAAAAACGTTGTTTTGAATATATTATATGAAGTAAAACAGTACATGAAGTCATTACATTTTCACATCTGAATATTTGAACCCAAATATCCATCCAGAAAAGTGGAAGTCCCACCCCAGACAATGATAGAAAAATACCCCATGTCACATACAGGGACATGATATAAAACCCAGTAACGGTCCACATGGAGATTATCGACAATCTGAGAAAGCATCCAAATATGCCCGAGGCATCTATAAGAAAGTGAAATAGCGGTATGTAGAATAGTAAAGCAACAGATAGAGTACCAACGTCCATTGTTCCAAATACAAATTAAAGTACCCAAAATCCTTGAACAGAGAAAAACGCTAATCATGTGAGGAGTGTGATATGTCCAAAATATAAAAATACCATCAGACCATATCAATAAACCGGCAACATAGACCAGCATCGCTAGTTTTGAAGGCAGAGTGATAAACATTAATCATTTTTTTTTCACAAGAGAAAAAATGTTGTTTTGAATATATTATATGAAGTAAAAAAGTCCATGAAGTTATTACATTTTCACATCTGAAGATTGGAACCCAAATATCCATCCAGAAAAGTGGAAGTCCCACCCTAGACAGTGATAGAAAAATACCCCATGTCACATACGGGGACTTGATATAAAACCCAGTAACGGTCCACATGGAGATTATCGACAATCTGAGAAAGCATCCAAATATGCCCGAGGCATCTATAAGAAAGTGAAATAGTATTATGTAGAATAGTAAAGCAACAGATAGAGTACCGACGTCCATTGTTCCAAATACAAATTAAATTACCCAAAATCCTTGAACAGAGAAAAACGCTAATCATGTGAGGAGTGTGATATGTCCAAAATATAAAAAGACCATCAGACCATATCAATAAATCAACAACATAGACCAACATCGCTAGTTTTGAAGGCAGAGTGATAAACATTAATCATTTTTTTTTCACAAGAGAAAAAACGTTGTTTTTAATATATTATATGAAGTAAAATAGTCCATGAAGTCATTACAACAATATATAGACAGATGGTCTAGTAGATAAGAAAAATGATAACTGATGTTGTGCTGTTTCCTTCTTTTAAGAATGTGCTGGAGGCAGGCCCTATATCTTGGCTTGCTGTTGTCCTCTTTAGTAATTCTATGTTGATTATTTCATTTCACTGATACTCTTTAACTGCTCTGATACTCTTTGACCTTTGTTCATCCTTTTATCCTTTTTATCATGATATATTGTGGTAAATAGGCAAAAATTTATGTAAGGATAATTTTTTACAAAAGTTCCATCATTTCTTCCCACCATTGAACTTTTGGCACTCTGGTCCTTTGCAACTTTCTTAGTGTTTCATCAGCCTCAGTATATCTGAAGAAATCAGGCTGATTTGGGAACCAATGATTTACTTCATGCTCAAGATAAAATAAATTCTCCAATCTGTCATGAAGGTTTTTCCCTGTAGGCAATGCTGCTGTTGATGAACTGGTTGAAGAACTAGCTTGATTATCGGCATATTTGTCCAATTTTTCAACATAACTATCAAGGTCCATTAGCTTATCTTCTGCAACTATAGGACTGGGCAATCCTCTATTTAACAAAATATTCAATCTTTCTCTGAAGGCAATGATTTCTTCTTGCATATTTGAGCACCTTTGTTCTAAATTCTGTACCAGATTTCTTTTAGTAAAAACTTTCTTTATTTCCAGAATTGTTCCGGTCCTGTCCTGAATACTAATTTCTGCAAGTTGATTCTTAGTGTGAGTATTCAAAAAATGTATAAGTCTATTGGCCTCTTCTAGCATATTTCCCAACTCTTCTCTTGATCTCTCAATCTCATCCAGAGCCAATTTAACTAAGTTATTCTGTTCATCCATTATCTGAATTGAGGGCCAAACATCCTTTATTGATTGAATGATATTATCCCAAAGAATATCATTTATTTCTTTTAAAGGTTTCTCCAATGTGAGATCCTTTTCCAATGCTTTGACTATTTTTTCTAATTTGTTCACTTCTCTTGTTTTATCAACAACACTCATTTTTGAAAGATCATATTTATGTTCTAGAGTGGCCAATTGTTCCTTTGTTTTGTGAAGCTCTATGGCCTGAATGTTCATATCTTCCATTGACTTTGTTAATTCATCGGTGTTCAAATTTGCAGTGTTGCTCTGTGACAATTCTTCTGGCTGACCTGTTGTTGCTGTACCTGTCACTACTCCTACTGTAGATACTAGAATATTTGCTTGCTTATCATTTAATGCATTCTCAAGCTCTTTTTCAGTTGCACTAAGTTTCTCATTCAATTTTAAGAGCAAATCCATTAGTTCTTCCTCAGAATTTTGTTTGATGATTTCTGCAGTCTGTGGATGTCTTGAGGCCGATAAATTTAATTGTTTTCTCAGAGCTGCAATATCATCATCTTTTCTCTTGATCAAAGCTTCAATACCTTTCACATCTTTAGGATTTTGACCCAAACCAATGATTATTTCCTCTAAAGTTTTGATTCTATTATCCTTAGCCTGGGAGGAGGCTTTTTCAAGATGCAACTATGTATTAGTATTATCCAAAGAATCCTGCAACTTATGGGTCATCATTGATTTATCCGTCAGAGTAGAATAAATCATCTCACATGTTTGCTTGTGTAGCTCAATTTGATCTAAAGGATGGATATCCTTTACTAAGACTTCAAAATTAGTCCTAACGTAATCTGCAGCTGTCTGAGGCTGCCGCACCTTGGGCTTCAAATGGCTCATTAACATCCTACCCTGTTGGATGTCATAAGCTGACATCAATCTTTCTTGATTTTTTGGAGCCATCTTCAAATATTGGTTGTACACTTTAAGTCTAAGTGGATCGTTCCTGGCCTTTATATTGGTGAATGTTCTTTTGATGTCCCAGGCAGTTTTTACTGGAGGTTTGAAAGAAGATATTTCTGCACTTTGTTGCCTCTGTATTCCCTGTTTTTGAAAATTAGTGGATGTCCCACTACCTGTATCTGTTTGCTGACTGTCTTCTCTTCCCTGGCTGTCAAGGATTTCCTGAAATGATTCATCTTCTGGAAGGGGAGTTAATTTCTGCCTTTTAACATCTTGCTGTTCAGAAGAGCCACCAATAGGAGTAGTTGTTTCAGCCTCTCTCTTTTTGCCCTTTTCTATATTCAGAGGAGTTTGTAAAATAGAAATTTCTGGCTCACTGATTTGAGTAGGAGGAATTTTTCCTTGACCTTGTTCTTTAGAAGTCTCTGGTTGCGCTGTCATTATGAATTTTTCAATTATTTGTATATCAGGCTCCTTTTCTTTTCCTTTAGATTCTACTGCTACTGTACTAATCTCCTGCAAATTTTGTTGTAAAGTCTTGGCTGAAGAAGATCCCTGCACCTGTCCAAAAGAATCTAGGTCAAGTATCTTTTCAAGATCTTTCATTACATTTTCAACGTTGACCTGCTCACTATCATTTTCAACCAATGTCCCTTCTGTCCATTCATCCATATTAGCATATTGTTCTATTTCTGGGATTCTTTGATGGATGTATGGTGACTATTTATTTTTCATTCTTCTATCACAGATAAAGTTGTTTGGATCATAAGGCACCCAGTAGAAACTCTTTTGTAGTCTGAGATGGTCTTCTAAAATCCTTTCGGCTTCCTGTCCAGCTTCCTTAGAGTTACAAATGAAGGGACCTAATTGGCTCTTGATCCTGAGTTGAGCCTTTTTCTTTGCATTGCAAAAATGAATTATATCTGAATTATTCATCTGCCTGAAATATTCTAATGCAAAGAGTCTCATTGGGACATACTTGGGCAGTTTGAATGGGAATAATTCACATCCATATATCTTGATCTCTGTGTAGTTTTGATATAGGTACCAGTCACCTATCTTGTAATGCTTTGAGAGCTGAAGGATTTTCTTGATTTCATTGTTAATTCTAGGAGGAGAGACTCCTGTCAACAAGGTAGTTGTAGGATGAACAAAAAGGTCGACAAACTCATTATAGGAATAAGGAGAATCAGAGGAAGTGTGAGTAATGGCAGACCAAAAGATGACTGACCTAGGATTCCCTTTGGCATCAAGTTTCTTAACATAAAAATGGAAATGTTCTGACTGAAAGTAAATCATGAGATGATATATGACAGAAGAATACTTAAATACTCTCTCATTCTCAAATCTCATGAACTGATCATGGATTTTTTCAGCAATATAAGATGCAAAATCGTACTTGACAGCAGGAGGCTGTCCAGGGGTAAAAATGGATAACAATACTAGGGTTAAGTGATCAACATAATCACTAGTATTGAAGTCCATTATGGAAGATATCATGTCTAAAATAACTCTACCCTCATCAGTAAAGAAAGCATAACCATAAGGGGGAGGGTTTTTAGGCTGATGCTCTGGTAACATGAAGGTTTGGCATAGGCGGTTTAACTCTTCATGGGATAACTTAGTAGATTTCTCAAGTAATTCAACCATGGATAGGGGAGTGAGAGCTTGACCAGGTTGGAATTGTAGCATTTAATTTATGGACTGAGCAGTTATTGGGAAAAGGACATTTTGACTTGGGGATAAAACTGCTCGTTGGTTGGGATCATACTTTGCGTAGCAATAATGGATTAACTCGGGAAAAATATGGACTGAGGGGAGAAGGTACATAGGAAGATTTGATTCCCAAAGTCCAAAGATGTCAGAACCATTCAAATAATTGTCTCTGCAGCGGCAAAATATTCGAAGAGGATTCTCACTGAGACGCAAGTCCTTAATTTGAAAATCCATATCGACTAAAGGCAAATAATCCAAGTCCTTGTGAGGGGCATTGATGGGCACGACATTCAGAGCTACAGGAACTTCCATTTCTGGTTCTTGTGGATTCAGAAATGGAATTTTGGGGTTTTTGTGGAAAAGGGGCACAATTACCAGTTTTGGGAATATAATTGCAGTTCTGGGAACGAAAAAGACCAAACTGAACTTCTTTTCAGACCTTAGTGCAGAATTAAAACTAAAACCAGGATTTTTTACAGAGTTTAGCGTGGAATTGGAATAAATACCTGTTTACGGGAAATGAAACGTGTTTAAACAGGCGCTGGTTATGACAGAAGAACCCTGAAATACTCGGCTTCAATTCTCTTCAGCAAGGTAACGGTCAGCAAGCGTTAAAAGTTGGTTTTTGAATTTTGTTGCATGGAAGACTGGCTAGCACACGGAACAATGAAAATGACGCAGACGCAATTTGTTTTATTTACAAAGTCAAAAGGGTGGCGGGGAACAATGAAAATGACCCGAAAAAGATTAGGGCGAATTTGATAAGAAATTCGCGTCACAACTCTCCCTCCGTACGCCAGCCAACTTCAGACCCGAAAAAGATTAGGGCGGAATTCATTTGGTTTTCGCGTCACAAAATTGGCCGACGTCAGCAGGCTATTTTGGAACGCGAATTTGGTTTGAATTATGGTTTATCGCCGTTTGAAGTCCGGCGGGCTCGACTTAAGAGAACCGGGGTCGTGAACATTGTTCAAATATAAAAATCCCGCTTAATAAAGAGACAAGATTGTTGTGCTTTCGGAACCTGACCCGAGGATTGGACATGAGTTAACAAACAAAAGGAAAGCGGAACCAGACTTGCACCCGTGGTCAAGCCTGTACCAAAACCATGAGCGGAATCACAAAAGCGGGTTGCCCATATCGCACCGCTTTTGCGGAGTAGGCGGTATTTCCTATTCGCGAGCGATTCCATAGGGAAAGCGACACGTGGCGAAGTGACCCCCGAAAAACCACCGTTTAACCCGCGCCATCGCACGTTAAAGCCCGACGTTGGAAGCCGAGCGAAATTGCCAAGAGTCGTTGATTTGGAGAAGGGCCATCGGAGGGTGGTCGCACGTTGAACTTGCCCGGAGGTTAACTAAGGTGTGCGGAGGATAGCCAGGTACGATACGAGTGTTTGATTGGTTATTGATATATATAGGTGGGGCCGGAGTATAATGAAATTGTTTAATTAAACGATTGGCAGATAATTAGCATAAGTCCGGAGCGTGATTGTTGTAAGGCTGGGTGGTGAAATATAGAGCCAAAAGTTCATTACAAGTTATTTATTTAAAAAGAAACGTGGAGTATAAATACAAAGTGTTGAAAGTTAAACATTGGTTATAAGGCTTGGAGATAATATAAAGTCGGGAAGATAAATTAAAGTCCAACCATTGTGGATGGTATTTATTTATCAAATTCTACGAATTTGATAAATAAACCCGAAGAAAGAAGAAGTCAATGAAGACCCAGGCTGGAGGAAAAGAACGGGGTAAACCAGGGGAAAATGCTGACAGAGTGATTGTAGACACACCAACTCTCCTTAGGGGTCCAATTTCAGTTTTGTTGCATCACACGATGATCTCTCTTCTCTGGCATTTACTTGTATTGAAGATCACTATTCTAGGAATAAGGAGTTATTTTCTCCAAAAATAACCCTAGCCAAACATTGACAATGCATCAAGGATATATTTCTATGCTTCATAAGTACATATGTTCTACTTCTAAATCATGTCTTGGAAGTGGTTGTTTTGCTGGAAATTATTCACCGGTTGGTTTCATACCAAAGTCTTTTTCACATTTTCAGCATCTAATACATGAAAAAGATAATGGTTAAAACAACATAAATATTTGAAATTTTGCAAGAATTGTCTGGCACACTTTGAATATGAATTTTGAAGTCAAGTGCATGATGCTGTATAGGATCAAGTGTCATTTTCAATACCAAATGTTTCACAAGAAACTTCTCAACATGCTACCCTGCGGTAAGGATTAAATGACAATATTGCATCAACTATTTCCATAATAAAAGTGCACCTCGGCCATAAGACTAAACAACTACAAATGTTGTAGATCTAACAAGACCACACAATCAAATGTATTCCATAAGGCCAATACTGTATGAAAAATGAAAAGGAGTTTGCAACCAAAAATACCTTAGGAAACTAATTCAATTAGATACACCAAACCATCAGCAAAAAGGAAAACCAGCCTACTTGGCCTCAATATTTTCAACTGGGTCCTCTAATTCAACCAATAAAAAGGCCAAAACCATAGCATTGAGATACATTTCATTACACTGTCAATAACAATAAAATTTGACTCGGCCATAACCCTTTCCTTTTAGACCACTGGGTAACAAATATGTTTCCTTTCACCTTTGAGTTTTCAAATTATGCCTACCAAATCTAAGACATTTAAGAGGGGGAACTAATACAACGTTAAAAAGAAAACTAGAGCACACATCTAAAATAACAACCCTCCATGAAAAATTAAAATAACACATTAAAATCGAATATAAGTGGACAAGGAAAGATCCACCGCAGTGAAGTTTCACGTGTAGGGGACCTTCCTTTAAACATAATTTTTTCTCTGACCTGCAATTTTTTTGTCACTGAGCCATCCTTGTTGAAGTAAAACTCCTTTTCCATAGCTCTTGTATTAACTACCTTCTCTTTGTCGCGTAATCTCAGAGTCCCTCTTCTGCTTGAGCGATTAAAGGAAATGGGTGAAAAAACTGAAAGAGAAGACAATTGTTTGCCATAATTATCAAACATTGCACCCAACTTCTTCCCCTTTCCATTGTTACCCAATGAGGTAGATGTGGTAATTGTTGTCATACTGCCCAAAGCAGAGGCCATCTTCTCTTATCCTGAATATATAATTACAAGATCTTCATATTAGTATGAACCTTAAAAAACATGACTCCCATTGCTAAAAACCAATTTTAAGTTGTAACAGGCAAACTAAACAACTATCGCAACTTTTGGCAACTTCTGGAGCATTAAGAGAGAAACAACCAAAGAGAAATACAACCAAAATCCTCATTTTAATGAGACCGGACTATATATTTTCATTAAGATAATAGAAATAAATCACGACTATAATAAGGCCACCACAAAACAATCTTTAACCAGTGTCTCTCGCGGCCTTCAGGTTGCCATGCTAGAGGTTGCATATTTTTAATTTAAATTCTTGACCTCTCGTGCCCATCTATGAATGCATCCAATGGGATATCTACATCAAATGCTCCTTTATATCCCCAAAAAAAAATTCCCTACTACAAGAGCACTAGTATTGATGGATCACCCCACACCATCCCACCCACTAGAAACGGTGAAAAAGGAAACACGAGAAAACTTCTGAAATATCTCAAGATGACTATATGGGTGGTTCTTATGAATCAACCAACCATTTATAACATGCTCATCAATCCAAACCATGAGTATTATATTTGGGAAAAATGTTTGAGAGGGGGGGGGGGGTGAATCGATATTCTTGCATATTCAAAACTTTTTACTTTTCTCTACTTCAAAACCCATACGCTACTTTACTGAAGTAGACTAGCGTATATACGCGGATACCCTTTATTAAACTCGCGTATACACAGAGAACTAATTATGTCATTAATTCTTCACTTAAACCATTCCATCATTTATTCATCAGATATTCAAACAACAGTAAACATGTGCAGTAAGAACAGAATAAACCATCACACAAAGCATCACACATGAACACCAGGATTTTTAGGTGGAAACCCAAGTCGGGAGAAAACCACCGCTGCAGTTGCTCAGCCTTCAATATTTTATTATAGAGAAAGCATCTTACAACATATGTGCTGGCGCAGACTTGACCAGCACGCAGGCACCCACCTGCGCTCGTTTACCAGCCTCTCCTGGAAGGGAGCTACGACCCCCTGACTCGTTTACCAGCCTCTCCTGGAAGGGAGCTACGACCCCCTGATCTCGTTTACCGGCCTCACCTGGAAGGGAGCTACAACCCCCTGACTGAAGGCTACAACCTTCAGCACCACCTTGGACCACGTTTCATCAATTTTCACACTGGATCCAACAACTTCAATAGAACACCACTTGCAGGCCACATTTCATCATATTTTCAGACTGGACCTTTCCATACTTTTAAGCACAAACATACATCACCAACAGATACTTATCAACACAGATCAGATAGCAGAAACACAGCAGAACAGATCAGATATTTCATACCCTTTGCTTCAGCAAACCCTAGTTTGCATACGTGCTTTCACTTCACTGATGTCGCGTATATACGCGCTTCCGTCCACACAAACCAGCGTATACCTCTGTGTATATTTCATTGCGCATACGCGCTTTCTCTTCAGCGAAGCCGCGTATATACGCGCTTCCTCCGCGGCGAAGTAGCGTATAGATCTTCAATCATTACAGAGCAGCATACTTCTTCAGATCAGATATTCAGTTCAGATTTACCCTTTCACTTCAGACAGATGTTCGCCTTGATGTTCGCCTCATCACAGATCTAGGCCTTCCATAGTAAATACAAGTGCATTTCAGATCTAGATCCCCTTCTTCATCATTGGTGCATCATACATTCAGATTTATCTTCAAGTGTAACCCTTTCCAATCAGATCTACTTCAGAGAGAAGTATTCATTCAAGCTCAGACATCTTGCACCCACACTCATGATTTGCACAATGAATTTCTTCTCCTTATATAGGTTTATCCTTTTTCAATACCACGGGCCCCTTTTTCAATACCATGAGCCAAACCAATACCACGAGCCTTCAATACCACGGGCCCCTTTTCCAATACCATGAGCCAAAATAATACCATGGTGGTTACCCCTGTTTTTCTCTTTTTGAGCGCTTTTACCCATACGCGACTTGGAACGTTCTTTTCCGCGTGCATACGCGACTTCTCCTAGACATATCCGTGTATGCCTTGAGACATACTCTTTTCATCAAATATTTAGGACATGCTGAATTTCTTTCTTCATTGTCTTCTGAACTCACTGTAGATACATCAGAATTAGTTCATCAAACCATATTCTATCAAGCACAACTTCATCAAGTAAGTTGCCATCATCTTCATCAAGTTGGTTGCCATTCAATGACAACACTTAGCATCATATTGCAAACTAACATCATTTCACATCAGATTTACATCATTTACCAAGTCCATCAAGTCAAGAATAACTTCATCAGGTGGTTTGCCATCAAGGACAACACATGTCAACAATCGCATGTCTTCATCTTCATTCAGTGGGTTGCCATCAAGGACAACACTCTGCATCATATTTCCAACAATCTCCCCCTTTGGACTTGATGGCAACCACAATGGTGTTTGATCACCACAACAGATAGGTACATTAAGAATATAATGACACCATGTCACTCTCTCCATTTTGACACCATTCTTCATGCAAACACCATGTCACTCTCCCCCTTTGACATCAAGGGCAAAGGGCGGATCAAAACCAACATACTCTCCCCTTTTCTTCTCATGTGGAAGAAGCGTTCTGCAGATCGGATATGTACTGAAGTGGCCAAGCTCCCCCTGAGTTCATGCTGAAACTTCAAACATATTTTTCAATGAAGTACATGATTCTATAAACTTCCTATCACCAAAGACTCATACTTACATCAATTATCCATCCAAGTGGATTTACATATGAGACTCAACTACCCAACCAAGTGGGTTTACAAATTTGACTCAGCTACCCAACCAAGTGGGTTTACAAATTTGACTCAGCTACCCAACCAAGTGGGTTTACAAAATTTGACAAGTCCTTACATGACTGAATATTACAATTTTACAACATGGGTCTCCACATGACCTTTTCATCAAAAATGACTTTTCATAACCAATACCAAGAAGACCTCAAGAGAGATCATATAACAGAACAATCATAATGCCAGCAATGCATTATACTCAGCAAAGCTAATGCTCCCCCTGAATCTGTGCAACCAAGCAATCTTTCCAAATGACTAAGGCTCCCCCTTAGTTTGTGCATCTTGAAAACTTCCACCAACAAATCATCAAGGCATCTTCATCAAAACATTAGAAACAGAATTATGAGAACTGGAACACCACCAGAGATACCAAACAATATCAGAGATACCAAACAGCACTGCAGCTGTGCTGAAGAGAGCTGAACCAACCAAAAATTGTCAGCAATCAGTCATACGCGGTTTTCTTTGCAGGAACTAGCGTATATACGCGACTGTGTTTCAGGAAGCCCGCGTATCCCAAGCCATCTTCTAAATTTATGCAGATTTGTTCTTTTGACTGGCAGAGAATACTCCCAGCTTCTGTCTTAGATACTCGAACGCTTCCCTGGGCAGAGGTTTGGTAAAAATATCAGCAACTTGTTCTTTGGAGGGAACATACTCCAACTTCACCGTTTTCTCAAGCACTTGTTCACGTAAGAAGTGATACTTGATGGGAATGTGCTTGGTCTTTGAATGCATAACATGATTCTTTGAAATACTGATGGCACTTGTATTGTCACACTTAATGGGGACAGGAGATGTACATTTGATTTGAAAATCTTGCAAGGTTTGCATCATCCAAAGGAGTTGAGTGCAACAAGATGCGACAGCCACATATTCTGCTTCTGCTGTAGATAAGGCAATAGAATTTTGCTTCTTGTTGAACCAAGATACTAACCAGGGTCCCATATAGAATGCACCACCACTAGTGCTTTTCCGATCATCAACACTTCTAGCCCAATCTGCATCAGTGTAAGCATGAAGAGTAAGATCAGCATCCTTTGGATACCATAGACCAAAGTCTTGAGTTCCTTGTAGATATTTGAATATCCTTTTGACAGCCTGAAGGTGAGACTCTTTTGGATTAGCTTGGAATCGTCCAACAATTCCAACTGCATGCATAATGTCTGGTCTGGTCCCAGTGAGATAAAGTAGACTTCCAATCATCGATCTGTATTCTGGTTGATTCACTGTGGGAGAATCATCATTAGAACTGAGACTGCATCCGGTTATCATTGGTGTACTTACAGGTTTGCATTCTTCCATGCCATACTTCTTCAGAATTTGCTTAAGATATTTTGCTTGTGATAGGAATATACCATCTGCAGTTTGATGCACTTGCAAGCCAAGAAAGAATGTTAGTTCCCCAAGTAAAGACATTTCAAATTCTTGTTGCATGACAGAGGCAAATTTTTGACTCATAGATTCTTCGTTACTCCCAAAAATGATGTCATCAACATATACAACCACAATCAATAGTTTGTCATT
Source organism: Pinus albicaulis (assembly GCA_034641835.2). Taxonomy (NCBI): domain Eukaryota; kingdom Viridiplantae; phylum Streptophyta; class Pinopsida; order Pinales; family Pinaceae; genus Pinus; species Pinus albicaulis. Next base: position 1,264,373,103 of record CM076581.1, read on the forward strand.
TTCAACTTTTGTGTATAAGTTTCTATCAGCAGACCCTTTTGAAAATCCTTGTTGATGAAGATATTTGTCAAGACGATAATACCAAGCCCTTGGAGCTTGTTTGAGACCATATAGAGCCTTTTTAAGTCTACAAACAAGATTTGCATCATTTCCCAAAATGAATCCTTCTGGTTGTTCTATATATACTTCTTTTTCCAGATCACCATTAAGAAAAGCATATTTAACATCCATTTGATAAACTTTGATTTGTTGATGACTTGAAAAAGCAAGAAACATTCTTATGGCTTCAAGTCTAGCAACAGGAGAAATATTTTCTTCAAAGTCTATACCTTCTTGTTGAGTATACCCTTTGCAAACCAGTCTAGCTTTGTTTCTTACAATATCCCCATTCTCATTTAACTTGTTCTTGAAGATCCATTTAGTTCCAATGACATTTTTATCATGTGGTCTGGGTATCAAATCCCAAGTGTCATTCTTTTCAATTTGATCAATCTCTTCATTCATGGCTTGGTTCCATCATTCATCTTGGCTAGCTTCATTGACATTGTGCGGTTCAATTGTGGATAGAAGTGCCAGATTACTAGAAGATCCTACAAGAGTTCTCCTTGTTCGTACACTTGATTCCTTGTCTCCCAAGATTTGAGATTCAGGATGATTCTTTTGAACATATCTGGATGGAGCTTTTTCAGATATATCATTTTCAGGTTCTTCATTGGATCCGTTGTCTATATCATTTCCATCTGATGTAGAAGGCCATATGTCGCTATCATCTTCTTTTGTTGTTTGTTTTTCTTCTTTAGGAGCTGCAGGAGACTCATCAATAACAACATCAATACATTCAACAATCTTTCGAAGCCTTTTATTGTAACATGTGAAAGCTTTGCTTGAAAATGAGTAACCAAGAAATATCCCTTCATCTGATCTAGGTTCAAACTTGCCAAGCTTTTCATCATTATTTTTGATAAAGCATTTACTTCCGAAAACTTTAAAATGCTTCACAGTGGGAGATTTGCCATACCAGAGTTCATATGGAGTTTTGTCACTATTTACCCGAACATGAGCCTTGTTGAGAATGTCAACTGCTGTATGTGCTGCTTCACTCCAGAACATATCAGGAACATCAGAATCAGCAAGCATAGCTCTAGCCATTTGAACAATTGTTCTATTCATTCTTTTTGCTACACCATTTTGTTGTGGAGTGCTTGCTACAGAGAACTGTCTTTTTATGCCATGTTGTTCACAAAATTCAAAGAATTCATTTGACGAGTATTCTCCTCCTCGATCAGATCTAAGACACTTGATTTTTAGATCTAGTTCATTTTCTGCCAATGCTTTGAAGCTCTGAAATTTTTCAAATGCTTGATCTTTGTGTTTAATGAACCCGATCCAACACATTCTAGAGTAGTCATCAATAAATAAGATATAGTATTCTTCCCCACGTAATGACTTTTTCCTCATAGGTCCACAAATGTCAGTATGAATGAGTTCAAGAGGCTTGCTTGATGATCCTTCTTTGGCATTAAATCGTACTCTGGTCTGCTTACCAAATTGACAAGATTTGCATATGATACTTTCTGGAAGATTAACATTGGGAAGATCACGAACCGCTTGAAGTCTGCTTGCTTTGTTGATTTGAGAGAAGCTCAGATGCCCCAGCCTTCTATGCCATAGCCAATTTTCTGAAGACTTGCTCAAGTAACATTGATCTATGTCGTTCAGTACATACAGGTTGCTTGGATTCCTTTTTCCTTTTATAATGATTTTACCTGTATCAAGATCACGAACCACACATTCTTTTGAACTAAAGACCACTTCTGTTCCTTGATCACACATTTGACTTACACTTAACAGGTTATGCCTTAATCCATCCACATACATGACATTTTTAGCTTTTACCTTTTCTTTCAGAAAAACTGACCCTTTTCCTTTAATTATAGCAGGAGTGTCATTTCCAAATGTAACTTTCTTTTCCTTTTCTAGAGCATCATATGCAAGAAGTTTGCTTTTGTCACCTGTCATGTGTCTTGAGCACCCACTATCAATGTACCATTTATTTTCTTCACCTTCTGCAAATAATGCTATCCCACAATTTTCAACCGGTATTTCTTTCTCTTTCCACACTTTAGAGCTTGAGGGAACATGCTCTTTTGGCTGGACCTTGCTCCTGCATTCAAATTCTTCATGACCAAAGTTATTGCAATAAGTACATTCAACTTCGTTTTGAAGAGGAGAAAATTTGTTATAGGTGTTCTTCTTTGGTTCAACATTCATCCTTATCTTTCTTGCTTCTCTTGTCATGATGGTTTTATATGCAACACATTGAACAGCTTTATGACCAAAATTGTGACATGAGAAACATTGTCCATTGAAGTAGAAATTTCTGTGATCATGAAATCTTCTATTAGAATTTACCTGTTGGTTGTAGCTATTTTGAAAGATCTCCCTGTTAGTGTTTCTTGATTTGAGATGATCATGCTTCACCTGTAAATATCCTTTGTTCCCCTGCTGAGTGGCTGAATGTAGAGAACCAGTTGTGGCTGCTTTTAGGAAATTTGGTTCTGATGTCTGGGAAGATTCCCCAGTATATCCAAGACCTGTTTTTATAAGAGGAGACCGTTGTACCTTGATAATCTCATCCAAGGTTTCTGAACCTTTAGCAAATCTAAGATTGAGAGATTTCACTTTCTCATTATCTTTCCTTAGACTCACTACTTCACACTCCAAATCCTCAATGCGTTTTCTTTCTGCTTCAAGCTGATTTTTAAGAGTCTCTATGATTATGTTCTTTTCTTCATGGCTTACCTTGAGTTGAGTGTTTTCTTCAAGAAGATTATTGTCTTCTACAAAAATACCCTTTTCTTCTCTAAATTCTTGTTCATATCCTTTCAAGATTTTCCATAGTTTTGCACCAATATTTTGCAGATATGCTTTTGTTGGTACCTTCCAGAATATCACTTTATAGACATTACTCCTTCTTGACTTCCCATTGCGACGGATCTCCTTTAAGCGATCAAGCTTCTGCACAAGGACCTGCTCTGATACCAATTGTTGGGAAAAATACTGAGAGGGGGGGGTGAATCAGTATTTACTGCATAATCAAAACTTTTTACTTTTTCATTCCTTAAAACCCATACGTTACTTTCCTTCAGTAAACTAGCGTATATACGCGGATCCCCTTTATGAAACTAGCGTATACACAGAGATCTATATCTGTCATTAAATCTTCACTTATATTATTCCATCATTCATTCATCAGATATTCAATAAACAGTAAACATGTGCAGTAAGAACAGAATAAACCATCACACAAAGCATCACACATGAACACCAGGATTTTTAGGTGGAAACCCAAGTCGGGAGAAAACCACCGCTGCAGTTGCTCAGCCCTCAATATTTTATTATAGAGAAAACATATTACAACATATGTGCTGGCGCAGACTTGACCAGCACGCAGGCACCCACCTGCGCTCGTTTACCAGCCTCTCCTGGAAGGGAGCTCCAACCCCCTGACTCGTTTACCAGCCTCTCCTGGAAGGGAGCTACGACCCCCCGATCTCGTTTACCAGCCTCACCCGGAAGGGAGCTACAACCCCCTGACTGAAGGCTACAACCCTCAGCACCACCTTGGACCACGTTTCATCAATTTTCACACTGGATCCAACAACTTCAATAGAACACCACTTGCAGGCCACATTTCATCATATTTTCAGACTGGACCCTTTCAATACATTTAAGCTCAAACATACATCACCAACAGGTACTTATCAATTCAGACAACACAGATCAGATAACAGTAATACAGCAGAACAGATCAGATGATTCATACCCCATGCTTCAGCAAACCCTAGTTTGCATACGCGCTTTCACTTCACTGATGTCGCGTATATACGCGCTTCCGTCCACACAAACCAGCGTATACCTCTGTATGTATTTCATTTCGCATACGCACTTTCCCTTCTGCGAAGCCACATATATACGCACTTCCTCTGCGTCGTAGTAGCGTATAGATCTTCAATCATTATAGAGCAGCATACTTCTTCAAATCAGATATTTAGTTCAGATTTACCCTTTTACTTCAGACAGATGTTCGCCTAGATGTTCGCCTCATCATAGATCTAAGCCTTCCATAAGCAGATCTAGTAGATATAAGTACATTTCAGATCTAGATCCCCTTCTTCATCATTGGTGCATCATACATTCAGATTTGTCATTCAAGTGTAACCCTTTCCATTCAGATATACTTCACAGAGAAGTATTCATTCAAGCTCAGACATCTTGCACCTACACTCATAATCACCATTTGCAGAATGAAGTTCTTCTCCTTATATAGGTTTTCCCTTTTTTTTCAATACCATGAGCCCCTTTTTCAATACCATGAGCCAAACCAATACCGTGAGCCCAAAAATATTTTAGACGAGGTCAATTAGGCGGATCATTACCCAATACAATGGGTCAATACCATGGTGATTACCCCTGGTTTTGCACTTTTAGAGCGCTTTAACCCATACGCGACTTGGCACGTTCTTTTCCGCGTGCATACGCGACTTCCCCTAGACATATCCGCGTATTCATAGAGACATACTCTTTTCATCATACTTTGAGCACATTCTGAATTCCTTTCTTCATTGCCTTCTATACACACTGTAGATACATCATATTTTCTTCATTAAGAACATATTCTAGCAAGCACAACTTCATCAAGTAGGTTGCCATCTTCTTTATCAGGTGGGTTGCCTTTCAGGGACAACACTCAACAAGCATCATTTCACATCAAATTTACATCATTTACCAAGCCCATTAAGTCAAGAATAACTTCATCAGGTGGATTGCCATCAAGGACAACACATGTCAACAGTCGCATGTCTTCATCTTCATTCAGTGGGTTGCCATCAAGGACAACACTCTGCATCATATTTCCAACACCTATTTCAAAAATTCTGAAACATTTTTTCCTGGTCTTATGAAGAAATTCTAGGTATTGATCATAAGTTTTTTATTCATGAAATGAAGACATACCTAGATGCTAAGCCTATTAGACAGAGATTACAACCAATAAATTCGCGGAAATCTACTGCAATCAAAGCTAAAGTTGAAAAATTACTATGAGAAGGATTTATTTATCCTATTCCTTTGACAGATTGGGTATCGAATATAGTTCCCGTAATGAAGAAACAAGGGACTATCAAAGTATGTGTTGATTATCAGGATATTAACAAGTCTTGTCCCAAAGACAATTATCCTGCCCCCTATATCGATCAAATTGTTGATGATTGTGCCAGAAACGAAATATTCTCATTCATGGATGGTTTTTCTGGTTACAATTAAATCAACATACTCCCTGCTGATCAACCTAAAACAACATTTATACGTCCTTGGGACACGTTTATATATTGTAAATTACCTTTTGGACTGAAAAATGCTAGTGCAAATTTTCAAAGAGCTATGTCTTATGCATTTCATGATATCAAACATATTGTATATCCTTACCTAGATGAATTACCTTCTCATTCTTTACGCAGACAATATCATCACATGCACTTACGTGCTATCTTTATGAGATGTAGGAATGACAAAATTTCTTTGAATCCATAAAATGTGTTTTTTTTGTGTAGAATCAGGACGTTTACATGGGTTCGTTGTTTCAAAATAAGGCTTTTGTCTCGATCCATTGAAGGTTAAGGCTATCAATAATCTACCTCCTCCTTCCACTCTTCACCAACTCCAAATTTTGTAGGGGAAAGCAAAATTTTTACGTTCTTTTATCCCAAACTATGTAGAGTTAATGAAATATTTTACCCGACTGTTGAAACAATATGTTCCATTCATTTGGGATGAGATTGCCGATCAATCTTTTGATGCAATTAAAAACGTGTTGACACATGCACCATTATTGCATCCGCCCAATTACCACCAAGATTAATTTTTGTATTTGGATGCATCTGATTCCACAATTGGAATGGTTTTAGTTAAAGAGGATGATTCTAAAAATGAACATGTGATTTATTAGCTAAGTCATAATCTCAGCCTGACGGAAATCAAGTATTCAGATGTGGATAAATTACCCTTGGCAACTGTTCAATTTGTCCAACGTTTCTATCATTACATATTGTAACGCAAAACCATAGTGATATCTAATTGTAACTCGATGATGCCTATTTTGATGAAGCAATTTCTTGGGGGCAAATACTCCAAATGGATCCTTATCCTACAAGAGTTTGATTTGGAGTTCGAGAAATCCAAGTCTAAGAAATCACTGGTATTTTCCAAACATATGTGTGACTTTGCCAATACTGAGTCTGAAACGGTGGCAGAAAATCCTCTCGCTAATGAATCTCTATTTTGCATCAGTACTTTATATCCTTGGCTTGGGGATATCATTATATATGTCCAGACCCAAACCTTTCAACCATAGCTTTCATGATCAGATCAACAGAGAATTCGATACCAATCTTAGCAATACAATATTGTTGGTGAAATTCTATATCATTGCGGTGTCAATTCTGTTTTTCGATGTTGTATAACTCATGAAAAGCCCAAAAGGGTTTTGAATGATTTCCATTATGGAGCATGTGATGTTCATATGTTTGGGTTTTCCATATCCCAAAATATATTGCACGCTAGCTATTTTTGGCTGTCTTTATTCAAAGACTGTATTCTTGCGGTTATAAAGTGTCGAAATTGCTATATTTTTTATCGAAAGACATGTGCACCTCCAACTCCTCATCACCCAATAATTGTTGTCAGTCCTTTCACCAAATGGGGCATCGATTTCATCATATGTAATGCTCACTCAACTAGGGGGCATGGGTATAATATTATTATCGTAGATTACTTTACCAAATGGGTCAAGGTGATTCCTACAACTGCAACAATTTTCATATTCAAACACGTGATTTCTCGGTTTGATGTCCCTCAAGCTATCGTTACAGATCATGGAAGCAATTTTCAAAATATTATGATGACCAAAATTTCTGATCAACTTGGCCATGAGAATTATACACCATATTATCCACAGGCTAATGGTCAAGTTGAGGCCGTAAACAAGGTTTTAGCCACCATGATTAAACGAATTTCTGGAACTCATAAATCTAATTGGTATACCATGATTTTTTCAACATTATGGGCATACCGTACCTCTGCAAACACTGCCATAGGTGTTGGGTGCTAAAAATTTTCTTTAAAAACTCCTAATTGCCTCACATTAATTATCAACTAGGGTAAGTCATTTTATTTCAAGTGTGTACACAGTATGTGCAAGCTTATTCATATAAGGAGTAATGCTAAAGGCAATCGTTGAATACAGATGCAATCATGAAGCTTTAAATAAAGTAATTCATCTATGCATTATAATCCAAAACTGTGATTCATTCTTTAATTAAAATAATTCAATCAATCGAGAGCACTGAAACATTAACTGAGCTCTTTCAGCTGGATCTAAACTATCGAATGCAAGGAAAGTAATGGAAATAACAGTTTATGCTTTAAGTAATCAAAACCAATTTTGTCAACAAACAACTAATAAATTGGAAATGTGCACGCAGAGGAATAAATACAGAAATCTAATACCATCAAAAGCAATTCACTGTAAATCAGAAAAGCATAATATACTTGCAGTAAATGGAAAGGTATAGCACAAATAATAGCAGCGAAATTCACCAGAGACCAGGCCCTTAGCCACCAGCGAACACTGCTTAGTTACTCTAGAACAATCGAATGAGCAGCAATGCAACTATGTATTAATCATCAGAATCATTACAATACAAATCTATCTTTTAGAAATACGTTATGTTCATTGTAAAATGATACACAAATGAAAGATACACAACATAATACATGATACAGTCAGATTTACATTCTCCACTTTCTCTTATGTCATCATATCATTCCCTCATCTTCGTATTCTTCTCATTCTTTTATAACTAAGGAAAAGGCAAACGCGATCCCTCAAGATTAGGGGATCTTGAGGGATTCACAACAGATTACTATTCCAAACAGTTGGTCGCTCTTCTCTGATTCATTTCCTGTTTTGGTCGCGCCTTCTTTTCCCTTGATTAGATCCTACTATTCCTTTTTGGGAACAAATATTTTTTTATCTGCTATTTTCATCATAAAAGCAATGGGAATTAGTTTAGACGATTAAACCATATCAAGACTATTTTATTCATTTTTTATCAAAATCCATTCATGATATTATTATATTATAGCAGAAAAATGGATGAAGAAGAGGAAAAAGGATAGTATTTGAGAGTAAATACATACCTATTGTAAGGCTCAACATACTCCCCTGCTTACCCTTTTTCATGTCCTCATGAAAAATAAATAATTATGATGCAAAGAAGTTAAAGAGTAGGCTGGAGAAGGTCTATCTGTAAGAGGGTTGAGATCATGATGTCGCACCAAGTGTGCAAAGGCTGCCGCTTCTTGTTCTTTTGGTAACTCATAGTCAGGGTGATATCCTTCATGAGGATACCAAATAACGGGGCATCTATAGCGACATCCCACCCAATAAGGTCCTCCTCTTAAGATAAAATTTCCATATGGGATTAACCGTCTTGTAGCAGCTTTGAAATTCCCATAATTAAATTGTTCTTTATCTTTAACATTGTTGCTTGAAACCATCCATCTCATTTTGGATGAAACTAAGGATCTTTCTTGAATGGAGAGAAAATATGGTGTTCCTTCTAGCACAAGTTCCTTATGTATAGGCCCTAAACTCTTAGTCACGCCCTCTTATGTCATCAGTGCTTTATCCTTAGCAAACAATTGCAGAGGGTAAGTAGGTTCACTTCTTACTCAAAGATCTAGGTTGTGTTCTTGTTTTTGGAAAAAAATATAAGCCTTCAACCACTTGAGTTGGTTGACTGCAAAAGAAATAAAAGCCTGGAATTGAAAATCTCCATTAAAAGGGCTAGGATTCACATCCACTTCTTTATCTAATATAAAATTATGTAAATAAAATTCACAAAGAAGCCTTTGGACCTTTACTCCATGCATCTTACAACAATTTATAAAATCTTCCATCATCTTTAGCTCAATTGGCTTACCGGCTCTAACAACTTTGAATCTTAACAATAAATATCGTTCTAATAAAAACAAGGAATAGTTCGTAACAGGAGATCAACAAGCCAAGATATATGAATACAATGAACAAATGGTGTCCAATTGATTCCTAAATTTTTTCATCTTAGTTTTCATTCTATTCATTTTTTCTTCTTCCTGTCTAGCCTTATCAAAAGCCTCATTCTCTGCTAGAGCTAATCCTCTCCATTGTTTTTGTAATTCTTGGTATTTTTGCAGGGAGACTGTTTGTTTTTGACGTTGTTATAAAGCAAATTGGGCTTGCATTAATTCTTCCTGAAGCTTTAAAACAATATGGTATTTCTTTAACGAGGAATCCTCAGATTTCTTCTCTGTTTGGGTGGTAATATTGTGAAAGAGTACCTTTTCAGTTTGTATTTTCTTATTGTGGGAGGACCAACCCTCTATTTGAACAGCTACATTTACCACGTTCTCATGCAAATCAATCTGGGTGGCAATTGCTCTAGTGGAAACGAGTTTTGTTTGAATCCCCACTGATTCATTTTCACATTTTAGTGTTTGTGTTGTTATAGAAGTCACCTCATGAGTGGTGCTCTGTGTTTTCCATTTCTTTATTTTTCATCGTAATATTTTAACTGTATTTTTGAGGTTCCAGTACTGTTGTCGCAACTTCTTAAGTTTTGCTCTGGCTCCGTTCTGTTAGCACCTGAATGGGACCCCAGGCTGCAAAAGGCAAATCAGGGTAACAACTAAACCACACTCAGCCTTGTAGCTAGCCCTACAAGGACAGGAGAGGGCTCTCTCCGTGAAATAATATTCAATGGAACAAAATAAATGGACTGATATTAGGCTAGGTAAAATGATAGGGATAAAAGGTTTAATAGAATGAATGAATGAATTTCAGGGATGTGTGGGATATAAAGGGACAATTGAAACTGGGAATTAAATCAGGACACAGGGTATTTCATGGGGCAAGATAGGAAGGAAAATTAGCAATTAAAATTTAATGAGGAGTATGGAAAGACTGGTGAGGAGCTGAAAAGGGCACAGCAAATGGATCCTTTTCAAACAGAAGAAAAACACAGAGCATGAATGATTTCTCAAGGAAGATCATATAGAGATGGATTCTAACTTTCTATATTGAAAGCATTCAAAAGGAAATGTTTATGTGTGAACAGAACACATAACAATTCACATATGAAAAAAAGGAGAAAAACAAATGCTAACTCTCATACCACATGGATCCCACAAATCAGAGCTGCATCTCTTATTAATTCCTGTCAAACTGTACAATGTAGTGCATAGATGTTCTTCCACACTATTCCCCTACTTTCCGAGTTACTGATTATTCAGACTTTTCAGACTTTCAAACTACTTTACAAATTATTTACAATTACATTAAATAGGCTGAAATGTGGGAACATAGATCCACAAGAAAAGGGATTTATTTTAACAGCTGAAGAACTGAAATACAATCATAGTAAAGAAATACAACAATCTGCCCCTGAAAATAAGGGACATCATTGCATTTGACCACTTGGAGATTTTGTTGTTAGGTTGTATGAAAGAAAATAGGTAATCCGATGAACATATTTCCATTTTTGATGCTGCTGTAACAATCTTTGTTTTGAATAAGCTCTCGGCCCTTTGACTGTTTCCTTTTCTTTCCATTTGGGTAAAACCAAATTTTTAATAAACATGCCTTTGAAATGAAACTTTGCTTTTAGTGAAGGGAAAAATAGTGAATATGAAGGAAGGGAGAGGAGGCAGGACCCACATATAAATCTCAATCGGAATGGATGGGCAGAGGGACATAACATATTAAAATACAAGTGTAATCGTAATCAGAATTGGGGAGCGGGGCAGACGGAGTGATATATATGAAACAACATTTCCAATGCGATTGGGGAGAACCCTTTGTAATAAACAAAATGGATAATTTTTAACTTTTACAAAGGAAAAAGGGGTTTCGTAATGAATGGGCATAAGGTTTAATTGGTGGGACCAGGGATTATACATCACAATTGCAATCGGGATCGGGAGTGGAGTGGAATGTTTTATATGAAATCACCGATGCGATTTGGGAAGGTGGAATGGGGATAACCTTTGTAAAAATGAAAATAATACAAATTTCGAGTTTACAAAGGGGAAGGCCGTTTATATTCTAAATGTGCATAAGGACCGTATGGTGGGCCCGGGGTCAATCGCAATCGAAGATCAGAATCGGGAGAGGGGCGAAGTGATATATATGAAACAACATTTCTGATGCGATTGGGGAGAACCCTTTGTATATAATCAAATTAACCAAGATTCAGGTTGACAAAGGAAAAACCATTTTATATATGAACAGGTGGATGTATTATGGTGGGCCCAACAGTCAATCGCATCGGAGATTGGAGGGAAGTGGGGGTAATCACATCGGAAGGAAGGGATGTGCGATGCGATCGGAGGAGGGGTGCGATCGGGAGATCGGAGAAATACTTGCAATCAGGTCGGGACTTGCGATCGGGTGATGTTGCGATCGGAGGATCGGAGGAGGGGATGCAATCGGGAGATCAGAGAAATACTTGCGATCGGGTGATGTTGCGATCAGAAGCGATCAATCTCATCGGAGCTTGTGATGAGCTGATCGGAACACACAAATAAATGTTGCGATTAGCCGAATATTGTGATTGCGATGAAAGGAGAAGGGACTTGGGTTATGCGGGTTTTACAATATAATTTTTTTTTTATAAATTTTTATCATAAGGTTCCAACGTATGGTGGGGAAGTGGTTGGAAACGGCGGGGAATATATATAATATACGAAACTTTGAAATATAAGGTTTTAACAAGCATGGAGGGGAAGTGGTTAACATATAAATTGCATTTGTATATAAGGTGATTTATAATGAAAATTTATAATCAAAAAGGGGGAAAAGGGGTTTTTAAAGGGATATAAAACTTTAATAAAACAAAGTTGAAGGGAAAAATGGGAAATAAGGGGGTATATCAGGATATAAGGGCTTTTACTTCACTTAAGCATAAGTTTCAATCTAGAAGTCAGTTTTGAAAGTGTAGTATACCGTTGGAAAGCTCTTTCCGGGCTCTTTCTGATGGATCTGCTTAGAAGATGATTTGGTGTTGAACATGCTACGGAAAACTATCTGAAGGCAGGGACATCACTTTGTGGAGATAACAGCTTCTGAATTGTGACTTATTACACATGATGATATAGAATTACATAATGAATAATAATAAAGGTGAAATATCACGTTTTCACCTCAAAACATGGTTTTGAGGTGAAAGTTACATAAAACTAAATAAAATGTCTCTCTGATTTCTTCCAGGGGCTGTGAATTTGTATTTATTGACTTCCTCATGACCTTGTTGATATTTATTTACATTTGGCTCATTAATTTGACCATGGTGAGACCCTAGAAAATAATGAGACCCATCCTATGACCTACTGATATGATTTTGAGAATAAAAGTGACTAATGACTAAAGACCATAGAAAGGAAAATCAGCAAGTACCTCGTGAGGGACAACTGATAAAAATTACTACCATCAATGAATCCATGACCTAACGAAATGGTGAAATTTATTCGATATGAGACACCTAATATGCAACTAAAAAAAGAGAAGTTTTGATCACTAATGGCAGTATGACTAAACTAACACTAACAGGTTCTTTTGAGGAGCATTTGTACCCTTAACAGGTTTATCAACTATTTTTAAGGCTGCTTGTTGGCGCTCAAGGCTGTGTTCTAAAGGAACTATATTACCTAACTGATTGTCAGATTCATGAATAATGTTTATATTTACAGACTTCTGTGGGTCCTCCTGGCTTAAAAAAATTGTATCACCAGATTGGTTATCAGATTCCTGTACAATTTCTGTGTCTTCAGCCTCTTGTGATGGAGGAGTTTCTATGTGCATGGAATTCTTCGGGGCTTGTGTTTCCAATGTGCTAGGGCGAAATGGTATTCCAGGTTGCATGTATACATCGAGATTCACTAGGACCTCGGCTATTCCTGCCTCAAAATCTAGTACAGTTTCAACTTCCAATTCATAATCTTGTTCTTGTTCTTCGGGATCTGATTCTGGCTTAGCCTCTTTATCGGGCTCTTCTTCTTGTTCTGGTTCTGACCCATATTCTTCTTCTGGCTCTTCCTTTGAACCTGGTGTCTCTTGTTCAGAATTTGGTTCTGATTCTTCTTCTGGCTCTTCCTCTGAACCAGGTGCTTCTTGTTCAGACTCAGAATCCTCTACCCTAACTGGGTTGGATGTCTGCACAAGTTGACTTCTTTCATCCCATAGATTTTCAGGAATTCTCTGGGCTAATTTTATTCTTATAGACCTCCTGCGTTTGTGAGTTTCGACCCATGGACGAGAAATCCTTTTTCTTTTTGAGACAAGGTTTTGCTAACTTTCTTTCGTAATTGTGGAATATTGAATTATAGGGTTCTATATGCTTTCGACAGCTGTGATGAAACCTTCCCAAGTCAAGTCGTATTGGACTAGGATATGACTAATGATAATTCTAATCAGTCCATGGGTGCCCATCCCGTCTTATTCTAGTAGCAGTATTGTGCAATAAAGAATTTAAAAGGGATGGAAAATTAATAGTAAGTTTTTGCTTTAGAACAGCTAGGAGTTTGAGTTGTCGTGGACTTACCACATCACAGTGTCCATCACAGGTAATGTATTTCTGGATGATGCTTTCTAATTCCCTCCATGTTTTTGCGAGAGAAGATGGTTGAAAGCCTTTTCCCTTTCTGACCAGTTGTTCACCTTTGTCTTTGAAGGTCTCCACCGCGTCGTATATCGATACATGTTTTTGTGCCCATGTGGTGCCTTCTACTGGCAGCCCAGTTACCTCAGCTATTACAGTGTCTATCACTGTAATCCTTCTGCCTTTTACCATGGATTCCATATTCTGCAAATTTTTCTAGAAACTCAATAGTGATTTCCTCATTTGAGGGCTAAAACCTTGTAATATAGGATATCCATCCTGCTCGAATCAAAATTTCTCTCGCTCTATCAGAGACTTGTAATACTAATGGTTCATGATGCACTATCTTACCACCCATAGTGTTTAAATTCTTTTTATTTTTGCAAAGGATGGATGTAATGGGAAGATTTAGCAATGCTGAAAACTGTGGCAATACTAAAAGGCACAGTAATAATGGAAGTCACAACAATACCAAAAAGAACAGAAAATTTGAAAAACAAAACAGTATTGAAAATCACAACAACACAACAATACATAGAGCGATATAACAACAAGTTTGTTGAAAAAACTAAGTATAAATGATGTTGTTAAATTTTCACATGCCACATAATCATGGGATATCGTGTTAGTTAATGAATAGTGACATAATGGAAGTCCTCTCCCCCTCCTAAATGAGAGGTCGCCTTCGACCGATTAGACGGGAAATGGTTATTTCGGCGACAGGATAAAGAGTACAACCATAAATGGGTTAGAGTACGTAGATGAATGATGGGACAATATGAATAGAATAAAAGTATGGGGTATAATGATACTGAATGATAAGAGACAAGAAGCTTTAGTTGATGATAAGTTAAGTGATGGGAAAGGGAACAACAATATGTAAAAAAGGGTTTTGCTGATGATATTCTAACTGTGTATGATATGATTGAGTAAAAACATAAACGCATGCATAAAGGTTAAAAGTAGGGAAGTATTTAGAGGAAATAATCTCTCGAAAAGAAAGGTAAATGGGAAAATGTAATGTTCCCAACTAAGGAACAGCTACACTATTGGGAATATCTCAAGATATTACCAATGTGGATCTTCAGCAATATGTAAAACACCCCCAATGGAGCAGAAGTGAACAAATTAACACATAAAATACCGAAGAATCCACATAGTCATCATATTATATCATGGCAACATAAGATATAAAAACCCTTGAGGAAATGATCACTCAAGCAAGGCACTACAAGTCTCAAGAGAAATGTACATGAAAATATGAGGAACGCTACTACATGAATAAAGCCCTAAGCTATAACTACATAGTTTTATATGGAAAAACTACTAAACACATGTCAATACATAGATAGGAAAATATATGGCTCATACAATCATTGGGAGAGAATATCTAAGCTCCCAATCACTACCTCAAGTCAATAATAGAAGGATTGGATGAAATACGCAAAACTGAAAAATGCCGAAATTTTTGGGTAGCAGCAACAACTCAAGAATTGGAAATAAATGGAGAAGACTAAATATGCTCCAATCAATGACAAGATCTTCTCCAATGGATCTCTAGAGTGAAAGTCTGATCCTTTCACCTAAGATCTCACCCTCCTAACAATCTGCTAATCCCTCACAGCAAATGCTCTCTAAGAATACTGCCTAAGGAAGGGACTGTGCTGCTAATGATGGTAAGTGGTTGGCCTGGTGCCAAAGATGGTGGAATCTGCTCATAAACCTCCCTTACTAATCTCCCAATGGAATGGAAGCTCCCTCCTCTGGAAAACTAGCCAAGGATGGTGTTGTAGAAAACCTCCCCAGCAACACTGCACAATCTCTAGCTGAAATTGCGTTGATGAAGGGAGATTATGCTTGACCTCAATGTTTGAATATGAGGAATGTAGTGCAATCCTCCAAGAGCTACTCAAGAAGAAGAGGAAATCCCAAACAGGAATTTCCTCGGCAGTTCTTGCTAAATAGAAAGAGACTACAGCAAGTCCAAAGGACCAAAGATGAATAATACTCGAGATGACTTCACAATGGCTACCTTGCCCTCCTTTTAAACCATGAGAGCTCCCTCTCCATGGGTCCCACTCATGATAGCTTCCTCCTCAAGAAACCTTCCTTCATTTTCCACTGCGCTGGCCCACAAGATGTGTTCCACCTCCTACCACTACGTAGTTTGACATGGTCAAACTTGACCTAGCCTTCCTGCAAAAGTCTCCTTTCACACATGGAGGTGTGAATTCTAGCTCTATAGGTGATCCTCTTTCATATTAAGAGGATTTTTATTCCCTTCTTCATGAAATGTGTTGTAGCTCCTAGAGACATCCTTGAGTTGTATAAATACCAATGCCTAGGACATCTTAAATGCCAGGAGCATATGACTCAACTGATTGTAGTTGGAAATGTTTGGCTCTCATGCAACTATCACTCAGATGAAT
Source organism: Pinus albicaulis (assembly GCA_034641835.2). Classification (NCBI taxonomy): domain Eukaryota; kingdom Viridiplantae; phylum Streptophyta; class Pinopsida; order Pinales; family Pinaceae; genus Pinus; species Pinus albicaulis. Next base: position 1,264,389,286 of record CM076581.1, read on the forward strand.
GTTTTTAATAAGGGTGGAACCAAAACCCCAAATTTACACAACAACTAGGAAAACTACAGAAACTTAGTACAAACTGCAACAAGTAAATGCATCAGAAAGCTTTAAAACAGAATGTTGTAAAAGGGGGGCGACTTCTAAAATGAACACACAGTTATCAAGTTATATGCGAGTGATGACTATGGCAGAAGATAGAGTAAGATATCAACTATAAATAGGCTTATTCAAGGATGAGAATCCATATATATCGGGCTTGTTCAAAGACAAAAATCCATATATCTGGGCTCATTCAAAGACAAGAATCCATTGTAGTTAATATCAGAAGAAAGACAGAAGAGATGAAAATCAAACAAAGTATCATGCCTAAGCCATATTTAAAGTGCTATGTATGAGTAAATATGAGTATCTGTAATGATAAATTCACATTTAAACATGGGAGAACTCGCATTCCAAAGCATTAGATATAAGAAATGTAGAGAGATACAAAATGAGCATCTGTATTAAAAAACATGGAGGAGAGTTACAAACTGTGAATCATCCAGAGTGGAATCCCCAACTATAGCGAAAATTCTTATTACTGAGTCCCTACGGGATCTTCAAACATCCACTATCAAAGTTCATACAAAAACATACATAATACTCAAGCTAGTGAGTCCTTTGGAAAATCTAGAACCTTTTGTTAGTGTTGTCTTCCTGCTTTTATAACCTCTGATTCCTATGCTTGAGAAGATATTTTGGGAAAATATCTTCCCCGCATGCTTGTATGTTGTTTCAGGTCAAAATAAAAAATATGAATGATGATGAGGTAAAAATGCCTCTCATCATCTTACAACATAGGCCTAAAGCTGTTTCTAAATGAAATGAAGACAATTTACTAAACTGAAAGTGAAAACTGTAGGAGTGAAATAAATATTTCACCCAAAATGACAAAGTGAAAAGGACATAAGGTAAAAAGGCCACGCAGGCCTTGTCATGGATTATCATTGATGTTTGATGAGGCAGAAACACTGCTGCTACTGGCGAAGGCAATACCATTAGTTGTGGGAAGAGCTGGCCTTCTACTAGAGAATGCGGTACTGCCAGTAGTGGAAGAACTGGTCTTCTGTGCTGGAGGGTCCCATAGAATAGCTAATGGTCATGATCCATTGCCTTGGATGTGGAATTTCCACTCTGCATACTTTTTCTCTACTTTCTAGGCGTGGAGGATCGTCAACCTTGACCTCGAGCCACTGTGATTGGCAATGAGATGGCCCATGTGGTTAAAATTCCATGAAGACCTGCACAGATAGCAAACCAGTTAAATAAATCCTGCAATGAGGGGTAGACTACTTCAGAAGGATCGGGTGAAGGTGGAGGATCAATGCGGAGGAAGGGAATGTAGTGGAGGCATTTCCATGGTGAAAGCAGAGCTTAAATATTATTTGGCACAAAGATATGTGAAGGGAAGTTTTGTGAAAATCGAAGTGGTTTTTGCACTGGTGGGAGGCGATAAGCGGTAATAAGAGAAATGAACGCGATATGGTTAGGTGGTCGACGCATGTCCTCACAAAACCACCCATTTCGCATGGAAACAACGTGATCAGGTTATTTGATGAAATGAACATGAAGAGGAACATAGACCGTCTAATCATATCAATCTAGATCAACGGCGGAGGAAGAATGTGATGGACGAACTGTTCGGTCTGGTGGGACTGGAAATGACATTAGCAATTTTGTCATGAAGCAGGATGATCAACTGCGGGGTTATAGAAGCGAGAGCGATGTGGGCCGTTGGATGAGGAAGATCAATGGTCCATATTAGAGTGGGGGAGTGAAATATTGGATGTGTGATCTGGAAATTTTCAAAGGCGTGATGGAGCGAGGACCATTGGATCATAATGGACATCAATGGTGGAGATAAACTACGGGAAAAGTGAGCGTGGTGAAAAGAAAAGGTGCACTGGCTGTTGGATCGGGATGATTATTAGTCCAGAATGCATCATGGAATCACACAAGGGCATGAATGGTGTGAGGGGAGGGGTGAACTGCGATGTGGCGATGAAGCGATGACTGTCCGATCAGGAGGATCGACGGTCTAGATCATATCGTGGGGGACGGCCAATGGATGAGTGAGCGATAAATGGGTGCAGCGCGATGGAGCGATGACCGTTGGATCCGGGAGGAGATCAACGATTGGGATTATATTAGCATTTCGCACATCGGCCGAAAACATGTAAGAGGAACATGGAGTACTCGATGGATGGGCGCAGCGCGATGGAGAGATAACTGTTGGATTTGGGAAAATATCAATGGTTAGGATCACATTGGGATTTCACACATCGATGAAAAAAGAGTCCAGGAATGAGAACTTTGGATGAAGCGAAGTGCGATGTGCGATGGATGGGCGATGTTTGATAAGCGATGACCGTTGGATTTGCGAAGATCAATGGTTCGGATTGCGTCAGGGTTTCCCACATCAGCAGAAAAGGAATTCAATGAATAAGGAATGTTAGGGTGGCGATGAGCAATGTGATAGCCGAGAGGCGGAAATGGAATGCACGATGTGTTAAGTCCCTATATTAATAGTGTAGCCCCTTATTATGTTAGTGTATCCCCCCTTATTGTTATTATTGTACCCCTGTAACCCCCATATTGTTATTATTGTACCCTTACATTATTATTGTTAGGTCGGCTAGGATTACATTGTGGCCCCACTAGGTCGGCTAGGATTACATTGTGGCCCCACTAGGATTACATTGTGGCCCCATGGACTCCTATATATAGAAAGGAGGTTTTTTCATTTGTATCATCCAAGAATTGTTCATTTATGTAATGTATTGGAGGTTTCCCCCTTGAAGTGGCTTATTTCTAAGGCGTTGATATCTCTTTTCTTCTATTTTTGGAGCTGGTTACACAACATTTGGTATCAGAGCTTTGGATTCTAGGGTTTCGCTACTCCAAACAGGTCATCCTGGAATTTGCGTTATAACATTTTTTATACAAAGTTTCAGAAGCTGAAATTTATAGGGTGAAAGCTGAAATCCTGAGAAAGATTGTCTAAAAATTTCAGATCTTGGTTCGCAATATTTTCGGAGATATGATCTGTGGAAGTTAGGTATTTTTTCAGGCTCCTAAACAGGTCATCGTGGCATTTGCACTATAAATTTTTTTCTACGAAGGTTAAGAATCTGAAATTCATATGGTGCAAAGCTGAAATCCTGAGAAAAGTCGTCAAAACATTTCAGAGCTTGGTTTGCAATATTTTGGGAGATATGATTTGTGGAAGGTAGTGCTTTTTCAGGCTCCTGAATTGTATCTCAAAGAGGTGATCGTGGGAAACGTTCAATAACTCTCTCTCTGGGCATCGGATTGGAGTTCCATAAAAATTGGTCGCAAGTACACAGACTGTATCTTCTTCACTATCAATTTCAGAGATAAAGGACGAAACAGTGATACGTGGCAAGTCGTACAAGTTCGCTCTACTGAACCAATCCATAATAAGGTCATTGTGGGAGATTGGACACAACTTTGTCTTGGAGAATCCAAATCAGGTCAGACATGTGGAATTTGAAAGATAATTTAGAGGGCTACGTTGGTACCAAAATTCAAATATTGAAGTGCTAAAATCACATAGATAATCCAATTTCAATATCGAGCTCCTCAAAAGCAAGAAAAAGGTGTGTATTTGTTTTTTAAAAATTGCATAACGTTTGTTTCAAAAAGCAGTTTGAAGTGATTCCAAGGGCATATTGAAGAATATTTATCAGCATTGGGTTATATAATGCCTCCAAAAAATAATTCCATACCCATTAAGCCCTCAGAAATATATACAATGATGCATGAAGAGGAATAATTGCAGTATGAGATATCAAAATTACGGTACCAAGTGCAACAAGTTTCGATCTTACGAAGAGAAATAGAAGATGAAATAGATGGTTTAAAAGCAGAAATGGAGACTAAGTTGGATGGTTTGTAGGATCAAATAATAGCTAATATGGATGATAAATTAGTGGAAGATCACAACGAGCATCAACAACAAGTTCTCCAACTCTCAAAGGATAACCCAACTTTGGTGCAAAATCTAATGAAACAACAAGAAGATCAACATCACATCGAAGGAAGTTATGAAGCAGTCATAGAAAAAAGAACTCGACAAGTACGGTCAATTTCAGAGTATCTTAGCAAGTGGAAGAACTTTCCTGTAGAATATTTCACATGGGAGGATGAGAATTTTATACAGAAGCATCAAGAAATAATCAAGCGTTGAGGACAACACTTGTTTGAAGGAGAGGGGCATGTTAAGTCCCTATATTAATAGTGTAGCCCCTTATTATGTTAGTGCAGCCCCCCTTATTGTTATTATTGTACCCCTGTAAGCCCCATATTTTTATTATTGTGCCCTTACATTATTATTGTTAGGTCGGCTAGGATTACATTGTGGCCCCACTAGGATTATATTGTGGCCCCATGGACTCCTATATATATAAGGAGGTTTTGTTCATTTGTATCATCCAAGAATTGTTCATTTATGTAATGTATTGGAGGTTTCCCCCTCGAAGTGGCTTATTTCTAAGGCGTTGATGTCTCTTTTCTTCTATTTTTGGAGTTGGTTACACAACACGATGGTTGTTGGATTCGCGGAGATCAACGGTTAGGATCTCTTCGGCAATGATGAACCTCGACGGTGAAACAAAAGAGAAAATGAGTGAAGTTGGGAACCAGCGAAGGCCAATGGCTGAAGAGGGCTTAAGAAATTTTAGCTGTCAGACACAGAGCGGGGTCATATGAGAAATAAGGGCTAAGGGCTTAATCCGAAAAGTGCTTAGGGGCCCGATATGTTAAAAATGAGTGCTTTTAAAGCCAAAAGGTGGATTTTAGCCTTTTCAAGGGTTCTGATAGGTGAAAAAGGGGTTGTGACAGTATATACAGTCCTTGTTGTATTTTCTTTACAATTTAAGGCTCCTTATCATTAGGCATCCTAGCTCAATGAGGGATGTCATAACAACATTGGCTCCAATTGGGGGTGACCCGTTTGTCCTCGAACATATCCAAAACTCCATAGACCATCTGTTAACTTCCTTCCTACAAACACAGTCCCTTGATGCCTTCTCTTCTTTCTTCATGAAAAATCAAAGTAGAAAACATAAAAGCAACTAAATAATATACAATATGATATAGCAGAACTTTCGGCCTAACTCAATACTAAAAAAAGGGTTTCAATAATTTCCCATTCATAGGGGCTTCAAGAAGATCACCCTACAAATTTTCCAGTCTAAAAGTGTTGTTTCCTCCTTCAAAAATTTTGAAAGGTCTGAACCATAGAGGATCGAACTTTCCGTGCTTTCCCTTTTCAACCCTTCTTCTCTTGGTTTTTCATTTTCTCTTGGTAGTCAGTCAACCTCTAATTTACTTGACTTCGAGTCTCCTCCATCTCTACTAACTGATTCATCCTTCTGGTAATATCGTTTGGTTGCTCTTGACAATCCTGCATGAACCTAGCCATATGTAAGGCCAATTGTATCTGGAAAACCACTGCTCTACCATAGACCAATTCATATGGGGATTTCCCTATTGACCTCTTACTAGTGATTATGTTATCCCATAGCGCGAACTTGAGCTGAGAATCCCAGTTCTTCTGGTTTTCATTTATGGCCTTTTTCAGCGCCCTCACCAAGGTTTTGTTTGAGGATTCTGCCAATCCATTCCCCTATGGATAATATGCAGTAGAGTGCCCTAATATAATATTATATTGTTGGCAAAAATTGGTAAATTTGAAAGACTTAAAAGCCTAAGCATTATCTGTGACAATCTTAGCAGGACAGCCAAACCTTGAGATGATGTTATCTTCCAGAAAATTGATCACCACTGTGTCTATAACATTCCTTAATGGCACGGCCTCTACCCATTTAGTGAAGTAATCGGTGGCTGTTAGTATCCACTTGCGTTGCCCGCTTGAGGCAGGATGAATTTTTCCAATGAAATCGATTCCCCACTGTTGGAAAGGTTCTTATATGTGCACTGGGATCATAGTAAAAGGTGAGAACTTCTGCCTTTTAACAAACTTTTGACATTTTTTACAGGCCCTTACCCAAGCATAAACATCTCCGAAAATTTTGGGCCAGAAAAAGCCTTCTTTCAGAATCTTGTGTGCCATGGCCCTCCAGCTGTAGTGACCACCACAGATGCCCTCGTGAAATTTTTCCATCACTTCTTCTACTTCATTTTCTGTGAGACATAAAATTAGTATGCCTGATGGGTCTCTCCAATACAAATGACCATTTGCTACAATGAACTTCTGATATTTTAGCCTCAGCATTCTATACTTTTCCTTGTCACATCTTGGAGGACATCTAAGAGTCAAGAGGTACTCTACAATTTCCTTGTATCATGGACTGAGAAGGTACTTCATATGGGTCTTTTGTGTAGCGGTTTCTATTTTGCACTGCTCATCTACTCTCATAGACTCTTCATTGGCCACCATAGATAAATTTATCCCCAAATCCTGACAGTTTGATTCGGAAAGGATCTTGGCTAATCCCTATCCCTTTATTAGCTTAGTGGGGCGTATCTCCAACTCATACTCCTGTATCTTGGCTATCCATTTGCCTCTCTTTCCTTCACCATCAACCTGTATCAAGATGTATTTTACAGTCGCTGTGGGTATGAATTCAATTATAGCTAACTACAATACATACATCTGAAAGGACTTCAGGGATTTGACCAAGGCATAAGCCTATTTCTCCAACATATTATATTTTAGCTCCGTGTCGTGGAGCACTTGACTAAAGAAGGCGATAGGTTGCTCATGCCCCTCCTCATTCTTCTGCAATAATACTGTTACGACAGTGTGGGGAGATGCAAACGAAAATATCATGAAGGGTTTCACATAATCAGGTCCTGCCAATATTGGGGCTTCTATGAAAGAATTTTTTATTCTGTTAAAAGCTTCACATGACTCAGGAGTCCATTTTACTTCATTATCCTTCTTCAGCATCTCATTTATGTGTTGGACTATCTCTGCATAGTTTGGTATGAATCTTCTCAAGAAGTTGATACGTCCCAGAAAAACTTGGATCTCTTTCTTATTTCTGGGAAAGGATATGCCATTTATGACTTATACCCTTTTGGGGTCAATATTTACCCCTACCTTTGTTACAATGTGCCCCAACAGTTTACCCTCTTCTAAAGCAAACAAATATTTTTGTGGGTTTAAAGGCAATCCATACCTGCCGCACTTGTCAAAGGTTCTGCACAAATGCTCCATATGTTTAGCATCGTCCTTTGAGAAGACTGTGATGTCATCCAGGTACACCACCATCAATTTGTCTTGTTCTCCCACAAAATCAATGTTCATGGCCCTTTGAAATGTAGCCCCCGCATTTATCAACAAAAATGGCATTCGAGCATACATAAACGTTCCACAAGGAGTGGTGAATGCGGTTTTATTTTGGTCCTCCAGAAGCACTGCTACTTGATTATACCCAGAAAATCCATCCATCATAAGAATTCATGAAGCTCCTACTACCTTCTACAATATATGGTCCATCTTTGGTAGCGGATAATTGTCTTTCAGAGATGCTTTGTTCAAGTTCTGAAAGTAAACACACAATCTTATTTCTCCATTCTTCTTTCAAACTGGGACCAAGTTGGCCACCCATTCAGAATATCTTAATGGCACAATAATCTTAGCCTTCAACAGTTTCTTGATTTCCTTTTCAATGGAAGGAAGGAGTAAAGGATTAATCTGTCTTAATTTCTGTTTGTGTGGCTTAGCATCTCCTTTTAATGGAATCTTATGTTGGATAATGCCGATATCAAAGGTCTTCAAATCTTGATTGGACTAGGCAAAGACGTCTTTATATGTCTGAAATAGCTTCCGATATTTCTCTTTGTATTCTTCGCGTACCTTATTAGACAATTTCACAAGCTTGGGATCAGCCTAAGTGCCAAGGTTCAGGTCATCTACCCAATTTTCTTCAACAACCTTACTTGGCCATATTGGGACATCATTCTTATCAAATAGTCTCTACAGGGGGACTAGTCCTTTGGGTATTACATTCCCTTTGAGTTGTAGCACCTTGTGTCCAGCTATGGTATCCTACCATTTATTCTGAGGAAGGTCCTCAGTCTCCTCTCCGCCAACATCTATGTCCATATTGGAGAATTCCCAATAGTCTCCATGAATCTTTTCACTTGTTCTTCGTCTTCAAACATCTGCCAGTGTTTGACATTGTCAGGGATGGAAGGATGGTAGCAAACCTCTATTTCATACCTCAAGAGGGGGTTCTGAGGTGGTCGAAAGTGCTTGCAGCTACTGCAAGAGAGTCTACCATTCTGTTTTGGTCTCTTGGCATGAATTTAATATTGAATGCTAAGAAGAAATTCTCTACCAAGTCCCATACCTCATTTTTGTAAGCCTTCAGTCATTGGTGCTTAGCTTGACAATGATTTCTTACTTGTCTCGCCACCAGTTCAAAATCTCCCAAAACCTTCAAGCTCTGAATATTCATGTTCTTTTCTTTTTGTATGCCTAGAAGCAAGGCTTCGTATTCAGCCACATTGTTCATGGCTTCATATTCCAATTTGAAAGATAATGGGACCAGCTATCCAGTAGGGGAGATAAGGAGAATCCCAGCTCCAATCCCTTCCTTTGAGTTGGCTCCAACAAAGTGTAAGGTCCAAATCCCACCTTCTTCATTGCTTGAAGACTGATCGGTCTTTACTTGATAGAAACATGGCTCCTGCAAGTAATCTTGTTCTTCCTCAAGCATTAGAAAAGAAAACTTACCCTCTTTTCTATACACCGGTGAATTCGTTGAATTATCAGCTTTAATGACCATCTTCACAAACCTTGTTTCTCGGTATAGTCTCCTCTCTTGGCCTCCAAACACAGGGATGGTCGCATAAGTTAGGTCCATCTTTATAGATCCTCCAATTTTTGTACCCCATGATCTTTATAATAGCATCCCAAACCGAGCTAGGATGTCAGCCACTACTATGTCCATTACCATGCTCTTAGCTGGGATTTGGGCTAGATTTACCACCAAATCCTTGATCATCCCCAACCATTTGACTCTTATAGAATCAAAAGAGTATAGATATTTATATGGGCAAGTGATCTACAGCCCCAACTGTTCCATCAATGACAGGGGAAGGAGGTTATGAGATGCTCCAGAATCCAGCATATAGTTATGCAATAACAGGTCATGAATTACTAAAGAGACATAGAAAGGAGCAGTTGAAGCATCTAACTCCCCAACATGAGGACTTAACATGACCATAGGCCTTTCTTCCTAGAGGTTTAAAATATCTGGGATTGGGGCTGCTCCTTGAGGAAGCATGAAAGAAGATGCCTGAGACTGGTAGACTGGCTATTTCAGGAGATTAGTTAGGGGGACTAGGATTTTAACTTTTTCTAGTTCTTTTTGAAGATTAAAAGTAGAGGGAAAATTCTCTATGATACTTTCTTTTGGCTCTTTACTCTTGGCTGGAGGTTTCTCTTCCCTCAGAATAGGTTTAACCTTTGAATTTTGATTAGAGGCCAACTTAGAAGAGGAAGGAATGGAGTCATTAGAATTTAAAGGTTCAGTTATAGGTCTCTTACCTTTATCTCTGACTTTCTGAACAACTATCTCCTTCTGAGGCATATCTTCCTCTTGTTCTTGTGTGCGGGTTCTCTTTCTAGAGAACTTGAGATCATATTTTCTATGAAATTGTGCTTGCATGAAGTCAACAAATTTTTTACAGTAATCATCGATATTTGGATCTTCAGCAGCACTTTTTTCTTCTTCTTCTTGCAAGGAAAGCTCCACTACTTCACTTTCTTGTAAAGAAGACTCAACTTCATCGCCATCTAAGTAAGCAAGATATTAATCATCTTTCCTGTTGGGCCAGAATTGTAATATATAGATAAACTATGCTTCCCTAGACCGATGTCTAGTCTAGAACAACAGGTGAAAGACTGCACTACCCTTTTTCCTAACTCAGAACAGATACACAGAGAGGATTGGATGCTTACTTGTTTCAGTTTCTTCAAATGGATCCTTTCTGTCGCTTCCACTATAACTTCAAATTCAAGCGGTTTCAAATAGCTGAATGCTTCCTACAAGAAAGAACACTGAAACAACAGAAGATGTAAAAATATAGATATCTATTCAATCTAGTTAGCTAAATCAGTTAAGCATAAAATACATTCATCAACTAAGATATCACAACATGGAAAATTAAATTTATCATAGATGCATGTAGGGAAAAATAAGAAGTACTCTTTATTGATGATAGAAGGTGAGGTTACAACCTAGTGACTGATTTTTCATGACCTTCTAGCAGAGTTCCCAAGTCTCATCATAACATAAGTCTCTCCAGTAGCAGCTCCACAAATCAAACTCTATATTGAAAATTCTCCAACATTTATTTACTCAAATTCTTCCTCCTTAAAACACTTAGATATATGTTCAATTTATAGATGAACTGTAGGTTGTTTTGCAATAAATTTCATTCCAAAAATAGACAATACATGTTTCCATTCATGTAGATGTCAAATGGACACTTGGATCCGAAGCATGATACATGTGAACCCTTCTAGAAGACACTAGCCAAGTGGAGGTTCCAGAACAATGAGAATTTCGCTCCCAATGTGACCAACGCACCTTTCAATGTCGGGAAGTACTTTGCAGAGCAGCCTTGAATGGGGCTACCGGCATATGCAACGCACTTAGGCCCTTTAGAGCCTGCGTTGGTGAGCTCCCACATGTTTAATAATAAGCTTCAAACCATGGAAAAGCCTTGCTTTGATGAAAGTCATTATTTGATTCATTTTGTTTCCTGTCTTAGGGCATATATAAACTAAGATGATAGGGAATGATATACCCTTTGATCATTGATCCTGGATATGATGCCTAGTTAAACAGGTCATTGGGAATGGTACCCAAATTAACCTATAATAATTTCCCCCTAAAGCATGAGATCCAAATAATAAGAACATTTGATTGAGATGATTTACACTGTGATGAGCCTAGAAACAAAGCTGAACCATCACCTGCATCAATATTACAATATATTACATCATGATAAATCCTCTATTGACCATAATTTCTGAGCGTAGGCATTCCCATATTCAGCACATAAAACAATCTAATAACATGTACATAATTCAAAAAGTCATCTACATTGGAATTTTTCCTAGATGCAGACATTGCCTACAGATATAGGCCCATTTTTGGATGACAATCTGTATGTAAGGTCACCGTACATATGATGTGTACAACAATCCTGAAATCATAGCCTGGATGGATGAAACTAGATCCAGGGTCTTCTTATCTCATTCACTTGATCATTCATGTACAAGTCTAGCCATGTGAATATATGATTTGTCGTCGAACATGGAAAGACATAATTTTATTACCAGTCAATAATGAAAGCTGTTAAAAAATGCGAGAGAACCACCATTAATGAAAATGGCCCTCAAGGTACTACAATACATTTCGTAAGGCGTGAATAGATGATTTGATTTCGAACGCCAAACAAAATTTTTCGGTCAAAAATATGGAAGTGAGGATCTTGTCAATGCTATAACAAGCCTCATGATACAGGAATCTGATGTTTCTAAGTGAAATTCATGGATATTGATTTGTCGTCGACGGGAAGTCACCTTATTGCAAAACTAGAGTTTCTGATTTCGGAGACAAGGGTATGACTTGATATAGCAATTTTCAGGGATGAAGGTCATGAAAATGAAGGTTTACGAGTATTGCAGATGGATGAGTTCTAAATCACTAGATGAATTCTCTTCAACATATCGGCGACAGTGTGATGAGTTGGCAGCATTGACCCAAAACCGAAGTGAAGGTCTGATGAACCATAGGTGTGAATGAACCGTCAAGATGATTACCAAACCCAAGAAGTCACGGACATGGAGTGAAAGAAGTGTCATGTTCAAAAGCGACTTGCTACCAAAAATAAAATTTGCTTGCTTTTCCCAAATTTTCCCCGGTCATTTGTCGACCAGTACCTCTTCATTTTTTAACAAGCTTGAGGAGGATAACATTTGCTTGATCTATAATTCAACCCTTCAGGAGAATAAAGAATAAAATATCGCTATTTAATAATTTAACGAGTCTAACGATGAATGAAACTCAATTCTTGCCATGATTGACAAGCCTGTCACTATTTTATGTTTTAACGAGCTTAACGACAGTGATAGCCCAGTCCTTTTTCATGTTTAGAGAGTCTGAAAAAGAGGACGAAAGAGGACTCCAAAAGTACTTTTTCATAAATTTGTCTCTCAGATCCAAAAAAGTGTAAAATAATATCTGAAAGAACCTCTTTGGTCATGTTTAACCAAGGTATTCATTTTTCATAAATAATCTTTCTCATTTCGGAAAAGGGTTAAACTTATAGTAGATATCAATTCATTTACTTTAACGAGCTCGAAATGACAAGTGCTCAGAAATATTTTCACATTATCGGAGTTTGAAAAGAGCTAAAAGAAGACTCCAGGGGTTCCTTTTTCACTATTATTGAAGCTCGAAAAAGAGATAAAAGTGCACTTCAAATCCTTTTTCATTTTTATCAAAGCTCGAAAAATAAGGAGAAAAAGTATGCTTTGTGGTCAAGTCCTTCTTTGAAATAAATCTGCATGACTAATATATTCCTCAGTTGTATCTCCTATTCAGAATAACAAAAAATGGATTAAAAATACTTGTTTCATGATAAAAAAACATAATAAAACTATAGTCATAGCAATAAATTTAACTTGCAAGTAATTAAATGACTATATAAAGCAGTTTCACTATTCATTTTTACCATTCCATAGTTACCATTTTCATTTTGGAGCTCTGAACCTGATTTTGTCCCCAAACTTCAGTCATTGATTGCGGTCATTTCAGTGGATGGATTTCATCACCGTTTGATCTAGGTAAATAGCATGAACCTCTTCTTCCTTTCAGTATTCATTTCATTTCCATTATTTTCAAATTTTTATTGTTTTAAGGCCTCCAGTGTAAATTTTACCAAACTTGAGGGCAACACACCCCTGAATGTCGAAACCTGCATTGGCCAGTAGGTACAGTGAAGTGTACCTACATGTGCAACGCACTGTCTCAGCCCAGGGAGTGCGTTGGGTACAGTTGAAGTTTTTTGATTTCATGCTATGTCCAAAATTTGCTTAGTTTTTTGCAATGAATGGTATCTAATGGATCTTATGGTTGATTTTCAGGTTTCCATCGGATAATAATGATTATTACATGGAGAGAAAGAGAACATGAAGAACAAGATATGATTGTCTTGAATGATCCGGGTACTGTAAGAGATTTAAGAGATTATGGGCTGCTTAAGTACATTAAATTGTTGGGAATGAGGCAACAAATATAACTCTTGGAGTTCCTTGTTTGAGCATGGGATCTAGCGATAGAGGCATTTCACATAAAAAATCAATTGTTGTCCATAACCGTTGATGATGTGTATTTTTTCACAGGTTTGTCGAGGAGAGGTTTTCCCATTTCACTCACAGGATCTACTGTTGGAGGAGAAACAGTGAGGGATTATGTTATGCAGTATTTCTATCTAGGGTCAAAACCTAGCAAAGATGGAAAAATAAAGATATGTGATGTCAGGGATTTGCCTCTGAGAACCATCCTATTCACGATTTCTAAACTAGCTGGCACCATTACACTCCATGTAGCGAACAGATCGTATATGTAGTATGCGCTGGAATGTTTAGAGCCAACAATTTTCAATTGGTCTGAAGCTGTTCTATCTCAGATAAAGGAACAACTGAATAAAGCAAAGGGAGGAAGGAAGAAAATTTTTAGTTATGGTTCAATCCTTATATCCTTCGCTTTGGAACGGATTCCACTGATACAACCACAACATGTAACATTGGATATATCTAGTCCTAGAGATCCTCGAATGCAGAGATGGGTAGAACTCATGGGTCGGCATTCAGGCCAATCGACCATTGTGTTCTTGACTACATTTTTTGCCTGGTTTAGGCAATAGATCGTTTCCATTGATGAGTATTCATATGCAGGCATCGACTTTCGAGGAGATCTAGACCTAGTTTTACCAGAAGGCGCTCAGTGGGGTGCAATAGGTAAGATTGATTTGACCATGTTTTTTTAATTTTTATAAGGTTTATACAATTTTTTTGTGTTTTTATTTCTTTCCAAGACTAATTTTTTTTTTTTAATGTAATGCAGATATCAGTCGCGTTCAACCAGTAGAGGAACTAGAGCGTGAAGTGGATGCACCAGCAGAGAGGGCTACCAGGAGAGCAGTCCTTTAGGACCTTGATATGGTTGAGACTCTTGCTGAGCTTCAGTAGCACATAGAGGGCTTGACCTTCGAGATTCCAGATTTCTGGATCGAAGAGCTTCCCATGCGACTACAGTGACACACAATTGGGGTTTCTAACCATTGGACGCGGTTGCTCCGTAGGATTGCTAGATCTATAGCATGCTATCATGATCACCACTAGTTTACATATGACTTTTTGCATACATTTCGAGGTCAGATGACCAACATGTCTTGGGAACAAATTTTGTAAAAAACCTATAACTATCCATCTATATGTTTTCAGAGTTTTTCCTATGTTTAATGCACAATCCTATTCAATGATGTGAATGTTTTCTTTACCTATGTTGCAAATGTCTATCTAAAACTTGATTATCTAATGAATCAGTTAAAGTGTTCATATTTCTGGAACTGTGTTGATATTGAATAAAATCAAAATGTCTCTTCAAAAGTCAAACTCTTAGGAACAATCTAAGAAGTGTTGTATATCTAACAATATAAACACTAGTAAGCTGTAATACCACGAGTTGTGAGTCTAACCTTATGATTATGTAGTTAATACCAAATGAAATGGAATAAGAGAGAATTTCAATCAATGTGATATACTCAACGATATTATTCATTGATATACCAATACAAATCCCTTGAAAACTCACTAACTCACCGTTCGGAGTGAAAATGGCCCACGCTGCAGAGGATAGATTATGCGTACTACGACTAGCACCATTAGCATATCCAACAAATGGTTCCGAAGATTTAGACATCTACCATAAATTGTAAAGTGGATTACTAATGTTAAGAAAACTCTAAAAGACAAATTAAGATAGTGAATGCAAATCAACAACATATAAACAATATAATACAAAAAATTACTACACTCATAATTAAGCATAGTAATGTTTAATATACAACCCATTTCTAGGCTGTGCCAATGGAATCCCATCGTAATCAACTAACTCATAGGCACCCTTAGCAAGAACTCTTTTGACAATGTAGGGGCCATGCCATAATGGCTCGAATTTCCTTGTACCAATTACATCAGCTTCTTGGTCATAAAGAAGGACCAAGTCACCCTCTGAGTAGATGCGAGGCTGGACATTCTTGTCGTATTACGCTTTTATACGTCTCTTAAGCGCTTTTTTGGCCAATTAGGCTTCACGACACGTTTCATCAAGCTGGATGAGGTTAAGGAGACGCGCTTCTTCTTCTGAGGTGTCAGGTAACAATTCTATCGTGAGTTTTAACGATGATATTTCGCATTGGATTGGTAAGATAGCTTCCAGACCATACACCAATTGAAAAGGAGTAAATCCAGTTGCGTTTCTCACCAAGGTTCGATACGCCCATAAGGAAAAGTATAGGATCAAGTGCCAGTTCCTTTTACAGACTAATATCATTCGTTGAAGCGTTAGTTTAAGAATTTTGTTAATAGCCTCAACTTTTCCATTTTATTGTGGATAATAAGTAGTAGAATTATCATGCAACAATCCTAACTTGGCTGTCAATTTAGACATCCTATGGTTGCGAAAATGCTTCCCATGATCCGTAACTATAGCCAGTGGGACCCCAAACCATAAAATAACATGGTTGAAGAAAAAAAATGCAACTATTTTTCCTATGTTATTAAATTTAGGCATCGCTTCGGCCCATTTGGTAAAATAGTCGACCGCGACAATAATATAACCATGCCCCCCGGACGAAGGAGGGTTACAGGTCATGAAATTGACACCACATTTCGTAAATGGTCCAGTAGAGACAACAGGATGCATTTTCATTGGCGGTTTGTGGATTTTATGGTCATAAATCTAGCATGAATGACAACTTCTGACTACGAGGATACAATCTTGAAAAATAGTAGGCCAAAAGTAACCGATGCAGAGTATCTTCTGCGTGGTAGCATATCCAGATAAATGTCCACCACAAGCCCCATAATGACAATCATTTAACACTTTTTTGGCCTCCTCATGAGTGAGACACCTCCTTAAAATGGTATCGACACCATGATGATAAAGTGTATCACCGATGATCAGATAATATTTTGCTTGGTATCAAATACGTCGCTAATCAGAGTGAGAGGTATGTTAGCCACCTATAAAAATTTGTTATACCAAATAGTGGCTAAATCCTTTTAGCCTTCAAGAACCAATTCATTTCCAAATTGAGAGTTCTTGAAGTCTTATGATGTATCCTTTCCTTCAGAAAATCTTCACTTCTGTTTCACTTCAAAAGCCCTCAAAACCCTGTTGTTTACCAAAAGAAACAAAATGCTCATAAGGCTACATTTTCCCCCATTTACCCTTCTCCATTTTCCTCCTCCATTTCATCCATATACCTTTTCATTTACCTCTCATTCCCTCGAAATCCCCTTTAAAGCCTTGTAAAATCCTTTTATAAGGTTTAAAACCCCATTTTTATTCCTATCAGAACCTTCAAAAACCTCTGAAAAACCCTCACTTTGCCCTAAAAACCTTCATTTTTCTCTAAGGCCTTAATCCCCTCTCGGCCTTAAGCCCCACCTCTTTTTCCGCATAGAACCTGCGCCAAGACCAGGCACTAAGCACTTAATTTCATAGAAAATTTTCATTGCAAAACACATTTTTTACTTGTTTTTATGGTTTTTGGCTTCCAGCCGATGCGATCACGCGATTGATTCTCCACTGTTGATTTTCTCTATTGTGCCTAGATCCAACATTCCATATTTCTCCCTGTTCCAAGCTTGCCATTCCACCTTTTCCTTTATGATTAAATCCTGACTGTCGATCTAGCTTTAAGATCAACGACCCTTGCTCCATCGCAAATCGGAAATCACAACATTTCTTTATTTGTTGCCCTTTTCCTCCCGCCGATTGTGATCCTACGATTAAATCTCAGCCATTGAATCCACAACAACCAACGGCTCAGATTTAATCGCACTCCATCATAAACCCTTCACCATCGCGCCCATCGATTGAATCCCCACCGTTGATCTCTGAAACCAATCCAACGGTCAGCGCTTAATCGCACATTACAAAATCAAAAGCCCCAGAGTTTTGGCCCCATTCCTTTTCTCTGATGTGATTAAATCTTGACCTTCCATTCAAAAATATCCAACGACCAGTGCTTAATTGCATCGAGTTCATCCATCTTGTGATCCCTCCAACATCAACCCACCGATTAAACCCCTGCCGTTGATTTCCTCTAATCCAACAGTCCGCATTTCTTCTGCTTTCAACCCCGCCCTTCTCTTTTCCCTCGTCGACAGATCTCCGCCATCCATTCCTATAGATCTGAAAGTCAAGATCTATCTCGCGCAGCTTCCTCCATCACAATCTTTCCGCACCGTCGGATCAGGGCCCTCCCATCCGACGATTGATATCGTGTTTCGCATTTTTTTTGCATCTGGGGTTTAACGCCAAGAAAAAATGCAAAAAAATTGGTTTTGGGAGGAAGCGTGTCAGTCAGCGAAGCATATCGCGTTTTTTTTGAGAAATTTCAAAACAACTTCATAGGTGCGCGAAAACCACTCAGGTTTTTCGCCAAACCACTTTTCCCCATTGCATTGATCTTCCTCCTTTTAATCGTGGCCGTCCATCACTGTCATCCAACGGTCCTGATTAGATCCTCCCCCCATTTCATTTTCCCACCGTCTAAGCTCCCAAACACTCCGTTCAAGAAATCTCGACCATTGATCATTCTAGATCAACGACTCTTATTCATTCTGCGTCCAAACTTCATTCCAACCCTTTTTCGCTTCCGATAAAGGTTTTCTCCCATTTCCTTTGCAATTTCCTCCATTTTGCTATAATATTACCCCCTCTACATTACAAACTCCCAATTAATCTCAGTCGTTGATCAATCTAGATCAACGGTCTAGAATTAATCTGGCTCTCATGCATTTGATCGCCTCCCCATTTATTCCCTTCAATTGATCTCAGCCATCGGTTGATTTCATCCAATGGCCATGATTAAAACTTGCCCCCAAAGCAGCCTAACCTATTCTTTCATAGATTTTTCATAACTTTTGTGTATTTTTGTAGGTTTTAAAGCTTTTCCACAGTTTTTAAAATAAAATCAAGGGTCGGGGATGACGATCCCTCAGGCCACTATTCATGAAGAAGATCAATCTGCAGGGTTCACATCATGATTTATCCATGCCTCATGAGCACTGATAACATTATAAAACCCTCTGCGTGCCTGCAAAAGCAACAAAAACACAGTGAACCTTAATCAGACAAATAGTATCAGTTTTACAGCATAAAACCAAAGCATAGATGAAGAATTAAAGGTTTTAACAGAGTTTTGAGGGATTAGGGAATAAGTTAAATTATTAAAGGCCTAATCCACATAGTTAAAGATAGCATGAAGACCTGAAGACAAAAAAATTAGGCCTAATTAGACCTAAAACACAATTCAAAAGCAAATTAACAGTATTTTAGGATAAAACAAAGAAATCTATCAATCCGAAAAGCCTCCACTGCCACATCAGAGGCAAATTGAATCCTCTCTAGCCACCAAAGTGCCACTTGCATCTTTCAATAAATCAGAAGCTGGCAGAGTTATTGACTCAGTCAGTGATATTTTGCCTAAAGATAGCCAGAGTTATTGCTAACTCGCCTCAAGAGTTTTTCAGTCAACAAAATCTGCCCAACATGCTTAATACTTAATGAGAATCAATTAATACATGGAAAATATTATAAAAATTCTCCATTGAGCCCCTCAAAGGCCGAGAAGAATTAACTTGTATTAATTGAACTTAGAGATATTTTCTTTCATCCCACCTCCTCATTTCTTCTATAAATACTTTTGTAGAAGATGAGATAAAGGTTGGTCTCTGAATATCTGTTGCATGTAAATATTTTCCTGAAGCTGCTATAAGCTCTGTTTGTAATTGAAGATACCTAAGTTGAGATGAGAAGTTTGAAGCTGTAGAAACCCACTGGACTTGATGATTGTAACTGGTTTGAAGCATGAAACACAAGCTAATTTATGGGATCATGGTCTATGTCAATGGTGATGTTTTTCTTATTGCAAATTGTTATTTTATTTATTTTTCCATTCTGTCCATCTTCTCTGATAAATAACATCAAATATAGAGCTAGGATTTACTGTCAAAAGTACCCTACTCTCACTAATAATCTTTATCTCCGTGTTTTCTTCCAATTGTGTGTTTAAGAATGATTTAATACAGTCTAAGCATTTAAGGAATGTTGGTGTTCCAATGTCTTACTATTTAAACTTTAAACATTGTTCTTGAATGTTATTTTCAGTTTATGCTAAGTAAAGTTGAACTAGGGAAGTCTATGGTTAGCCCTGTCCTTTAGTTTTATCTCCAAAGGTTGTCTAAAAGTTTCCCTCAAGAGTATGTTGAAAGAAGGCTAGTTTCAAAGTACTTACCTGATGTTAAACTACTTTTTATGTTCATCATGAATGTTTCTCCTTTGAATATGCTGAAAGCAAGATAGGTTCAAAGTCCTTACTTGATCTTAAGCTATTCTCTCTATTTTTAAATGCTTTCTATTGAAAGTGCATCGAAAGCAGGCTAGTTTCAAAGTACTTACCTAATCTTAGATAACTTTTATGTCTTTCTTAAGTGCATGCCAAAAGCAGGGTAGTTTAAAAGTACTTACTTGATCTTAGGCTGCTCTTTGTTCTTCGTCTTTTTGATTTACCTTTCTTATTGTCTCATTCAATTCGATAAAATCAACTTAAAGAGATCCTTTGACATAGATGACTTGCCCCATGGACCACTCTTGAACCTTGCTGTTTCAATTAAATCCTATTATGACTCCATAGCCCAATGGATTGAAACTGCTCCTTGCCTATTTTATCAGCTGAATCACTCCTTCACTTTCATACACCTTCACCCTTCGTTTAGACTTCCTTCACCTTCACATATCTTTGCCCAACCAAAAAAAACAAAACCTTGTTCCTTATAACTAGCCTAATATCACATTTCAAGCCTTAAAATATAAATCAATCTTTGCACTTATAAGAGCTATCTCTCTCTGGATTCAGGAGGGCTAGATCCTAGAATCCCAAAATGGTTCATATGTAGGCTTTGCAATTTGTATTTTCCAATATTTCAAATTACATAGACCTAACATTCTGGCGACTTCGTTGGGACTGAGTCAATTTCATCTTAGACACCCTTAGGACTTCAAAAAACCCCTTGATTCGAGAACATTTGAGGTGTTAAGGAGCTCTCTTCAAGCACTACCAAAGCAAATGGTAATCATGATAGAATTTGTTTGAATCAGTGACAAACTAAGTAACCCTTACGATTCTTATACAGTCTTATCAAACCTTGAAGAAATCAGCTAGCTAAGCCATAAGAGTAAACTTTGTTTGTCTCATCACCCTAGCTAAGTGTTGAAATAGATTTAGCACACTCTTCGAACCCATAGGACTGAAAAAACTCATAAAACATAAAATTATTTCAGATTGGTATTCAAATAAACATGGTGGTGGACCATAAAACATTTTACCTCCAAAAGAGATAAAAATTTCCTCTTGGTGACTCTACAAACCTGAACAGACCTGAAGACTCCACTGGGAAACCCATTACTCTCATAACATCATACAAACTCAGTCGGAAGACTTTAAGGATTTTTTCTTGATAAAAATCAGTTAGCCTCCTAAATATTGTCATATTTGGTTAAAATTTTCTTGTTTATTTGGGTCTAAAAAACACAACATAGTGGCTCCTAGAAGGATTCATACTAGAGCCTATCTTGGCCCAAATCCTCCTGAGATAGTTGACAATCCTGAAAGAATTCTTAGGAAATCTTCCAAATTCCAAAATCCAACTATTGTCAAACCATTGTTAGAGCTAATTATGTTCCTGATAACCTCACAGCTCTACCAACTTCACAAGTTGACTTAAGGAACCCATTCAGAACTAGGTCACTTGATGATAAATTCTGATAGACACTAATTCTCCACCTTCATCCCAAGATAGAAGTGAGCATCCTGGTAGCAGAGAAAGTACTCCACTTGATTTACATTTCCTCCATAATTTCGGTTTCTCTCATCCTAAGTCGGCCCAACAATCTCCTACTGGTCCATCCACTTCTGTTACCCATACACCCATTGTTCAAACCACACTATTCCATTAAACCCCTCTCATTTTACATCCTCCACCTGTAAATTCCACATTTTTTCCAAAACCTCCTATCATGGCAACATGGTATGCCCCTCTACTCCTTCCTTTACCTTTAGTCAATCTTCCATAGGACTATCAGTCCAAGATACCATTGTATGATGCCAGTGGTGCTACTACTACTTCACAACATGTGGACAAGATGAATGACTATTGCACTTTGATGGATCTTGCACTAAGAGTGATGTAGGTGTAGGAGTGTGGCTTCACAATACAATGAAAAATCATGCTAAAGGACATTCCTACAATTTAAACTTTCAATGCACTAGCAACATAACTGAGTATGAAGCCCTCCTTTTAGGCCTACACTTATTGAAGAAATTAGGGGCCAAAAGGATTAAGGTTCATGGTGATTCTGAACTAATAATTAGGCAAGTGAATGGGGAATATAGTGCCAAACATCCCAGAATTAGAGCCTATAGAAATGATATCATGGATTTACTAAAAACATTTGAGAATTTCCAACTTATTTTTGTCCCAAGAAATCAAAATATTACTGCTAATGATCTAGCTTTTGCTGCTAAAACATGCCTGACACCTTATGGAACCAAAAAATGCACAACCCAAATCAAATTTGGACCAGTTGTCCCAGAAAATGAGAAATATTGCCAAGTGTTTGATGGAGACAAACAAATAGAAGAATTCTTATAGTCCAGAAATGAATTTGAGCTGCCAAGTTCAGATTCAAAGTATGACAATGACTGTCCTACTGAAGAAAATCTACTTGATGAAGAAGTAACATCTCCCAAGATTGCTGATGTAAATATGTTAACTAATAAACTTGAACCGACCTCAGAGATTAGTGCATATTTAGAAAAAGAAAACTTAGAAACACTACAATATAACACACAATATTTGCCAAAAGGACTGGTCCCTTTAGAAGAATTGTTTGATTTCAATGATGTTGCTAGGAAACCAAAGCTGGAGCCTGTTGAAACTGACATAGAAGAGTGTAACATAGGCAGTGAATTAAATCCAAAAATGATCATATTGTCTAAAACTTTGTCATCTCACATCAAACTGAAATACATAGAGCTGTGTAAAGAATTTTCTGATGTATTTTCATGGAGTTATGAGGATCTAAAGTCCTATGACACAAAGATAATTCAGCATAAGATACCTCTCAAGGAAAACCAAATACCATTTAAACAAAAATTGTGCAGAATTAACCTCGTTCAATTGCCCTTGGTTGAGAAAGAAATCAAGAAAATGTATGAAGATGGAATTATTGTTCCTATTAGATATTCAGATTGGGTGTCTAATCTAGTGCCAGTTAGGAAAAAGACAGGAGAAATACGGCTTTGTATTTGTTTTAGGAACTTAAACAAAGCCTCATTGAAGGAAAACTACCCTTTACCCAAGATGGATCATATTTTACAAAAGGTAGTTGGTATTAAAAGAATTTATTTGCTAGATGGCTTCTCAGGATACAATCAGATTTTAGTGCATCCTGATGATCAAATAAAGACATCTTTTACTACACCTTGGGGTACTTTCATGTATGTGAAAATTCCCTTTGTTTTAATGACTGCTGGTGCTACGTTTCAGAGAGCCATGGACATTGCATTATTAGAAGAACTAGGACACTTCATTATTATTTACCTTGATGATATCACTGTTTTTTCTGAAACAGATGAAGAACACCTAGAACACTTAAGAAACGTCTTTGAGAAATGCAGAAAGTATGGGTTATCTTTAAATCCAAAGAAAAATATGTTTGGACTCCAAGGAGGCAAGCTTCTTGGACACATCATATCAGAAGAGGGAATAAATATAGACCCAAAGAGGATTGATGGTATTTTGCAAATCAACCAACCAAGAAACATCAAGGAACTTCAATCTTTCATTGGAAAGATTAATTTCTTGAGAAGGTTCATACCCAACTTAGCTGAACTCCTTCGAAACATAAAAAACATGCTGAAGAAGGAACAAGGAGTTAAATCAACCTTAGAAGCAAAGAAATCATTTTAACTAGTAAAGCAAGCATTAACCAAAACACCAGTTCTTATTAGTCCTGATTTTTCAAAAGTTTTTTTCATTTTTTCATTTGCATCAGAACAAATACTGGTTGTTGTCCTATTGCAGAAAAATTTAAAGGGACAAGAGTATCCAATTGCATTCTTTAGTAAGGCATTGAGAGATGCACCTCTGAAGTACAATATCATGGAAAAACAAGCCTTTTATTTAGTCAAAGCCTTGAAAGACTTCAGAGTTTACATTTTACACTACCACATAATTTCATTTGTGCCTAATTCAGTTATGAAAGACATTCTAACACAAGACCCAGATGGCAAAAGAGGAAAGTGGATTGCAGTGATACTTGAATATGATTTAGAAATCAAGCCCACTAAACTCATAAAAGGCCAAGGACTAGCAAGATTAATGGCTGAGTCTAATTTTGAAGCTCTTGATATAAACATGAAAAATGCAATAGATGAACAACAAGAGTTGCCAACTCCCATTATTGAGGATCATTTTCTATTTTCATCTTGGTATGTTGATATTTTATATGTTTTGCTCAATTTGAATAC
Organism: Pinus albicaulis; assembly: GCA_034641835.2. Lineage (NCBI taxonomy): Eukaryota > Viridiplantae > Streptophyta > Pinopsida > Pinales > Pinaceae > Pinus > Pinus albicaulis. Next base: position 1,264,413,223 of record CM076581.1, read on the forward strand.
ACCTCCTGGTTTGTCAAAAACAAAGGCGAGATTTTTAAAGTTGAAAGCTGTAAATTATTGCATTTTAGATAAATGTCTTTATTGGAAAAATGTTAGTGGATTATTGCTTAAATGTTTTCCTGAGAATGATGCAGATAAGATCAAGCATGAGTTCCATGAAGGAGAATGTGGAGGCCACCTCTATTGGAAGAAAACTACCAACAAAATCCTTCGAGCTGGTTACTATTGGCCCACCCTCTTTCAAGATGTCCATAAAATGATTATTGTCTATCATAAATGCCAACTTTTTGAAGGCAAAAGAAAATTGCTTCCCTTACCTTTGCATCCAATCACTGTTGAAGCTCCTTTTCAACAGTGGGGTCTAGACTTCATAGGAGAAATCCATCCACCCTCATCTACCTAACATAGATGGATTCTCATTGCAACAGACTACTTTAACAAATGGATAGAAGCCATCCCTTCTAGGCAAGCCAATGACTCTGTCATCATAAAATTCCTTGAAACTCATATCTTATCTAGATTTGGAGCCTGTCCTAGGAAGATTATCACTGACAATGCTGCTGCATTTGGAACCAAAAATATGGTTGAATTCTATCAAAAATATCAGATTACATTGGTCCATTATACTGCTTATTACCCTCAAGGTAATGGGTTAGCATAATCCTCAAATAAAAGTTTGGAGAACATAATGAAAAAGTTGTTGGAGGACAATAAGATGTCATGGAACACAAAGTTGGTACATGCACTTTGGGCTGATAGATTAACACTTAAAAAATTAATTGGAATGTCACCCTACCAACTTTTTTATGGAGTAGATGTAATTTTTCCAACCAACCTAGGAGTGCCAGTCATGAAGCTAATCCAAGAAGTATAGTCTGAAGACAATGACATGATAAGAAGAATAAATCAGACCATACATCTTCAGCAAACCAGAGAGGAGGTCTACAATAGAGCATTACAAAAGCAAGAAAGCATCAAGAAGCTTTTTGATAGAAGAACAAAGGCCAGTAATTTCAAAATTGGTGACAAAGTTTTAAAGTGGGATTCAAGGAGAGAAGACAAGGGAACACACGGGAAATTTGATAATTTATGGCTTGGCCCTTATCTCATTCATTCTACTGCTGGTAATAATGCTTATTTTTTGGAAGAATTGAATGGAACTGACCTTTTTGGAGGTCCTGTCAATGGCAGGATGCTCAAACATTATTTTTCTTGACCATATTAGTTTGGAAGTATTTTTATTTTTTCTCATTGTGAATATCATACTCATCATTGCATTCAAAGTTAGAAAATGAAAAAATACAAAAAACCTTAGAAAACAAAAAAATAGGGCAGATTGTAAAAACAAGAAAGGTACAGCCCCATACCAAAAAAGAGAAACAAAGTCTGAAAGTGTGCAAGATCAAATGCCACTCCTAAGAAACACACTGCTAGTTAGTCATACAGCCTAATCATGACTAATTAGTTTTCAATTTACTGTTGATAGGTTAGTGAATCAGATTTTCCAAACAACTTAATCTTGTCTGATCAGTTAGGTAGATTAGGATAGAAGAAAAAGGGTTCAAACAAGCTCAAAATCTGAACCTATGAATTTCAAAAAGAAGAATGGCTCTAACTAGATCAAATATTGAGCCAAGGATAGAAGCAAATTGGTTCTAATGTGCCCAAAACTTGAACCAGAGAAAAAAGAGAAAAACATCTCAAACAAGCCTAAAAAACAGAGTTGAAGAAAAGAGAAGGATGTTATTAAAAATTTCAGATCTTAAGCCTTCACCATTTTGTTTTAATTTTCTGCAAATTTTAGTCTTTGTGCAGCTTGTTTTTATCCATAGATATGCATCAAGTCAAACTGCTTAATCTTGGCTTGACTGCTTTTAAATTTTTGTTTTAGAATTTAGAAAATAAATTCTGTCAGACAATCTAATCCTGACAGAGTTTAGTTAGGTAGAGAAGCTTATGAACTCAATTGTTTTATCTGAGTTCATGGAGAAATAAGGGTAGAAATAGATTAGTTTTATGTTTTCAAAAGAATAGAATGTTTATAAAAATATTTTTCCAATCCAAATGCACTCTGAAAGAAGAAAAAATGTTAGATCATTAGGATTTGGTAAGTAGAAATCTTGTTTTGATAGAATTCCATTGTTTTTTTTAATGGCTGCTAACATTGTCAGAGCAAAAGAAGATCAAAAAAGGTAACGGAAGTTGCAACCCAATCGATGAGGCATTGATCAGCTTCCAGAGAAGACAGGTCTGAGGTTCTTGACACCTCCAAGGAGCTGTCATCCCAAGTTGGAGCCACTGTTAGCCACCTATAAATTTTTTTTATGACAAATGGTGGCTAGATCTTTTTAGCCTTCAAGAAACAATTCATTTCCAAATTGTGAGTTCTTGAAGTCTTGTGATGTCTCCTTTCCTTCAGAAAACCTTCACTGTTGTTTCACTTCAAAATTCCTTAAAACCCTGTTGTTTACCAAAAGAAACAAACTTTTCATAAGGCTCCATTTTGCCCCATTTACCCTTCTCCATTTTCCTCCTCCATTTCATCCATAAACCTTTTCATTTACCTCTCATTCCCTCGAAATCCCCTTTAACGCCTTGTAAAATCCTTTTATAAGGTTTAAAACCCTATTTTTATTCCTATCGGAACCTTCAAAAACCTTTGAAAAACCCTCATTTTGGCCTAAAAACCTTCATTTTTCTCTAAGGCCTTAAGCCCCTTTCAGCCTTAAGCCCCAACTCTTTTTCCACATATAACCTGCATAAAGACTAGGCGCTAAGAGCTTAATCGCATCACAAATTTTCATCGCAAAACACATTTTTACTTGTTTTTATGGTTTTTGGCTTCCAGCTGATGCGATCACGCAATTTATTCTCCATCGTTGATTTTCTCTATTGTGCCCAGATCCAATGGTCCATATTGATCCCCGTTCCAAACTTTCCATTCCACCTTTTCCTTTATGATTAAATCCTGACCATTGATCTAGCTTTAAGATCGACGGCTCTCGCTCCATCGCAAATCGGCAATCGCAACATTTCTTTATTTTTTTCCCTTTTCCTCCCACCGATTGCGATCCTGCGATTGAATCTCGGTCGTTGAATCCATAAGAACCAATGGCTTAGATTTAATCACACTCCATCATAAACCCTTCACCATCGTGCCCACCGATTGACTCCCCACCGTTGATCTCTGAAACCGATCCAACGATCAGCGCTTAATGGCTCATCGCAAAATCAAAAGCCCCATAGTTTTGGCCCCTTTCCTTTTCTCTGATGTGATTAAATATTGACCGTCCATTCAAAAAGATCTAACGGCCAGCGCTTAATTGCATCGGGCTCATCCATCTTGTGATCCCTCCGACATCAACCCACCGGTTAAATCCCCACTGTTGATTTCCTCTAATCCAACAGTCTACATTTCTTCCACTTTCAAATCCCGCCCTTCTCTTTTCCCCTGTCGACAAATCTCCACCATCCATTCCTACAGATTTGACGGTCAAGATCTATCCTGCGCAGCTTCCTTCATCGCAATCTTTCTGCACCGTTGGATTGGGGCCCTCCCATCTGAAGGTTGATATCACGTTTCACATGTTTTTTGCATCCGGGGTTTAACGCCAAGAAAAAATGTGAAAAAAGTGGTTTTGGGAGGACGCGTGTCAGTCAGCGAAGCATATCGCATTTTTTTGAGAAATTTCAAAACCACTTCATAGCTGCGCAAAAACCACGCAGGTTTTCTGCCAAACCACTTTTCCCCGTTGCATTGATTTTCCTCATTTTAATCGTGGTCGTCCATCACTATCATCCAATGGTCCTGATTAGATCCTCCCCCCATTCAATTTCCCACTGTCTAAGCTCCCAAACACTCCATTCAAGAAATCCCAACTGTTGATCATTCTAGATCAATGGCTCTTATTCATTCTGTGTCCAAACATCATTCCAGCCATTTTTCACTTTCAATAAAGTTTTTCTCCCATTTTCTTTGCAATTTCCTCCATTCCTCTATAATATTACCCCCTATGTATTACAAACTCCCCAATTAATCTCAGTTGTTAATCAATCTAGATCAATGGCCTGGACTTAATCTGGCTCTCATCCATTCGAATGCCTCCCCATTTATTCCCATCAAGTGATCTCGGTCGTTGGTTGATTTCATCCAACAGCCACGATTAAAAATCACCCCCAAAGCAGCCTAACCTATTCTTTCACGGATTTTTCATAAATTTTGTGTATTTTTGTAAGTTTTAAATCTTTTCCACAGTTTTTAAACAAAATCAAGGGTCGCAGATGATGATCCCTGAGGTCACTATTCATGAAGAAGATCAATCTGCAAGGTTCACATCATGATTTATCCGTGCCTCATGAGCACTGATAACATTATAAAACCCTCTGCGCGCCTGCAAAAGCAAGAAAAACACAGCGAACCTTAATCAAACAAATAGTATCATTTTTACAGCATAAGACCAAAGCAGAGACGAAGAATTAAAGGTTTTAACACAGTTTTGAGGGATTAAGGCATAAATTCAATTATCAAAGGCCTAATCCACACAGCTAAAGACAACATGAAGACCTGAAGAAAAAAATTAGGCCTAATCAGACCTAAAACACAGATCAAAAGCAAATTAACAATGTTTTAGGATAAAACAAAGAAATTTATCAGTCCAAAAAGCCTCCACTGCCACATCAGAGGCAAATTGAATCCTCTCCAACCACGAAAGTGCCACCTACATATTTCAATAAATCAGAAGTTGGCAGATTTATTGCCTCAGTCAGTGATATTTTGCCTAAACACAGCCAGAGTTATTGCTAAATCGCCTCAAGAGTTTTTAAGTGAATAAAATCTGCCCAACATGCTTAATACTTAATGAGAATCAATTAATACATGGAAAATATCAGAAAAAATCTCCATTGAGCCCCTCAAAGGCCGAGAAGAATTAACTTGTATTAATTGAACTTAGAGATATTTTCTTTCATCCCACCTCCTCATTTCTTCTATAAATACTTCTGTAGAAGATGAGATAAAGGTTGGTCTCTGAATATCTGTTGCATGTAAATAGTTTTCTGAAGCTGCTGTAAGATCTGTTTGTAATTGAAGATACCTAAGTTGAGATGAGAAGTTTGAAGCTGTAGAGACCCACTGGACTTGATGATTGTAACTAGTTTTAAGCATCAAATACAAGCTGATTTATGGGATCCTGGTCTATGTCAATGGTGATGTTTTTCTTATTGTAAATTTTTATTTTCTTTTTGTTTCCATTCTTTCCATCTTCTATGATAAAGAACAACAAATATAGAGCTAGGATTTACTGCCAAAGTACCCTACTCTCACTGATAAGCTTTATCTCTAGGTTTTCTTCCAATTGTGTGTTTAAGAATGATTTAATACAGTCTAAGCAGTTAAGGAATCTTGGTGTTCCCATGTCTTACTTTTAAACTTTAAACATTTTTCTTGAATGTTATTTTCAGTTTATGCTAAGTAAAGTTGAACTAGGGAAGTCTATGGTTAGCCCTGTCCTCTAGTTTTATCTCCAAAGGTTGTCTGAAAGTTTCCCTTAAGAGTATGTTGAAAGCAGGCTAGTTTCAAAGTACTTACCTAATCTTAAAGTACTTTTTATGTTCATCATGAATGTTTCTCCTTTGAATATGTTGAAAGAAGGATAGGGTCAAATTCCTTACTTGATCTTAAGCTATTCTATCTGTTTTTAAATGTTTTCTATTGAAAGTGCATCGAAAGCAAGCTAGTTTCAAAGTACTTACTTGATCTTAGATAAATTTTATGTCTTTATTAAGTGCATGCCAAAAGCAAGATAGTTTCAAAGTACTTAATTGATCTTAGGTTTCTCTTTGTTCTTCATATGTTTGATTTATGTTTCTTATTTTTTCATTCCATTCCATAAAATCAACTTAAAGAGATCCTTTGACATAGATGACTTTCCCCACGAACCACTCTTGAACCTTGCTATTTCAATTAAATCCTATTATGACTCCATATCCCAATGGATTGAAGCTTCTCCTTGCCTATTTTATCAGCAGAATCACTCCTTCACTTTCATACACCTTCACCCTTCATTTATACTTCCTTCACCTTCACATATCTTTGCCCAACCAAAACAAACAAAACCTTGTTCCTCATAACTAGCCTAATATCACATTTCAAGCCTTAAAAGATAAATCAATATTTTCACTTATAAGAGAGATCTCTCTGTGGATTCAGGAGGGCTAGATCTTAGAATCCCAAAGTGGTTCATATGTAGGCTTTGTAGTTTGTATTTTCCAATCTTGCAAATTACAGAGACCTAACAAGGTATTAGGTTGAAAAGTTTGGGTTTGGAGATAAATAATGAAATCTCCATACTAGGGATCAGATGATTTGATCAGAAACAGAGACTCGTCTGGAATAGATGGTTCCGACGTATTTGTAGTACTCAGTCACATTTTGGTCAAACTAATGTTGATTTAAATGTTTGTCAATGGCAGCCCACTCTGCCTATCCAACCACAAATGGTTGTCCAATTGTATCAACCAATTCATGTATGTGTATCTTGTTCTCCATAAGAAATTGATTCATATCGCTCTCCTTTTCATGAATTTCGTGACGTATTCGCTTGGTCTTACGAGGAAATGCCAAGCATAGATACTAGTATAGTTGAACACAATATTAATATGTATCGTTATGTCAAACCGGTGCGTCAACAACTTTTTCCTATTCATCCAAAGAAAGCCACTACCATCAAAGAAGAAGTTGAAAAGATTTTGCGTGCTGGTTTCATTTACCCTATTCCGCTAAAGGTGGTTTTAAAGCTAACCTACTAGAAATAACTTCCGGTGGTAAAGGTGGTTTTAAAGCTAATCTACACGACCGATGGGGGGTAGGATTGTGTTCTTCCACGATTACTGATTTATTTTATCTAAAAACAAATAAACAAAAAGAGGGTAATGCTACACAAAAGGGTTTACCAGGAAACTGTGAACTGCAGAATACCTCTTGGTGAACCAAGAAGTATGGGCAGGTAATCTCCTCGAATGTTGTGTTTGGTGTATCACAATTTCAAGGTGGCGGACTCAGTTCACTATGGATAGATAGCACCTAAAAGTTGTCCTCCCAAATATACCCGAAGGTATGTGGAGGCCCAAGTCCATATTATTGTTGTCTGATGCGAAACTGCATAGTGAGAGCATCCCTTTATACTTATCGTACTGTAACACCACCCAATATACCCAAGAGTACGTGGATGAGCTATAATATACTTACATACGTGGATTGAGGTATCACACTTGGAATGTATCGTAAACAAGTTAACGATAGCTTCTATGTTTTACAACGCTGGAACACGTCTCTAGCCTAGACCTCTAAATGTTATCGTTAATTTTCCAAAGTGTTGTTAAGTAAATTGAGATTTAATTTATGTTGATCTTGCTTAACAGTTTTCCTTTCAGGTTCACCACAATGATGTATATGAAATTCCTAAAATGCAAGCTAAGAATGATAAAAAAACTTTAACTTTTAGCTTTTTCAATGAAAGACCTAGCTACTAAAGGAAGAGAGAAAATAATTTGAGAGCAAACAAATCAATGAATTGTTGAGCGCTTGTCATTTCGAGCTCGTTAAAGTAAATGAATTGATATCTAATCAGTCTAAGTTCAATCAAATTTCCTATTATTTGGATCTCATGCTTTTGGGGGCAATTGTTATAGGTCAATTCTGGCACCATTCCCAATGACCTGGTTAACTGGGCATCATCTCCAGGACCTGTTAGCCACCCATAAATTCTGTCATACACAATGGTGGCTAGACTTTGTCTTCAAAAAACTTCAAGAGATAGTTACCTTTGAAAACTTATAATATTTTAAATTTTTTATGATGATTATTACTCTTTGAGTTAATCTTCACTGTTGTTTCCCTTTTCTCCATAAAAACCTGCTATTTACCAAGAGAAAGACTGCTTAAAACCCCTATCTTCCATCATTTTCACTCCTCCTTTCACCCATTTTCCCCCACAAAATCCCTCAAAAATACCTTCATCTAACCTCTAAATCATTCCATAGACCCTTTTAAACCATTTTATCCCCTTTCATTTTGTTTAAAAACCCTTATCTCCTCTATCAGAACCCTTAGTTTGGCTTAAAAACCCTATTTTTGGCCTAAAATCACCCTTTCTGCACTATAAGGTTTTTTAAGCCCCCGAGGGCTTATTTCCTTTAATCTCCTTACCTCCATATGCCCTAGCCCCGCAATCAGGTGCTAAAATGCTTAAAACCATTTCCCAAACCCTTATTTCCTTGTATTTTGTTTCCAAACGTTTAAATTTAAAAAAAAAATGCAGACCGTTGATCTCTGCAGATCAACAGTCGTCGGGCCCATTCATCCTTTTCATTCACCCCGCCTTAATTTTCCTCCATCCATACATCTGCCCTTCCTTTCGATCTAGAACTTTTATTTTCAAAAATCCCACAACGAGGATTAAAACCCACACAAAACCCCTTTTCTCCTTTATTTGTTCATTAATCCGACATTTCAAATTTGGACAAGATCGAGACCGTTGATCTCTGCAGTTCAACGGCCCTGAGCTACCCAATCCCCTGCCTTACCTTTTCCCCTTTCAAATAACCCACTCATCTTCAAATCTCAGCCATTCATCAGAAAGATCCGACGGCCAAGATCTTTTCCTGATCGTCCAAACTCACCCATCGCGCCTGCTACACGAAAAAATAAACATGGACCCCACTACTTTCTCCGCTCGTGCAACTTGCCCTCCATCGCATGCGATCAGCACCGTTGGATCTGCTGACCCCCATCTAACAACTCAAACTATGTTTCGCGTTTTTTTGCGCCCGTGACTTAACACCAAAAAAAAATTGGAAATGGCCAGTATTGAGGGGAACAGGTGTCAGCAGATGTACCGTATCGCATTTTTTTGGCCAAAATTCAAAACCGCTCCAATGCCACGTGAAAACCATTCCGAATTTCCACTTTACCACCATCCTCTGTAGGAGTCATTTTCATCTTTTAATCATGGCCGTTGATTGTTAAGATCGGATGGCTCACATTACAGTGCGACCCCAAGCCATTTGCATCCCTCTGTCCTCCCGAAAGACTTGATCGAGCAATCTCCACTGTTTGTTATTCCAATCGAACGGCTTATGTTATCTCATTTTTTCAACTCGTTTCCCTCTCATCTATTCTCCCAAACGCTCCAGTAAACAATCTAGGCCATCAATTGTTTTAATCCAATGGCCCACGTTATATCCTGATCCCATTTCATTTTCCCTCCATCCATTCTCTGAAAGACTTCATCAGTTGATCTCCACCATTCATCATTTTAATCTGACGGCCTTGAATTAATTTCACCCCATTTCATTTGACCTCCAATATTTTTCTCCCAAGTGTTTCACCGAGTGATCTTGACCATTGGATATTCTAATCCAATGGCCCCGATTCAACCTCCCGCTCAAAATTTATTCGCACCTAGTTAACTGTTTTTGCCAGGATTTTCTCACTTTTACCACTGCATTTACCCATTTCTCACAGCTCCAAGCCTCTTTTGCCGAACCTCTGAACGAAGTGGAACCATTTTCGCAGGATTTATTAATCAATTTGTTTTGTTTTTTTGCAGGATTTAATGGTGGTTGCCCTGTGTATTTCCACAGTCATATGCCATCGACATTTTAGGCCCATAATGATGATTTTGTGGCTTAAAATCAAAGGAAAAAGGAGTTGCAAGGCTTAAAATCTATGTTTGAATCATCTGGAGCATGATCCTCGGTCTCAAAAACCCTCCACTGCCTAATATCAGTTGTGCCACTGTAAAAAAGCAAAAAAGTGTATCAGTAATGAATAATCAATGTTAAAGAGGGATTAATTAGGGCCAAAGATTGAATATCACAGTTTTAATCCCCAGGATTAAAGAAACAAAGCCAATATTAGAGAATGAAGACCTGAAAACTAAGATTAAGGCCTAATTAAGCCTAAAACACAGATAAAGAGCAGATTAAGGTGTTTTAAGGTAAAACAGAGGAAAATATCAGCAAAGGAGGCCTCCACTACCACATCAGGGGCTATTTATCCTTTTCAGCTACCAAAGTACCACATGCAGCCTCAATGAATCAAAAGAAGGCATAGTTATTGCCCAGTCTAAAGATATTTGCCTAAAGACACCTGAACAGTTATTACCAACAAAAGAACAAATTTTAAACTGTCAGTGAAGTTATTTCAAAGGATAAAAAGAGCCTTAAAGTCAAAATTTTCATCCACTAAGCCTAGAAAGCAGAAACAAAGTTAATGAAATAGAGTTTAAATTCAATGCATTCCTGCCTTATGCCTTGCATGGTTTTCAAGGCCAGGAGTTGCATTTAGTATTGAGTTAATTACACTTCAACCCTGGGAACTCTTCCACCTCCTCATTTTCGTATAAAAACTCCTTGAGGAGCACATTGTAAAGGGTTGGTTGGTCACTAGTTGTAATATTGAAACTCTCTGAAATAATATATAGTCTGTTTGAATTTGAGGAAGAAATTGAAGTCTTGGAAGCTTGATGGTGTTGTAACATGCTTGTTCTTGAGAAGGCTCTATCATTGGATCCATGAGCTTTGATATTGGTGATGTGTTCTGAGTTGTCTGTTGTTTTTCCTGTTTTCATTATGTTCCATAAATTATTACTACAGTAGGATGAAAAGTTTAGGCTAATAAATGATTGCTGGAAACACCTTAGACCTGTTTATCCTTCACTGTTTTATGTTTTATTTTTCTGAGGTATTTTAGAGTCTTTAATCTTTCTCTTTAGTCCTCATGCTTGTTTATTTCTCTAATAGTTCAAATAGTTGGTTTCAGCATTATTTATGGTTTTCCCTGTTTTTCTGCTGCCACTTGAAAACTATTTTTTAAGTCTCCCTTTGAAGTACCATTGTTTATAGTCAGCCAAGGAGGTATGTTTTGATCATACCCTTTGTCCCTGCTTGAATTTTTTTTTTAAAGGTCTTTATAGTTGCGATCATAGATGTGTTAGGTGTTCCCTCTTCTATGACTGCAATTATTAGTGAATATTTTATGTTTTCTAGGTCATTTGAAACAAAATATTTGAGGAAATAGGATGTGCTCCTGAATCTTATATTTCATTTTGAAAGTTGTCTTGAAATCATTATTTGCTTAAAGTGTGGTTTATAGAATTCATTGTTAGCCCTATCTATCAAATACCTCTTTATTCTTCAAGTTATGCTTTTAAGTTCCTTTTGTTGAGAATTCATTTTCTCCTTCCAAATCATTAATGTCCCTCTCATTCACAAAACTAAAGGATCCTATGGCCAAGTTAGATTTACCCTTTGATATCCCATATCAATTGATGAGCTTTTCATAAACCCCTTCTTGACTCCATTGCCCAATGAATCAAACACTTCTTCTTTCTATTTATACTACCTAGACCTTTCATGTTTTGTTGTGCCAATTCAACCAACCAAACAAACAAACAAACACTTGCACTTAATAAATAGTATAACACCAATACTCAAAAGCAAACAAGATAAACCTTTGCAAAACAAATAAATTGAGAGATCCCTCTCTGAGAACAGGAGGACTAGATCCTGGAACTCTAAAGATTGGTTCTGATGTTTCCTTGTCTTTTTATTTTCCAATCTATCAAAACATAGGACCCCAACATAATGGCGATCATGGTGGGACCTACTGATTCTATGATAGCCTAGCAAACTATTATAAACTCATTAGTCCTTCAATTTCCTAATAAAATCAGTTACCAAGTCATAGAGTGATCTCTGTTTGTTTTAAACACCTTAGCTAAGTGTTGAATAATATTTAGGACACTCTCATAACCCATAGGACTGAAAAAACTCAGAAAATCCAAAAACATTTCAGATTGGCTTCATAATAAACATGGTGGTGGAACCATCCAATATTTTACCTTCACAAAAGCTAAAAAGTTTTCACTTGGCGACTCCACTAGCCCCAGTAGGCCTATTACCCATCTGTATCTCCAGATTTCCTTAACATTGTGTTAACCAACCTTGAGGAGGTTTAGAAGCCTATTCCCATACTAGATAAGACATTGTGAGAGGCAAAACTTTCAAAACAATCCTAAAAAACATCAGCCTCTCTCATTTTTTGAAAAAGCAGTTTGGCTTCACATAGGATCAATACTAGATCCCATCCAGACCCTAATCCTCCTATAATATTTGACAATCCAGAGAGAATTTTTTGGAAAACTTCTAAGTCTAGAAAATCAACTACTAATAGGAGCCTCTTAAGAACAAAATTTGTCCCTGAAAAACCTTGTTGTCTTAGAGGATTTACACTTTGATTTACATCATACAAAGAACATCTTTAGAACTAGATCTCAAAGTGATTTTAACCAAGCTAATCTTGAAATTGCAGATTTGCAACAGAGCTTTAGTAGAGAAGCATCACCTTCTACTCCTCCGGATTCGTAGCTTATTCACCACTTTAGCCTTTTCCCTAACAAATCTGCTCAAAACCAGTTTGTTGGACCAAGTGTCTCTTCCACTCCAATCCATACTACCACTGTTCAAAACACTCCATTTCAGTCCACTTTCCCTCTTTTCAATCCACCCCTTGTAAATCCACCTTTCCTTCTAGCCATGGCAGCATGGTATGCCCCACTAGTGTTACCTCAACCTGTGGTTCCCTTACCAAATGACTATCAATCTAAAATTCCCCATTTCACTGAAAACGAATCTACCACAACTCAAAAACATGTAGATAGGATGGAAGATGCATTTGATTACATGTAAATAGAAGATGAGACCATAAAGATGAGAATATTTGCCCAAAGTTTAGTAGGAGAAGTAAAGAATTGGTTTAAAAACTTAACTCCAAACATCACCAATGATCTCCCTTCTTTGCACCAAACATTCATAAACAAATGGGAAATAAAAAAGAACCCTTTCCAAATATTAGCAGAGTATAGCAGTATTAAAAAGAAATCAAGGGGAGAGTGTTCATGACTACTCCACTAGGTTTAACAGTGTTTACAATGCTCTTCCACCTCATATGAGACCTCCCCAAGGCATGGCCATCGTAAAATACCCTAAAGGCTTTGATGTTGAAATGGCCTATCAAGTAAGAGAGAAAGATTACTTAACTCTAGAAGACATGCAGAAGGGAGTTGTGAGTGTAGAAGCAAACATAATTGAGAAAAGAGTTAGGTTTAGATTAGAGAAGAGGGTAACTTATAAAGATGATATTGCACCCTCAACCTCATCTTCTGACACCAAAATTGACAACATAGTGAAGGTAATGGAAAGGATGCTTGAAAATATCAACTTGAATGATAGAGTGCCACCAAGAGAAAATCAAAAAAACCCCCAAAACAGAAATAGAAATCAGAATTTCAGAAGAGAAAACAATCAAGATAAGCAAAGAGACAATGACCAACAGATTATACCTCCCTTCCAATAAAAATATGTAGATCAATATGAGGAAGAAATGGAGATTGAAAGGTTGGGAGAAGATCATGTAAACTTGATTGGATAAGACAGTGGGGATGATGTTTTCCTCACTGAAGAAGAACAAGGTTTCTTCCCCTCAAATCAAAATGCAAACACCTATGAGGATTCTGATGATTATAGATTGGGGTTTGAAAATGCAATCATGGAGGTGCACAAACAATATGATCTTGGGAGAAAAGGGAACATAGATAATTCAAATGACAAGAACACTAACACTGTTGTTAGGAAAAATGCAGAAATACAAAATAAGAAAACAACAGAGAAACAAAACATTTTGGCTAAGAAACCAGATTTAAACAAAGAGAAGAGCAGCCAGCCTAATGTTGAGCAAAGCACCTCTAGCACATTAGCTAGTGGCCCTAACAAAATTGTCCCCAATAGCAGTCCAAACTAAGTTCAACATATCAGAATTGCTGAAAGGAATTCAATTGGAAAAACAGATGTAAATATGACAAAATCAATAGTTCCTTTCAACCTTGAGGGAGAGATTGCAAAGATAAAAATTACCATACCTCTAGCTGAACTAGTAACCCAAGAAGTGTACAAAAACCAAGTTTTGAAAGCTTTGAACTTAGGAAGTGACGCTGATACTTTAAACTTGATAGATGACAAGCCTGAATTGTTGTTTGGTCCAGAAGTTGAAGGAAAATACCAAGAAGGAGTTGTTCGTCCCTTCTATGTTAGTTTGAATATACATGATAGGATATTACAAAATGCCATGTTAGAATCTGGAGCTTCACATAATCTTATGCCCAAAGTAGTAATGGAAAGATTAGGCTTAGAAATTACTAAACCATACAAGGATCTGTATTCCTTTGATTCAAGCAAAGTCAAATGCTTGGGTTTAATCAAGGATTTATGTGTAAACTTATCTCAGATCCCTGCCAGGAGTCTAGTTATGGACATAGTAGTAGCTGACATTTCCCCAAATTATGGCATGGTTTTATCAAGATCATGGGGAGCCAAACTTCAGGGAAGCCTTCAAATGGACATGTCTTATTTCACCATCCCAGTTTTTAACCAAAACAAAAGATTATACAGGGAATCCCACATGAAATACATGGTAAGAAACATAGATAAACCAAACAACTCTCCAATCTATTTCATTCAATCAAGTATGTATTCCTTTATCTTGTAAAATGAAGACCAAACCACTCAACAAGAAAAGGAAAATAAAGAAGAAATCAGTTTACCATAAAAATCAAATCTTCCCTCAAATCAAATACAAAACATTGACAATCAACACCAACAAGAAAATGAAAATGAGGCAGAAATACTTTGGACAATAAACTTTGATGGGTATTGTAATCAAACAAGTGCAGGGTCAGGTGTATGGATTCAAAATAAAAATCAGAGTTATTCATATAAGCTAGATTTTCCATGCACAAACAATGTTGCTGAATATGAAGCTCTTCTCCTTGGCTTACAGTTGCTTAAACAATTAGAAGCCTAGAAAATATCAATCCTAGGAGATTCTGAACTTATCATAAGACAAATCAAAGGAGAATATTCAGCTAAAATTCCAAGACTTAAAGAATATCAAAATTTTGCCCTTGATTTATTAAATACCTTTGAAAAATATGAACTCATTTTCATTCCAAGAGCACAAAATCATCTAGCAAATGAACTTGCCATCAATGCTAGCAATTGCCAAATACCTCAGATCAATGAACAACTTAGTATAAAGGTGAAACAAAAGTTTCCAGTGCCTGACAATGAGGATCACTGGCAAGTGTTTGACTCTGACAAACACATAGATGATTTCTTAAAATCAGAAAATGATTTTTCCATACTAGCATTAGATACCAACCATGAAGAAAACTGTTTGGATAATGAACAAATCCCAGAAATTGAAATGACACATTCTGTTGATAGGAATCACTGTGAGAATCCTTTTGAAGTAGAAGTAATTGACAACGCATACCAGAAATACTTGGAAGTTTTACAATGCAAGAATGATACAATTCCAAGAGGTCTCACACCTTTAGAACACCTTTTTGACTTTAATGATGTAGCCAAAGAACCAAGAATGGAGTCTGTGGAAACAGATGTAGAAGAAAATAACACAGGCAGCCTAGCATAACCCAAGATGATTAAACTGTCCATCACTCTCCCAACTCACATAAAATTGCAATACATAGAGCTATTAAAATAATTTAGGGATGTGTTTGCTTGGGGATACAAAGATCTGAAATATTATGATACTACCATCATTCAGCACAAAATTCCTCTTAAGGAAAATCAGAAACCTTTCAAACAAAAACTAAGGAGGATAAACCTTGTTTTATTGTATTTAGTTAAGAAGGAAATTGAGAAGATGTATTATGTTGGGATCATAGTACCCATTAGATATTCAGAGTGGATGTCAAACTTAGTTTCTGTTGGGAAGAAAACAGGGGAAATCAGGCTCTATATTGACTTCCAAAATCTAAATAAAGCCTCCCTAAAAGACAACTACCCCTTACCCAAGATGAACCATATACTTCAAAGGGTAGTTGGGTCAAAAATAATATCACTGTTGGATGGGTTCTCAGGTTACAATCAGGTGTTAGTGCTCCCAAGTGATCAACACAAGACTGGTTTTCATACACCTTGGGGCACCTTTATGTATGTCAAAATGCCATTTGGTTTGATGAATGCAGGGGCCACCTTCCAAAGGGCCATGGACATAGCCTTGTTTGAAGATATTGGCTATTTTATAATCATTTACCTTGATGACATAACCGTTTTCTCAAAGAAAGATGAAGAACATTTGATCCACTTAAGAAATTTTTTTTAGGAATGTAGGAGATTTGGCTTATCTTTGAACCCCAAAAAGACACTCTTTGGTCTCCAAGAAGGTAAACTTCTTGGCCACATTATTTCAGAAGAGGGAATCAAAGTAGACCCTAAAAGGATTGATGGCATATTGAAAATTCAACCATCCAAGAAGCCTCAAAGAATTAAAATCTTTCATTGGAAAGATAAATTTCTTGAGCAGGTTTATCCCCAACCTTTTTGAGCTATTAAGAAACATTACCAACATGCTTAAGAAAGAGGTAGGTGTGAAATGGACTATAGAAGCTAAACAATCATTTGAACTGGTTAAACAAGCTCTCACTCAAACACCAGTCTTGACTAGTCCAGATTTCACCAAAGACTTTTATATCTTTTCTTTTGCATATGAACATACAATAGCTGCAGTTTTACTTAAAAAGAATGACTTGGGGCAAGAACAACCAATATCCTTTTTTAGTAGGGCCTTAAGAGATGCTCCTCTCAAATATAACAACATGGTGAAGCAAGCCTTAGCATTAGTGAAAGCATTAAAATACTTTAGAGTCTACATTTTACACTCTCACATATTGCTTTTGTTCCACATACTGTTGTCAAGGATATTCTAAGTCAAAACCCTGATGGTAAAAGGGGAAAATGGATTGCTACTATTCTTGAATATGAATTAGAAATCAGGCCCATCAAACTTATTAAAGGGCAGGTATTAGCAAAACTCATGGCTGAGTCAAACTTCCAAGAACTAGATATGAATATGGTGGATGTGTTGGAAGAAATAGAAGAATTCACTGCCCCTTTCATTGAAGAAACATTCTTGAATTCTCTTTGGTATGCTGACATCATTTATGTGCTTTTATATCTTAATGCCCCTCCTTCTTTGTATAAAACTGAAGCTATATTTTTGAAACAGAAGGCTTTGAATTATTGCATATTAGATGGGGTATTATATTGGAAAAATGCTGATGGAATTTTGCTTAAATGTTTACCTGAGGATGATGTAGGAAAAATCATGCATGAGCTGCATGAAGGAGAATGTGGAGAACACCTCTACTGGAAGACCACAACAAAAAAAATCCTCAGATCTGGTCACTATTGGCCCACCCTTTTCCCAGATATTCAGAAGTTAGTCATATCTCGCCATAAGTGTCAATTTTTTTATGGCAAAAGGAAACTCCTTCCCTTACCTTTACATCCTATCAGTGTTGCGGCACCCTTTCAACAATGGGGATTGGACTTCATTGGGGAAATTCACCCATCTTCATCAGCCTAGCATAAGTGGATCCTCACTGCCACTAATTATTTTACCAATTGCATAGAAGCCATACCATCTAGGAATGCTACTAACTCTGTCATTATCAAGCTCCTTGAAACAAATATCCTATCCAGGTTTGGTTGTCCTAGAAAAATCATAACAGATAATGTTGTTGCCTTCAAGTCTAAGAGAATGGTTGATTTCTGTTACAAATACCACATCACCTTGGGACATTCTACTACCTATTATCTTCAATGGAATGGATTAGCTGAATCCTCCAACAAAAGCCTCATCAATATCATCAAAAAATTGTTGGAGCAGAATCAGAAATCATGGCACTGTAAGTCGGTTCATGCCTTATGGGCTAATAGATTAACTACAAAGAAGTCAATAAATATGTCCCCCTATTAGCTAGTCTATGGCATGGATGCAGTCTTCCCAACATCATTAGGAGTTCCAGTCATGAAACTCCTCCAAGAATTGTAAATTGAAGAGAATGATATGCAGAGAGGAATCAACCAAACAATTCATTTACAGCAGTCCAGAGAAGTCTATGAAAAAACACAGTTAGTCCAAGAAAATATCAAGAAACTCTTTGATAAAATGACTAAGGAAAACAATTTCCAAGTTGGAAATGTTGTTCTTAAATGGGATTCAATAAGGGAAGAGAAGGGAAAACATGGCAAGTTTGAGAACTTGTGGAAAGGACCCTATATTATTCATGCTGAGAGGGGTCATAATGCATTTTTCTTGAACTAATTGAATGGAGAAGATTTGTATGGAGGTCCTGTCAATGGCAGGATGCTCAAGCATTACTTATGTCAAGAGTCATGAGTTTCAAAGCATTTTGTTTTCCATTGTAAATATCATTGTTTGAACATTGCATTAAAAGTTAGAAAAATAAAAATACAAAAACAATAGAAAAGAGAAAAGAGGGCAGATTGTAAAACAAGAAAGGTACAACCCCATACCAAAAAAGAGAAACAAAGTCTGAAAGTGTGCAAGCTCAAATGCCACTCCTAAAAACACACTTATAGTTAGTCATACAGCCTAATCATGACTGATTAGTTTTCAATTTACTGCTGATAGGTTAGTGAATTAGATCAGCCAAACAACATAATATTGGCTTATCAGTAAGGTAGATTAGGATAGAAAAACAAAGGTTCAAACAAGATCAAAATCTGAACCTTTGAGATAGAAAGAGAATTCGTTCTAATAAGCTCGAAACTTGAACCAAAAAGAGAGAAAATATAGCTCAAACAAAGTCAAAATCAGAGCTGAAGAAATAGTGGAGGTTTTAATTTTTAGATCTTAAGCCTTCACCATTTTGTTTTAATTTTTCTGCAAATTTTAGTCTATGTGCATCTTGTTTTTATGCCACAGATCTGCAGCAAGTCAAACTGCTTAATCTTGGCTTGGTTGTTTTTGAATTTCTTGTTTTAGAATTTAGAGAATAAAGGTCTGTCAGATAGTCTAATCCTGACAGATAGTAGTTAGGTAGAGAATTTATGAACTCAACAGTTTAAATTGATTTCATGGAGAAACAAGAGTAGAAATAGATTAGTTTCCTATTTTTCAAAAGAATAAAATGTTGTTGAAGAAATTTTTCTAGTCCAAATGCACTCTGAAAGAAGAAAAAATGATAGGATCATTAGGAATGGGTAGGTAGAGTTGTTGTTTTGATAGAATTCCATTGTTTCAAATTGCTGCAAAGGTCATCAAATCAAAGAAAGGTAGACCAAAAGAAAAGCAAGGTTGCAGCCCAATGAATTAAGGCATTGGTTTAATGAAAGCCAAAGATTTACAACTAAGGTTCTGGACACCTAAAAGACCAGCTGTCCTTCCCAAGTGGAGCCACTGTTAGCCACCCATAAATTCTGTCATACACAATGGTGGCTAGACTTTGTCTTAAAAAAACTTCAAGAGATAGTTCCCTTTGAAGACTTATCATCTTTTAAAGTTTTTATGATGATTATTACTCTTTGAGTTAATCTTCACTGTTTTTTCCCTTTTCTCCTAAAAAACCTGCTATTTACCAAGAGAAAGACTGCTTAAAACTGTTATTTTCTATCATTTTCACTCCTCCTTTCACCCATTTTCCCCCACAAAATCCCTCAAAAAATACCTTCATCTAACCTCTGAATCATTCCAAAGACCCTTTTAAACCATCTGATCCCCTTTCATTTTGTTTTAAAACCCGTATCTTGTCTATCGAAACCCTCAGTTTGGCTTAAAAACCCTGTTTTTTGGCCTAAAATCACCCTTTCTGCACTATAAGGTTTTTTAAGCCCCCGAGGGCTTATTTCCTTTAAGCTCCTGACCTCCATATGCCCTAGCCCCAAAATCAGGTGCTAAAAGGCTTAAAACCATTCCTAAACCTTGATTTCCTTGTATTTTATTTTCCGACGTTTAAATTTTAAAAACAAATGTAGACCGTTGATCTCTGCAGATCAACGATCGTCAGGCCCCATTCATCCTTTTCATTCACCCCTCCTTACTTTTCCTCCATCCATACATTTGCCCTTCCTTTTGATCCAGACCGTTCACTTTCAAAAATCCCACGATCAGGATTAAACCCCACGCAAAACCCCTTTTCTCCTTTATTTTTTCATTACTCCGACATTTCAAATTTGGATAAGATCTAGACCATTGATCTATGTAGATCAATGCCCCTAATCTACCCGATCCCCTGCCTTACCCTTTCCCATTTCAAATAACCCGCTCTTCTTCAAATCTCAGTCGTTCATCAAAAAGATCCAACAGCCAAGATATTTTCCCGACCGTCCAAACTCACCCATCGCGGCCGCTACATGGCAAAATAATTGGACCCCACTACTTTCTCCGCTATTGCAACTTGCCCTCCATCCTATGCAATCCGCACTGTTGGATCTGCTGCTCCCCATCCGAAGGCTCAAACTACGTTTCATGTTTTTTTGCGCCCATGAATTAACACCAAAAAAAATTTCGAAATGGGCAGTATTGAGGGGGACAGGTGTCAACAGGCATATTGTATCGCGTTTTTTTGGCTAAAATTCAAACTGCTCCAATGCTGCGCGAAAACCATTCTAGTTTTCCGCTTTACCACCATCCTCCGCAAGAGTCATTTTCATATTTTAATCATGGCCGTTGATTGTTAAGATCAAACGGCTCACATTACAGTGCAACCCCAACCCATTTTCATCCCTCTGTCCTCCCGAAAGACTTGATCGAGCAATCTCCACCATTCGTTATTCCAATCGAATGGCTTATGTTATTTTTCATTTTCAACTCATTGCCCTCTCATCTATTCTCCCAAACGCTCTAGCAAACAATCTAGCCTGTCAATTGTTTTAATCCAACAACCCATGATATCCTGATCCCATTTCATTTGCCCTTCATCCCTTCTCTGAAAGACTTCATCAGTTGATCTCCACCGTTTATCATTTTAATCTGACAACCCTAACTTAATATCACCCCATTTCTTTTGACCTCCAATCTTTTTCTCCCAAGTGTTTCATCAAGTGATCTCGATCGTTGGATATTCTAATCTAACAGCCTCGATTCAACCTCCCGCTCAAACTTCATTTGCACCTGGTTAACTATTTTTGTCAGGATTTTCTCGCTTTTACCACTGCATTTACCCATTTCTCATAGTTCCAAACCTCTTCCGCTGAACCTCTGAATGCAGCTGAACCATTTTCGCAAGATTTCTTAATCGATTTGTTTTTTTTTTGCAGGATTTAATGGTGGTTTCCCTGTGTATTTCCACAGTCACAGTCCAACGACATTTTAGGCCCAGAATGACGATTCTGTGGCTTAAAATCAAAGGAAAAAGGAGCTGCAGGGTTAAAATATATGTTTGAACCATCTGGAGCATGATCCTCGATCTCAAAAACCCTCCACTGCCTAATATCAATTGTGCCATTGTAAACAAGCAACAAAGTGTATCAGTAATGAAGAATCAACGTTAAAAAGGGATTAATTAGTGCCAAAGATTGAAGATCACAGTTTTAATCCTCAGGATTAAAGAAACAAAGTCAATAATAGATAATGAAGACCTGAAGACTAAGATCAAGGCCTAATTAAGCCTAAAACACAGATAAAGAACATATTAAGTTGTTTTAAGGTAAAACAGAGGAAAATTTCAGCAAAGGAGGCCTCCACTGCCACATTAGGGGCTATTTATCCTTTTTAGCTACCAAAGTGCCACTGCAGCCTCAATGAATCAAAATAAGGCATAGTTATTGCACAGTCCGAAGATATTTTCCTAAAGACACCTGAACAATTATTACCAACAAAAGAACAAATTTTAAACTGTCAGTGAAGTTATTTCAAAGGATAAAAAGAGCCTTAAAGTCAAATTTTTCATCCACTAAGCCTAGAAAGTAGAAACAAAGTTAATGAAATAGAGTTATAATTCAATGCATTCCTACCTTATGCCCTGCATGGTTTTCAAGGCCACGAGTTGCATTTAGTATCGAATTAATTACACGTCAACCCTGGGAACTCTTCCACCTCCTCATTTTCTTATAAAAACTCCTTGAGGAGCACATTGTAAAGGGTTGGTTGGTCACTAGTTGTAATATTGAAAATCTCTGAAATAATACATAGTCTGTTTGAATTTGAGGAAGAAATTGAAGTCCTGGAAGCTTGATGGTGTCGTAACATGCTTGTTCTTGAGAAGGCTCTATCATTGGATCCATGAGTTTGGATATTGGTGATGTATTCTGAACTGTCTGCTATTTTTCCTATTTTCATTATGTTCCATAAATTCTTACTACAGTAGGATGAAAAGTTTAGGCTAAGAAATGACTCCTGGAAGCACCTTAGACCTGTTTATCCTTCACTGTTTTATGTTTTCTTCTACTGAGGTATTTTAGAGTCTTTAATATTTCTCTTTAGTCCCCATGCCTATATATTTCTCTAATAGTCCAAATAGTTGGTTTCAGCATGATTTATGGTTTTCTTTGCTTGTCTGCTACCACTTGAAAATTGTTTTTGAAGTCTCCCTTTGAAGTACCATTGTTTATAGTTAGCCATGGAGGTATGTTTTGATCATACCCTTTGTCCATGCTTGAACAATTTTTTTAAAGTTCTTTATAGTTATGATCATAGATTTTTTAGGTGTTCCCTCTTCTATGACTACAATTATCAGTGAATATTTTATGTTTTCTAAGTCATTTGAAATAAAATCTTTGAGGAAATAGGATGTTCTCCCGAATCTTAGATTTCATTTTGATGAAATCATTATTTTCTTAAAGTGTGGTTTGTAGAATTCATGGTTAGCCCTATCTATTAAATACCTCTTTATTGTTCAAGTTATGCTTTTAATTTCCCTTTGTTGAGAATTCATTTTCTCCTGCCAAATCATTAATGTCCATCTCATTCACAAAAATAAAGGATCATGTGGCCAAGTTAGATTTGCCCTTTGATATCCCATATCCATTGATGAGTTTGTCATAAAACTCTTCTTGACTCCATTGCCCAATGAATCAGACACTTCTTTCTATCTATACTACCTAGACCTATCATGTTCTGATGTGCCAATTCAACCAAACAAACAAACAAACAAACACTTGCACTTAATAACTAGTCTAAAACCAATACTCAAAAGAAAACAAGATAAACCTTTTCAAAACAAATAAATTGAGAGATGTTGTGCGGATAAATCAAACTTGCAGACAAGGTCGATCTCCCTAGTACCAAAAAGTAATCTAGTAAAAAACAGCCAAATAAACCTATATTTCTCTAGACATATGCGTTTTACAAAAGAATACTATAAAGTTGCTAAGATCTTACCGTAGATCCAATGCTCGTTCGAAGTTGTCGTCCCTCTGTGACTTGGAGGAGTTATCTTTATAAAACTACAGTAAAAAATAAGCGAACATTAAATAGCATCTGAATAGTAAATATTATAAATCATGCCTATCATGGTGATCAAGGAATCCATGAAATAAACAGTTAACTAACAGTTTATTGAGAAAAATGAATTCATTTGTATTAATTTTGAATGAAGAAAACCTTACAACCTTAGCCTTAATGTTGAACAGGCCTTCCCGGGGTCCGAAGCAGGAATCTCCTCTACTATGACAAGCCTTGCACTCTCCCGAGTGAGACAGATAAAGGTATGTGATCGCTCCTCACAAAATCTTAGTAAAATGAGTCTGAATCCCAACAACATTTAACCTCAAAAAATCCTAAAACTTGAACTCCCTTTGAGGCTACCCAAGGCCTCTTTTTATAGTGCAAAAGAGGAGGTTTTAGTTCCAACTATGAAGGGATAGAATCCTCCTTCAAAGGGATAAGCTCCTCACATCAAGGGGTTAGCTCCCTAAGGTAAGGGATACATGAACCTCAAAAGAGCGGTTCTGCCACCGCAAGATTCTTTCTAGAGGCTTCTAGAATTCACTGAAAGTGAGATTTTTTGAGTTTAATTGCGCCTTTTTAATCTTTTACAGGGGTCCGCACCCATAACATAGAAAAAGTGCATTCAAGTTCGCAGGAGTCATGAAAATTAGGTGCGGGACCGTAGGCAAGATGAAGAGAAAGTGCGATACCAAGGTTAAGGAGATTTTTAAGAACTTTTCTCTTATTTTCAAGGCTTGACATGAAGAACTGATATGTTAGAATTGAAAAGGAGGAAGTATGAGGGACAATGAGCTCATACATATAGCAAAATGTCATGATGATAATTTTCAGTTTAACAGATTGCCCCTAAAGTGAAAAGTCTAGAATAGATGAAGCTGAAGTCTGTCATATATGAAGAGTGTAGTACTTTATCATTTCAAGGATTATCCTGTGGACACCCCAGTCGGAACATGTTAAAATATTCAATGCAAAATATACATATGTAGACATATCATCACTGAGTTAAGAATTCCCATACTTAGGTCAAAACTAACTAGAAACTGATTTAAACTGTTCTGATACAGGAATGATTTTCAATACATCAACAGTATAGACATGTGTAGACACAGTATGGATGTAGCCATATATTTATAAATATTCCACTGTATAAATGATAACAAAAATTCCTCGCAGCCTGGATGGTAGAAACTAGATCTAGGGTCTTGATTTATGCTTCTCGAACCAGTACAATTCTATCCATGTGAATGAATGTGTCAAAGTCGAACATGGTAGAAACCACTTGATTAAAAATCAATGATGTAAATTGTTAACAAGTGTGAGAGTAACCACCAGTAATGTCAATGGCTCTCAAAGTACTCAGTACAATCCATGAGATGTGAATGAATGAGCTGAAGTCGAACATGTCATAGAATCTTTCAAACGAAGGTCAATGATGCAACCTGTCGTTGAAGGCGAGAAACCTGCCATTGAGGCATGCAGATTTCAAGGTACTAACGATTTCTAGATCAACTTCCTAGATAATGAGCTGTCGTCGATAGGAAGTAATCTGTCGTAGGCAAGCCCACAACACGAAATCATAGATTAAGTTTTTGAAGAAATATATTGGCAAGGACTAACTCAGGGATGGTAAAAATGGATGACAGATATTTTGCAGATGAATGGTTTGTTTGAACTATTCTCTTGAACACATAACGACACTGCAGATGGTTTGGTGGCAATTTACCCAAAGCTAATACCCAGAAACCGACTGAATACTTTCAAAAAAGGTTTGATTAACTGTTAGGCAAAGGATTTCCCAACCCAGGTGAACGAAAAGTGTCGTGTTCAAGAGTGGTTAATGGCTTTTTGAATCATCAAAATACAAAAAACAGGTTCATTTCTCTCCCTTTTCCCCCACCATTTCTGGCAAGTACCTCTTTATTTTTGACAAGCTTGAGGAGGATAACATTTTCTTGTTTATAAGCTCATCCTTCAGATGAGTCCAACTTAGTTTAAGATTTGAACCCTAAGAAGGAGTGGTTCATTCCTATTTTTAAAATTGAACAGGTCCTTTACTGTTACATTTTAACGAGTCCACTATAGGAGAAACTCAGTGTTTTTCAATTTTAGGGAGTCAGAAGAAAAAACTTAAGAAAACTTCGTGGAGGTACTTTTTCGTAAATTTAGTCTCTCAAGCCCGAAAAAGGATAAAATAATGTGGGAGAGAACTCTATTGACTATAATTAGCCAACGTATACATTTTTCGTAAATAGTCCATTTTAGTCCATAAAAGGGGTAAACTTATACTGAAGGGACGATCATTCATTTATTTTAACGAGTTCGAATAATCAAGTGCTTGGCAATCTTTTCAATTTTCGAGAGTCTGAAAAGGGCTTAAAAGAGGACTCCAAGTTTTCACTTTTTTCATAAGTTTTTAAAGAGTCCTAAAAAATGATAAAAATATGCTATTTGTTGAAAAATGATCAATTTTCCCGAAAAATCCAATTTCATTTGTGTTCAAAGTGAAAAGTGAGAGCTTTTAGGTAAAAAAGTTCCTGCGAAGATTCTGGAAAATCCATTCGATGAAATCGAGAACCGTCAACTCCAAGTAATCCATGACCTCCTTATCTTCCATTTCATCCATTTGATTTTCGTTTTTAGGCTTTAGATTTCATTTTTTAAGCAAAAATAAGTTGAAAAAATTGCCCGCGGGGGTCCGCAAGTGCAACACGCAGGCCCTGCGGACCTCGAATTTTTTCTACATAGGAAAAAGTCGTGGGTCTGCACTTTCTTCACAGCGCCTGTGTGTTCCTACGCACTGTGTATGAAGAAAAATTGTAGACCTCGTGCAATTAAATTTCAAACTTAAATTTCTCAAATTCCGCCCAAAATTTTTCAAATTAAATTGTTCTAATATATCTTTTTATGAATTTTAGGATATACAAGATGTTGATTTGGAGATAATGTGAGCATGAAGACATAGATGACACCACAATGCTCCATTTACCTACTATGCAGGCTTTAAGAGCATGTGGTTTGTATAAATTCTGGGCCATTGAGGGCATGAGGGCACAGGTAGACCTCCTGACGTGGTTGGTGAACAAATGGAGTGTACAAGACCAGTGTTTCATTATTGGCAGCCACTGGCTCGAAATTGAGCTGGAGGATATCTATTTTTTGACTGGTTTGTCTAAGAGGGGAGAAAAAATTTCTTTGTTTGGGACTAGGCCAGGTGGCCAGTCTGTCGCTAGTCTTTGACTAGAGTTCTGTGATGATCCGGCAGACCCCCGGGAAAAACGGATTGACATAAAAACTATCATCCGTCCCGAGCTAAAAATTATTTCATTTACCATCACCAGACTATGTGGGAGCACAGCGTTGCATGTGGCTACCAGTTCCCAAATGCGCATTGTTGTAGACTGTTTTTGAGGCACCATCTTCAACTGGTGCGAAGCTGTGTTGGCCAATGTAAAAGGCCAAATAACCAGAGCAAAGAACGGAAAGATAAAAAAATTTGGATATGGATCCATTGTAGTCACCTTTTCTCTAGAGAGGATCCCCATGTTAGCTCTGTAGAACATTCCTGTTGATGTTGGTCGACCTCGAGAACCTAGGATGGCTCGTTGGGTTACATTGATGGCCTGTCATGCTGCTGAGGGCGTCTAGGTTGTTCGATTTCTTTCTACATATTTTTGTTGGCTAGAACGCCAACTTTTTGTCATAGAGGAATTTCCATTCACCGAGATAGATTTTCGCAGCGACCGAGAGATGGCTCTCCCAGCAGGGGAACAGTGGGATTAATCAGGTAAAAATCATTTTCAACAATTTCTAAGTTCTATTTTTTTTTTTTAATCGTCTCAAAACTAATAATCAAAAATTCAAATGCATATGTGGGCCCACGATGACCAATCCATCTCCAGCCTTATGAAAGGAGGCATCCAGCTGCCGCAGCACCAGCCCCAGAAGGCCAATCAGTAGAAATCCTATCTGACTTAGAGCATCACCTAGAGTGCCTGACTCTAGACATTCTAGAGACTAACATACATGAGATCCCGCTCAGATTACAGAGATATGTGATTGGTGTCCTAGGACCTTTTAGGAGGTTCTTGTGTAGGGTGGCCCAGGAAGTGGTCTCTTATCGTGATCATCATCAGGGATAGGATGATCATTTTGTAGACTCATATCATTTTTGATATTTTTGTATTATTATTTTTGCCGATCATAAGGTGTTTTTCAACCTATGATCAAAGACAATGTATATTTTGAACACAAAATTCTATGCTATGATATATCATTATTACCAGATATCTGTATACATGTTATTGAATGTTGTTTAATTTACTGTTAACTACTGCAAATGTCTATTTATCATACTAGAATAAATTGCATCTGCTAATGTATTTAAATATCTTGGAATATGATGATATTCAATGTAATCAAATTCACGTTCCAAGAGACGAACTCTTAAAAATAACCGTAATAACACTAGATTTCTAATGGCATAAACCCTGTTAAGCTGTAATACAACAAGTTCAGAATCCAACCTAAAAATCAAACTCCAAATTCCAAACGATATGGATTTAGATAATAACTCAATCACTGCACTATACTCTGCAATGTTGTTCATTGTTTGACCAAGGCTTACCCCATGTAGGGATACTAACTCGTCAGAGGGTGAATATATAACCCAAGCTGTGGAAGAAATGTTCCATGTAATACGACAAGCACCATTAGCAAAACTAATGTAAGTTTGAAGAGACATCGACATCTTCAATATCAAGAGTAAAAATCAGATCAACAGGAATAGTGATAAGAACACACTCTAAACTAGGCATGCTTTTGTAATCTAAGACACACCAGCAGTAAAGAAATCTAATCTAATTGAATATCTCCATACCAGATTTAAGCATAATATCTCTTTAGATAAAGCCCATTTCTAGGTTTATCTAAAGGGACACCGTCGAAATCTATCAGCTCATAGGCTCCTTTTGCCAGCTTTCGCTTAACAAGGAAAGGACCATGCCACATGGGCACAAATTTTCCAGCCCCTAGCTTATCGTTAGCTTGATCATACACTAAAACTAGGTTTCCTTCTGAAAAATTACGAGGGGTAACATCTCTATCATACTGAGCCTTCATTCGTTTAACATGAGCCTCGTTTGCTAATGCAGCATTTCGTCGATTCTCATCTAGCTGAGCCAAGTAAAAAAAATGTTTCTCCTCTTCAAACATAGCTGGGAGTAATTCTATGGCTAATTTCAATGACAGAAGTTCGCATTTAATAGGCAACACAACTTCCAACTCGTAAACCAATTGAAAGGGAGTGAAACCAGTTGATGTTTTTACCGAGGTCCGATATACCCAAAGTGCTGAAAATAACATGGAATGCCAATTCGACTTATGAATACCAATGATTCGTTTAATCATAGTGACCAAAACTTTATTGATAGCTTCAACCAGACCATTAGCCTGCAGGTAATAAGGAGTATAACTATTGTGGCGCAGGACAAGTTGATCTGTCAGTTCAGTCATTATGACATTTCAAAAATGAATTCCATGATATATAATAATGGCTTAAGGAACACCGAATCTAGCAATTATATGATTGAACATGAAATTTGGAGCAGTCTTGCCATCTGTCGAAAATGTAGGCATCGCCTTGGCCCACTTAGTAAAATAATATACTGCTAAGATAATATACGCATGCCCCCAGCCAAGTGAGGGTTACATGTAATAAAGTCAATACTCCACTTTGCGAAAGGACCAATAGCAATTATAGGGTGAAGAGGAGTGGGTGGTGCACGCATTTTACGATCAAAGACCTGACAATTGTGGCATTTTTGGACTGCATAAATACAATCTTTGAATAACGACGGCTAGAAATAACCAGCGCGCAATATCTTTTGGGCTATGGCATGCCCAGACATATGACCGCCACATTATCTAGAATGGCAGTCATTTAGAACCTTTTTAGCTTCTTCATGAGTGAGAAAGCGTCGAAAAATAGAATCCGCTCCACGACGATAGAGTGTATCACCAATAATATTGTATTGTTGGGATTGGAAACGTATTTTCCGTTGCTGAGATCGTGAGATTTCAAGCCGAAAATATTGGATTTGGAGATAAAAAATAATATCCCCATACCAAGGATCAAGTGTATTGATAAGAAACAAGGATTCATCCATGATGGGATGCTTCACCACAGTTTCAGTATCAGTAGATGAGAAATCACACATCAGTTCGAAAAAAACCAAAGATTTCTTTGCCTTGGATTTTTCAAATTCCAAGTCAAATTCCTACAGGATAACTATCCATTTGGAATACTTGCCCCCTAGAAATTGTTTTGTCAAAATGTACATCATAGGGTTATAGTTAGAAATTACTGTGGTTTTGCATAATAAGATGTAGTGTCGAAATCTTTGGATAGCTTGAACAACTACCAAGGCCAATTTCTCCACATGTGTGTATTTGATCTCAGTCAGATGCAGATTTTGACTAAGATAGTAAATCACATGTTCATTGTTGAATTCATCTTCCTGAACTAAAACCATCCCAATGATGGAATGAGAGGCGACGAGGTACAAAAAATAGTCCTGGTTGTAATTGGGAGGATGCAATAATGGTGCATGGGTCAACGCGTTTTTAAGTGCATCAAAAGATCAATCAGCAATCTCATCCCAAAAGAACAAAACATTCTGTTTTAGCAAACTGGTAAAACCCTTTGTTTACTCGACATAGTTAGGAATGAACCAACATAAAAATTTTGCTTTCCCCTACAAACTTTGGAGTTGGCGCAGAGTCGAAGGAGGAGGTAGATTGACAATAGCTTCGACCTTCAACCGATCAACGCGAATGCCTGCTTTTGAAACAATAAATCCTAGTAAGCGACCCGATTCTACACAGAAAACACATTTGTGAGGATTCATCCAAATTCGATAATGCCTACATCTCATAAAGATAGCTCATAAATGAGTGAGATGGTCAGCCCTACGCAATGAATGATCAGGTAAATCATTGAGATAAGGCTTCACAATGTGCTTAATGTCATGAAAAGCGTAAGACATGGCCCTTTGAAAATTTGCCACAGTGTTCTTCACTCCAAAGGGTAGTTTGCAATAAGCAAATGTCCCCCATGGGCAAATGAAAGCTTTTTTAGGCTGATCAGCAGGGAGTATGTTTATTTGATTGTAACCAGAAAAACCATCCATAAAGGAGAAAATTTCATTGCTGACACAATCATAGATAATTTGATCGATATAGGGGGTTGGATAATTGTCTTTAGGACAAGCTCGATTAATATCCCTATAGTCGATACATACTCATATCGTTCCTTGTTTTTTGTTAACAGGAACAATATTCGATACCCAATCAGTTAAAGGAATTGGATAAATGAAACCTGCATGAAGTAATTTCTCAACTTTGGCTTTGATAGCAGTATCTTTTCTCGGATGTATCTGACGTAAATGTTGTTGGATAGGTTTGGAATCTGAGTAAGTCTTGATTTCATGTATAACAATTGACGGATCGATCCTTGGCATTTCTTCATATTACCAAGAAAACACATCACAGAATTCTTGAAATAGGACTTTATAAATTTTGATTTCATCTTCCGTATAGCAAGCACCTATATGAATGTTTTCAATTATTCCAGGTTTAACTGAAATGTCAATTGGAATCGTTTGAGAGATATTTTCCAAATTTAATTTAGAATCAGGATTTTCCAATGGATGCTATGGTTATTTGACATATTCAACAGTAAAAATAGAAGAGAAATCATTTTCAACATGATCTAGCTCAGGTAAGAACGAAGATTGATTATGTAGATCTTCCCATGGTAAATCATCAACAGACAAATCTTCACGAATTTTCTCATCAATATGAACAAGATCGGGAAATGTCATTGTGGCTGAGCTAGATATAGAAAGTGATTCCTCATGGATCCCATTCATTGGATCAGTTTTGGTTGAAAAAGGATCGGAAAGCAACTATACAGCCTGATATGCAATTTCAAATGGACTTAAAGGCATTGCGCCATCAAATGAGTCTAACTCGGAGTCGGAAGGTACGATCCAAGGATCATCAAACGTAATAGCATTTGATGAAATCATATGAATACTTGCAGTAGAATTTGATACGTTAGGAGGAGTAAAGGAAAAAGTTCCTAGTAAACCAAAATATTTAATCAAACCTACACCAACATCCTTGTAAGGGATAGCCGTTTTACCGATATGCTGGATTGTTTCTGTAGAGGTTGGATCGGATGAGAAATAAGTTAACTGATCTATTGTAACGATCTTTCCTTGATATGGAAAAATGATAAGCCAAAATACTGAAGAAACAACAGCGGTCATAGCATATGACCAACTATGACCCAGGAGAAGGTTATAATCTAGAGGGGCATCAACCACTTCCACATCTAGATTTACAGTTTTTCCTTTGACCCCTATGGGTAAATCCTGCAAAATACCAAAAGGATGAAAACCTCGGCCATCAAAATCCTTTAGAATTGTCGGATATTGATTGAGTGTAGGAGAACCAAGTGATTTCCAACAATGGATCGACATAATACACATTGAAGCTCCCTCATCAATCATAGTCTGAAAGATCGGTCTGTTTTTTACTAATACTGGAATCTGGAAAGCCATTTGATGAGATAGGTGAGGTGTACTATTCTCTAAATCAAATATTATTAGGTTCGAGTGTTGAATATCGACAGCTCCTATGGCAGACAAAAGTAATTTACTCTGTGCCGGGCATGATTGCAGCACTTCCAAAGCCGACATTGCTGAAGGGGAAATAGCTAAGTCCCCAACAATGTTGTAATTCTGAGTAGCTCTCGCATGTGGATTGAAAGCTGATTTAGAAAGTACACCTTTAGCAGGTACTTTGATTACTAATTTTGGATTAGGTTTCTTGATCTGTAGTGGACCAGAAACAGGAGGAGGTGTAGTTGATGTGTTTGCACTAGAATATTATTCTTCTTTACCATCAACAGGATTCTTACTACCATAATCTTGTGATCGCGTCACAATCCTGACATGAGACATCATCAGAATAGGTTCTTCTGAGGCATTCAAGGTAGAACCAACCATCTTACTATCTTGAGTGGGAAAAGGATCCTTCAAGACAGCAGGTTGTTGTGAACCTTTAATGAATTTCGAAACCTCTGCTCGATGTGGGAATTCTTTAGTAAAATGATCCTCATCACAAATGAGACAAGGATAGCGAGGCTTGCGTTTTTCTTCATTAGATTCATTTTTATCATTTTTATCTTTTGAATTATTTTTGTTTTTACTCTTCCCTTTCTTTTTACCGCCAGATTTAGATTTGGCCGTAGATGACTCTACGACATGAATGTCGGCAGAAACTTCAGCGGAAGATTCTCCTATCGGGGAATCAGGTAAAGTTATTATAGGAGAAGAATTCTTTGAAGATTTATTCTTGCTTTTAGTATTAACTGTACCAATCATGCCATCAGCGGCATGATATCCTAAAGGAGTTGTAGTTAGTTGTCCTTGTTTTGGAAGATCATGAATTTTTTGATGTAAAGTACCTGACTACGTATAGACGAGGTCAAGGTACTGAGCTTGAGAAATGACTTGCTCCTCAGTAACAACTCCTGCCTTAGCTACATCTTCAGTTATTTTTGGTAATAATGATTTAACAAACCATTCCACCAAAATTTGATCTGGAATATAAAACTTTACTAAACGCCTTCTACATCGCTATTCGTAAATATGATCAGAAATATATGTGGACGTGGATTGCTTTAGCGAAGTTAATAGTTCCGTGCCATTTTCGTATCTGACAAGCAAATGAAAATGAGTTAAGAAAGAATTTTCTAACTAACTGAAATTATTAAAAGGGCCTCGTGGTAACTCAATGTACCGTTTGGCGGTAAGCCCAATAAGAGTTTGTTGAAAAAGACGTAAGCGAATTGAATCATCAATTATGGAATTAGACGCACACCAGAGATGATAAGTCATAACATGATTTGACGGATCCTCTCCTGACTTACCCTTGAATTTCGGTATATCACTAGGCAACTTATGTGGCATTGGCGGCCAATACGGATGATAGAAAATTGGATCATTCGTAAGGTGTGTCAAATCAGGTAAATCCAAAGTTGCAATAAATGGTAACTGCTGGTTAGGGTCGTAAAAACCTTGAGTAGCAAGAGTAGTTCCGGGAGGAGTATACCTAGGATAACTGGGAATCGGATTTGCATTAGGAATGGTATAACCTACTGGGAAACTAGGATTAACCAGACCAAATTATGGTTGTTGAGGTTGTTGATAAGTATAGCCAGGGTACGGTTGATACTAATAAAATGGTTTTTGTGAAATGGGACCGAATTGATACTATCCCTGGTACGGTTGATACATGAATTGTGGTTGACTTGTGACAACTGTACTTGTACCAGCTTGTCCTGTAGGTATCTGGACCGAAGTCTGAACTGTAGGTCCTGACTGGGGTATAGAGACTTGAGGGATTTGCACAGTTGCAGGGATAGAAGAAACCGGAGCTACAAATACTCCAGAGACAGGTGTTACAGGTTGAACAGATGTTGCAGTAGTTGCAGTAGTTTGAGGCGGAGTCTGAGGTGTACTAGGCCCAGGTTGCTGAACAAAACCAGGTGTAGGAATTTGAACGGTAGGCTAGACAGGTTGCTGGGTTGGACAAGAAACCAAAGGTTGTCCAGGTTTAGTAGAAAAATACACATTAGGTTGTATAATCTGCTAAATTTGGGATGGATCCCACACCATGTTTATTCCAGGGTATTGTCCCGTAGAAGGTTGAACATAAGGACCATAGCCTTGTTGAACGTAGGGTTGATAATTAGGAGGTAAATTTCCAGTTCCTTGTACAAATTATTGACTAGAAGGTGGTTGGAAACCTTGAGTTGGGTATTGACCTTGAGGTTGATAACCCTGAGGCGCATACTAAATCTGGGGTTGATAAGGACCCTACGGGATATATTGAGTTTGGGGTTGACCCTGGGGTATGTACTATCCTTAAGGTTGATAACCTTGAGGTATATACTGTCCTTGAGGTTGTTCTCCAAAATAATATTGTGCCACAATTTGTCTTGGGAAAAAGTTACCTTGAGGTTTCCCCCCAGATGGTAACTGACTGCCTTGAGGTTTCCCCCCAGGTGGTAATTGATTTCCCTGAGGTTGCCCCCTAGGCAGTAACTAACTACCTTGAGGTTGAGGATTTGGAATATTACCAGACATCATAAATATTTGTTCTATGTTTGACGTTTCAGTTTTAATTCCCTTAAGACCAGATGATAATACTTGTTCAATCGGTCGAGGAGCTGCTCCTGAGAAAGTACCAAAAAGAGCCTGGTACCTAGAAGGAATAGAAGGACCGCCGTGTAAAAATGCTTCTGGTGACTGGGAGAACATAGATGACTCTCTTACCATAATGGATGAAGGATAGTAACCTCTGGGTGTAGGATGAAATGGAATTCGAGGTGGAGAAAAAGCAAGACCCGGGTTTTCTAAAAAGTTTGTCAAAGATAGATACCAAGCGTCACTTTGAATTGGGTTGTAGAAAATGGATTCACGCTCCCTAAGATTTAAATACTGAGGGGATTCGGGAAGAGATATCTCTTCGTCCGGACTAACAAGTTCTTCAATAGAAATGAGGACCAATGGAAGATCTTCAATAAAAATATTTCTTACCCTAGGTGAACCAGGATCACTAGAAGTTGGTGTAATAAATCCCGAGGATGTTTCCAAAATATAATGTTTAGTTTTAGGTTCCGAAATTTTAGGTTTGTCAGCTAGTTCACTGGAAGGAGAAATACTACTAGTAACTTCAGAAACTGAAATCGGTTCTTGAATGTGTTATGTTGTGGGTATCTGATGATCAGGATGAACAACTATGGATGAACTTCCAATTTTTGTTGATCTAATTCTACCGCTAATAGATGATACTAGAGCACGCAGCCCTTCAAGTTGACTTGGTGTATATTCAAGGGGCTTCCCCTAAATTATCTGGGACTGTCTCGGTAATTCTGACATGATTAAATATTAACTAATCACATGCAAACAAATAAAATCTCAATAAAAACACCTAAATTCCCTAAAGAAACAAACAGCTGAATCACATGCCTAAAAATCTAATAGTTCAAACCACACACAAACAGTAACTTCCCGTACTAAAAACACTAGTTGGTGATGAAATCCAACTTAGTATAATTTTAATACAGAAAGGGCAGTTGGAACAGTTACCCCAACAACCTGCTTAATGAAACAGACTGGCACAAATTTCTTCACAAAACCATCTCGTGTGAAGAGAACCCCCCAGAGAGTCCAAGTTAGTCTAGTCGACATCTGCTCCAAGTACGGTGAGATCTTTCCTTCACCGTCACCTTAGGAAATAATCTTAAGCTTATGGACACTAAGGTTACCAACAGTAACAAATAAAACTGGGGGAACATTCTACCGTTCAATCCCATGCGCAAGGGCAGAGTAATAAAGCTCAATCCCCTTGAAGGCTCCTCGACATGGTCAATCTCAGGTTTACCGAAAAGTGACCCCAGGCTCCTCGACAATGGTTAATCCGAGGTTTACCATTTTTAATGCACGCAGATCTTCTATCTTTCCCAATGAAACATAATTGATTGTCTTAAATTTTCAGACATGATCTCGTGATTAACTCTTTTAAGAGAAGCTTCCCAGATTGTACCAATTACAATTGGATTTATTTCCTACCAAAATATTTAGCTACTTGTTTTTTTTACTATCTTGGAGAGTTAATTACTCCCTACTCCAAGATACTAGCCTAAGCTATGTTGGTGATAAGAGCCCTAGAAATAAAAAGATTACTAGATGAATTTTAATTAAGTGTTATTTTTATGGGCTGTTCCTTAAATTCAAAAGGTATGGAAATGAAACTTGAATGGTGTGAAGACTCGACTTCCAAAAACACTAAAAATTCACCTAAAAATGATAATCAATTCGTTTTCTTTCAATGAAATTCTAGCTAAAGAAAGAGTTCGAGAATGCAATTCTTTTTAAAGAGACAATTCCTTCTTTGAACATAAAGAATAGTGAAAGAAAACCTTTTAGTCTTTTCAACAAGAACTCAAAACGAGACAAATTATCAATGCTCACAATAAAATCCTTTCACTTTCGAGACTTAAACTACAAAAAAAAACTTTCCTTCAAAAGAGATCTACAACTTTTAAAAGAATTCAAAACTACAAAAACTAATTTTGAGATCTACAAATTTTAAAAGCACTCAAAACTACAAAAACTAATTTTGAGATCTACTAACTTTAAAAATCTAATGGAATAAAAGATTTAATTTTTGAAGAACGTTTTAATTAGTTATTCAGTGAACTAAGGATTTATTTGTCCATAATAACAAACAAATCAGAAAACATCCAGATATATTTCCTTTTATAAAAATGAAATTCAAAACTTTATAACAAAGTTTTTCAAATATTTGCAAAGAAACAACTAGATCTATTGCTCAAGAAAGGGTGGATTTCACAAACAGGTCGAACTCATCAAGAAGACACAAATACCAATGTAATATGAGGTATTTCAACTTCCAATCTTTGATTCACTACAAAGACCAAGCGAAAAGCAATCCAAATATGCAAAACTTGTAGAAAATCATCAAAAACACAAATACTATTGAAACTCACTCACAAGAGGCTATTGAAAGGAACAACACAATTCTAGGTAGACACTAGAAACCCTAAATCAAAATAAAGATAAACTGGAAGAAGAAATCTAGAATTTTTCAAAAATTTTAACAGGGTCCGCAGGCACCAGAAGTAAAAAGTGTGGTCCCGCACTGTTTACTAAAGGAAGGTGCGAAACTGCCCTCACTGTGCAAGAAAACAAAGTGCGGTCCCCAGAAAAGTTTAAGAAAAACACAACAGACTTCAAAATTTTAAAAATCAAAGTAAAGCTAAACTACCTAGTCAAGTATCCATCAATCAAAGACTAGAAAAGAGATATTATCAAATCAAAATAAAGGAAAACCAAAAACAACAAGTTCTTTCCCCAGTGAAGTCGCCAATTTGTTGTGTGGATAAATCAAAATTGCGGACAAGGTCGATCTCCCTAGTACCAAAAAGTAATATAGCAACAAACAGCCAAATAAACCTATCTTTCTCTAGACATATGCGATTTACAAAAGAATACTATAAAGGTGCTAAGATCTTACCATAGACCCAATGCTCGTTCGAAGTTGTCGTCCCTCGGTCACTTGAAGGAGTTATCTTTATAAACCTGCAGTCATAAACAAGTGAACATTAAATAGCATCTGAATAGTAAATATTATAAATCATTCCTATCATGGTGATCAAGGAATCCATGAATTAAACAGTTAACTAACAACTTATTGAGAAAAATGAATTCATTTGTATTAATTTTGAATAAAGAAAACCTTACAACCTTAGCCTTGATGTTGAACAGGCCTTCCTGGGGTCCGAAGCAGGAATCTCCTCTACTCCGACAAGCCTTTCACTCTTCCGACTGAGACAGATAGAGGTATGTGATCTCTCCTCACAAAATCTCAGTAAAATGAGTCTGAATCCCAACAACATTTAACCTCAAAAAATCCTAAATCTTGAACTCCATTTGAGGCTACCCAAGGCCTCTTTTTATAGTGCAAAAGAGGAGGTTTCAGTTCCAACTATGAAGGGATAGAATCCTCCTTCAAAGGGATAAGCTCCTCACATCAAGGGGTTAGCTCCTTAAGGTAAGGGATACATGAACCTCAAAAGAGCGGTTCTGCCACCGCAAGATTCTTTCAAGAGGCTTCTAGAATTCACTGAAAGTGAGATTTTTTGAGTTTACTTGCACCTTTTTAATATTTTACAGGGTTTCGCACCCATAACACAGAAAAAGTGTGTTCAGGTAGGAGTAATGAACATTGGGTGCGAGACCGTAGGCAAGATGAAGAGAAAGTGTGATACCAAGGTTAAGGATATTTTTAAGAACTTTTCTCTTATTTTCAAGGATTGACATGAAGAACTGATATGTTAGACTTGCAAAGGAGGACGTATGAGGGACAATGAACTCATACATATAGCAGAATGTCGGGATGAAAATTTTCAGTGCAACAAGAGATCCTTCTCTGAGAACAGGAGGACTAGATCTTGGAACTCTAAAGATTGGTTCTAATGTTTCCTTGTCTTTTGATTTGCCAATCTATCAAAACACAGGACCCCAACAGGACCGATGATCAAAGGGTATATCATTCCCTATCATCTTAGTTGCTATATGCCCTAAGACAGGAAACAACATGAATCAAACAATGACTTTCATCAAAGCAAGGCTTTTCCATGGTTTGAAGCTTATTATTAAACATGTGGGAACTCACCAACATAGGCTCTAAAGGGCCTAAGTGCGTTGCATATGTAGGTAGCCCCATTCAAGGCTACTCTGCAAAGCACTTCCTAAAATTGAAAGGTGCATTGGTCACATTGGGAGCAAAATTCTCATTGTTCCCGAATCTCCACTTGGCCAGTGTCTTCTAGAAGGGTTCACATGTGTCATGCTTCGAATATAAGTGTCCATTTAACATATACATGAATGGAAACATGTCTTGCCTATTTTTGGAATGCAATTTATTTCAAATCAACGTACATTTCATCTATAAATTGAACACAGATCTAAGTGTTTGAAGATGAAGAATTTGAGTAGAGAAATGTTGGAGAATTTTCAATAGAGAGTTTGATTTGTGGAGCTGTTGCTGGAGAGACTTATGCTATGATGAGACTTGGTAACTTTTATGTCAATGAAAGATGTTAAAAAAAGCGAGAGAACTACCATTAATGAAAATAGCCCTCAAGGTACTGCAATACATTTTGTAAGGCGTGAATAGATGATTTGATGTTGAATGCCAAACAAAATATTTCAGTCAAAAGTTTGGAAGTGAGGATCTTGTAAATTTTGTAACAAGCCTCATGGTACTAGAATCTAATGTTTCTAAGTGAACTTCCTGGAAATTGATTTTTCATCGACAGGAAGTCACCTTATTGCAAAACTGGAGTTACTGATTTCAGAGACAAGGGTATGACTTGATATAGCAATTTTTCAGGGATGACGGTCATGAAAGTGAAGGTTTGCAAGTGATGACTTGCTCTTATGTGACGACGCCACCTTTAGCCAGATCCTTTGTTATAGATGGTAACAATGATTTGATGAACCATTCATCAAGGAGCTGATCGGGAGCAAATGTCTTAACCATTCGTCGACGGCGACGCCACTCATGAATATGATCTGAAATGTGAGTAGCATTACTCTGTTTGAAGTTGGTCAAGAGTTTCATTCCAGTTTCGTATCTGATCAATAACTGGAAATGGATCAAAAAGATAGCAGCTAAGGTAGTGAAATTGTCAAATGAAGCTCTAGGTAATTCAATGTACCATTTAGCTACCGAACCTGTGAGCGTTCGCTGGAAAAGATGTAATCAAACAGAATCATCATTTAGGGAATTTGATGGACACCATAAATGATAAGTCATAACATGAATTGATGGGTCTTCTCTAGGGTTTCCATTGAATTTAGGAATTTCAGAGGGTAATTTATGTGGTATCACTAGCCACCAACGAGCATAATTGATAGGATCATTAGTTAACCAGTTTAAATCTAGTAATTTCAATGTTGCAACAAAAGGAAATTGTCTATTAAGGTTAGGTTGAGCATAGCCAGGATAAGATGGAATTGCTTGGGAAACAGGTCTTTGAGCACCAAAATATGGGATTTGATGTTGGTAACCCAGATAGGGGTTGTTTTTCATAGCAAATGCTTGAGAGTGCTATTGACAAAAACCTAGATATGTTACTTGTTGAAATGAAGTTTGCGGAATTTGTAACTGTGGCTGCCAAGGGGTCTGTCCACAAATATTATAACCCAAATTTGTATAAGTTGGATTTGGTTAATATGTATAAGTAGGTTGTGTTTGTGACATCTCATAAAATGGTACGCCATCTTGTGAATCTCTGGTCTGCGAAACCAGAGATTCTACTTTCGATCCCTAGTATGGTCGCCAGTTTGTTGGGCCAGAATTGTAATCTATGGATAAACTACGCTACCTAGGCCAGTGTATAGTCTAGAAAAATAGGTGAAAGACTACACTACCCTTTTTCCTAACTCAGAATAGATACGCAAAGAGGATTGGATTCTTACTTATTTCAGTCGCTTCCAAATGGCTCCTTCTGTCGCTTCCACTACAGCTTCAAATTCAAGCGGTTTCAAATAGTTGAATGCTTCCTGAAAGAAAGAACACTGGAACAGTAGAAGATGAAATAATATAGATATCTATTCAAGCTAGTTAGCTAAATCAGTTAAGCATAAACTACATTCATCGACCAATATCTTACAACATGGAAAATCAAAGTTATCATAGATGCATGTAGGGAAAAACAAGAATTTCTCTTTATTGATGATAGAAGGAGAGGTTACAACCTAGTGACTAATTTTTTGTGACCTTACAATAGATTTCCCAAGTCTCATCATAGCATAAGTCTCTCCAGCAGCAGCTCCACATATCAAACTCGCTATTGAAAATTCTCCAGCATTTCTCTACTCAAATTCTTCCTCCTTCAAACACTTAGATCTGTGTTCAATTTATAGATGAACTGTTGGTTGTTTTGCAATAAATTGCATTCCAAAAATAGACAAGACATGTTTCCATTCATGTATATGTCAAATGGACACTTGGATCCGAAGCATGACACATGTGAACCCTTCTAGAAGACACTGGCCAAGTGGATATTCCAGAACAATGACAAATTCGCTCCCAATGTGACCAACGCACCTTTCAATGTCAAGAAGTTATTTGCAGAGCAGCCTTGAATGGGGCTACCTACATATGAAATGCACTTAGGCCCTTTAGAGCCTACATTGGTGAGCTCCCAAATGTTTAATAATAAGCTTCAAACCATGGAAAATCCTCGATTTGATGAAAGTAATTGTTTGATTCATGTTGTTTCCTATCTTAGGGAATATATCAACTGAGATGATAGGGAATGATATACCCTTTGATCATCGGTCCTGGAGATGATTTCCAGTTAACCAGGTCATTGGGAATGGTGCCCAAATTGACCTATAACATTTCCCATCAGGAATGTCTTCGGCAGGGCCAGCCATCTGCCCTTCCAGATACAGCAGGGGCTATATGTGGTCTTGCTGCTCCTTTCGATCTCTTTGTAATATTTTCAAAGGAGGCTTTCTGTATTGGGGGTTATAACCCCTATTCAGAGCAGCTTGAGGTGCCTTGGAGGAGGAATTATTTGCTTCTAGCTCAAGCTTCACTAGCTTTCTCAAAAGGTTCTTGATCATTTTATTTATCTCCTTGATTTTGTAATCTGCTGCCTCTCTATCTTGATTAGATGTAGATGCTTCTTCTTTCCCTCTATGCCTAGCATCATGGTCTAGCCTCCCTCTAGATTATCTTGTAGAGGTGAAGTTGGCTTTGACTTCTAGTGCATCGGTCTGATCCTAGTCCAAAGTAGCAGACTTCATTTCCCTTAGGGTGAATCCAAATTCTGACTCATTTGCTACTATAAAGATGACCTTAGCAGCGATATGGTGTGGCTTTATTTTTGCAGGCAGGCTGGTATATAGTTGATTAAATCTCTTAATAAAATAAGACACGTCTTCGTTATCTCTCTTCTTTAAAGCATTAAATTACGTAAGACAGTATCCATGATCCTTATTTTCTCCCCATTTCATGGTGAAGGCATTTTCCATTTCCTCCCAGTTATTAATGGAGCAGTCCCCCAAGGCCTTGAACCATTTTCTGACCTCTCCATCTAGAGACTAGACAAACAATCTCAACACCAGATCCAGATTTTCAACATTGAAATTTTCTATGAAGGCGCAGAAAACTTCTAGGTGTTTCTAAGCTTCAGTATCATTTTCTCCATTGGAATGAGGTAGGATCTTTAAGTAATCCTGAGGCATATCGTTCAGGATCTTAGGCAATTCCAAGGGCGAATATTTGTTCAGTAGGAAGCCAGGAACGACCATTAGAGGTTGTGGAGGTGGTG
Organism: Pinus albicaulis; assembly: GCA_034641835.2. Classification (NCBI taxonomy): domain Eukaryota; kingdom Viridiplantae; phylum Streptophyta; class Pinopsida; order Pinales; family Pinaceae; genus Pinus; species Pinus albicaulis. The sequence continues at coordinate 1,264,455,570 of CM076581.1, forward strand.
GGAGAGTCTGATGTGTAATAGGAGGTGGTGGAAGAGAAGTATGTATGACAATGGGGATATACTAAACAACAGCTTGAGGGGTTGATTGAAATGCTGGAATATGAGCAGTGGAAACCTTTGTGACTTATTTAACTTCTTCGACTTCGGGAGTGTGATGTAGAAAAAAAATTGTGGTATCTATAGATTCAACCTCATCTTTTACTTCAATATTTTCAAGGGATGAGCTACTAAAATTATAATCAAGGGTTCTTGCAGTAGAATCAGGACCTTGATCTTGAGCTAATTGAGAGGAGGATGGAGAGTCTTCCAGGGAGAATCTGGGAATATCTGTATAAGCCGATTATCTTTCTCTCCAACTTCTCTTGTGCAAAATATTCTCTGGATCAAACACTGAAGGTGTTCTCAACTGGGATGTATCTTACCTCAGGTATGGTTTTCGGGAAGCCAGGATTGCAAATAGATTTATCTTGGAATGACAGTGGAGTCACCAAGGTGAGGGATCTACAAATCCAAACCCTTCCTGCTCACCTATTCTGAAGGGTGGATGAATATTTGTCGAGGCCCAGGGATTTAGTTCTTTAAATTCTTTCCCTGGCAATGGCGCCAGAAAGATGTTGTAGCTCCTAGAGACAACCTTGAGTTGTATAGAGACTAGTGCCTAGGACATCTTAAATGCAAGGAGCATATGACTCAACTGATTACATTTGGAAATGTTTGGATTTGATGAAATTACCACTTAGATGAATGGTTTTAATAAGGGTGGAACCAAAACCCCAAAGTTACACAACAACTAGGAAAATTGAAGAAACTTAGTACAAACTGCAACAAGTAAATGCATCAGACAGCTTTAAAACATAATGTTGTAAAAGGGGGCCGACTTCTAAAATGAACACACAGTTATCAAGTTATATGTGAGAAATGACTATGGCAAAAGATAGAGTAAGATATCAACTATAACCAGACTTATTCAAGGATACGAATCCATATATATGGGCTCATTCAAAGACCAGAATCCATTGTAGTTAATATCGGAAGAAAGGCGGAAGAGATGAAAATGAAAAAAAGTATCATGCCTAAGCCATATTTAAAGCGCTATTTATGAGTAAATATGAGTATCTGTAATAATAAATTCACATTTAAACATGGGAACACTTGCATTCAAGAGCATTAGATACAAGAAATGTAGAGAGATACGAAATGAACATTTGTATTAAAAAACATGGAGGAGAGTTACAAACTATGAATCATCCAAAGTGGAATCCCCAATTTCAGCGAAACTTCTTATTACTGAGTCCCTACAAGATCTTCAAACATCTACTATCAAAGTTCATACAAAAACACATAGAATACTCAAGCTAGTGAGTCCTTTGGAAAATCTGGAACCTTTTGTTAGTGTTGTCTTCCTACTTTTATAACCTCTGATTCTTATGCCTAAGAAGATATTTTGGGAAAATATCTTCCCCGCTTGCTTTTATGTTGTGTCAGGTAAAAATAAAAAATAGAAATGATGATGAGGTAAAACTGCCTCTCATCATCTTACAACATAGGCCTAAAGCCATTTCTAACCGAAATGAAGACAATTTACTAAACTGAAAGTGAAAACTGGAGGAGTGAAATAAATATTTCACCCGAAATGACAAAGTGAAAAGGACATAAGGTAAAAAGGCCACACAGGCCCTGTCATTGATTACCATTACTTTTAAATGAGGCGGAACGAATGCTTCTGCTGGCGAAGGAAATACCATTAGTCGTGGGAAGAGTTGGCCTTCTGTGTTGAAGAATGCGGTACTGCCAGTAGTGGAAGAACTGGCCTTCTGTGTTGGAGCGTCCCATAGAATAGCCAATGGTCATGATCCATTGTCTTGGACGTGGAATTTCCCCTCTGCATCTTTTTTCTCTGCTTTCTGGGCATGGAGGATCGTCAACTTCAACCTCGAGCCACTGTGATTAGCACTAAGATGGCCCACGTGGTTAAAATGCCACGAAGACTTGCACAGATAGCAAACCAGTTAAATAAATCATGCAATAAGGGGTAGATTGCTTCAGAAGGCTCGGGTGAAGGTGGAGGACTAGTGCGGAGGCAGGGAATGCAGTGGAGGTGTTTCCATGGTGAAAGCAGAGCTTAAATCTAATTTGGCACAAAGTTATGCGAAGGGTGGTATTGCAAAAACCAGAGTGGTTTTCGTGTTGGTGGGAGGCGATAAGTGCTAATAATAGAAATGAACGCGATACGGTTCGGTGGTCGATGCGTGTCCTCGCAAAAACACCCATTTTGCGTGGAAAAAACGTGATCAAGTTATTTGATGAAATGAACGTGAAGAGGGACGTGGACCATCTGATCATAGCAATCTAGATCAACGATGAAGGAAGAATGCGATGGACGAACTATGCGGTCGGGTGGGACCGACAATGACCTCAGCAATTTTGTCATGTAGCGGGATGATCAGTTGCAGGGTTATAGAAGCGAGAGCGATGTGGACCATTAGATGAGGAATATCAATGGTCCAGATCAGAGTGAGGGAGTGAAATATTGGATGCGTGATCGGGAAATTTGCAAAGGCACGATGGAGCAAGGACTGTTGGATCATAATGGACATCAACGGTGGAGATCAACTGCAGGAAACGTGAGTGCGGTGAAAATAAAAGGTGCGCTGGCCGTTGGATTGGGATGATCAATGGTCCAGAATGCATCACGAAATCACACAAGGGCATGAATGGTGTGAGGGGAGGGGTGAAACGCGATGTGGCGATGAAGCGATGACCGTCTAATGACGAGGATTGACGGTCTAGATCATATCGCGGGGGAAGACTAATGGATGAATAAGCGATAAATGGTTGTAGCGCGATGGAGCGATGACTATTGGATCCGAGAAGAGATCAACGGTCTGGATTATATCAGCGTTTCCCACAATGGGGAAAAAATGTAAGAGGAACATGGTGTACTGCGATGTGCAATGTGCGATGGATGGGCGTAGTGCAATGGAGCGATAACCATTGGATCTGGGAGGAGATCAATGGTCAGGATCACGTCAGGATTTCGCACATCGACAGAAAAAGAGTTCAGGAACAAGAAATTTGGATGAAGCAAAGTGCGATGTGCGATGGATGGGCGATGTGTGATAAGCAATGACTGTTGTATCTGCAGAGATCAATGGTTTGGATTGTGTCGGGGTTTCGCACATCGACGGAAAAGGAATTCGATGAATAAGGACTGTTAGGGTGGCAATGAGCAATGCAATAGATGACAGGAGAAAATAGAACATGCGATGGCCATTGGATCTACGGAGATCAACGGTCAGGATCTCTTCGGCAATGATGAACCTCGGTGGTGAAATAAAAGAGAAAATGAGTGAAGTTGGGAACCAGTGAAGTCCGATGGCCGAAGAGGGCTTAAGGACTTTTAGCCGTCGAAGACAGAGCGGGGTCATATGAGAAATAAGGGCTAAGGGCTTAAGAAAAAAATGTGCTTAGGGGCCCAATATGTTAAAAATGAGCGCTTTTAAAGCCAAATGGTGGATTTCAGCCTTTTCAAGGGTCTTGATCAGTGAAAAAGGGGTTGTGATAGTTTATACAGTCCTTATTGTATTTGCTTTAAAATTTAAGGCTCCTTATCATTAGGCATCCCAACTCAATGAGGGATGTCATAACAACAAAATGAATGGGTCTCCTACCCATTTTATTCATCTTCTATGTGAAAATGGAAAAATTTAATGTTCCATAAAAGTGGGAACATTACAGTCCTCCCCTCTCAAAGATTGCTTGTCCTCAAGCAAGTGCAAGGATAGACTGATTTATGTCCCCTTACTTTCCCTGTAGCATCTGTGCATGATGAAATCTTCCAAGAAAAGGGATGCATCTCATTAATCAAGTGTCCAAGTTGTCTCTCCAACATATGCAATCTAGCTTTTGGTGAACATTCCCAAATAGCTATCATTTAGAAACAAATATCCATGGAGGTGATAATGCGCTGTCTAAGGACCTCCTTGAGGCATGATATCTGATATAAAATGGAACTCATAATCCCTATATGAATCTCCCATCCCCAAGCAATCATCCGTACAACATAAGTTGCCTCCCAACATGGCAACTCATAAAAATCTCCCTCCACCTTGAGCTCCGGAAATGAGGGTGGGCTAAAAATCTGAATATGGCAAGCTTCATAGCTTGCCCCATGTTTTCCTCCTCTCCACTTATGATTAGTGTGGAGTATGTGCTGATCAAGGGCTACAAAAATAATGCCTTCAAGTGGCAAAATGAAGAGCAATCCTCCAAGGACCCCTCCTCCATCAATGAAAAGAACGCTGGCCCAAGGCACTTCATCCATGATGAATAGGACATGATCATCATAGGATGTCCCAATGACATGTTTTTTGTAGGTTATACCATGTGCAACACAGTAAAAACAATGTCTCACAGTGTTACAATGCAATCTCACCCACTGCAGCAACAGAAAATAACATGGCAAGCATTGTACAGAAAATATCACCTCTACTACTAAATAGTAAATAGATGAAGGAACCAACAATACAAGATCAAATACATGCCCATATACATACAATGGATGAATATCATCATCAAACTCATGGCCCACCTCAAAATAAAGGAAATAGGTGGTTGTGGTGGCCATGTCTCCCCTCCTGTTCCCATTAGAACATGCAATACCTAAACTATGGGAATCACCTCATTTCAATGACACATTTGACCCTTGTTTAAAACTCAAAATCATGCCTCCTATCAACATACCAGCAATATCAACAAGGGAGATCATGACCAGCAACAAAATATGGGGACCACTACTGGTTTCATATGGTGCTTGGAGGTACCAACAGTCTCCCAAGTGGATGCAACGTAGTTTTAAGAACTATTGTTCCAGAAATGTACAAGGCAAGATGTTTTGAAATACAATGCTAATCATATGAATTATATGAGCATGTGAGGAGTGGAAAAACATTTTCCCAAGGCCATGCGTAATATGTCTAACTCCATCATATGATTTGGCCCAACTTTTCTTATGGAGCAACATGAAAAATTTTCCCCTTTGAGAAGCCATGCACTGCAACATAATGATAAGAGTATGCAAATCAGAAAACGAAAATATAAGGCTCTTACCATAGGCTAGAATTAAGTTGATATATGGATCCATATTTGTGACCCAGCTCCCAAGTGACAGCGTTGTGAGCTCATGCAAAAAGGCTCTTGCCCATGCCAATCTTTGTCTCTTGACATGCTCCTTGTCAAAGACTCCTCCGGTGATGCTACTGTAGATATGAAGCACCTTCCAAGATGGAAATTCCTCCTGATTATTCCAAGCCAAGGAGTAGTCCCTTTGCACTATGAGAGTTCCCTCCTCTACTTTTGCAACACCGCATATCATATGAGAGAAAATCTGCCTATGCTCTCTCCAAGATAGCTCAAGCAACCCAGGTGCTTGCTGCCTCCTCATGCTCACATCATGTAACTCATGTGATGAAGGTATCATGACTGATATATATAACATATCAGCACCATGTATCCCTACTCCTTGCTGCTCAATGATGTAAACATCATGCCACCTCTTCTCCCTTCCCATCCTCCTGAAAAGAGGATACACCAAGTGATGGCCAAACTCCTTCAAGAGGAGCCAACATGGACAAGCCTCCTGCTGCCCAGTATCACATAATTTCAAGTGGCTAATCAGCCTCTTTCTCTTCATCCACACCCACTCAAATCCTTGTGGATGTCTTTCCTCTTCTTCCCATTGGTTTCCCTCTCATGAGGATCACCATCTTCCCAAGCCATATCTTCCCCTTTGCATTTCATGGAAGGTTGAAATGCAGCTCCTTGGAGACCTTCTAGAGAATATCTTTCACCCATGACTATGTTGGATCCATGAGGACCCAAATGTGATGGAGGTAATGTCTCCTTTCCACCCCTATTTAACATCACTGCTAATTCCTCCAATGGTGTAGCAGTTGTTTCCATCTCCAGTTCAATATTTATTTCATTGTTTTTCATGGGAGTGTCATGGTGTGTTTCATCCTCCAACTGTTCACATCCCAACCTTAATGTCTGAATGTTACTCATCAAAGAAGCATGAGGATGGTGGTTTACTCCCTCCTTGCACAACGCAATGCAACCAAGATGCTATAAAATAGCAGAGTGTGTTGATCCTTGGATCTTAAAAGATGAATTCCCACATTATTTTAAATGTTCTTCTGAAATAAAAAGTGGGACTTTAATCATTCCTTGATGGATCTTGGGATGTTCTTGTGTGGCTACCAAGGCTTTTACTTCTGATGCAATGGATGCTTCCTCTATAGATATATAAGGCTACTCCTCCAAAGCTGTAGTAGCATTGGTGCAATCCCCCTCCCATGGTGGTGTGAGCCTATCCTCCTTTGTCTTCTCACCATCAAAGGTTTTGACTAACCTTTGAGAAAATTATACAAAAGAACTCACCCTTGAATGGACCAACGGTTTGAACCACCAAACAGAGGCCTCATCCTCCATGTGCAGCGCTGCAATCTCCACTTCTTCTTTCTCTAACCCTGGATGTAGCAGGAAAAAAGCCTCCAGCTTCCTCACCCAAGCTCTTGCTGAAGTATCCCCATCAAATGTAGACAATAGGAACCTATTGCCTTTGATTTCATTTCTACTACAGGGCCTTCTCTCCTCCTTATCCTAAATTAACTATGGGAATGTTGTAGTTTCCCTGAATGCTTTAGAGTGAGATTTATATTCACCCAAGTTGTTAGTGTGAATACTTTGTCGAAGTGTACAAAAAAGGACCACTTTAGCTACGCATAACTAATAGCCCTAACAACAAAAGTGGCTGCCAATATCTTCAGATCTGCGGTTAGTTGAACAAGAAAAGAGCTGCAAAAACCAGATCTATGCATGAAAAGACATTAAGCAATAAAAACAAGGGTTTTCTCCATATACCAATAGACAAGACAAGAACAATTTTTGAAAGAATTTTTGTATTAATTGGGCACCTGGGAGGAAAACAAGAAGGCGTATCCAATTCTCCTCAGTGGGATGGGTTCTTGGAAGTCCTCAGCACTTCAGATCTAAGATTTCTCTCTCTTGTTGGTGCAGAAAACCCAATGCAAAGAAAAGAGCTCAATGGGAGCTCACACAGCAAATGATGGAAAAATGTGACCAAGTGTATAGATCGAGAGTGATCTAATAGGCAACAAAAGGTGAAGAATGGTAGGAAAAACCCTCCTATTTATAACAAAATATTGGGTCATTCTAGATCTTGGTGCATGATTAAAATAATGTTAACAAAATCTAGATCCACCTTTTATGGAATATTTTATTATATTTGTTGGAGGGAAAAAGTATTTGACTTGGGTCAAATCCCTTTATTTGTCAAAAATAAATAAATAAATGATTTATTTATCCTTTTAAGGAAGCGGTTAGAAGATAATCAAATAAATAATGATTTATTTAATTATTTGTGGGTGATTTGGTCATATTTAACAAGGAATATTATCTAAATAATATTAAATAATTATTCCTAGAAAATAATAAGATAAATAAAGGTTTATCTAATTAATTTCTTTGTTTTTGGGTTAAACATGACTAGGAATAATAATTAAATTATGGTTTAATTAATTATTCCATGAGGAAAATTAAACAAAATGGGTTTGTTTAATATTTCCTTTTGGGGTTTTCTGTTTTGACCATAAACAACCTAATAAATGTGGTTTATTAAGTTATTTTACATAGTGAAAGCAATTTTACTTAGGGTAAAATTGGTCTTACATGGTGTACTTGGGTCCATCTAATGATAATAGGTTAGATGACCAAAAAATAGTGTAACAGATTGCCCCCCAGCGTGCGAGTGTCAGGAGAAAATCGTATGACCGAAGTACGTTGTAAGAACTCAATCACTAGACAACAAAAGGGAAGTCAGAGAGAGAAATGCAAGGTAGATAGTGTGCTGAAGAACTAGACCCTGAGGAGACGAGACTCACAGGTGCAACAAGTCTCTTTTTATGAGAGGGTACTTGTGCTGAAGGCGGCGGGGGAGGCATGCATATGCCCGCCGAGACAAAGTACAAAAGAATAGTGTGTGCAATAAACAAGGGACCGAACCATAGAGTACAGCCGGCATAATCATGAGCCAGAGAATAATACAATGAGGAATCCCACATACATGTTGTGCCTGGGATAACAGCCAGGACTGGTACAATAATATCTGAGTACATGAGATAAATACAGCCCAAATTCCCTCTGTAAATGGGGAAGGGCTCACAAAATATGACTGATACATGCAAATCAAAGAGGCGTTGCAAGTGGCTAAGGCCAACATCATCAAATATCTGGAGCTGCATCGAAGGCTGCAAGGAGGAGGTCATCTGGGCATGTGGGGGGCTACCTGCAGGGCCACCCCCTCATGAGGGTTGAGACATATCACACACACCCGGGAATCATCAAGAGCCGCTGATGTATCACTGAACCATCAAGTATACGGATCTTGGTCATGCTGAAAGGAGCTGGAGTGGAGAAACAATCAAGTCAAAGGGAAATGAGAGATCCCTTTGCCTGATCCGAGGCACCGAACAAGAGTGGAAGTTGGAACCAAGGTACACCACCCTCTAGACCTGGCTTCTGGAATGAATGAGTTGATGTCGAAAGAAAGAGGTCCGCCATAGGTGAGGCAATGAGAGATCCTCAACTAAGGCACGAGAGAAAATAGTAGAGCGACGGACAGACTGACACTAAAGATGATAGTGAAATGGAAAGGACTGAGTAGCGAATGGACGACTTCCATTGTTAGAGCATAAAGGGCATGAATGAGATGGTAGTGACTGACACAATATCATAAGGGGTAGGGGACAGTGGGACTGAAGTTCATAATGTGCGACACAAGAGAGAGACCAAGCAATGAAGGATGGAGGGCTATAGCGGGGTACAAAGGGACTCGGGATAGACTCCATGAATGCGATGATGACTCAACTTGGATGCTCTAAACAAGGGCGACTTGATGGTGCTGCCACACAGTAAAGGCCCAATGGGGGACCATGAAAGCATGAGTACAAGATGGTAACTCATGACGAAAATTGACACGAACAAAGACAAGTAAGGAGGCAAAATGGTGCCCCAAGTACAAGTGTCGTAAGTGAGGAAATTTGATTTTAGGGAGAGGTGAAGTGACCCTTCTTGGACAAAATGTGTCCTGGTGAAGTATCAAATCACACAAAACTAATAGATACCCATTTGAGGGCTTTATGGGAGCTTTCCAACGGTGCAGACGGTTTGTCAAATGGGGCTACGGTATGGTCGCAGCAGTCGAAAGAAGAAACAGGGGTTCTCTTTTAATAAGGCAGTTTTCCCTCCAAATTCACTCATTTGCTATTGTTGTTGTGGTGAATGTAGAGAGGAGAGAAGGCCCTAAATCTTGCGACGAGCGTAGAAAACAAATCAACCGTTGGAATCGAGATCCGTCAGTTGCAGGTAAGAGGCCTAACCTTACTCTTTCATTTTGATGGATTGAAAGTTCAGTTTAGGGCCCAGAATCTCAGAAACAGACCCTCCTTCATCTCTACGGCCGGGCCACACTTTTTGGGCCAAAAAGTGCAACCTGGGAAGTAGGTTTCAGGGCAAAAATTGTGACCTGTCCCAGAATTGGGCAGAAAACTGCGACCTGTGAGATGGAGGGGTTTTAGTGTTGTTTTATGGCTGAGAGTTGGGTTTTTGTGTTTGGTTATGGTATTCCCGATCTGTATGCTGAAAAATATGATTTTTTCGTGCAGGTATGGTAGATTTACGGGTTAACTGGAGAGAGAGAGACCTGGGTACATTACGGGCGGAGATCCAGGCAGATCAGGGTGTTCATCGTGTGTTGGCCAGGTTTGGGGTTCTAAAGTTTTTGGAGAACCCGTTGATGAGAGCAGGAGAGTCGTTGTTGGCCCGGATTATCAGTTACTGGGATCCAGAGCATGAGGTCTTTGTAGTGCAGGGGCACAGGATTGAACTGACAGTCTAGGATGTGTATTTCCTGACGGGTCTCTCGCCACTAGAGATGGTGGGAAACACACAGCCAGTATTACCGCGGGGGCGGCATATCATGGAGTTTGTGGAGCAACATTGTCGACTGGGTCTCCAAGTCAAGGGGACTCAGATACCGATCGGGGATCTAGAGATAATAGAAACCCGTGCAGTGGCCACAGCTGTGCTGCGTATCCGGGGCAACCAGGCGCTCCATCACATCACTGGGGGGCAGATAATGATTGTGGAGAGTGTGTTGAGTGGGACCTACTATGGGTGGGCCCAAATGATGCTAGTGTCGCTAAAACGACAGTTTTCGCTCTGCAAGCGGCAAGTGAACCATGATTGCTCGTATGGGACTCTATTGTGCGCCTTCTTCTTTGAGAAGATCTCGACCTTGCGGCCTCGTATACAACTTCTAGATGGGGGCCCAAGAGAGCCTAGGATGCGCTGGTGGGGGGGGCTACTGTGCAGAGGAGGAGGAGGGGCGGTCGGGTGAGTGTTTCGACCTGAGTTTTTTGCCCATTGGGATCAGATGTCATTATACATAAACGACTATCCCTATAGTGGGATGAGTTATTGTGGGGATCCGGACCTACCACTTCCTCCTGGTCGAGTATGGGGGCCCGATGGTAAGTGATAAGTAACTATTATTGTATGGGCATGTTAAAGTTATTGAATAGTAGATATGGTACTGATTCATGTACTTTTGGTATGCAGATATAGCTCCGGTAAAACCGGCCGGATATATGGGACGCCCGGAAGCCTCTGGAGCTGTAGGGCCGAGTGGGTCGAGAGCAGCGTGCAATGAGGATGCGGCCGCCCTTCTGGAGGACATCCACCGTAGATGCGAGACGTTGCTGACCGGAGTTTCAGAGCGCGGGTGGCAAGACTTAGACGACCAGTACGTGGAGGCATTCATTGGTCTTCCCTCGGAATGGCGAGGTGTCATGCGGCGCATGGCGATGGCCGTTCAAGGCATACGTGATCTACGGGCTGCAGGGGCAGAGCCACTGGCTCGGGATCTGCTAGATAGTGAGTAGGTGTGGGGCATGTGGTGCCCCCTAGTGTGTATGTAGGGGCAGGTGGTGCCCCCAGTTTTGAGTTTTTTGTAACATGTTATGGGCATGTCATATGTATCAGAGTAGATGGACTCTAAACACATGTTTTGTGACACATATTATGGATATGCATCGTGTTTAATGATTATGAATGTTATTGTCTTGTATGAAATGCGTGTGATAAATGCTAATCTAGAACATGGTTTGCAATACTATCTACATAGTGATTCTTTTCTCAAGGTACATGGTTGAAATTTATGGTTTCAAATGCACGTATCAAGAGTTTCACTCGTAAATAGCGTCTAAACAGCACAGGGTTATGTACACGATAAACACCATTTAGTTGCATGAAAAAAAGTAGGGAATCCAAACGAACGTGCAGACGGATGATGCGATGGAAGAGGGCATCGCTAAGAGACCACGCACTGCATCATATTCGGCGTGATTGTTGGTGGCAGAACCAATGCAGAACCCGTTGGAGAGAACAAGGGAATGCAAGGGGGTGAAAATGGCCCAACCTGCCAAGGCTAGATTCCGGGAGTAACGACTTGCACCATCGGTGTAACTGATAAAGGGTGTGGACGGGGGGTCCTGCGGAATGGTGTTACAAGACAACAAATGATGGGAGGAGAGACAATGACGGCAGCGTGAGTGTAGAGAAGACATCGAGCGGCAACTCTGGGAAGGAGTGCAAGGAGCAGGATGAGTATGACTCATATACGAACTAGAGGGTGGTATATGAGGGTTATCAAAAGTATGGCGAGGACTCGGGCTGTGGAGGTCAACAGAGATACGGGTGGAGTGATCTCGTGTATGGGTAGAAAAGAGGGGATCAGGTGAAACAACAGGCGAGGATGCAGGGGGACTGGGCTCCAAGTGTTTCACAGAGGAGGATAGGTAAATAATGGTCGTAGTAGACTCCGACATCTGAACATCAGGGGGGGGAATGTTGATGGGAGCGGGGGAATCCTCAGGCTGGCCCGAAGCATACTGTGTGAGTATGGGAGAGGCGGATTGATTTTGTTCAACCTCATACTCTCGGACTACCTCTAAAGAGGCACGGTAATGCATCAGGTGAGGACAATGGTGGGAGTAATGGCCATGAACACCGCACAAAGCACAGGGTTTGTTGGTGCGGAGAGTCTTGGGGTTCTTGGTTACGGACGAAGAAGGAATGGAGGCTTCAGGGACCGTAGATTCAGGGAACGCGACTTTAACCATGGGCTGAATACGGGGCAACTCGGGACAAGCATGGGTGGCATGACCAACGACATCACACAAGGCACAAGGCTTTGCGGGTGGAGGAGGCCGGGTCAGTCGTGGTGGTCTTGTCTTTGGGTGCCCCCTTGCAAGCTTTGCCTTTCTTCCCAAAAGCCGGCACGACAGGAGAAGGGTCCTGTGGAGGTGTTGGGGGCACAGTGGCAACGGAGGAAGTGAGGGGGACCGGTTGAACCGGTGTCAAAGCCATGTAGGGTTTGGGGTGACCAGGAGGGGTAGCGGCTGGACGATCAAGGTACCATACCGGTATGCCCAAGGTCAGGTTAGGGAGAGAGAGGGTGGCCATGATGGGGACAGAATATACTCCGGGAGGGGGAGCCAGGAAAGGTATCTTCCCAGCAGGGTAGTGACCAGAGGGATGGCTACGAGATGGTTAAGGCCTGGGGGAACTGATCCAGGAGGATAAAGGGGTTCAGGGATACCAGCTGTAGGGGGAGGGCCAGAAGGAGGAGGTCTGGTTGGCTGAGGTGAATGGCTAGGAGTGGGTTGCGGAGGGCGAGGGGGAGGTTGCTGACTAGCCAAAGTAGGCCGCTTAAGGGCAGCCTGAGACGATTGCATCATGCAAACATTCGAGGAGTTGGGATCAGTGATAGGAGGAGGGGGGAGACCAGGAAAAGTTCCAAGCAGGGAGGAATCTTTGTAAACGCCGGGGGAGACACTGGTCAAGGAATCGACGATTTTCTTGTTGGCTACAGAAGAGATGGTCGTCTCAGGTGAGGTCTGAGATTTTGGCTCATGATATGTCAACTGGTCAATGGTGACTATCTTTCCATTATGGGGGAAAGAAATCTTGCGGAAAACTGTGGATGGGACAGCAGACATAGCATAGGTGTAGCTTCACCCCAATAGAATGTTGTAGTCTAGCAAGGCGTCGATGACTTCGACGTCAACGCAAACAGTCTTACCGGTGAGGGTGATAGGACAATTATGAAACAGGCCAATGGGCTAGGAGGCATGGCCGTCCCACGCTCGAAGGGTGATCGTGGAAGGGTCCAACTCAGGGGATCCGAGTTGCTTCCAAACCGAAGCGGACATCACGCAGGTGGATGCCCCCTCATCAATTATACACTGGGAAACGTTGGCGTTCCGGATTTTGACTGGGATTTGGAAGGCGACGGAAGGAGGGAGAGGAGGATGGTCTAATTGAGTGGCGTCGAAAACAATCATTTGGTCATCAGCAGGATCTACAGCGCCCACGACAGATAGTAGAGACTTCTTTTGGGAAGGGCATGACTGGAGGAGTTCCAGTGTGGAAATGGCAGCAGGAGATTGCGCCAAATCATCTACTATGCTATATGAATGAGCAGCTCGACCGAAAGCAGCGTTTCGATGTAAGGGTCCCTTAGGAATCTTGGTATGAACCTCAACTTTGGGTTGAGGGATATGTAAGGGGCCACTGGATGTCGAAAGAGGCTCTGTAGAACCTGAAGAAGGAGGCTCGGGGGCAGACTAAGCAGGAGGCTTGGGGTACTGGAGAGACCGAGTTTGAAGGTGAAGGTCAACGGTTGGGGATGGATCAGAGGTCATCATGAGGATCTGGTAATCAGAGGAACCAAAAATGGAGGGTGGAGTGGAGACCCACCCATCAGGTGGTTGGGTAGCCACGAATCCTTACTGAGGGAAAGGATCAGTAAACACAGTTGGTTGAGTAGTGGCCACATTAGGGGGAGCATGAGGGGAGGCATGTTGTCCGCGCAATGTGGCTTGAGACTCCCACATCTTCTGCATCTGTGGTAAAAGGGGACAATCATGGGTGTAATGACTGTAAACACCACAACACGAACAAGGGTTGTTGGTATGAAGAGGCCTGTCCGGCTTGGGCTGAGTGCCTTGTTGCTGGTTAGCAGTGTTAGGGTCAAAACCTTGAGGATTGGGTCCACGAGTACTAGGGGCAGATTGATTTGGATTGCCTCTCCGCCTTCTTTGAGAAGAAGGGGGATTAGTCGCACCCTGCTATGCAAGTACTTGCCCTGAAGGGGGCTGTAGGTGCTGCTGCTGGGGTTGAGGAGGCAAGGGAGGTGGAAGCGCATATGCTGGAGGAGCTAGTGCACCAAGCTACGGATAAGGGTAATGGTTAGGTTGGGCAACATTGAGGTAAGCAGGAGGTTGGGCAAAAGGATGAGGCATGCCGTATCCTGGGTACATGCTACCGGGAGGGGGAAGAGTGCTAGAGGTGCTGGCCCCTCCATAAGGGAGACCGTAGCCCATAGGAGGTTGAGCATACGGATGGGAAAGGGCTCCAACGATACTGTCGGCGGAATGAGATGCCCCCAGGGCGTTAGAGCCACCGGGCCTGGGGAGGTTAGGAAGGAAGGTATAAACATAACCAGACTGGGCATAGATCAGGTCATATTTCAAGGCTATTTGGAGGGCGACTTCTTCGGTTTGAGGGAAATGGGAGGCGACATCTTTGCCAATGGGAGCTAGGAGAGAGCGAAGGAACCAGTCCATATAGATCCGATCTTCGAAGGGGGGAGCTCGACATAAGCTGCGTCTACGTCGCCATTCCTGAACATGGGTGGAAAGGCGGGTCGAAGATGTTTTCTTAAAGGAAGTCAAGAGCTCCGTACCGGTATCGTATCGGAGAGGGAGCTGGAAGTAAGATAAAAAGGCTTGGGCAATGGTTGCAAAGGTGGTATGGGAAGAGGTGGCTTGGTCGACATACCATTTAGAAGCTTCATCGGTAAGCGTGCATTGGAACAAACGAAGATGGATGGAGTCATCGGTAATGGAATTGGAGGAACACCACATGTGGAAAGATCGGACATGATTGGCTGGATCTTCTCTAGCAAGGCCTTCGAACTTAGGGATGTCGTAGGGGAGCTTGGTTGGCATAGCAGGCCAACCAACATCATGGCGAATAGGGTCATTGATCAACTGATTGAAATCGGGGAGGCTGAGGCCTGCAATGTACGGCAGCAAGGGTATGGCCGAGGTAGTTCCTGTGGCGGTTCTGCTAGTAGTGGTTCCGGCATTAGGGCCTGGAGCACCACTAACGTTAGGCCCTGGACCAGACATAGTGAAGATGGTAGGGGGAGAACCAGGAGGAGAAGGAGAACCCAATGAATCAGGAGAGGAGTCGGAGTGTGGACTCGGAGGAGGATTGGCTCGACGATGGAGGGACGGAGCAGGTCGATCGACTGGAAACTCAGGGTGAAGGCCAAGAAGTCTCCGGGAAAAGCGTCTTCGGGGCGCAATGATGACGGGAAGAAGGAAACCGACAAGGGAAAAAAGGGGACAGAATCAAGTGAGGTCAAGGGCAGAAAATGTGCAGTGACAATTTATTTTAGAGTCTTTTCCAGGCGGTGTTAACCAGGCGCTTCTTCACTTAGGGTCAGTGTGTGGTGTGCGTTAATTTTAATTTTTAAAACCCTTTTCGTTTTGAGAGAAAGAAAAAAGTGTGCTGCGTAACTGAAAATAAATCTGCAGAGAACAGCATAGAATGTTGAAATAACAGAAAATTAACAGCTACTATTGCATCTATCTAACCCAAGAAGGCGGGTCCCTCAAAACTAGTCTAAAAAAGGGGAGAAAATCTAGTCAAAACACACTGAAAAGAGGCCAATAGATCTAAGGTCGGGAGGGATAGGGATATAAAGGATAAAGCTGCTGAAAAGAGGTGCAGATCACAGCCAAGAGAGAGAGGCAAGGTGGCTGGAAAAAGGGAGGAAATCAGCAAAAAGCGGAAAGTGCAGGGAGGAGGTCCTAAAGAGAGGTCCAAACAAAATGACAAGAGGTGATTTGAAAGGAAGAAAGGCTGATTTAAAGGGATCTGAAGAGGAGGTTCCAGATCTGAAAAAGGGAAGGCTGAAACTATGAAAAACAGACGGCTGAAACAGCGAAAACTCTTCCACAAAAAGTGGAGGGTACTGAAGCCCTAGGGGGCTAGGTTCCCACTTAGATGAGTAAAAACAGATCAGAACTAGGTCAAAGCGGGCTGAGATAGAGGCTAGAAAACCCTGACAGAAGCTTCAGCAAAACCCAGAAAAATGGCAGAAAAACCACTGAAAAAATGGCAGGTCGCAGGTTCTGACCTGTTTTCAGTGCAGGTCGCAGAAACTGGGCAGAAAAGTGTGACCTGGAGCTCCAGGTCACAGTTTTTGGGCTAAAAAGTGCGACCTCCCGTTCTGGTTGTCTCGGTGGAAGATTTTCGGAAAAGTTGCCGTCTCAGTTGCGGTTGTTGTCACTTGCCTGCGCAATAGGGCCAGAAACACACGGAAGTTAAAAATTTGAATGTTTTAGGGTTTTATGTGAGAAAAACAACATAAAAATAGGAAAAATAAACAGCTGAAAAGAAACCCTAGGGTCTGAAGTAGCTGGATATGCAGGAATATGAAAAACGACAGCGGTCGTAATTTAAAACCCGTGTGGAGTCGCCATTTGTTAGTATGAATCCTTTGTCGAAGTGTACGAAAAGGGACCACTTTAGCTACGCATAACTAATAGCCCTAACAACAAAAGTGGCTGCCAATATCTTCAGATCTGCGGTTAGTTGAACAAGAAAAGAGCTGCAAAAAACCAGATCTATGCATGGAAAGACATTAAGCAGTAAAAACAAGGGTTTACTCCATATACCAATAGACAAGACAAGAACAATTTTTGAAAGAATTTTTGTATTAAGGGCACCTGGGAGGAAAACAAGAAGGCGTATCCAATTCTCCTCAATGGGATGGGTTCTTGGAAGTCCTCGGCACTTCAGATCTAGAATCTCTCTCTCTTGTTGGTGTAGAAAACCCACACAAAGAATAGAACTCAAAGGGAGCTCACACATCAAATAGTGGAAAAATGTGACCAAGTGTATAGATCCAGGGTGATCTAATAGGCAACAAAAGGTGAAGAATGGTAGGAAAAACCCTCCTATTTATAAAAAAATATTGGGTCATTCTAGATCTTGGTGCATGATTAAAATAATGTTAACCAAATCTAGATCCACCTTTTATGGAATATTTTATTATATTTGTTGGAGGGAAAAAATATTTGACTTGGGTCAAATCCCTTTATTTGTTAATAATAAATAAATAAATGATTTATTTATCTTTTTAAGGAAGTGGTTGAAGGATAATTAAATAAATAATGATTTATTTAATTATTTGTGGGTGATTTGGTCATATTGAACAAGGAATATTATCTAAATAAGATTTAAATAATTATTCCTAGAAAATAATAAGATAAATAAAGGTTTATCTAATTAATTTCTTTGTTTTTGGGTTAAACATGACTAGGAATAATAATTAAATTATAGTTTAATTAATTATTCCATGAGGAAAATTAAACAAAATGGGTTTGTTTAATATTTCCTTTTGGGGTTTCCTGTTTTGACCATAAACAACCTAATAAATGTGGTTTATGAAGTTATTTTACATAGTGAAAGAAATTTTACTTAGGGTAAAATTGGTCTTACATGGTGTACTTGGGTCCATCTAATGATAATAGGTTAGATGACCAAAAAATGGTGTAACACAAGTACTTACTTAAGATCTGATGATACAAGTATCCTCCATGCCTATCTTCCTTGCCTTCATGAGAATAGGAAGTGCATGGACCTTCCTCTTCTTCTCTTCGCTTCTCCTCCTTGGGGAGGTTGTTATTTGTTCTAAACATAGATGAGAGCAAGCTCATTCATTATCTCCTTCTGATATCGAACTCACAGGTTGTGCCAAGTTCGATGCTTTGATACCACTGTAATGTTCCCAACTAAGGAACAACTACACTATTGGGAATATCTCAAGATATTACCAATGTGGAGCTTCAACAATATGTAAAACACCCCGAATGGAGAAACAGTGAACAAATTAACACAGAAAATACTGGAGAATCCACATAGCCATCATATTATATCATAGCAGAATAATATATATCCTTGAGGAAATGATCACTCAAGCAAGGCACTACACATCTCAAGAGAAATGTACATGAGAATACGAGAAACACTGCTACATGAATAAAACCCTAGGCTATAACTGCATAGTTTTATATGGAACAACTGTTGAACACATGTAAATACAGAGATAGGAAAATATATGGCTCATACAATCATTGGGAGAGAAGATCTAAGCTCCCAATCACTGCCTCAAGTCAATCTTAGAAGGATTGGCTGAAATAAGAAAAACTGTAAAATGTCTGAATTGTTGGGTAGCAGCAACAACTCAAGAACTGGAAATAAGTGGAGAAGACTAAATATGCTCCAATAAATGACAAGATATTCTCCAATGGATCTCTAGAGTGAAAGGTTGATCCTTTCACCTAAGATCTCACCCTCCTAACAATCTGTTAATCCCTCACAACAAATGATCTCCAAGAATAACGTTGTCTAAGGAAGGGACTGCACTGCTAATGATGGTAAGTGGTTGGAATAGTGCCAAATATGGTGGAATCTATTCATAAACCTCCCTTACTGATCTCCCAAGGGAATGGAAGCTCCCTCCTCTGGAAAACTAGCCAAGGATGGTGTTGTAAAAAATCTCCCTAGCAACACTGCACAATCTCTAGCTGAAACTGCGTCGATGAAGGAAGATGATGCTTGAAATAAATTTTTGAATATGGGGAATGGAGTGCAATCCTCCAAGAGCTACTCAATAAGGAGAGGAAATCCTAAACAGGAATTCCCTCGGCAATTCTTGCTAAACAACAAGAGACTCCAGCAAGTCCAAATGACCAAAGATGAATAATACTCGAGATGACTTCATAATGACTACCTTTCCCTCCTTTTAAACCATGAGAGCTCCCTCTCCATCGGTCCCAATCATGATAGCTTCCTCCTCAGGAAACCTTTCTTCCTTTTCGACTGCGTTGGCCCACAAGATGCCTTCCACCTCCTACCACTGCACAGTTTGACTTGGTCAAACTTGACCTAGCCTTCCTCCAAAATTCTCCTTTCACACATGGAGGTGTGAAATCCAGCTCTATAGGTGATACTATTTCACATTAAGAGGATTTTTATTCCCTTATTCATGAAATTAATGGGTATCCTACCCATTTTATTCATCTTCTATGTGAAAATGGAAAAATTTAATGTTCCATAAAAGTGGGAACATTACAGAAAAGGGTATTACAAGAGTTATTGATTGTGGAAATGTAACTTGAATACCATAAGTAGAGCTTCTGCTTCCAGAAGGTGTCCATAGCCTCGACAGAGTTTCTTTTTAACCCAAGTGAGCCAGGATCCTCAATTTATAATTGAAAAATTTTATTGTTGTTCTTACAGAAGAGACTAGTGTGATGGCATGGTAACTAGATAACCACACTGCCATTCACTGGGGAGTAGAAAAAGTGAGCAGGCTAGCTCATGATAAGACCTCCTATTCCAAGGATATTTTAGCCATCCAATGGACCCTAAACTTGGTGTGGTGGCCATAGTAGGCATGTCACATTGCTACATCCTTATGAACATGGTAGGCTAGCTCTTAATGAGACCCCCTATCCTCTATTTGTAGATTAGTTGTCCTTACATATTTTTATAATAAATAAAGGGAAGCTCAGTACTCCTTAAGATTAGGGATGGTGTAAGAAGTTGAAACATGTAAATAATAAGAAAAATTATACCCATAATCCCATTGATAATAGACAGAAAGAATTATAACCAGGAAAACTAGAACCAGCATGGTAAAGATGATCAATCAATATCATATATAGTAGAAGTTAGTACAATAAAGTAAAATATAGATAATTGTGTTCCTTTCAATTTTTTAAGCCTGTCATCAAGAAGCTATCTTTGTCAAAGATCATAATGTTAAAAATAGTCACCTACTTTAATAAAATTCATAAGTTTTTGTCCGCATGAAGGTACTATACTACAGGCCATAAAAGGAATCAAAGAAATGAAGCTGAAAAAAATGAACTAGAAGTTTTTGGGAAATATATAACAAGGGTGTTGTTCAAAATACACAAAAAATGTAAGAGAAAAAAAAAAGAGAGTGTTGTTCCAAAGATGGAACAACAAAAACCAAAAAGTGTTGTTCCGAAGAGGGAACAACAAAACCAAAAAGTGTTGTTCCAAAGAGGGAACAAAAAAACCAGAAATAGTTGTTTCAAAGAGGGAATAGCAAAACCAAAAAGTGCTATTCCAAAGAGGGAACAAAAAAATCAAAAGGTGTTGTTCCGAAGAGGGAACAACAAAATCAAAAAGTGTTGTTATGAAGAGGGAACAAAAAAATCAAAAAGTGTTGTTCTGAAGAGGGAATGGAAAAATCAAAAAGTGTTGTTCCAAAGAGGGAACAACAAAACGAAAAAGTGATGTTCCAAATAGGGAACAACAAAATAAAAAAGTGTTGTTCCGAAGAGGGAACAACAAAATAAAAAAGTGTTGTTCCGAAGAGGGAACAACAAAACCAAAAAGTGTTGTTCCGAAGAGGGAACAACAAAATCAGAAAGTGTTGCTCCAAAGAGGGAATAGAAAAATCAAAAAGTGTTATTCTGAAGAGGGAACAACAAAACCAAAAAATGTTGTTCCGAAAAGGGAACAACAAAACCAAAAAGTGTTGTTCTGAAGAGGGAACAAAAAAACAGGCAAAAAAAAACAAATTAAATTGGCAATCTTATTTACAAAAGAAAAAAAATAATTTCTACAAAGATGAATTTGCAGAAGGATTATCTTCTGTGACTAAAACTTGCATGGTGGAGTCTTTGTGTATCTATTGACGAAAAGATTCTCTTGTAAGAGGTCTTGCGTAGAGGCGCACCCGATGCCCATTTGCTTTAAAGGAACAATCAGAACCTTCAATGGTGGTTAATGTAAGAATTACATTGTCATGTACTTCCTTTATTTCATAAGGACCTAACCACCTAGTCTATAGTTTGCCAGGAAATTCTTGAAACCTGGAATCGTAGAGAAGTGCCGAGTTGCCCTCATGAAATGTCTTTTTCTTGATAAGAGAATCATGCCATTTGGTTCTTTGTTGTTGAATGAGTGCAGTGTGCTGTAGAGACAAAAGATGGATTTCATCTAACTCATTTATTTTTTGCAATCTATTAATCTAGGCTCCAGTTAAATCGAGTCCCACTTCCTGGGCTGTCCTTAGTGTTTTTATCTCAAACTCTATGGGAAAAATAGGTTCCTTATCAAATACCAGTTGATATGGGGAGTATCCAGTAGTATTCCTCCAAGTTGTGCAATATTCCCACAAGGCTTCTGGCAGTTTAGTAGCCCAGTCTTGTCTGTGTGATGAGACTGTCTTCGTTAGAATAGCTTCAATTACTTTGTTGGTGCTTTCTACTTGCCCGTTTGCTTGCAGGTGATATGGAGAGGTAATTCTGTGAATAACATGATGATTTTTCAGTGTAGCAGCAATCTTGTGGCCTACGAATTATGGCCCTATGTCAGTGATTACTTATCTGGGTAACCCATATCGTACGAAAATTTCAAAAAGAAATTTATCACAGTTTCTTCTGTGGCTCTAGGTAATGTTACCGCTTCCACCCACTTAGTTACGTATTCTGTTTCAACCAATATATGATTTTTGGTTGGATGATGAGTTGATTGGCCCAACAAAATCTAATGCCCAACAATAAAAAGGTTTTATGACTAGCTGTGGATGTAGAGGCATCTCATCAGATTGGCTAGGGCGACCCATCCTCTGACAACTATCGCAGGCCTGAACAAATTTCTTAGCATATTTAAAAATCATGGGCCAGTAGTAGCCCATTTGTAAAATTTTATGTCCTGTTCTACGGTCTACAAAATGTCCACCGCAAGGTCCATCATGGTAGGCTTTTAAGAAATCATAAATTTTGTCTTCCCTGATACACCTGCGGATGTGCATATTGGCCCCTGTGTGAAAAAGGTATCCTCCAATCCAGGAGAACCGAGTGTTGCGCTGTACTATTGATTTCCTTTCTCTGCATATCAGATAATTAGGTATTTTTCCCACTGCTAAATAATTTTCCACATCTGCGTACCAAGGTTTTTTCATGATTACAGCAAACAGGTGTTCATCTGGATACTGATCCTCTACTGATACTACGTCATATGTTCTTGGCACTCAGGAGAGGAAATCTACTACAAGGTTTTCCTTCCCTAGTTGATCCCTTATAGTTACATCAAATTCCTGCAAAAGTAGCAACCAACGTGTCACTCTTCCATTCGTAACGGGTTTATTAGCTAAGTATTCAATAGCAGAGTGATATGTATGTAGAATTACATGGTATCTAGTTATAGTGTCTGAATTTGTTAATAGCATAAATAAAGGCTAAAAAATCCTACTCTGTTACTGTGTAATTCAATTCAGCAGGGGTTAAATTTTTGCAAATGTAATATATAACATAGGGTTTCTTGTCTTCTTCTTGGCCAAGAACGGCTCCAAAGGTTGTGTCTGATGCATCTAATGAAATCTGGAATGGTATATCCCAGCTCGGACCTCGTAATACTGGTGCTATTGATACAAGCCATTTTAAATATGTAAAGGCAGTATCACATTTGTCAGTCCATATGAAATCGATGTTTCATGTTAAGGCATATAATGGTGCAACAATCTGTGAAAATTTCTTGATAAATATACGATAATATCCAGCAAATCCCAGAAAAATACGTACCTCTGTTTGAGTGCAGGGAGTAGCTAATAAGAGAATTACCTTCTAATATTCCCAACTTAGCTCATAGCTAAGTGGAATATTAAATTTTGTCAATAAATCCAAATGCATGAATAATTGAGCAAGGAGGCTCATAAAACTACTCAAACATGAATAAAAACCCTCACAATGTAAAAAGGGACCATGAAATAACCAGCTCAAGCATCCACATGTGTGAACAAGGTTAAGTTGACAAATTCAACTCAACTTGTCTTTAAAAGAGTGAATCCACGAATACGGAAACTCAATGTGAATGGAGGAAAATTCAGCAAAACAATTCGAAGACTCCTTAAATGTGAAAAGGGGCAAGGCTCAATCAAGAAGATTCTTAGAAGATGCATTTAGTCACATTGACTAAATCAAACCACACAGCACCTACTTTCTCTCCACTTAATGAGACAGTGTAATCCTAGAGGAGGGAAGCTTGGTAAGGAAGCAAACCCTAGTGGAGTGGGGCCCTTGGAGGAGAAGCACATTTTCTATATAATGAAGGAAGGGAAACCATTTGGTTCTAGATTGGCGATGATATTTTCATAAGGTCTGCTTAGACTTCCTACATACTTAGCTGTTTAGGTAAGTTGTTGCACTTCTTAGTGCAAGGGTCTTCTCATGCGAGAATGCCCTGCTTTTTCTTGGAGATCTTGTAGCAAGAGATCTAAGGGAAGCTTTTGATCTGCAATTTCCATTTCCACATGTTAGGCCAAGAACTTGGACTCCATATTTGCGTAGTCCCTTGAGGATACTACATTATTTTTCAGAGGTACAGTGGAAGGGGTTAAAACCCCATTGTTTTTGAGCTAGTTCCCCAAAGGGAAGCTCAATCCTTCTTCAAGGAGCTGATTAATAGAATTTCAGCCATTTATCATGTATATCCATCCATTTCATGTAGAGCTATAACCATACTATGTTATTTCAGTTTATATCTGCAGCTACTTCCTTGTATTTTCATTGCATGTGGGAAAACCCTTGCCGGGTGATCATAATTTCATTGTAAAGGAGATTAGATCTCTGTTTCTTTTTCTAATTTAGTAATATAATATGAATATCAGATTTATTTCTCCATTTTCTGAGTATTTACTTCAATATACTGCGTAGTGTCTTATGCAGCAGCATTCCGACATTTTACAGTTTGGGGTTTTTGTCCATTTTCAGTTGTTTGAGCATGGGAGGCTTGTTTAACTTTGCTGTTGGTATTTTTTTCTGAAAACCTCTTTCATGCAGCACCTATTTTGTCTAATATAAGGGGGAAAACCATTATTTTATATTTCTGTAACTCAATACTAAGGAAAACAACATTTCTAGGTCACTAGTGGTGCTTTTCCCCACTTGGTTGTCTTTCTGAAGTGATGTTTGCTGTAGTTTTTGTCAAATTATGGGCTATGCATCTGATATAGCCTCTGGTCTAATAATTTATTGATTCCCCTTGAGTTCCTGGAGAAATTATGCAAATTCTGAAGTAGGCTTTCCATTTTTCTACAACCTTCCTCTTTCAGCAGTTTTCAGCTAATCTAGTTTGTGGGAGATTTGTTTAAGGTCTCTAAGTTCATTTTTTTCAGTTGAAACTCCATACATAAGTCACATACAACCTATATGAGAGGAACCAAGAATTAATCTACGTTTATGTTGCATATCTTAGCTTATACATCGTTTTCCTTAACAACACAAGGGTGAATGGATTTTATATGTGGAATTTCAAGAGGAAGAGTCGTGGAGTGACAAGAGCATTGCTACTTAAGCCTACAGTGTTTTCCTATAAGATCAAGTTTCTGATGATGGATTATTTCCAAAGAAGTGTGCATCCTTTCATCTTGCATAAATGTATGAGGAGATTGTTATGGGAGGGCTCACTCATGAATCACATCTTCAGCTCACACATGAGGCATGGTAAGGAATACATCTATGTGCTTATTGATTATTCTATTAAGAATTTGTATCTTCTCACTAATTGTAAGCAATGCATTTCTATGCAAAAGAGCAAGATTATTCATGGGTGTTATGCTCACTTCAGGGCCACATTTTGTAATGATGATAACCCATCTATACATGACTAGGAGCAAGTGCCTTTTTGTTTTGATTGTATGCAGCTGATATATATTATTGCTCACTACTTTCTAGTAGATGAGTTCACATGCATAGCTGAAATTTCTATGGGAGGCAACTTGCCACTTGATGTTTTAAATCAGCAGTTGGGAGAGCTACGTTATACCCACCATGGAGGCCATATGTATCATCTTCACTTGCACATAAACTTCAACAACTTTCTGATTTGGTTGACATATGGTGGTGATGTGCCATTCACTTTGAATGGAATGAATTGGGCCAGTAGGATCCATGAATTTGGAGGAAGGATCTTTGGAGATCCAACCTTTGTTGTGCCATCAAACGGCACCCTTATTTCAGCCCAAAATCAATATGTGCTCTACTCTTGCCATGAGTGGAGAGGGAGACAGTGTGGGATAGGCTATTTTTTTTATCGTGGTCAGCCATTCAACCCACCTTCTTTGCAGGAGCTTAAGGTGGAGGAGATTTACCATGAGTTGCCATCTTGGGAGGAAATTTTTTTTTCTTGGATGATAGCATGGGGAGGAGAGTCTTTCATTGATGATCAAGTGCTCCATGATTGTCACCACTCCTATCTTGAGGAGGCCTTGGATTAGCAAGGAAGTTCCCATATTAGCCTTCCATTCTTCCATGAAAAGAGCCATTGGGCTTATTCAACACAGGCCAACTTGTACACTTGAGAGGAACCATTGGAAGACAAATATTTTGGCAGAAAATCTAATGCAGGGATGGAGGCTATGGATGAGAAGGCCACAAAAGAAGGAGAAGAAATTTTGCAGCCCCCTTGTTGTTTCTTGAGGACAAGAAAAATTTGGGAGAGGGAGACTGTAATATTCCCAACTTATCTCATAGGTAAGTGGAATATTAAATTTTGTCAATAAATCCAAATGCATGAATAATTGAGCAAGGAGGCTCATAAAACTACTCAAGCATGAATAAAAACCCTCACAATGTAAAAAGGGACCATGAAATAACCAACTCAAGCATCCACATGTGTGAACAAGGTTAAGGTGACCAAGTCAACTCAACTTGTCTTTAAAAGAGTGAGTCCATGAATAAGGCAGCTCAATGTGAATGGAGGCAAATTCAGCAAAACAATTTGAAGACTCTTTAAATGTGAAAAGGGGCAAGGCTCAATCAAGAATATTCTTAGAAGATGCATTTAGTCACATTAACTAAATAAAACCACGCAGCACCTAGTTGCTCTTCACTTAATGAGACAGCATAATCCTAGAGGAGGCAAGCTTGGCAAGGAAGCAAACCCTAGTGGAGTGGGGCCCTTGGAGGAGAAGCACATTTTATATATAATGAAGGAAGGAAAACCATTTTGTTTTATATTGGAGATGATATTTTCATGAGGTCTGCTTAGACTTCCTGCATACTTAGCTATTTAGCTAAGTTTTTGCACTTCTTAGTGCAAGGGTCTTCTCATGCCGGAATGCCCTGCTTTTTCTTGGAGATATTGTAGCAAGAGATCTAAGGGAATATTCTGATATGAAATTTCCACTTTCACGTGTTAGGCCAAGCAATTTGACTCCATTTCTGCACAGTCCCTTGGGGATACTACGTTATTTTTCAGAGGTGCAGTGGAAGGGGTTAAAACCCCATTGTTTTTGAGCTAGTTTACCAAAGGGAAGCTCAATCCTTCTTCCGAGAGCTGATTAATAGAATTGAAGCCATTTCTCATGTATATTCAGCCATTTCATGCAGAGCTATAGCCATACTATGTTATTTTAGTTTATATCTGCAGCTACTTCCTTGTATTTTCATTGCATGTGGGAAAACCCTTGTCGGGTGATCATAATTTCATTATAAAGGAGGTTAGATCTCTATTTCTTTGTCTCATTGAGTAATATAATATGAATATCATATTTATTTCTCCATTTTCTAAGTATTTAATTCAACATATTGGGCAGTTTCTTATGCAGCAGCATTCCAGCATTTTATAGTTTGGGGTTTTTGTCCATTTTCAACTGTTTGAGCATGGGAGGCCTATTTAACTTTGCTGTTGGTATTTTTTTTTGAAAACATATTGAATGTAGCACATATTTTTCTAATATAAGGGAAAAAACTGTTATTTTATACTGCTGTAACTCAATACTCAGGAAAACAACGTTTATGGGTCACTAGTGCTTCTTTTCCCCACTTGGTTGTCTTTCTGAAGTGATGTTTGTTGTAGTTTTTGTCAAATAATGGGCTACGCATATGATATAAAATATGGTCTAATAATTTACTGATTCACCTTGATTTCATGGAGAAATTATGCAAATTCTGAAGCAGGCTTTCCATTTTGCTGCAACCTTCCTCTTTCAGCAGTTTTGAGCTAGTCTAGTTTGTGGGAGATCTGTTTAAGGTCTCTAAGTTCATTTGTTTTAGCTGAACTCCATACATAAGTCACATATAGCCTATATGAGAGGAACCAAGCATTAATTTTTTTTTTATGTTGCATAGCTTAGATTATACAACGTTTTCATTGAGATACTTGTCAATAGTCCTGAAAGGGAAATATTAGCCTTCGACATAGTTCTATAGACAAAGTCTGCTAGTGGGCCAGCTAGCCTCTAGATCTCACCCTCTTTTTAGAGGTGACATATCCACTAAATTACCCTGCATTCAATCTCTCGAATAGATCCATTTTTTTATTGTTAATGTTTTTTTGAAAAAGGATTTTCATTTTCTGACATCATGAGCATTTCATGATTTGGAACATTACATACCTGTATTTTTTCCGGATCTACGTGAATTCTAGCTGCTGAAATGTAATGACCCAAGATCAGGCCTTCTATCTATAGAAATTTGAATAACTGATATATTATTCACCGAGATTCTCCTGATCACACACTATTTTAGCTTCATGCACAATACAGAATCTCTTCTACCATTGATCATCACATGTGGAAATAAAATCAATTGCATGCACACATTAAAACCACAAACAATCACATATGTTCTATCATGAAATACTGGATTAACGGAGAGTTTGATGCAACTCTGATTATCACAATAAATCACAGTAGGCTCTAAGTGTGAACCGAACAACTCGACCAGGATCTTCCTCATCCATATAGCCTCGCATGCAGCCAAACTCGCTACCATATACTCGGCCTCTGCTGAACTAAGTGCCACAGATCTCTGCTTCCTGCTGTACCAAGAAACTGTTGTCGAACCGATACTGAAAATTCCTCCAGATGTGCTCTTTCTGTCCGTTGGGCTCCCTGCCCAATCTGCATCCGTGAAGCCACACAACTTCACCTCATCTGACTGTCTGTACCATAATCCATATCCCAATGTGCCTCTGAGATATCTCAATACATGCTTCCCCGCCTTCCAAAAGAGCTTGGTAGGCTTAACCATATCTTGTGAAAGCTAGTTAACATCATAGCATATGTCGGGTCGTGTATTGAACAGATACATAAGCGACCCCACCAACTGTCGATAAACAATGGCATTGACTACCTCCGCTGAAGTAGCATCCTCCTTCCTCCAACCACCAGGAAGAGGAGCATCAACAGGCTTGCAGCCATGCATGTTGAACTTCTCCAGTATCTCCTGGGAATACTTACCCTGAGAAACAAACAGTCCACCACTGCGTTGCCAAATTTCCAATCCCAGGAAATAATGAAGGAGACCCAAGTCCTTCATCTCAAACTCCTTTGCAAGATCAGCCTTGCATGAGAGTATCAACAGCTCATCACCTGTCAAAATCAAATCATCTACATAAAGTACAATGATCAGCAACTTACCCTCCACCACAATCTGGTATAGGTTCGGATCTACCTCACTCTTGGAGAATCCAAGTCCGATGAAATAACTGTCTATCCGTGTGTACCAAGCACGAGATTCTTGTTTCAACCCATATAGCGCTCTCTTGAGCCTACACACATGCAACTCGCTGCTAAAGATCTTGAAACCTTCGGGCTGCTCTATGTACACCTCCTCCTCAATCACTCCATTGAGGAACGCAGTCTTCACATCCATCTGATGAATGTGCCACCCCATCTGCACTGAGAGAGAAAGAATCGTCTGTATGGAAGAATACCTTGCGACAGGTGCAAAGGTCTCCTCATAATCGATCCCCTCTATCTGTGAAAAGCCTCGGGTAACAAATCTTGCCTTGTACTTCTCCACACTCCCGTCAGCTGCCTGCTTCACTTTGTAGATCCATCTTGAACCCACCACTGATTTCCCTTCCGGTCTCGGGACAATCTCCCATGCATTGTTTCTGACAATTGAATCATACTCTTCCACCATGGCATCTACCCATGCGGGGTCCTCCACAGCTTCCTTGAAAGAGGATGGCTCTATCACGATACACTTGCTCACAAGAACCATGTATGCAGTGTACTGATCAGGTGACTGTCTCTGTCTGTGCTGTGATGTAGGTGCTCCTACAACCTTCTTTGCATCTTGAGCCAGCCGCTCAGCTTCTGTAGTGCGCTTTCGCCCTCTGATGGTTGGCGCTGCCTGAGTGGTCTCTTCCACTCCATGACCCTCATCTTGTGGCTGATCCACATCCTGAGACTCATCCTTAGGAACTAGTAGCTCCTCATCTTCATGCAAGTGTGGCTCCCTCTCAAGTGAACACTTCATGGCTTTCTCCTCATGAAATTTGATATCCCGTCACACAACAGTCTTGCGACTGTCTGGAAAATACACACGATAGTTGTGGGGTGTATCAGTGTACCCAAAAAATATCCCAACCTCTACAGTCGGCTCCAGCTTCTTCCTGGCATCCTTCGTCACATGAATGTAAACAAGTGAACCAAAAATCCTCAAATGGGAAATATCAGGCCTCTTACCAGAAAATGCCTCCTCGGGTGTACTCATGCCAAGTATCCTGTGAGGACAGCGGTTCTGCACATATACTGCAGTATTGCATGCCTCTACCCACAAGTGAATAGGTAGGCCCTGATCATGCAACATTGCTTGTGCAACACCCACGATTGTTATGTTCTTCTGCTCAGCAACCCCATTCTGCTGTGGGTTATGAGGTGCTATGAGCTCTCTTCGAATTCCTTCTGCGCTGCAAAAGTTCTTGAATTCGCCAGAGATGAATTCACCACCATTGTCGCTCCTAAGAGCCTTCACCTGCTTCCCCGATTCTTTCTCAACCAGTGCCTTGAACTCACAGAACTTTGAGTATGTCTCGCTCTTCTTATGCATGAAGAAGATCCAGCACTTACGAGAAAAATCATCAACAAATATCACATAATACCTGTGCTTTGCTGTCGAAGCTACTGAGAAAGGTCCACACACGTCTGTGTGAATTCTCTCAAGGATCGTCGTGGCGCGACTATCCTTCTTGTGAAAGGTGGCTTTCAAAAATTTTCCTAAGGTACACCCCTTTCACTGATCTGACTGCGCAATAGTGCCTTTAGGAAGCCTAGTAGAAATCTGTTGTAGTCTCTCCAAAGCTCCATGGTGAAGGTGGACCAATCTCCGGTGCCACAACTCACCATCATCCCAGCTCACCACTTCTTCTGCCTTGCCTGCCATTACTGCGCATCCATCTACCTGCAATTGATAAAGGTTCTAAACTAGAACCCCTATCCTCCGGGTCTCACCAGTTGCCTTACTGCGCAGGAAAGCCTTTCCCTCGCTAAAGAAAACATCATATCCCTTGTCTTCTAACATCGCCACAGAGATAAGATTCTTCTTCAATCCTGGAACATGCATCACTTCCTTCAATACGAAGGGTTTACCAGACTCCCTCTCAAAGGAAATGGTACCGATACCGGTCGCACTGTATCTACCATCATCACCCATCTCGATGTGCACTCCAAGATCTTTCTCATCGAGATCAGTAAACAAATCTCGATCTCCTGTCATGTGAAAAGCGCTACTATCCAAAACCACAACCCCAGACACATCACACCCAGAAACCAAGCATGCGATCAGCAAAAATCCAACTCAATGCGAGGCACAAGGCCTCTGCATCTACAGTCAAGCGAAACCTGTCACCTAATAACCCATTGCATGGACAATTGTTAAACATGTATCTAAAATTAGTGGTGAAAGCATCACATGAAATGTCCTACTTCTTGCCTTTGCCTTATGGAATGAGAAGCACCTTGCTCTTCCCTTTCTTTGCTTTGGCGACCAAGCCTGATTCTCTTCCTCGGAGTTCCTTGATGAGAGATGCTGTCCACTGACCTCCCGCCTTATCTCCTCTTGCACAAGATCCGACCAAAGTCGCTCCCATCCTGGAAATTTCTCCCGACCATTGACAGAGTCCTGATAGGAATGCCAACTCCTCGGAAGCCCTACGAGAGCCAAGCTCACCAAGTCCTCATCATCAACAGTAACCCCCACACTTCCTAGCTCATCCCTGCATTGGATGAACTTCGTGAGGTACTTGGACATACTGTCGCCTTTCTCCATCTTTATGTTTCTGAGTCTATCCTTGAGCGCCAACTTCATCTGGTCACTCTTGCTTTGGAATAAATCTGTCAAGGCTTTCCACATCAAGAATGGAGAAGCCTTACCATGAAGGCTGGACACTATGTGATCCTTCACACCCTCCAATAGAATCCTTCGACACTTTTCTATCTTCTTTTGCCATGCGTCAAGTACGGCAGCATCAGTAGAAGTAGGCTTTGGGACTTCTGTTTTGCATCAGTAGAAGTAGTGCTCAAAACTCAATCGCTTCAATGTTTTGCAATTTCTCCAATGATCAATATAGCTCTGATACCATGTAGAAATTTGAATAACTGATATATTATTCACCGAGATTCTCCTGATCACACACTATTTTAGCTTCATGCACAATAAATAATCTCTTCTACCATTGATCATCACATGCGGAAATAAAATCAATTGCATGCACACATTAAAACCACAAACAATCACACATATGAACACAATATTTAATGGGAAAGCTTAAAGCTGAAAACCCCCAACTATTTGTATATTATATGTCACAAATATCATGTAACAATCATAGTACAAAGCTTCTCACAAGCTCTCAACACCACCTCCAATTGCTACAGACTATCAAGCTAGATCTAGAAAAACACATGCTCCAATCTTTTGCCACTTGATAGCCAGCCTCTATTGCGTTATCAATGCTATGGGATGGCTTCATTAAATAGATAAACCACCTGGCTTGTACTGCACAATCCTCATGGGCTTCTCCACCTATCTGTGTGTTGCAAATAGCAACCGTATAGTCACAACTGATAGTTAACCTGCTCTTTCACCTATCTCTGCACTGGTCTTCACTGAAACTGTCCATGCACTGAAGTTAACTGATGCATTCTTTAGTTGATTAATGAGTTTATAATTAGTGAATTAATTCACACCACTCTCACTAATTGTATCAATTATTTAAACTGAATATAGATAGCTCAACTATGTTTAGATTAGTTAAACTGAATACAACTCCACTAACTTCCTCAATGAACTCCACCAAACTCTGTCACATGAGTTCTAACTGAAGTATCCATGCAATAGCTCCACATAACCCCTAGGAATAGCGTAATTCTTCTGTTAGCTGCATGTGCCACTTCTGTGCACTTAACTGAACTACTCCAAGAGAATAAGATAATGTTTAGAGTCTAAATATTATTAAGAGCTAATAATATTTGACATATCTATTTTTAGATTGGCAATCTAAAAATAGATTCCGCCCAGTATGTCTAAAAATAGAAGTCCATCTATTTTTTCCGACTTGACCAACCATCCACAAATAGCATCTTGCAACTCATAGAACATGATCCGTATGTCTAAAAATAGACATAGTCTAAAAATATAATTTGCGCCAAAAATAGCCTGTGGGCCCACTTAGTGAAGGCGACTCCTTTTCACTAAGGTCATCATCTTGTTGCAATCTCAACACTGTCATCATCATATGGCACTTATCGTGACTTAAACATAGGTTGGTAGAAATATATCATTCCAGAACTTTTTCCAATGTCTGTAATGCTTGCTCAAAGTCATCTCCATAAGGTGTGAAATCATCCATATACACTTCCAATCCTTCATTTATCAAGTCTACAAAAATACTGAGTATGGCCCTTTGGAATGTGGCACGTGCATTACACAACCCAAAGGGTAATACCCTGTAGGAAAATTTTCCCCACAGACAGGTAAAGGTAGTCTTATCCTAGTCTTCAGGGGAAATTTGAATTTGGTTGTAGCCATTAAAGCCATCCAAGAAAGAGAAAAATTTCTTCCCTGCCAGTGTATCTAGGATCTAATCAATAAATGGAAGGGGAAAGTGGTATTTTTGCGTTGCCTTATTGAGTTCTATATATTCAACGCATATTCGCAATTTCCCATTCTTTTTGGGAACCAAAACTAATGGATAATCCCATTTACTATCAGATATATGATAGATAAAATTCACATCTAGCATTTTTTGAAGCTCTTCTTTAACAATGTTTTTTAGGTGAGGATTTAATCTACACTAAGGTTGTCAAAACGTTTTTGCATCCTTTTCCGTGTAGATATGTTGCATGCATAGCTGAGGGTCAATCCCTTTCATATCTGAGTAATCCCAAGCGAAAGCCCTGTTATTTTTCCTAAGGACTTGAATAAGTTTCTATTACTGGTCATTACTCAGATTACTATTAATGTTCAGGATCTTCCTTGGCTCAATTTCGATAGGTTTGCTATTATAAAAAGTGGTTATAGGTATTGTTTGATCATGGATATCTCTCAGGGATTCTTCTTCGATTTCGTTGTTAAGGACTGCTTTAATCATGTGACATTTCGAACTTAATATTGTGGTAGGATGATTGATAAAAGTATTAATGACATCATCTTCAGTTTGGTTTTTGAATTCAAGGGCATCTACCATAGTCAAAGGTGACCAAATATTTTCTGTTAAGTATGTTTCAGGTTTCCTCCTCGTTTTCATGATAATTAAGCTTGGCTGAGCAGGAGGGTATAAAGGTAAATTTTTCACATCATTCCCCCTAGTTATAGTCATAATTCTTGTCTGGCAGCTGATATAAGCATCAACAGTCGCTAGCCAAGGCCCTCCTAATATTAAGGGATTCCCATATAGCTGGTTCCTAGGAATAATAATCAAGAAATCCGCCGGGTATTCCCAAGTGTCAACAGAGACCATCACATCCTGTAATGTTCCCTTTGGTCTAATGACTGAGATTTTAGCTAGTTTCAATAAGGTAGTTATTGGTTCCAAGGCTGTGATACCAAGAATGTCGCAAGTTGTAGTTGTGATAATATTAATAGCTGCCCCTAAGTTGACTAAAGCATTCGGAAAAGAACAACCAATTATCTAGACTATGACAATGGGGTTTCTGGGATCTTCATACTTTAGAGGAGTCTCTTTGCCTAGTAATAAATCCGACAAAGCCCCAAAAACATGGACAGTAAGGGTTGTTTTTGTTTTCCTCACAGAATTATTTATACATAATTATTTGATAGTTTTGGCATATATTGGAATTTCTTGGATAGCCTGGAGGAGAGGGATTTTTATACGAATATTCTTAAGTTCACCCAGAAGATCAAACTCAAGAGGTTCAATTGGGCGTGGTATCAACAATATTTCTAAGAATGGGGGGGGAAGTGGTTATGATTTGTTCAGGATTTTTTTGTCTCACTATATCTTCCCCTTGTTTTATTTATTGATCATCTACAGTGAGAGGCTTATATGTGTGCAGTTCTTCTGATTGCAAATCCTTATTCTTATTTAGAGTGATTATACGTCCAGATCTCAACTTAAACTCATTACATTCTTTCAACTCATTTTCAGTGTCCAGACCATCAATTATTTGTATTGACTGGATTGGTCTATTATTTGGATTTGGGTTGGGTTGAGCTGGAAGTTGCGATCGTATATTAGATTGAGGATTCTACTACAATGTGTAAGGTGTTGGTAAATTTGATTGAGACAGAGGAGCTATCCCTATAGGCTGGTTCGTAGATCTTTGCCAGTTTTATTGCGAGTTCTGATTTTGTGAGGTGGAAGGGGACCATTGGGAGGGATAAGGGTTGTTTTGCTAGAATGGTGGTGGATAACATAAATTTGGCCAATTATTATTTGGATTTGATTGATTGGGCCATGGTGGCATAAAAAATTCTTGAGGTGGAAAAAAGGGTGGCTGATTTTGCCATGCTGCCCCTAAATATTGCTAAGAATTATATTGCGAGGAAGGAAAAAATAAAGATGGATCGGTAAGCATACCTGTCTGACACACTTTCCATTGGCGACACTAGTTCAACAGATATACTGGTTCCATTTCTTCTTCTGCTTCCTTGAAAACTACTTTCAATCCTGGGAGTGATGGGCAGCTTTCTGTGGCATGCTCTTTAGTGCATATGGCGCATGTTTGTATAATATCTATGGGGAATTCTTTATGACTGTTCTTCTGTCTGCAACAAGGGTAGAAAATAGCCAAATTTTGTTCTGCTATAGCATGTTTTTTCTTAGCTTGCATGACATCCAATTGTGTCGTCAGGGTCTCCAGGATATCTGTATTGAAATCCTCCAACAGATTTCCAATTTCACTTCGTGTAACACTGTCTCCTAAGGCTTTGTTGTCTCTTATGTTTGCATTGCGTCCGAATGGTTTTAGCCTAGTACTTCACCTAGAACACTTAATGCACAAATCTATAATATTGTTATAGTTTTCTTGATAAATATCACCTTTACCCATTATATTTAATGTCTCTACCCATTGGTCTTTCATACCTCTGATCAACGTGGTTTTTAGAAAATTATCAGGCAGATTTTTGTAAGGAGAACTTTGCAGATTATATTGGAAACGTTCTACATATTCTTCCAGAGTCTCGCTAGGCTTGGCTACCATTTGAAATTTTTCATCTTTTAATTCTCTAGTTCAACAATAATCTTGATATTTTTTAAGGAAAGATGTTTTCATATGGTCCCAATCATTGATGGTGCCTCCATCGAGTCCCATGAACCAGCATAGAGTTGCTCCCTTCAAATTAGAGGGGAATAGCTTCAGCTTCTGGGGGTCGGTAGTGTAATTGTAACCCCTGCATAAAACATCAAACTCGAAAAGGAATGCATCAGGATATTCTGAAGTTAGCCCATGAAAGGTAGGAATATTCTGTAATGGGATAGCCTTCATGGGGGCATTGACAGCTGTGTCAACAATAGGGTATTGTAATGTATAAGTTTGAGGTTGCTGGTTATTAACCATTTGGTAAAAAATATGCCAATATTCTTCAGGGATCTCCAGAGCTGGAGGGTTATTCCTAGGATGTATATAAGAGGCTGGAATAGTTCTAACAACACTACCTTGATCTGGAATACTAGGTGTCCTCTATTCAGTCACTACTTTCGGAGATCTAGGTTCTGATAATTTAATTTCAAAACTGCCTGTTTCACCTTCTTCACAGAGGTTGCAAGAATTTCCTTCTTGTGAAGGGAGAGTTTGTGAATTATCAATATTTTGAAAACTATGTTCAATCCCTTTATTCTTACTATGAATCTCAGCATTAGCTATATATGGTGGTCCTGCAGCTTGAAGGAAGTCAGTAGGACATCTGGAAACAATATTTCTGGGTCTTACAGATGACTGAGACTCAGCTTTTCTTAAGATTTCATCGATAAAAGTTGATCGTCCAAGGGTCACCGGCCCCTTAGGGTTTTCAGGTTTAGAAGGCAGAATTTTGTCTTTTTCAGGTCTTTCCCTCTTATTCATTCATGCAGTGATACAAACATTCACCCCTACTTTAAATTCTCACACAATTCTACTAGAAAGCAGGCATATGAGCCAGCATTTTACTCGTTCTCTATGCAGGTTCTTACCTTCCGTTTTTAATACCCAGTTATTCCTTAGCAGAAAAAACATCAATCAGACATTACTCAGAGTAGCAACACACTCCCCGGAAATGGCGCCAAAATGTTGGGTGCTAAAAGGTGTCTTTAAAAACTCCTAAGTGCCTCACATTAATTATCAATCAGGGTATGTCCTTTTATTTCAAGTGTGTACACAACATGTGCAAGCTTATTCATACAAGGAGTAATGCTAAAGCCAATAGTTGAATATATATGCAATCATGAAGCTTTAAATAAAGTGATTCATTTATGCATTATAATCCAAAACCGTGATTCATTCTTTAATTCAAATAATTCAATCAACCGAGAGCACTGAAACATTAACTGAGCTCTTTTAGCTGGATCTAAACTATCGAATGCAAGGAAAGTAATGGAAATAATAGTTTATGCTTTAAGTAATCAAAACCAATTCTGTCAACAAACAACTAATAAATTGGAAATGCGCACACAGAGGAATAAATACAGAAATCTAATACCATCTGTTACACCATTTTTTGGTCATCTAACCTATTATCCTTAGATGAAACCAAGTACACCATGTAAGACCAATTTTACCCTAAGTAAAATTGCTTTCACTATGTGAAATAACTTAGTAAGCCACCTTTATTAAGTTGTTTATGGTCTAAACAGAAAACCCCATGACGAAATATTAAATAAATCTACAGTTTTTTTATTTTCCTAGTCATATTTAACCCAAAACAAGGAAATCAATTTAATAAATCCTTATTTATTTGATTATTTCCTAGGAATAAGTTATTTAAATCCTATTTAAATAATATTCCTAGTTAAATTTGACCAAATCATTTATAAATAATTA
Source organism: Pinus albicaulis (assembly GCA_034641835.2). Classification (NCBI taxonomy): domain Eukaryota; kingdom Viridiplantae; phylum Streptophyta; class Pinopsida; order Pinales; family Pinaceae; genus Pinus; species Pinus albicaulis. The sequence goes on from CM076581.1 coordinate 1,264,493,104, forward strand.
AATAAATCATTATTTATTTAATTATGTTCCCACCATTCCCTTAAAATAGTAAATAAATCATTTATTTATAAATAAAGGAATTTACCCAAGTCAAAAATCCTTTTCCCTCCAACAAATATAATAAAATATTCTCAGTTAGGTGGTTCTAGAATTTGATTAATAATATTTTATTCATGCACCAAGTTCTAGATCGCCCCAATATTTTGTTACACATAGAAGAGTTTTCCCCATTCATTAGTCACCTTTTGTTGCCTAAAGATCACCTCTGGATCTATACACTTGGTCACATTTTCTCCATTTTTGCCTTGTGAGGTCCCATTGAGTTCTATGTTTGTCTGAGTTTTCTATACCAACAAGAGAGAGATATTTTAGATTTGAAATGCTGAGGACTTTCAAGAACCCATCCCATTGAGGAGAACTAGAAAAAACCTTTCTTGTTTTCCTCTCAGGTGCCCCCTTTTAATATAATACAAAAAATTCTTTCAAATACACTGTTCTTGTCTTGTTTATTGGATGCATGGAGCCACATTTTACTTTATCTTCTTAATGTCTTTTATGCTTAGATCTGGATTTGTGCAACGTTATTTGGATCATCTAATTGTAGATTTAAATATGTTTTGTAGCCATAATTTATGTTAGGGCTATTTTTTATGCGTAGCTAAAGTGATCTTTTACGACAAAAGATCCATCAAAAGTAATTCATTGTAAAGCAAAAAATCATAATATACTTGCAGTAAATGGAAAGGTATAGCACAAAGAATAGCAGTGAAATTCACCAGAGACTAGGCCCTTAGCCACCTCCAAACAGTGCTTAGTTACTCGAGAACAATCGAATGAACAACAACACAACTATGTATTAATCATTGGAATCATTACAATACAAGTCTGTCTTTTAGAACTATGTTCTGTTCATTATCAAATGATACACAAATGAAAGATACACAGAATAATACATCATACAGTCGAATTTACATTCTCTGCTTTCTCCTATTTCATCATATCGTTCCCCCGTCTTCGTATTCTTCTCATTCTTTTATAACTAAGGAAAAGGAAAATGTGATCTCTTGAGGGATTCGCAACAGATTACTATTCTGAATAGTTGGTCGTTCTTCTCTGATTTGTTTCCTGATTTGTCCGCGCCTTCTTTTCCCTCGATTAGATCGTGTTGTTCCTTTTTGGGAAAAGCTATTTTTTTATATGCTATTTTCATCATAAAAGAAATGCGAATTAGTTTAGACAGTTAAACCATATCAAGACTATTTCATTCATTTTTTATCAAAATCCATTCATGATATTATTATATTATAGAACAAAAATGGATGAAGAAGAGGAAAAAGGACAGTATCTGAGAGTAAATACATACCTATTGTAAGGCTGAACAACAGGGTTCACTCATTTTCAACTTGTTTATGGTTTAGAAGTTTTTCTACCCATTGAATGTGAAATATCGTCACTCAAATTATCCATTTAATTATTACCAGCTACCTCTGAAGAGGAGAAATGCTTCTACACCTAGCATAGTTAGATGAGACTCGTCGCACCATTGCATTAGCTGCCAAAGCTCATAAAAAATGTGTTAAAGCTTAGTATGATAAAAGTGTTAACCCTTGCATATATTCAAAAGGTGATCTAGTTTTATTATATGATCCAGCTCACGAAAAACTAGGCGCTGGTAAATTCGAACCAATGTGGCATGGTCCCTATATTGTTAAGTGCGCTTTTGAAAAAGGAGCCTATGAATTAATTGATTATGACGGTGTCTCTTTAGATAAACCCAAAAATATTCTTCATCTCAAGAGAAATTATGCATGAAATTTCGTGTGAAGATCCTCCTTGTACATTAGTTACAATTTTAGAACAATGTGCCTTAGATTAGAGAAGTGTGCCTTAAGATTAGTTATTTCTGTTTTACAACTTTTGCTACTTTTGCTGCTTATCTTGATTACTCTTGATATTTCAGATGTCGACATTCCTTCAAACTTACATGGTTTTGCTGACGACGCCTATCGTAGTACACAAAACATCTCTTCCATGGATTGGGCTATATATTCACCCACCGATGAGTTAGTCTCTATTCATGGGATATGCCTTGGTCAAACAATGAACAATATTTCAGAATATAACACAGTCATTGAGCTATTATCTGATGCCATCACATTTTTTATTTGAAGTTTGATTATTGGGTTATATTCAAAACTCATTATATTACATTTAAATGGTGTTTATGCTCTTAGAAGTCCATATTTGTTAAGAATGTCTTTGAGGATTCGTCTCTTGGAAATACAATTATATTATATCGAATATCAACACATTTCAAGAAATTTAAACATAATGGCTGACGCATTAGCTAATCAATTTTTAAATAGTAATATGCAACATTAAAAGTAAAACAAGACAATATTTAATCCATATTAAACAAGATACTCAGAGAACAAAAGTAGTAATATCATTAGGTTAAATAGTTGTGTGTCAAAAAATATTACATTGTCTGTAATCATAGGTGTCAAACAACTTATGATATAAAAAGATACTGATACAAAAAACAGAATGTCAATCTAGATCGACCATCAGCTATCCATGATGATGATCATGATAGTAGAATATGGCACATGACACCGTGTGCATAAATCTCTTGAACGGGCCTGGGACACCAGTCACATGTCTCTAAAGCTTGAGAGGTATATCATCTGTCCCCGTCTTTGGAAAATCAATTGTAAACCTCTCTAGGTTGTGCTCTAGCTCTGCAAGGATCTCTGCCGCACCATTCTATGGTGGCCCTACCATAGGTTGTGCCTCTCACCTATCAAAATGACGAAGCATTGCTAGTCATGTTGGACCAACATTTGCATTTAAAATTTATCAGTATTGGATGATAGAAAATCAAATAAAAATTAGATAACATAAAAAATTCAAAATTATTTGCTTACCTATAGCATCCCACTATGCCCCTGGTGGAAGTGATGTATCAGGATCACCTTTAAAATCCATCCCTACATAAGGAAAATCTTCAATCATGAAGATCTGGTTCTTTATCCATATAAAGAATTGAGGAGTAAAGAAAACAACTACACCACCATCGCCACCGTGGTGAGACATAAATGCTGCCCAATACAACATACGTGGTTCCCGAGGTCTATGGGATCCACCAGAGACTACTGAGGTGCAAGGAGTGGGATCCTCTCTAAAGCAAAAGATACAAGAATGGCCCCATACCTGAATTTTTTCAACTTCCCATTCTTAGCTCTTGTGATTTGGCCCTTCATTTTAGCCAACACTCCTTCACTCCAGTTGAAAATTGTTCCCTAGGAACATTCGTAATGTTCCTAAATTAGCTATGGAACATTGGGATTTTGTTTTATTTTTCATGTTTATGAATAATAGACTTATGGAGGACATGCAACACTCCTTATATCTAAAAAAATAAATACATGCTCAATGTGAAAAGGATTAAATATGAGCTGGTTGCATAAAAACAACTTGTGTATGAATAGGGTTAAGTTATTTGACTGGGTCAATAGGACCAAATTACAAGACAGTATAGGTGCATTGAACCTCCTAGGTGATCAGCGTAGTTCTAGAAGGAGGAATTCAGTGTGAAAGGGGCTAGTTCAAGTGAAGAGGTTTAGGGTTTTTCACATCCTCATCTTATAAAAAGGAGGGAGAGGACTCAAGGAGGGGTTGTTGATGATATTTGAAATTTGAGGTTGCTTCAAAAACTCGATTTCTCTTGGCTGTTTAGCCAAAGGGAAGAGGGCTTCCTGTTTAGGAGCCCTCTCTCCTTCCATGGAGTAGCTCTTTGGAGGAGTATGTTCAGCTTTGTCCACTATCCGGCATTTGGCCAAGCTTCTACTTCCAACTGAAATGCAAATCCTGTTGAGGGTTTGATTTCTTTTGTAAGCTGCAGCAAGTGGAAAATAGATCTTTCCAGATCTAGGTAGTTCTAGCACCCCTTGTCACTGGGAAACTCATCTATCCCATTGATAAGCTGGTTTTAGACTCATTGGGCTTCAGATCCATATCTTGGCATCAAGCCAAAGTGTACTTTCATTGGAATGTGTATTTTATTTGAGCTGTGTAATTCTTGAGGAGAAGTGTTGCAAGTGTTCGGAGTTCTCCTGGAGGAGAGACCTCTAGTGGAAAGGATCCCTCCTTTCACTATGGTGATCCATGGATTGGCCAACCAATCCATGTACCCTTCAGATCTGATTTAATTTCTGATGTATTTACTACAGAATTTTTGAATACTACTGCAGAAATGTGTCTTAGATCTCATATCTACTCACTATGGTCCGTCATTTGCTGAGATCCCCAAGGGGAGTGTAATAAAGAGCCTCTTTGGCTTCCAGATATGTAAGAGATCTCTATTTTCATGCAAGGATATATTTTAGATCTGATTTATAATAAAATGAAGCTGTAGCCTCTTGAAATTTATGCTGAAGAGTTTTCTGGGTAATTTCCTATGCTGCAGCACCTCAATCTTGAGGGTTATTTCATGTAAATCTCTGTTTTTCTTAAATATTTTGCTTAAGCCATGAATCCAAGATGATTTTCTGATTTTTATATCATATTACAACTAATAGCTTCAGAAAATCATTTTTTTTGAGCTTCAGTAAATTTTGCATATTCAAAGTCATGGGGATTGGGTGTTTTTCTTGATTAGTCAGGAAGGAGGAACTATTTAACATAGAAAAAAATATTTTTTTTTGCTGAAATTCGACATGGGAGTCCTTCATAACCCTATATATCAGATCCAACCTATTTCCCACCTTATTTTTATGCAGATCTCTAATTATACTCGTTTTAGGGCCTAAATCCTCACTTTTCCCCAGCCCTTGGTTCATAAAATGTTGTATACATCATTTTTGTAGTTCAAGACATGAATTTATGTCTATTTAACCTTTTTTAATCTTATTAATAAGTGAAATACCGTTATACAGTTTCCAGATTGTTTCAGGCCCTTATTTCGGCAGTTTCCACGGCAACTAGGTGTGGGAGAATTGTTTAACCCACCTAGTCTGATTTTCTTCTGATCTCCTCTTGGAATTGGGTTTATATTATCAGATCTAAGGGATCCAATATTTTATATTATATCCCCTATGTTGGCCACCTATAAATTTTGGTCTATCAAAAGGTGGCCAAAACATGTTTTCAGCCTTCAAGAAACACTTTCCTGGCCAAAATGTTATCTCTTGAAGCCTGTAGATGATCTCATGCTCACGTCTCAAGTTTTTCACTGTTATTTCTCAGAAACTCAAAATCCTGCTAAAAATTCCATGAGAAGACTGCTGCAATATCCTCCTTCTTTTCCCCTTTTTCCTCTTAGAGACTAACCTTCATATTTTTCATCATTTTCCTTTGTTGTCCATTTTCCTCACCTTTCTTTCATCAAACTTGCCTTGCAGAGTTCCAAACTTCTTTCGAACTCTGTCGAAACCCTCAAAAACCTTTGAAAATCATTGAAAATCTATGTAAAAAGTCGTTTTCTCTCTTAAGGGTTTAAGCCCCTTGGCCTGAGTTTCCAAACCACTTCCCCAATACGCCCTCATCATAAAAACCAAGCGCCAAACCCATGAAGCGCTAATCGCATCGGAAAGATTCAAAGTGTGCATGTTTGTGAGCCATTTTAAATGCCGATTGCGATCAGCCCCTTTGTGATAAACCGAAGATCGTATTATCATTTCATCTACCTCATAAGCCCGCAATCGGGCGCTAAGCTTCTTTGAAAATCGTATCCGATGGACGTTTTTCTTTGTAAAACTTGAAAACCCATTTTTTCCAAAGTTTGTTTTAAAATACCAAAATCATGTGTTTAAATAAAATGGGTTGATCAAAAATACCGATCGCGCAACCGCGATCGGAGAATTCACAATGGGTAGATCAAAAAGACCGATGCGCAATCGCGTCGGAGAAGTTACAAATGGGTTGATTGAAAGACCGGGCCCGAATGTTCCGATTGCGATTGGCCCTAGTTATATAAAGCCCCGGGCCCATGTTACTCCATACACCCAGTGGCCCCGCAATCGGGCGCCAGCCTATCATATATATTCCGCCCGATCCCACTCAAAACCTTGGTTTTTATTGAAATTTGTGGGTTTCTTACGAAGTATAAGGGTCCCGCCGGTGCAAGAAAAGAAAGGATCTAGACCGTTGATCTAGACCCGATCTAACGACCCGCGTAGAATCGCAAGTTTCAAATCGCATACTTTATATTCGTTCCCCCGATCGGCCCACCCCTCCGATTTACTCCCCACCGTCGATCTGATCTGCAGATCGAACGGTTATCGCTCAATCGCATCCCCTCTTCCGCGCACCCCGATTGCGATCCTCCGATCAAATCCTAGCCGTCCATCTCCCTGATGATCGGACGGACAACGCTCAATCGCATCGAAATGTTTCAATCGCATCCCCTCTTCCGCGCACCCCGATTGCAATCCTCCGATCAAATCCTAGCCGTCCATCCCCCTGATGATCGGACGGACAGCGCTCAATCGCATCGCAAAGTTTCAATCGCATCCCCTCTTCCGCACACCCCGATTGCGATCCTCCGATCAAATCCTAGCCGTCCATCCCCCTGTTGATCGGACGGACAGCGCTCAATCGCATCGCAATGTTTCAATCGCATGTTTTGTTGTGACCTGCTGATTGCGATCCTCCGATTAAATCTGGGCCGTCCACGTGTCCAGATCGGACAGTTCCAGATCACCCCCACTATTGCTCATCGCGCGATCGATGGTTCTGTTTTATTCTTCCTCCCGCGTCATTTAAAATTCCTCTCAGTTAATCTCCACCGTTGGATGATGCCATCCAATGGTCCTGCTCTCTTCCTACGCCTCTGAAGCAGTAAAACCAAATACGTAGGATTTTATAGCAAATTGTTTGTATTTTGCAGGTTTTCGAATGAATTCTTCCGCCATTTTTGAATAAACCACAAAGGCCGAGGGTGACGATCCTCTGTCTTCTGAGTTCATAAAGAATCATTCGAGGGGTGTTAGATTTATGTTTTATCAGTGATTTCATGACCCATGGATGCCATTCGACCCCGCTACTGCCCTGCACACCAGAAGACAAGAAGAAATCATCATTTATTAAAGAGTATCAGTGCCAAAGACAAAATTTATCAGAACCGGAGATTGACGACCCAAAAACACAGATCTCAAGTAACTTAAAGTGTTTTAGGAAACGATGAAGACATCTGTCGAGCTGAGAAATTCCCCACCGCTATAAGAAGAGGCTAATTGAACCCTCTACAGCTCCAAAGACACCTGCTGTCTTGTTGAGATCAAAGACCGCCGAACAATTAATACTAATTGAGCTATCTTGTCTCTAATTGTCGGCAGAACCATTCGAAAGGATTAAAGAACAGTTCAGAAGCAGATATTTAGATCATTTCATCTTGGGAAGCAGAAATAAAGTCACTCCAGCATGACACCGAGCTTCAAAGGATGGCAAAAAGCTCCCACTGAGCTTAATTATAAGTGTACATCAATTAATGTTGATGAACACCTGTAGATTTCGTGATCGAGGCCCTCAAAGTACCGAAGAGTCATCTTCTGTATTAATTGATCCAAACAGATCTTTTCATAGTTTACCACCGCCTCATTCTTCTATAAATACCTCTGTAGAAGATGAGCAAAAGGTTGGTCTCGGGACATCTGAACGCATGTAATAGTCATTCTGGAGCCACTGATGCCCTGTTCTGTAATTGAAAGATACATAAGCTGATATGAGAAGTTCAAAGCTATAGAGACCCACCGGGCTTGCTGATTGTAACTGGTTTGAACATCAATACAAGCTGCTCATTCATGGAATTCTGAAACTATGTCAATGGTGATGTGTTCCTTACTGTCAATTGTCGTTTTACTTAATGTTTTCACTCTGTTCACTTTCTCTGATAAAGAGCAACAAACATAGAGTTAGGATATACTCTCCACGGTACCCTACTCTTACTGAAAGCTTTATCTTCTATGTTTTCTTCATTTGAATGTCCTCTTTGAAGAGTTTATTAATGCAGGTTAGTTTAAAAGTACTTCCCTGATCTAGATAGCTCTTTGAGATGAATTTTTTCTATGTTATCCTTGGAGTTTATTAATGCAGCGTAGTTTAAAAGTACTTAGCTGATCTAGATTGCTCTTTGTGATTATCATATTTGTTCCCTTATCGAATATGCTGAAGCAGGCTAGTTTAAAAGCTCTTACCTGATCTTAAGCTGTTTGAACTATTTTTTTAAATTTTTTTGATGGAAAGTACTTCAATGCAGGCTAGTTTAAAAGCACTTACCTGATCAACAGAAATACTTTTATGTTTCTCCTTAAGTACATGTTGAAAGCAAGCTAGTTTAAAAGTACTTACTTGATCTTAGACTGTGCTTTGTTTTTTCACTTGTTTAAGTCTTTCACTGCCTATTTGTTTCACTCCATTAATCACCTTAAGAGATCCTTTGATGTACATGACTTGCTCCATGGATCCTTCTTGAATTTGCTATCCAATTAAATCCTCCTATGACTCCATAGCCCAATGGGTTAAAGCTGTCTTTGTCCTTTGCTATCAACTGAAACATTCCTTCATTTGTAGGCTCTTCACCCTTTTGAACTGCTTTCACCTTCACCATGTCTTCGCCCAACCAAAAACAAACAAAACAAACCCATGCTCTTCATAACTAGCCTAATATCATAATTCCAGTCTTTAAAGATCACATCTTTGAACTCATTTATAGAGAGATCCCTCTCTGGATTCAGGAGGGCTAGATCCTTGAATCCCAAACCGGTTTGATGTTACCTCTACAGTTGGACTTTGCCAATCTTGCTAATTACAGAGTGATAACATAATGGCGACTCGACTGGGGAATTTCTAAATTTATAGTAGCTTAGCAAGCTTTTGTAGACTCATTAGTCTCCCAAACCACTATAAAAACTCAGAAAAAACCCAAAATATTTTAGATTGGTATCCAATAAAAATGGTGGTGGACCATAAAACATTTTACCTCCTTACGAGCTAAAAATTTTCCACCTGGCGACTCCACACTCTGAAACTCCCAGAAGACCAAATGACTCCACTGGTAGAAGACCCTGAACTGATTGACCAGACGTAGTGACCTCCTTTTTGATTTACAAACATGAATCCAAGGATACAACGAAGATATGCCCCAATGAGTAGAGATCATATCCCTGGGTTTCCACATAAGATGCCCCAGGTGAATTGGGATGATAACCTGCCTGCTTTTCAAGGTGAAAAGTTCGATGACCCTCTATTACATCTCATCAAATTTCATATACATGTATGGAGGTTGAAAGTTGAATGGCATGAAGACTGCCTAATGAAAATTTTCATGTTAACATTAGAAGGAAAAGCTAGGGATTGGTATGAATGCTTAAGATCTTGTAGTTTGTTTTCTTTAAGAGATCTTGAATATACGTTATATGAGAACTATAAAGAAAACGCTACATCATTATCATTGGGTGCAATATATTATGATCCATCACAAAACATCACCCAACACATTATAGATAATGAGGAAGCTTGGGAAGAGATGCATCCTGAAGATCTTGTAACAGCCATTCATGAGTTTAATCTCCTACTGAAAAATTTTAAGAACATAGATGAATCACTTGAGGAAGAAAACAAACAAGAAATAAAGAACATTCCTCAATATTTTCCTGAAAACTTAGATAATAATTCATCATCCCTTATAACCGAGGCTCAAAAAGACGTCCAGCCTCAAAATGAGTCTTCACAAGAAACAAAGAACTGCTGTCCTTTTGTTCAAAGGAACATACAAACATCTTCTCCTTTGACAGCAAAAGAGATAGATCAGATTATAAATAAACAGCCGCTCTCTGAAATTTTTTGCGAAACAAACACTCTTGCCCATTCACATAGAGAAATTTGTTGTACAGATTTAGAAAGTTCTTTTGTAAATTAGAATGAAGAAGGACCTGCTGATAACCCAGTATGTTTGATTGGTAGTATTACTTATATTCGTGATTCAAAAAATTTGATCTATCTAGTGATGATGCTTCCCAAACAGAAGTTAATTTTGCAGGATCATCATTAGCAGATTTAGGGGAGGAAGATCAGTTTCCTCAAAGAAGTAATGAGCCAGTGCAGACTCTTTATGATACTGATGATGAAAGTTTTCAAAGTATAGAAGCAAGTGAAGATTCATTGGATCTTTGCTCTGTTTCATTTCAGATCAACAGTAATAGTTTCCATATGATTGGGAATCAGCAGACTTTCAGCTCAAAGGATAAGGAGGAAAGAACCGAAGAAATTTTTGAGAAGGTTGAAATCAAGGAGCCTTCTCTTGAAAAAGAGGAAAACTTTAAGTACTCCCCTGCTCAAGAATATAATAACCTCTTCACAGAATTTAGTCCACTGAACACGAGCATACAAGGGCCACAAGAGGACAACACTGTCAAATATGATGAGTCCTCCAGTTCAGAAGATGATGAAGATGAAGGAGAAAAACAAATAGAACACTGTCCTACTGAGGATATACCATCTTCTCAAGAGGAATCTTCTTCCTTTTCTATTAAGAATGATGAAGCTTCCAAGCAAATTTCTGAAGTTACACTCCTCAAAGTTGAAGTCTTGGAAGCAGACAATCTACCAGATATGGAGGACCAAAAAGAAGAGAACCTTCACCTTTTCTTTGTTGATCCTATGGAAGAGTGTGTGGAAATACCAAATGGCTCAAATTATCAAGCAGTGATCCTTTGCAAGAGCCAGAGACATGAAAAGCTGTCACCTTCTGTGATAGTGTTTATTTTGAAGACTAATCTTCAAAATATTCTATGGGTACCCCTGATAAGTAGCCAGAGTTACTACTTCTTCTTGACATTACTCAGCTGGCTGCATTGGCACTTTTGTATCATATGAATATGTAAATACTCCATGTTTATAATAGGCTAGATAGGGATGTCAATAAAGCTCACTTCTGAGCATGTAGTTAGTTGTTGTTTTCTGCTTTGAAGAAAAAAAAAAAAATACAAAAACAATAAAAGATAGAAAAGAGGGCTGATTGTAAAAATAATAAAGGTATAGCCCCATGCCAAAAAAGAGAAAATCTGAAAGTGCGCAAGCTCAAATGCCAGTCCTGAAAACCATACTTCTAGTTATTCAAATAGCCTAATCTTGACTAATTAGTTTTAAATTTTCTGCTGATAGGATAGTGAATTTGATTTTCCAAACTTTTTAAACTTGGCTTATCAGTAGATAGATTAGGATAGAAATAAAGGTTAAAAAAAAAATCAAAATCTGAGCCAAAGTTTCCAAAGAGAGATGACTCAAAACTGTTTCAAATATTGAGTCAACAGATATGAAGACCTGGTTCTAATCAGCTCAAAACCTGAACCAGAAGAAAAGCAAAGACAGCTCAAAGAAAAAGAAAAAAAAACAGAGCTGAAAAGAAAGGAGAAGGCCATGATAGGGAACTTTCAGATCTTAAGCCTTCTGTTTTGATTTTAATTTTCTGCAAATAATAATCTATGTGCAGCTTGTTTTTATGCCATAGATCACAGCAAGTCAAACAATTCAATCTTGACTTGACTGTTTTTGAATTTTTGTCTTAGAATCTAGAGAATGAAAGTTTGTTGGACTGTTTAATCCCAACAAACAGTAGATTAGGTAGAGAAACATATGGATTCAACTGTTTAATCTGAGTCCATGGAGGAATAAGAAGTAGAATTAGATTAGGTTTCTTGTTTTTTTCAAAAGAATAAAATGTTGTGAAAAGAGTTTGCCAGCCCAAGTGCACTCTAATGAAGAAAAAATGTTAGATCAGTAGGATTGGGTAGGTAGAAAGCTTGTGCTGATGAAGATTCATTGTTTTTCAATGCTGCTAACATTTTTTCAGCCAGAATAAGATCATTTCAGCAAATACAGCAGCCCAAAGAACGAGGCATTGGTCAGCCTCCCAGAGAATGCAGTTATGAAGTTCTTGATGCCTTCAAGAAGGCACCATCCCAAAATGGAGCCACTGTTGGCCACCTATAAATTTTTGTCTATCAAAAGGTGGCCAAAACATGTTTTCAGCCTTCAAGAAACACTTTCCTGGCCAAAATGTTATCTCTTGAAGCCTGTAGATGATCTCATGCTCACGTCTCAAGGTTTTCACTGTTATTTCTCAGAAACTCAAAATCTTGCTAAAAATTCCATGAGAAGACTGCTGCAATATCCTCCTTCTTTTCCCCTTTTTCCTCTCAGATACTAACCTTCATATTTTTCATCATTTTCCTTTGTTGTCCATTTTCCTCACCTTTCTTTCATGAAACTTGCCTTGCAGAGTTCCAAAATTCTTTCGAACTCTGTCGAAACCCTCAGAAACCTTTGAAAATCATTGAAAATCTGTGTAAAAAGCCGTTTTCTCTCTTAAGGGTTTAAGCCCCTTGGCCTGAGTTTCCAAACCACTTCCCCAATACACCCTCATCATAAAAACCAAGCGCCAAACCCATGAAGCGCTAATCGCATCGGAAAGATTCAAAGTGTGCATGTTTGTGAGCCATTTTAAATGCCGATTGCGATCAGCCCCTTTGCCATAAACCGAAGATCGTATTATCATTTCATCTACCCCATAAGCCCGCAATCGGGCGCTAAGCTTCTTTGAAAATCGTATCCGATGGATGTTTTTTCTTTGTAAAACTTGAAAACCCATTTTTCCAAAGTTTGTTTTAAAAATGCCAAAATCACGTGTTTAAATAAAATGGGTTGATCAAAAAGACTGATGCGCAATCGCATCGGAGAAGTTACAAATGGGTTGATTGAAAGACCGGGCCTGAATGTTCCGATTGCGATTGGCCCTAGTTATATAAAGCCCCGGGCCCATGGTACTCCATACACCCAGTGGCCCCGCAATCGGGCGCCAGCCTATCATATATATTCCGCCCGATCCCACTCAAAACCTTGGTTTTTATTGAAATTTGTGGGTTTCTTACGAAGTATAAGGGTCCCGCCGGTGCAAGAAAACAAAGGATCTAGACCGTTGATCTAGACCCGATCTAACGACCCGCGCAGAATCGCAAGTTTCAAATCGCATAATTTATATTCGTTCCCCCGATCGGCACACCCCTCCGATTTACTCCCCGCCGTCGATCTGATCTTCAGATCGAACGGTTATCGCTCAATCGCATCCCCTCTTCCGCGCACCTTGCGATCCTCCGATCAAATCCTAGCCATCCATCTCCCTGATGATTGGACGGACAGCGCTCAATCGCATCGCAATGTTTCAATCGCATCCCCTCTTCCGCGCACCCCGATTGCGATCCTCCGATCAAATCCTAGCCATCCATCTCCCTGATGATCGGACGGACAGTGCTCAATCGCATCGCAATGTTTCAATCGCATCCCCTCTTCCGCGCACCCCGATTGCGATCCTTCGATCAAATCCTAGCCGTCCATCTCCCTGTTGATCGGACGGACAGCGCTCAATCGCATCGCAATGTTTCAATCGCATGTTTTGTTGTGACCTGCCGATTGTGATCCTCCGATTAAATCTGGGCCATCCACGTGTCCAGATCGGATGGTCCCAGATCACCCCCACCGTTGCTCATCGCGCGATCGACGGTTCTGTTTTATTCTTCCTCCCGCGTCATTTAAAATTCCTCTCAGTTAATCTCCACCGTTGGATGATGCCATCCGACGGTCCTGCTCTCTTCCTACGCCTCTGAAGAAGTAAAACCAAATACGCAGGATTTTATAACAAATTGTTTGTATTTTGCAGGTTTTCGAATGAATTCTTCCGCCATTTTTGAAGAAACCACAAAGGCCGAGGGTGACAATCCTCTGTCTTCTGAGTTCATAAAGAATCATTCGAGGGGTGTTAGATTTACGTTTTATCAGTGATTTCATGACCCATTGATGCCATTCGACCCCGCTACTGCCCTGCGCACCAGAAGACAAGCAGAAATCATCATTTATTAAAGAGTATCAGTGCCAAAGACAAAATTTATCAGAACTGGAGATTGAAGACCCAAAAACACAGATCTCAAGTAACTTAAAGTGTTTTAGGAAACAATGAAGACATCTTTCGAGCTGAGAAATTACCCACCGCTATAAGAAGAGGCTAATTGAACCCTCTACAGCTCCAAAGACACCTGTTGTCTCGTTGAGATCAAAGACCGCCGAACAATTAATACTAATTGAGCTATCTTGTCTCTAATTGTCGGCAGAACCATTCGAGAAGATTAAAGAACAGTTCAGAAGTAGATATTTAGATCATTTCATCTCGGGAAGCAGAAATAAAGTCACTCCAGCATGACACCGAGCTTCAAAGGACGGCAAAAAGCTCCCACTAAGCTTAATTGTAAGTGTACATCAATTAATGATGATGAACACCTGTAGATTTCGTGATCGAGGCCCTCAAAGTACCAAAGAGTCATATTCTGTATTAATTGATCCAAACAAATATTTTCATAGTTTACCACCGCCTCATTCTTCTATAAATACCTCTGTAGAAGATGAGCAAAAGGTTGGTCTCTGGACATCTGAACGCATGTAATAGTCATTCTGAAGCCACTGATGTCCTGTTCTGTAATTGAAGGATACATAAGCTGATATGAGAATTTCAAAGCTGTAGAGACCCAACGGGCTTGATGATTGTAACTGGTTTGAACATCAATACAAGTTGTTGATTCATGGAATTCTGAAACTATGTCAATGGTGATGTGTTCCTTACTGTCAATTGTTGTTTTACTTAATGTTTTCACTCTGTTCACTTTCTCTGATAAAGAGCAGCAAACATAGAGTTAGGATATAGTCTCCACGGTACCCTACTCTTACTGAAAGCTTTATCTTCTATGTTTTCTTCATTTGAATGTCCTCTTTGAAGAGTTTATTAATGTAGGCTAGTTTAAAATTACTTCCCTGATCTAGATAGCTCTTTGAGATGAATGTTCTCTTTGTTATCCTTGGAGTTTATCAATGCAGCGTAGTTTAAAAGTACTTCCCTGATCTAGATAGCTCTTTGAGATGAATGTTCTCTTTGTTATCCTTGGAGTTTATCAATGCAGCGTAGTTTAAAATTACTTAGCTGATCTAGATCGCTCTTTGTGATTATCATCTGTGTTTCGTTATCGAATATGCTGAAGCAGGCTGGTTTAAAAGCACTTACCTGATCTTAAGCTGTTTGAACTGTTTTTTAAATGTTTCTGATGGAAAGTACTTCAATGCAGGCTAGTTTAAAAGCACTTACCTGATCAACATAAATACTTTTATGTTTCTCCTTTAGTACATGTTGAAAGCAAGCTAGTTTAAAAGTACTTACTTGATCTTAGACTGTGCTTTGTTTTTTTTCACTTGTTTAAGTCTTTCACTGCCTATTTGTTTCACTCCATTAATCACCTTAAGATATCCTTTGATGTAAATGACTTGCTCCATGGATCCTTCTTGAATTTGCTATCCAATTAAATCCTCCTATGACTCCATAGCCCAATGGGTTAAAGCTGTCTTTGTCCTTTGCTATCAGCTGAAACATTCCTTCATTTGCAGGATCTTCACCCTTTATTTTGAACTGCTTTCACCTTCACCATGTCTTCGTCCAACCAAAACAAACAAAACAAACCCATGCTCTTCATAACTAGCCTAATATCATAATTCCAGTCTTTAAAGATCACATCTTTGAACTCATTTATAGAGAGATCCCTCTCTGGATTCAGGAGGGCTAGATCCTTGAATCCAAAAGCGGTTTGATGTTACCTCTGCAGTTGGACTTTGCCAATCTTGCTAATTACAAAGTGATAACACCCTATTGGAAATATTAGCTCTTGACATGGTTCTATAGACAAAGTCTGCTACTGGGCTAGGTAGACTCTGGGTCTCATCCTTTCTTGTAAAGGTGACATGCCCGGTAAATGCCCCTAAATTCAATCTCTGGAATATTTTAGTTTTTTTATTGTTAATGTTTCTGAAAAAAAGGGAATATGATTTGTCGGATTCATGAGCAGTTCCCAATTTGGAACATTACAATGGTATCAGAGCATGATCTTTGGCTCAGCCTGTGAGATCAAGCTTTCAGAAGAAGCAAGAAGAAAACCAAAGAGTAGAAAGCTGAAGGAGATGAGTTTTACCTCATCATATTTCAAATCCAGGAAGAGCCTATTTAAAGAGGTTAGACAAACGAAAGAAGGAGGAAGAAAATGAAACTCCTAGAGGGTTTCAAGAAGCAGAAAGTTGCAGTGAGACCTGCACAAGGTTTCAAGAAGGAGAGGAAGATCCATGCACTTCCTATCCTCACAAAGAAGGAGAGCTATACGGAGAGAAACCAGAGCATGGCTCCACCACTTGAAAGAATGATGGGTGAGAAGATCTCCCTGCTCCCTTTCCAGATCATGAAGGGCATTGAAGAAGATCTCAAGGAGATTGAAAAGCTGGAGACTTGTACCAACGTTGTCACAACCTTGGAGGAGTAGCCTTCATGTTCAGAAATGGAGGAATTCCACACAAATGTAGAAGAATTTTTTCTTCTATTCACCAAGGTATGATTAAAGATTCATTTATGCTCATTCCAGCACATTATATGAGGAGATATACATCATTGCATGTTGTTGATTTAGAGCAACAGAGTTGCATTGCGCTGTAAAAAGGTGGTGATGAAGAGAAGCTTGCATTTCAAGATCCCATGGAGTGCAGGAATCGGATTTGGGATGATGGTATCCATCATGGGAGGTGTACCAAGATGGAGGATGGAAAGCAAGAGGCTAGGAAGCCACTTGCAGATTTTTGGTACCAGGCAGTAGGAGGCTTGGCTGCACTGGCTGCTCTTGGAAGAGTTTGATCATCACACTCTTTCTAAGGGTATGTGGCAGGATACTTGCATCATGGAGCAGAAAAGAGTATGGGCACATTGTGTTGGCATAATACCTTTCATGTCAAGCACTATGTTGTCACTACATGGATGGGATGATGGAAGTATGAGAAAGTAGCAAAGGATTTGTTGCTTGGGATGTTCTTGAAAGAGAAAGGGCTGAATTTCTCTCACAATTTTCATGATGTTGCAGGAGTAGAAGATGGCACTATCATAGTGCAAAGGGGTCACTCCTTGGCCTTAGATGTCTAAGAAGGACTTTCTTCATGGGAAGGACTTCTCTTTTGTAGCAGCGTTATGGAAGATGTTTTTGACATTCTACATGTCAAAAATTGGAGCTGTTTGTTGATGGGATCCTATTTGCATAGGCCAACAGTGCTGTCACTGTGGAGATGGGATTTATTGATGGAGTATTCCCAGGATCACTTCTCATTCAATGCACTTGGTGAGAAAAGAGGAGGTGAAGAAGATGAAATCGTAGATAGAGACATCTATTACTGTGGTGTGCTTTTCTTGACTTGGGTTTCCAAGCAGGAGAAGATATACTTTCATGCAGCCTATGGTTCATTCCCCTTCATGGGAGTGTGCCAAACTATTATTGGGAATTCATTCATGGATACATGTATCTTCCTACTTCCTACATATGGTGAGGGATTTTGCTTGCATTCTCTTACCATCGCTTGGCAGTGCATTGCTCCACAAGAGGGCAAGATATTCATGGAGCTCCACGAACTTCATTAGGCCAAATTGCATGATGGAGACAGCCATCTATTATGTGGCCTTGGGAAAAGATGTTTTCCTTACAGATGAGTTCTCTTTATTTATATGATTAACCATGTCACAAGAAGCATTTTTCCATACAATTTTCTGAAGCAGCAGTTTGAAAAACTATGCTGTGAGGACTTGGAAGACTGTCGGTACTCTCTTGCATTACATAGAACCTTCATTACTTCCTTCATTATGGTGATGATCATGTTTTCAGTTGCTAATATTGTTTCTATCCTAACGGGATACATGATGTTGAGTAAGGCACATGGTTGGATGTGTCCTTTGGGAAGAAGATTCCCACATTTTTTTGTAGAACATGTTCTAATGGGAACATGAGAGGGGTTTGTGGCCACCATAGCCAAACACTTGCTTCTCTTGGAGTTGAGCCATGTATGTGATTGGGATGCCATGTGATGAATATCTCATATCCCTCACATGTGGAGTGTCTTGGGCCATCTGGTTTGCAGTGTTGGAGGAAGGATCTCTGCAGATCTAATCTCCATGATGCCACTTGAGGGCAATATCCTTACAGCCCAAGATCAGTTTTTACTCTACAATTATCTCAAGTGGAGAGCAGAGCAACGTGGGGTAGGCCATCTTGTCTACCATGTGTAGATTTTCAGCCCACCTATTTTGCAGGAGCTCAAGGTGGAGGAACATTTTCATAGAGTTGTCATGTCATGAGGTGACTCATTTTTGGTGGATGATTGGTTGAGGATGGAGAATTCACATGGGGGATGTGATTTCCCAATACACTTCAGATTCCATGCCTCAAGGGAGCCTCTAGGCAACACCTTATTTCCTTCTTGCGTATTTAACTATTTCATGTTGATAGCTATTCAACTAAATTGCATGCTTGGGAGGGGAAATATGGAGATTCATTGTTGATACAACATCTCATTATTTGGAGGAGTTCATCATATGGGGATGCTACAGTAGGAAGAGGAGACATCTTTTCAATTCTATCCTTGCAGTTGCTTGAGGACAAGAAACATTTGGGAGGGGAGGACTGTAATGTTCCTAAATTAGCTAAGCTCATTGGAACATTAGAATTTTTTTTTATTTTTCGTGTTTATGAATAATAGACTAATGGAGGACATGAAACACTCCTTAGATCTAAAAAAATAAATACATTCTCAATGTGAAAAGGATTAAATATGAGTTGGTTTCATAAAAACCACTTCTGTATGAATAAGGCTAAGCTATTTGATTGGGTTGATAGGACCAAATCACCATACATTCCAGGTGCATTGAACCTCCTAGGTGACCAGCGCAGTTCTAGAAGGAGGAATTCAGTGTGAAAAGGGCTGCTTCAAGTGAAGTGGTTTAGGGTTTTTCACATCCTCATCTTATAAAAAGGAGGGAGAGGACTCAAGGAGGGGTTGTTGATGATATTTCAAATTTGAGGTTACTTGAGAAACTCAAGTTCTCTTGGCTGTTTAGCCAAAGGGAAGAGGGCTTCCTGTTTAGGAACCCTCTCTCCTTCCATGGAGTAGCTCTTTGGAGGAGGATGTTCAACTTTGTCCACTATCCAGAATTTTCCCAAGCTTCTGCTTCCAACTGCAATGCAAATATTGTTGATGGTTTGATTTCTTTTGTAAGCTACAACAAGTGGAGAATAGATCTTTCCAGATCTAGGGAGTTCTTGCACCCCTTGTCACTAGGAAACTCATCTATCCCATTGATAAGCTGGTTTTAGATTCATTGGGCTTCAGATCCGTATCTTGGCATCAGGCCAAAGTGTAATTTCAGTGGACTGTGTATTTTATCTTCCCTGATCTGCGTAATTCTTGAGGAGCGGTGTTGCAGGTGTTTGGAGTTCTCCTGGAGGAGAGATCTCTAGTGGAAAGGATCCCTCCTTTCACTGTGGTGATCCATGGATTGGCCAACCAATCCATGTACCCTTCAGATATGATTTACTTGCTGATGTATTTACTGCATAATTTCTGAATACTACCGCAAAACTGTGTCTTAGATCTCAGATCTACTTACTATGATCCATCATTTGCTGAGATCCCCAAGGGGAGTGTAATAAATGGCCTCTTTGGCTTCCAGATATGTAAGAGATCTCTGTTTTCATGCAAGGATATTTGTAGATCTGATTTATAATAAAATGAAGCTTTAGCCTCCTGAAATTTATGCTGAAGATTTTTCTGGGTAATTTCCTATGTTGCAGCACCTCAATCTTGAGGGTCATTTCATGTAAATCTTTGTTTTTCTTACATATTTTTCTTAAGCCATGAAACCAAGATGATTTTATGATTTTTATATCATATTAAAACTAATAGCTTCAAAAAATCACGCTGCCTAAGCTTCAGTAAATTCTGCATATTCAAAGTCATGGGGATTGGGTGTTTTTCTTGACTAGTCGGGAAGGAGGAACTGTTTAACGTAGTAAAACTTATTTTTTTTTCTAAAATTAGACATGGGAGTCCCTAATAACCATATATATCAGATAAAACTACTTTCCCACCTTATTTTTACACAGATCTCTGATTATACGCATTTGAGGGCCTAAATCCTCACTTTTCCCCAACCCTTGGTTCATAAAACGTTGTATAAATAATTTTTGTAGTTCAAGACATGTGTTTATGTTTATTTAATCTTTTTTTAATCCTATTCATCAGTGAAATACCGTTATACAATTTACATATTGCTGCAGGCCCTTATTTCGGCAGTTTCCACAGCAACTACGTGTGGGAGAACTATTTAACCCACCTAGTCTGATTTGCTTCTGATCTCCTCTTGGAATTGGGTTTATATTACCATATCTAAGGGATCAAAGATTTTATATTTTATCCGCTCTTATAAATATTAGCTCTTGACATGGTTCTATAGACAGAGTCTGCTAGTGGGCTAGCTAGCCTTTGGGTCTCATCCTTTCTTGTAAAGGTGACATACCCGGTAAATGCACATATAGTAAATATCTGGAATATTTCATTTTTTTATTGTTAATGTTTCTAAAAAAAAGGGAATATGATTTTCCGGATTCATGAGTAGTTCCCAATTTGGAAGATTACAACATTCAAGTGCATTATGCATTTGTTTTTTGGTAGCCACATGTGGAGTTGCACTACCACACAACCTGGTAATAGTGAATGCAATGATCTTGAGGTCTAGTCGCACAACAATTTTTATATCAATGTGACCATCTTTTAACTATGTATCTCGGCTACAATATTGAGCCATGTAATAAGCAGCGGGAAGACCACCAGGTCTTGTCCCAAATAAGGAAATGTCCATCCTTCTACGGGGTAACCCAGTGAGGAAATATATATCCTCCAGATCGATCACAAGCCTATGGTCTTGAATAAAAAAACATTTATTTCGAACATCCCATGCATTCACTAGCCAAGTCATCAGCTCAACCTGTGCTTTCATACCTTGAATCATCCATAACTTATACAAACCACAATATTTCAATGAGCGGATTTTTTCCGGATCATCCATGGCTTCATTGACTACAAGTTCATGCTCTCTTTCTCGCCATTCCAACATGATTTTCAACCTACAAACCATTAATTTAATCATTATAAATCAGTTGGGATAATTTTGAGCCATTTTTTTGGAGAGGAACACGTCTTTCAAAATCCCACGGTGCTTGTGCAGGTTTTGTGTTTACATAGAGCATTTTTGTGCACACGCTCCACAGAAAATCTGCGACATCCAATGATTTTTCTAATGAAAAATCATCGAGGTGCGCAGGTTTTCATGGGAAGGCATATTTTAAAACATAGTTTCCCCATCAAAAATGCCCTAAAAGCTTAAAATACAAAACTAAATGGATGAAAACAAAGTTAATGATGATGTGGAATACTTTGGTGTAGACAGTTCTTGAAATGGTTGCTCGGTTCTCCTAATATCATCTCCAAATGATTTTGGGAAAAAACTCTTTATGCTCTTCTTTAAAAACTAAAAGGTGAAAATGAATTGTTTAAACTACTTTTTGTAGTTGTAAATGAATAAAATAATATTATTTTATTTATTTTTAATTTAAAAGTAAAATTAAAATGTTTTTCCCTTTTTTAGCATATATATTTGTAATATTTTTAGTTTTTGTGCAGGAAACATGATATTTTGTGGAAATAATCATTTTGACATTGAGTAGAATTTTATCACTTTTTCGGGCTCTATAAAAATACGAAAATGCGAAACCCTGGTGTCATCTTTTAAGCCCTTTCTGGACTCTCTAAACATGGAAAGATCGTCAACTACTTGACTATTCAGACTTGTTAAAGTAAATGAACAGTCGTCCATTCGGTATAAGTTTACCCCTTTCCGAACTGAATTGGAGTATTTACTAAAAAGGTATATGTTGACTAAGCATGGTCAATAGAGTTCTCTCCTGCATTATTTTATCCTTTTTCGGGCTTGAAGGACTAAATTTACGAAAAATTCAATATTCCCAATTGACCACGAGCTAATTGGAATATTCAATTTTGTTTTAATGCTTTGTTTAAAGAATAACAGGGCAAAGGAGGTCCATAATTCTCCTTATAAATGAATTAATCAATGCCAAATGTGAAAAAGACAAATCTTGGCAGCTTAATTAAAGCACCCTTGGTGTGAAAGGGGTTGGATCACTTTGACTGGGTCAACCTTGACCAAATCAACAACACTGTCATGGAGGAGTGGTCATCAATGACGAACAATGGAGTTTTAGATGGAGATGATTTGTGTGAATATAGTGATCTTTTTTGTTGGGGCTTAGGGTTTGAAAGCTCATATCTTATTTAAGGATGGTAGCCATTGTTCATTATGTATGGGTTTATTATATTTCTGAATATATGGTCTGTTTAGACATGTATCTTTCTCATGATGTTTAGCTGAGATATATTGTTGTTTAGCACAGGGTGTTCCTGATCGGGAATCCCACCTCTTCCATTGAGAAGCTCTTGGAGGATTCTTGTATTACATTGTCCACTATCTAGCTTAAGGCTAAGTTTCTTCTTTCAACTATAGCACAGATCTTGTTGAGGGTTTGGTTGATTTTGCAGGTTGCATCAAGTGATGATTAGATCTCTAAATCTAAGCCATCTCATTGCTAATTTTTAGTGGAGGGGGTTTACTTTCCATTGGGAGGACAATATTGAAGGCCATTGAGCTTATTTTCAGATCTTCGCACTAGGCCAACTGGTTATTCATCCCTATGGCACAGTTTACTTCCAGATCTGTGTTATTTCTATAGGAGGAGTTGTAGGGTGGTTTGGCACACCATTTGGAGAGATGATTTTCCAGTGAAGGGGATCTGACTTTCACCAATAGGATCTATTGGAGGAGGCTATTGTATTGATCATATCAGATCAGCCACACTTTCCAGATCTATATTTTTCAATAGATTTGCAGTCTTAGATCTACAACTTGTACTTGGTGTTTTGTTGAAAACCCTTAAGGGGTTCTTCAAAGGAGGTTGTATAGTGCTTAGATATGATATAGATTTATCTTTTGAGGCACATATCAGCCCTAGATTTGATGTATAATCATTTTTTGTAGCAGAGCTAATAAAATAATGTTGTAAGGATCTTCCAACTTTTCTACATTGTTGCAGCACTTCATATTGGGGAATTTTGTCTATTGGAGGCTTGTATTTCATGTTATGCATATTATGGCCCATTTCTTACGTATATTTTTCTGTTGTAATGACATATGAATGGTCTCCATATTGGCATCTTTCTTTTAAATGATGATCTGCAATATTGTTCCAGCATTTTCCACTATATTCCTGCTTTCCCATTTGGGAATATTATAGTGGAATCAGAGCATAATCTTGGCACAACCTATGCATCTTGGAAAGCCAATATGTCATCTGAAGGAGGAGAGCCTCTTACTAATAGAGAGAAGAGGTATCAAAGAATAAGACACAGAAAATGTGATTATGAAAAGAAAAAGAAGACAAGGGTAAAACCCCATTATCAGGAGGAATGAAAGGGAAGGAGTTCTCAAGACTTCTTTTCCAAACTATTCAGGGCATTAACA
The DNA here is from genome assembly GCA_034641835.2 of Pinus albicaulis. Classification (NCBI taxonomy): domain Eukaryota; kingdom Viridiplantae; phylum Streptophyta; class Pinopsida; order Pinales; family Pinaceae; genus Pinus; species Pinus albicaulis. Next base: position 1,264,516,643 of record CM076581.1, read on the forward strand.
AAGACATCATAGAAATTAGGATGGAGAGATGTGGAAATTCTCCAAAGAAGCTTGTACATGCAGAAAAATCTATATTTTCATATTATGGGTGTAAGCATTCAGCTACATCATCAGATCTACAATGTTGTACCATGCCTACATTCTTGGCAAGAGAAGAAACATAAGGGGAAACACCAAAAGATGAGACTCTTGGTGACTATCTCTAATAATATGAATCTCAGTCTAGAATATTCAAGGAGCATCTAAACTTATAGGGTTTTTGTCAACTTAAAGAAGAGAAAAGACCCAACAACTACAGTAGAAGAAGAGGGTGCATGAAACACACTTTGGGTAGATTCTTTCTACCTAATTTTGATGGGCCACCCAAGAGCACAGCCAAGGCTTGGGTAAAGGAGCTAGACACATATTTATAGCTACATCAAGTTTTAGAAGAGGAAGCCATTAGAGTAGCAGCGTTGCATCTGGAAGGTAAGGCTTATGCCTGGTGCTTATTTCAATCTTCTTCATTGAAAAATGTAAATATATATACTTATGCAAAGTTCACTAGGAGGTTAGTGAAAATATTTGACTTGAAACAATATGAAACTTTCTTGGGAGAGAAAACCAAACCCAAGAAATAAAATCCTTTTCATCAGTTGGAGAGATCCATGAAACCAACTCCATTTCATAACATTGTTGAAGGGGTCAAATATCTGCAACATATTTTTCCAAAGGCAAAAGCCCCACTTCAGCAAGAACTTTCTTCTCAAGAAGAAGACATGAGGATTCCCCTTTCAAAAGGATATCAAGATAAAGGATCTCTTAATGATGTGGTATTCTCCATTAATGAGGAAAGGGACGAGGAAGAATTGGAAATAACCTCCAGCATTGTGACAGCAGGAGGAGATCTACTTCTATTTGGAGATGGAGATGAAGCAAATGCTTCAACTAGAGGAACTCTTGCATATTTGAAAAAATTTCCAAAGGATCTTACATATGAAGATCATAAGCAGCATGTTTCGATATTGATAGGCAATAAGAAAAAAAAATGGAGGAAGTGTGTTCCAACATTGAATGCAATATTGGGGACACACACTATGATAGATCAAGACTCATGACACCAAGGAAATGTTGGGTGTACATGGGTTAACTACATTTGAAGAAGACACCTTAGACTATGATATCTTGCAGGAGGTAGGAGAAGATGAGAAGGAGGGCTAGCATCAAGTGATTATGAACATACACACTCATCCCTTTCAGGAAGTTTATGCACAGAAGGAGGAGGATGGTTTGTGCAATGAAAGAAGGGAAAAATCAGTCCATTCACATATACAACCTTCTCTAATCCTTAATGTTTCATTACATGGAGGGCATTCCACCAGGGAGACCCCTTGATTGGGAAATGAACAAATATTTCTCTCAACATGATGCAACATTGATATATTTAGCCCATGAAGAAGCATTGAGGGGCCATGATACAGTGCTGAGAGTCTTGGGTGGACTCAAGGAGGATGGAGACATTCTCCCAACATCTTCATCACCCACTCTCATTTCAGATTCTGCACTCTAGGAGGAGAAGAAAGGGAAGGATAACAACCTTCCAACATATACCTTTGGCATGAGAGATTTCAAGGTGGAGAGCAGCCATACAAAATATGTTCTTTGTGATAGATTATCAACATTGTCACTATGGGAGATTGATCCATATTGGAAATCCCAACTGTAGGTGGATTATTCCAAGGATATTTTCACATGCATGATACTTGATGACCAACTAGATGAAGAGGGCTATTCAGTCCAAGAAGGAGTCATCTACTGTCATGGTAGGATCTTCTTATCTAGAGCCTCCAAGCTCAAGGAGAAGTTGCTACAAAGGGCCTATGAAGAGTTATTTTCAGCCATACTTACTCCATGAAGGCCTACAACACTGTCATGAAAAGCTACACTTGGAAGGGCTTTGAAGGAGAACTATATCAGCATTTTAAAATATGAATGAACCATGTGGAGTGGGAAGAGCAACATAAATCTATAAAGGAGTTAATTCAGCCACCTCTTTCCTCTGTTGGAATGAGAGGAGATAGATCTATGCACCACTCCATTTGCATGAGGAGAAATGTTGGTGAAGAACATGCTTGTAATGTTTCATTTGATTATTATTTGCATTCTTTCACCACGTATATGCAAGCCATAGCTCCAAGAAGGAGAAATATACCATATAAACTTCATGGCCAACTTTGGGTCAAAAAAATTTCTGAACATGGCCACTCCCTTGGAGATCAAAGGGAGATTTTGTATCATAATGGGTGCATTCCAAAAGCACCAAATATATCTCACACTTTCAGCCATGGTGAGATGACTTGGGCAGCAAGTAAGTGCTGGGGAAACCACTTACCACATAAATATCTAATGCAGTTAGGAGATTTACTGCACTAGTTCCACATGTGGGACTATGACCCACCTCCATATGCACAAATTTATATTTGTATGTACTTAATTTTGATCCCATACATTGATGATGTACTTATACTTTTTATGGGATTTTTTGGAGGGAGGATGGGAGGAATGTATGTGCCCTGTGGGAGGAATATTCTCCATGTTCACTATGCTACATGTTTTAGGGATAACATTGGGAAAACCATGTTTGTTTCAAATGAAATATTGTCTCCTTGTGGGATGGATTATTTGCATCTCATGAGAACTTTGGAGGAGGAATTCATGGAGGGATAGATGGGTGAAAACTTAGCTTATGAGGGAATATTATCACATGTTGGTGTCACCAATGGAGGAAGGAAATAGGCATCACTCACCTTGATAGTTGCTTGAGGACAAGCAACATTTGGGAAGGGAGGACTGTAATATTTCCAATTAGCCATGAGCTAGTTGGAATATTCAATTTTTTTTTACTGCTTTGTTTAAAGAATAACAGGGAAAAGGAGGTCCATAATTCTCCTTAATAATGAATGAATCAATGCCAAATGTGAAAAATACAAACCCTAGCAGCTTAATTAAGTCACCCTTGGTGTGAAAGGGGTTGGATCACTTTGACTGGGTCAACCTTGACCAAATCAACAACGTTGTCATGGAGGAGTGGTCATCAATGAGGGACAACATAGTTTTAGATGGAGATGCTTTATGTGAATGTAGTGATCTTTTTGGATGGGGCTCAGGGTTTGCAAGCTCATATATTATTTAAGGAAGAGGATGGAAGCCATTGTTCATTATGTATGGGTTTATTATATTTCTAAATATATGGTCTGTTTAGACATATATCTTTATCTTGTTGTTTAGCTGAGATAAAGTGTTGTTTAGCACAGGGTGTTCCGGATCCAGAATCCCACCTCTTCCATTGAGAAGATCTTGGAGGAGTCTTGTACTAAATTCTCCATTATATAGCTTAAGGCCAAGCTTCTTCTCTCAACTACAATGCAGATCCTGTTGAGGGTTTGGCTGTTTTTGCAGGTTGCAGCAAGTGGTGATTAGATCTCTAGATCTAGGCCATATCATTGCTTATTTTTAATGGAGGAGATTTCCTCTACATTGGGAGGACAATATTGAAGTCCATTGAGCTTACTTTTAGATCTTGGCATCAAGCCAACTATTTATTCATCCCTACAATGCAGTTTACTTCCAGATCTACATTATTTCTGTAGGAGGAGTTGTAGGGTGGTTTGGCACACCATTTAGAGAGCTGATTTTCTAGTGAAGGGGATATGCCTTTCACTAAGAGGATCTATTGGAGGAGGCTATTTTATTGATCATATCAGATCAACCAAAGTTTCCAGATCTATATTTTTCAGTAGATCTGTAGTCTTAGATCTCAGATCTACAACTTGTACTTGGTGTTTTGCTGAAAACCCTTAAGGGTTTCTTCAAAGGAGGTTGTATAGTGCTCAGATCTGATATAGATTTATCTTTAGAGGCACATATCATCCCTAGATCTGATGTATAATCATTTTCTATAGCGGAGCTAATAAAATAATGTTGTAAGTGTCTTCCAACTTTCCTACATTGTTGCAGCACCTCATATTGGGGGATTTTGTCCATTGGAGGCTTGTATTTCTTGTTATGAATATTATGACCCATTTCTTATGTATATTTTGCTACTATAATGACATATGAAAGGTCTCCATATTGGCCTCTTGCTTTTAAATTATGATCTGCAATATCGTTCCAGCATTTTGCACTATATTCCTACTTTTCCCAGTTGGGAATATTACAAAAAAAGAATGCCATGGAGTTACTTATGTTTTTATTATAGCTCCCTAAAATTGAAAAAAAATCGAGTTAATCCTATGTTGGACTTGTTAAAATTAAACAATACAGGACCTATCGATCACAACAGGACTGAACCACTCCTTCTTAGGTTTCGTTTTTAATAGTAAGATGGAATCATCTGAAGGATGAGCTTACACAACAAGAAAATTTTATCCTCCTCGAGCTTGAAAAAAATGTTGAAAATGTAGCAAGATGATGGAGCTTAGTGAAATGAAGTCGCCTTCACTAAGTGGGCCCGCAGGCAAATTCTGGCGCAAAGTCTATTTTTAGACATATGGAGCATGGTCCGGGGGTTGCAGTATGTTATTCTTGGAGTATTGGTCATGTTGGTAAAAATAGATGGACCTCTATTTTTTTGACCTATAGGTCGATGTCTATTTTTAGACTGCCTATCCTAAAAATAGCGAAGTCAAATATTATTTACCCTTAATAATATTTGGACTATAAACTTCAGTTTACTCTCTTGGAGCACTTCAGTTCGAGCCTTGGAAGTGGCTCATGCATCTGATAGAGGAATTACGCTATTTATAAGGTTTTAGTGAGCACATGCATGGTTGACTTCAGTTAGGACTTCAGTGGTAGAAGTTTGGTGGAGTTAATGAGACAACTAGTGGAGTTGTGTTCGGTTTAACTTAGTTGAACTAGTTGAGATTAGTTTAACTAGCTAATCAACTAGTAATGAGTGGAGTGAATTAAATGTTATTTAATTCATTAATTAGTAACTCATTATTCAACTCAAGAACACATCAGTTCACTACAGTGCATGGACAGTTCAGTGGAGACCAGTGAAAGAGGTAGATGAAAGGGTGGAGTTAGCTATCAGTGGCGACATCGGTTGTGCATGAGATTTGCACCACACTTGGAGGATTTGTCCATGACAATTGCGCAGTCAAGCCAAGGAGATTCGAACCTTGGATCTCTATATAGACAGGCCTGGATTGCGCAATAGAGGCAAGGCAATTGGCGGTGAGTTTTGAACCAGTAACCTGTTCAAAACTGAGCTAGTTTGTGTGTAACTTCATGAGAAAGTACTGAGGACTTGTGAGGAGTATTGTACTGAGTTTGTTACATTATTTCTCCATTATAATATACACAATAGCTGCGGGGTTTTCAGCTATAAGCTTTCCCCATACATACTGTGTTAATGTGTATGATGATTTGATGTGTTATCGCTTGATTTATTTTCCGCATGTGTGATGATCTGAGTGGAAGAGATTATGTGTTGCATATAAATTCGAATTGTATGTGATCAAGATAGTCTCGGTGGATAATTAATCATTATTCAGAAAATTTCTACATGGTATCAGAGCTATTGAAGCAGAGATTGATCATCATAGTGATTACAAACTTATTTCGGTAAACAGAGTCTGCATGCGGGCCAGGTAGCCTCTGGATCCATCCTTTCTTTGAAAGGTGATATATCCAGTAAACGCCCCTTGCAGTCAATCTCTGTGCTAGAAATAATTTGTTCTCACAGATCTAGAGTGGTTGAGCTTTGAGGTGGAATTCGAATTTTGCAGCAGTTTTGTTTTCTTGGCGCCAGTGTTGAAATTTTTTTTCAACGGTTTGCGACTCGAATATGCTCTTGAAGGCAGTTCGAATTATGTTGCATGGAAGGATCGCATGGAGGCAGTATTAGAAGATAATGGTCTGAAGGAGTTCATGGATACGAATGTCCAAAGGCCCACTGATCTTGCTGAAGTGGAAGCATGGCAAAAGAAGATGGCGAAATGTCGAAGGATCTTGTTGGAGGGCGTCAAGGATCATATTGTATCCAGCCTGCATGGAAAGGCTTCTCCATATTTAATGTGGAAAGCTTTGAAGGATCTATTATAGAGTAAGAGCAACAAAAGGAAGCTGGCGCTCAAAGATAAGCTCAGGAACATCAAGATGGAGAAAGGCGACAATATCTCCAAATACCTCACGAATTTCACTCAATGCAGAGATGAGCTGGGAAGTGTGGGGGTGACTGTCGAAGATGAGGACATGGTGGACCTAGCTCTCCTTGGTCTTTCGAAGGCTTGGCACTCATATCAAGATAGTGTCAATGGTCGGGAGAAGCTGCCAGGATGGGAGCGCCTTTGGGCGGATCTCATGAAGGAGGAGATAAGGAGGACTACTCGGGATGGATCTTCATCAAAGGGAGCTGATGAAGAAAATTGCGCTTTGGCTGCCAAAGAAAAGAAGGGGAAGGGTAAGAAAACTTCTCATTCCGGTGCAAAGGGAAAGAAGCAGGATATGGAGAAAGTGAAGTGTTTTCACTGCCATGATCACGGACATTATGCTACAAATTGTCCAAAGAAGAAGAAAAACAAGCAAGCGGGAAGATCTGCAGATGGAGAAGCTTTGGCTTCACAGTTCGAGCTTGACTTTTCACTGATCGCATGCTTGGTTTCAAGTGTGATGGGATCGGTGTGGTTCTTGGACAACGGTGCGTCATTTCATATGACGGGAGATCGGGAGTTGTTCTCAGATCTGGAGGACAAGGATTTGGGTATGCACATCGAGATGGGCGATGACGGTAGATACAGTGCGACTGGTATCGGTACCGTATCCTTTCAGAGGAAGTCTGGTAAACCCTTTGTCTTAAAGGATGTCATGCATGTACCTGGATTGAAGAAGAACCTGATTTCAGTAGCGATGTTGGAGGATAAGGGTTATGATGTGGTCTTCAGCGAAGGAAAAGCTTTCCTGCGCAGTAAGACTACTGGAGAGATCCGGAAGATAGGGGTTCGAACTCAGAACCTTTATCAGTTGCAGGTAGATGACTGCGCAGCTATGGCATGCAAGGCTGGAGATGTGGTGAGCCGGGATGATGAGGGCGAACTATGGCACAGGAGATTGGGCCATCTTCACCATGGAGCATTGAAGATTCTGCAGCAGATTTCTACTGGACTTCCTAAGGGCACCCTTGCGCAGTCAGATCAGTGCAAGGGGTGTACTTTAGGGAAGTATGTGAAAGCCACCTTTCACGAGAAGGATAGTCGCGCCACGACGATCCTTGAGAGAGTTCACACAGACGTGTGTGGTCCTTTCTCAGTTGCTTCGACAGAAAAGCACGGGTATTATGTGATCTTTGTTGATGATTTCTCTCGAAAGTGCTGGATCTTCTTCATGCAGAAGAAGAGCGATACATTCGCGAAGTTCTGTGAGTTTAAAGCACTGGTCGAGAAGGAGTCGAGGAAGAAGGTGATTGCTCTAAGGAGTGATAACGGTGGTGAATTCATCTCGGCTGAATTCAAGGAGTTCTGCAGCGCAGAAGGGAGTTGGAGAGAGCTCATCGCACCCCATAACCCACAGCAGAACGGGGTGGCTGAGCGGAAGAACAGAACGATCGTGGGTGCTGCACGGGCGATGTTGCATGATCAGGGCCTACCCCTTCACTTGTGGGTTGAGGCATGCAATACAACAGTGTATGTGCAGAACCGTTGTCCTCACAAGGTTCTTGGCATGAGTACACCGGAGGAGGCTTATTCTAGCAAGAGGCCTGATATTTCCCATTTGCGGATCTTTGGTTCTCCTGTCTACATGCATGTGACGAAGGATGCAAGAAGGAAGCTGGATCCAACCGCAGAGGTTGGAATATTTGTGGGATACAATGATACACCTCACAACTATCGGGTGTATTTTTCAGACAGTCGCAAGACTGTTGTGCGACGGGATATAAAATTTCAGGAGGAGAAAGCCATGCAGTGTTCGCTTGAGAGGGAGCTACACTTGCATGCAGATGAGGAGTTGTTAGCTCCTAAGGAGGAGCTTCCGGATGTGGATCATCCACAAGAGGAAGTTTAGGAGGTGGAAGAAACCACCCATGCAGCGCCAACCATCAGAGGGCGCATGCGCACTATAGAAGTTGAGCGACTGGCTCGAGATGCAGAGAAGGTTGTAGGACCACCTACAGCACAACGCAGACAGAGGCAGTCACCGGATCGGTACAATGGATACATGGCTCTTGTGAGTCAATGTGTCGTGACAGAGCCATCCTCTTTTGAGGAAGCTGTGGAGGAACCCGCATGGGTTGATGCCATGATCGAAGAATATGATTTGATCGTCAGGAACAGTGCAAGGGAGATTGTCCCAAGACCGGAGGGGAAATCAGTGGTGGGTTCGCGATGGATCTACAAAGTGAAGCAGGCAGCTGACGGGAGTGTGGAGAATTATAAGGCGAGATTTGTCACCCATGGCTTTTCACAGATCGAGGGGATCAATTATGAGGAGACCTTTGCACCTGTCACAAGGTACTCTTCCATACGGACGATCCTTGCTCTCTCAGCGCAGATGGGGTGGCACATCCATCAGATGGATGTGAAGACTGCGTTCCTCAATGGATTTATTGAGGAGGAGGTGTACATAGAGCAGCCTGAAGGTTTTGAGATCTTCAGCAGTGAGTCGCATGTGTGCCGACTCAAGAGAGCATTGTACGGGCTGAAGCAAGCACCTCGTGCTTGGTACACTCAGATAGACAGCTACTTCACCGGGCTTGGATTCTCCAAGAGTGAGGCCGATCCAAACCTGTACCAGATTGTGGTGGAGGGGAAGCTGTTGATCATCGTACTGTATGTAGATGATCTGATTTTGACTGGCGATGAGAAATTGATACTTTCATGCAAGGAGGATCTTGCACGAGAGTTTGAGATGAAGGACCTGGGCATCCTTCATTATTTCCTGGGATTGGAGATTTGGCAGCGCAGTGGAGGACTGTTTGTTTCTCAGGGCAAGTATGCCTGGGAGATTCTAGAGAGGTTCAACATGCAAGGCTGCAAGCCTGTTGACACTCCTCTTCCTGGTGGTTAGAGGAAGGAGGATGCTACTTCAGCGGAGGTAGTGGATGCCACTGTCTATCGACAGTTGGTGGGGTCGCTTATGTATCTGGTCAATACATGACCCGATATATGCTATGCAGTTAACCAGCTTTCGCAAGCTATGGTTAAGCCTACCAAGCTCTTTTGGAAGGCATGCAAGCATGTATTGCGTTATCTTAGAGGCACATCGGGATATGGATCATGGTACAGACAGGAGGATGAGTTGAGGCGGCAGTGCTTCAGGCATCGGTATCATCATATCAGAGATTGTGTTCAGCGGAGATTCATGATGCTTTCATATGTTCCCACGGAGGATTAGGATGCCGACATCTTGACGAAGGCGCTCACCAGGAGCAAGTTCGAATTCCACAGAGGCAGGATAGGGGTTGCAGATAATCCATATATTTCTGAGAGGGAGTGTTGAAAATGTAGCAAGATGATGGAGCTTAGTGAAATGAAGTCGCCTTCACTAAGTGGGCCCGCAGACAAATTCTGGCGCAAAGTCTATTTTTAGACTATGTGTTGTGTAACCAGCTCCAAAAATAGAAGAAAAGAGATATCAACGCCTTATAAATAAGCCAATTCGAGGGGGAAACCTCCAATACATTACATGAATGAAAAAATCTTGGATGATACAATTTACAAAACCTCCTTTCTATATATAGGAGTCCATGGGGCCATAATGTAATCCTAGTGGGCCACAATGTAATCCTAGCCGACCTAACAATAATAATTTAAGGGCAAAATAATAACAAAATGGGGGTTACAAGGGTACAATAATAACAATAAGGGGGGCTACACTAACATACTAAGGGGCTACACTATTAATATAGGGACTTAACATGCCCCTCTCCTTCAACAAGTGTTGTCCTCAACGCTTGATTATTTCTTGATGTTTCTGTATAAAATTCTCATCCTCCCATGTGAAATATTCTACAGGAAAGTTCTTCCACTTGCTGAGATACTCTAAAATTGATCGTACTTGTCGAGTTCTTGTTTCTATGACTGCTTCATAACTTCTTTCGATGTCATGTTGATCTTCCTGTCGTTTCATTAGATTATGCACCAAAGTTGGGTTATCCTTTGAGAGTTGGAGAACTTGTTGTTGATGCTCGATGTGATCTTCCATTAATTTATCATCCATATTTTCTATTATTTGATCCTTCAAACCATCCAAATTAGCCTCCATTTCTGCTTTTAAACCATCTATTTCATCTTCAATTTCTCTTCGTAAGATTGAAACTTGTTGCACTTGGTACCATAATTTTGATATCTCATACTGCAATACTTCCTCTTCATGGGTCATAGTATATCTTTTTGAGGGCTTAATGGCTATGAAATTATCTTTTGGAGCCATTATAGAACCCAAATACTGATACAAATTCTAAAATATTCCTTTGGAATCGCTTCAAACTACTTTTTCAAACAAACGTTATGCAATTCTAAAAACCAAATACACACCTTTTTCTTGATTTTGAGGAGCTTGATATTGAAATTGAATTATCTATATTATTTTTGATCCTCAATATCTGAAATTCAGCCCTTTATTATCCCTCTAAAGCTTATTTCAAATGCCACAGGTCTGATCTAATTTGGATTCTTCAAGACAAAGTTATAGACTGGTTCAGTATAGCGAAATTGTAAGACTTGCCACGTGTCAATGTTTCGTCCTTTGTCTTTGAAATTGATATCCAAGAAGCTGGTAAATTTTACTTCGGCCAGCATAGCCGCCAATCGATGCCTGAGAGATTTCTTGAACTTTTCCCACGATCACCTCTTTGCGATGAAATTCGGGAGCCTGAAAAAGCACTACCTTCCACAGATCATATCTCCAAAAATATTGCAAACCAAGCTCTAAAATGTTTTGACGAATTTCCTCAGGATTTCAAACACCCATACAGGCTAAATTCAAGACAACTGGTAGAAAAATTTTTATAGCGAAAATGCCACGATGACCTGTTTAGGAGCTTGAAAAAAGACCTAACTTCCACAGATGATATCTCTGAAAATATTGCGAACCAAGCTCTGAAATTTTTAGACAATCTTCCTCAGGATTTCAGCTTCGCACCCTAAAAATTTCAGCTTCTGAAACTTCGTAGAAAAAAGTTATAGCGAAAATGCCACGATGACCTGTTTGGAGCAGCGAAACCCTAGAATCCAAAGCTCTGATACCAAATGTTGTGTAACCAGCTCCAAAAATAGAAGAAAAGAGATATCAACGCCTTAGAAATAAGCCACTTCGAGGGGCCAACCTCCAATACATTACATAAATGAACAATTCTTGGATGATACAATTTACAAAACCTCCTTTCTATATATAGGAGTCCATGGGGCCATAATGTAATCCTAGTGGGGCCACATTGTAATCCTAGCCGACCTAACAATAATAATTTAAGGGTACAATAATAACAATATGGGGGTTACAAGGGTACAATAATAACAATAAGGGGGTTACACTAACAATAATAAGAGACTATACTAGTGATATAGGGACCTAACACTATGTCTATTTTTAGACATATGGAGCATGGTCCAGGGGTTGCAGTATGTTATTCTTGGAGTATTGGTCATGTTGGTAAAAATATATGGACCTCTATTTTTGACCTATAGGTCGATAGGTCGATGTCTATTTTTAGACTGCCTATCCTAAAAATAGGGAAGTCAAATATTATTTACCCTTAATAATATTTGGACTCTAAACTTCAGTTTACTCTCTTGGAGCACTTCAGTTAGAGCTACAGAAGTGGCTCATGCATCTGACAGAGGAATTACGCTATTCCTAAGGGTTTGGTGAGCACATGCATGGTTGACTTCAGTTAGGACTTCAGTGGCAGAAGTTTGGTGGAGTTAATGAGACGGCTAGTGGAGTTGTGTTCGGTTTAACTTAGTTGAACTAGTTGAGATTAGTTTAACTAGCTAATCAACTAGTAATGAGTGGAGTGAATTAAATATTATTTAATTCATTAATTAGTAACTCATTATTCAACTCAAGAACACATCAGTTCACTACGGTGCATGGACAGTTCAGTGGAGACCAGTGAAAGAGGTAGATGAAAGGGTGGAGTTAGCTATCAGTGGCGACATCAGTTGTGCATGAGATTTGCACCACACTTGGAGGAATTTCCCATGATGATTGCACTATCAAGCCAAGGAGATTTGAACCTTGGATCTCTATATAGACGGGCCATGATTGCGCAATAGAGGAAGGCAATTGGCGGTGAGTTTTGAACCAGTAACCTGTTCAAAACCAAGCTAGATTGTGTGTAACTTTATGAGAAAGTACTGAGTACTTGTGAGGAGTATTGTATTGAGTTTGTTACATGATTTCTCCATTATAATATAAACAATAGCTGCGGGGTTTTCAGCTATAAGCTTTCCCCATACATACTATGTTAATGTGTATGATGATTTGATGTGTTATCGCTTGATTTTATTTCCACATGTTTGATGATCTGAGTGGAAGAGATTATGTGTTGCATATAAATTCGAATTGTATGTGATCAGGATAGTCTCGGTGGATAATTAATCATTATTCAACAAATTCTACAAAAAAATAAAGAGGTACTTGCTAGTAATGGTGGGGGAAAAAGTGAGAAAAATAATCCATTCATTGTCCTTGTTTTATAAAGCAACATGTCGCTCTTGAACACGACACATTGTCACACTTGTCCCTGGGTTCGGAAATCCTTTGTCTTACAGTTAATAAAACCACATTAAAAGTCTTCATCCGGTTTCTGCCTATTATCTTTAGGTCAAATACTTCCAAGCCATTTACAGTGTCATTATGTATTTAATAGAAAGTTCAATTTACCATTCATTGCAAACATTTGTCTCCATTCATGTTGATCATCCCTAAGTCAATCTTTGAAAAACATTTCTTCAAAACTTGATCTAATGGTTTCATGTCATAGGATTTCCTATGAAATATCACTTTCTATTGGCATCAACTCATTATCTAGAAATTTTATTTAGAATCCTATCAGTACCTTGGAATCTGCATACCCTAATGGAAATTTTCTCGCCTTCGGCAATAGGTTTTCATCATTAAACTTTGATTGAATGATTCTATGAGTGTTCAACTGAAAATCATTCATTCACACTTCATAGATTGTGTTGAATTACTTTGATAGCCATTGTCGTTATTAGTGGTTTCTCTCACACTTGTTAATGGTTCTCATCATTGACCGGTAATCAAGTGGTTTCTACCATGTTTGACTCTAACACAATCAATCGCGTGGATATATTTGTACTAGTTTGAGAAGAGAAAATCAAGACCCTGGATCTAGTTTCTACCATCTAGGCTGGGAGGAATTATGTGTTCATAATATAGTAGACTTCTTATGACAAATGGCTACGCCCATACTATGTCTACTTTTGATGTAATACTGAAATCATATATGTACCATAACAGTTAGTTAGTTTTTCTCTGAGTATGGGAATGCCTACTTCAATGATGATATATATTTGCATTGAATGTTTTTACAGGTTTTTGAATAGTGTCCCCAATCCAATCCTCGAGATGATAAGGTGCTTTACTCTTTAGAAAAAATTTCTTAGACTTTGCACTTTAGGGGGAAATATGTTACACGTCATTTTGTCACCATGAAATCTGAATGTTCATATGGGTCTATCACCATCCATATCATGTTCCCTTAGAGGTCAGAAACACTCATTTTCCTGAATCAAGTCTCATAAATTGGAGAAAAGCTTTGTAAAACACTTAAAATATTACCTGCGCAGTTTTTATAGCATTTTCTTGCACATGCAGTGATTCTTCTTCTATTAGTGCGGGGATCACCGCTATTTTCAGTACTAAAACCTGTGCACCCTCGTGAAAATAAATTAAAAATAAAAATTAACTTATAGAAGACTTGTTGGTCGAATATTCTCCCAACTTGAAGCCTCTTGAGTCGTGCCAATTCGAGCTTTATCCCTCTACTCTTGGAGCTTATCCCTTGGTCCAAGGAACTCAAATACCCTCATGGCAGGAATCCATCCCTCTCTTAATGGTTCTGAAACTACTCAATATATCTTTAAATTGAGATGAAGTTTCAAGTTGAACTGTAGATACCAATGTGAATAGAGACTGATTTGTATAGTTTCTAAGCTGGAGAGAGTTCATAAAGTTCATATTTTCTATGCTAGTGAGTTGTTTTTGACACATTCAAGATAAAATATTTGTGCCCATGACTTCATGTTGGTGATTCTAGAGAGGAAGGCTTATCAGACTGAAGGAAAATGATTTCTCATAAACATGGGAGAAATTTGTACAACATCAAGGCATCCAGTTGTAAGATTTCTTTTTCTAATTTATGATAATACATATGGATCTTGTTTTCTCATTGTCTTTTTTTCTGAATTCACAAAAATTATGTCAATACTTAGATTCCTTGATCACTAATTTGGATTAGTATTTATGATTATTATATATTGCATGTGCTTTGATCGTTTGTCTTGTCTTTGATTGCAGGTTCTTCTTGTCATTAAATAACTACTTTGGAGTGAAATGCAAAGGGATACATCAAACATCTCGATTGAAAGTTAGGAGCATGCATTATTTATTTCATGGTTGTAATAATCTAAAATACAAATAATCTAGAGAAAGAGATATTCAATGGATCTTTGTTTCTAGTTACTCGTTGGAGTATTAGGGAGATCGCTTTTGTCTGCAAGAGGGATTAATCCTGGTAACAACGACCCATGAGAATAATCTATCATTAGAGAGTGTAATTAACTGATATTTGGTGATTAGGGTACTGAGATAAATTGATCCGCAGGTGGTCATAAGCATGATGCCTTCCAAATTTGAAAGGAACCTTCTCATAGTTAATGGGTTGTATAAAAAAATAATGGCATCTACAGGTCCTTTGAAAATATTCAAGGAAACTAAGGTATAGGGCATGTATGTATAACTCATCTCCAAATATAAAGAATAAAATTCATAAAATAATTCAAAACTATTAGCAATTTCCCAAAAGGAATCCTTTAAATGGAAGGTTATGGTAATATTAGGGAGAAAACCCATACAAGGATGACCTATAGCTTCTTTAATAAAGCATCAAAGTCTAATTTCCAATTTTTTTAGGAAAAGTGCTTGTATACACTAGTTCCAATGCAATAAATTATAGTTATTTAATATTTTAAAGTCATCCATTGTCATATTTTTACTATTGAAGCAACCCTCTATAGTATCATCCTCCATAATTTGAATTCCATTAAGCTTAATATGATCCCTTAATACTATGTTAGAATCTTATATTTTGTGTTTGACACATTTCTAGGAATTTTAGGCAAGGTCCTTGATAGGTGGTTCCAAGAAAAATTTAGGTGGAAATTTGTCATAAATAGTACTACCATCATTGAGCATATATGGCATGAGGTGGCTACCAATAAAACTAGGTGGCCATGGACCAAAAGAGGGTTTTACGATGAGAGGAAATGAAAGGATTTTTGATGCAATGTCAATGTAGGGGGGTTAGAGAGTGAGCCTCATACTATTTGATTCATAAATTGTTGTGGATATTACGTTGGACGATTTTTCACAACATATATTATAAATTATACCTAAATATTCAAAATCTACGTTATAAGGGTTTATTTAGCTTTATATCTACATAATTATTATTGTGTATGCATTAAAATTATAATTATTTAGAAAATGAAAATAATGAAATAAAAGAAAACAATAATTTGACACAAGTTATATCGCGGGAAACCATTTTGGGAGAAAACTTAGCTAGGAGGTGAGGTTGCTCTCCTCTCTTTCCCTAAATAGAATTTTTGTGAGAGTAAAACGAAGTAAGGATTGTGGCCAACGGGATATTATAGTGCACAAATATTAGTGTTTCATTGTCTCCCTATTTCTCTTAGATTCTCTACTCATATATGGAATAAATGCACTAAAAAAGAATGGAGTTGCTTTTCCTCCTACTGGCTTGGTTATTACTTAGCCTGAAAGCCTACTAGTGGTTAGGTTTGAATACCTCAACTCTTAACTAGAGATAAAATATGAACTCTTATTGATTCTTCATCATCATGATCACATGGATAGCCCATTTTCCTTAAGTAATGGGCGCTGATGTGGAACCCTCACAAATTATGGTGGAAAAAAACAAAAAGGCCAACTTCTAAATGGCATAAATTTTGGATATGGAATCAAATTAAGGTGATTATTTCACCCTTATAAATGCATATATATTTCTAATAGGGAAAAAGGCTAAAACACCAAAGTGGAAAACTTTTACCCCCAAAATTGTCATTTGATGCCTCAAAATGGTTTCGAAAGGTTTCAAACCCTAATTTTCTAAACTGGCTCCCACCAGTAAAAGTGGTATTTTGAGATGATTCCTACAATTGATATGGATTACAAGATATATTGATCCAATCATGATCAAACCTCCCCATTTTGGGAGGCTTTTGGTCCCTAAAATCTTCTACTGAATGAGGTGAGGAAATTTCCCCTCTAACTTCTATTGGGTGTACAATTTAGCCTTGCTTGGAATACATCCTTTCAACCAAACTTGGAAAAGGTCATGATACTCTTTTCTTATAATTATATACATCTTTTAAAAAATTGTATTATCTATTAAACCTTCCTGAACATTTGGTGCTAAATTCTCTATAGAAGGTAGGGCTTGTTCCTCTTCCTAATCTAGCCTAGAATTATCATATAGTTTCATATTCTCTACACTCACAACTAAGTAAATATATATGTATGATATTATACATGAGTCAATAGGTGTTATATCCCACATTTACTAGTATCTCAAAAGGACCATATTGTAGAGCCTTGATTTTCCTATTGTGACCCTATAGCCTCTCCGTGTTAACCTATAGCCATAATCTATCTCCCACCTTGAATGAATTCTAGGTCATATGATGACCGTGCCTGGAATTATATTTTTCCTATACATTTTATAGTTTCTCTTGTACCTGTATATGGATTTTCCTGATATTTTCTACAATTTTTTCAGCCCTCAAGAAATTCTTTGTAAGATTCTCCATTACTCCTTTCTTCCCATATGAAATATATGAAGGTGAAAGTGGAAAATAAATAAAAAATGTCTCAAATGGGGAATTACCAATAGAAATGTGGATTTATTTGTTATAAGAATGTTGTATATATACTAGATTTTCATTCGAGGTATTTGGATGCTTCTAATTGTAACCCCTCACCAAAGTGTCGTTGACTGCTTTAATTTTCCAATTTATCTGAGGATGGAATGTTGTATACCTCCTTAAATTTTTGTACAACTTCTCCATAATTTAGTCCATAATTCATTGAGAAATATTGTTTCCTTGTTAAAACTTATGCTCCTCAGTATCCCATAGTGCACCTATACTTGTCCAAAGGACAGGATTTTTCCTTCTTACCCACTAATGGTCTTTTTATAGGGCATCAAAACACACATCTTGTTGAACCTATAAAATTCAATGAATAGATATTAATTTCCCTTATTTTTTGTGTTGGTGTCCCGTGATTTGGCAGATTGGTATACCAAATGACAAGGCAACATGGAGCCAGTATTTAAATCCCTAGGACCTAGCCTTCCTAGACTCAGAGAGGGATCTCTCTATTTGTTTGCAAAGGATTCTTTAAAGGGTTGATTTTAGGCTAGTTATTAAGTGTGAGGTTTTCTTGTTTGTTTTTGTTGGGCATAATGATCAAGAAGCGTAGCTAGAATGAGGAAATCTCTAAGTCATTAGGCAATGAAGTCAAAAGGAAGTCATGATAAGTTCATCAATGGATCGGGGAGTATCATAGGGAAAATCTAACTTGGCCAATGGATCTTCAAGTTTTAAGGGGTTTATGAGATGGACATCAATTGTAAGAATGAAAAGTAGGGTAAAGGGAAATTAAGAATCCTTTATCATATGTAATTCTCAACAAAGGGAATTAAATATCACAAAATCATGAAGAGGCAATCAATAGGCAGGTAAAACCATAAATTCTACAATCCACACTTCAGCAAGTAATAATTCAAGACAAACTTTTACAATGAAATATAGAAGGCGAGAAACTCATTTAACTTCTAGTGATTTCACCCTCAAGGACATAAAACACTTAAGACACACATATAACTGGAATCAAAGAAGAGGGAACTCCTAAACATCCTTTATTGTAGATATGAAGATCTCTAAAACAATTAGTTAAGCAAGTAGAAAGGGTATGATCGGAACAAAGCCTCTTTGGCAGACTTTAAAGAATAGTAATTTAGAGAGAGACTTCAAAAAACAGTGTTTAAGTGGAAACAAGTAAGCAGGGAAAACCATAAATCATGCTTGAAACCAACTTTATTCAAATATTTATGAAATAAATAGGCTTAGGGGTGTCCAGAGAGAAATTAAGAATTATCTGAAATGTCCTAGCAGAAGAAAACATTAAGGCAGTGAAGAATAAACAGAACTAAGGTGCTTTCAAAAGACATTTATTAGCCTAAAAATTTTATTTTACCGCAATAAAAAGAGGTGGAAACATAATGAAAATAGGAAATAACAATAACAGATTAGAAGCACTTCACAAACAACCAAGTTCAGTGATCTAGTGATCTAGCCTCCTCCATCAATGAACAAATCTGGACATCCACAATTTCCAAGGCTTCAAATTCTTTTGAAATTTCAAGAGACTATGAATTACTTCAAAGAGTCATCAAATGCCAACTAGATAATAAGTTCAGATACAGTATTTATGTTGCAAATGAGGAGGTGAAGTCTAAGATAGGGTTTGAGTGTCATTTATTACAGAGTAAGTGCATTCCTAACCTTGAAGACCATGGAAGGCTCAAGGCAGGAATATCTGTAGCTACTTTTTTGTTTAAATAACTTATATCTTAACTTCTAAGGAAAAATAGGTGAATGTGTTGACTTTAAGGCTTATTCATAACTTTTACAATAACTGTTTGACAGACAAAATATCTCTGACTCAGCTCAATAATTGCCTAATTCTTTCTTGAAGAAAACAAAGCACTTAGGTGGATAAAAAATATCTTTATGAAGAATAACTGTTGTGAACTGAGTCACTCGAATTTGTATTGGGTTAATCTATCCTTTGTCTGTCTTCAAACTCTGTCTTTAAGCCTTTACTATCTGCTTGGCTAATCTTCTATTTTTTATCCTTTGATAAAGATTAGCTCTTAATCCTTCTGATCTTCCTTTCTTCTACTACTCCTTTGACTGTCTGTGTTTGTTCTTTGTGTAGGGACGCGTTATTTGTGTGTTGGATGGTTTACAATCCATTGATGAGCATGCTTCATCACCTATCAAACCCTGCGAAGCCCTCTAATCTACCTATTTTGGTAATAAGACCCATGGATCATCATATACAGTTTTCATTCTTCTTTTATGGATTGTAGGAGGGCATCTAGACCCTTTTTTCCATCAAAAACCTATAGAAAACACAAATTTTTAATTAAAAACCATGTGGGGTGGGCTTGACTACATTTTTATGAGTTTCAGGTGGTCAAAAGCCGTTAACAGAGGGATGAATGGAGTAGGGGGATGGGGTTCCTAAGGCAGAACTAGGCGAAACTTTGAATTTTTGCACGGAGATGAAAGGTGGTTTAGAGAAACCATAAGTGGTTTATCGTGTGGTCAATAAGCAGTTTGTGGTTTTGGGCCAAACAGATATGATTCCATTAAGAGACTGTCGCGTGGCAAGTGGAAAACCACCGATTTTGTGTGGGTTGGGGGTTATTAAACTCATCGCATCTTTCTACATGATATGCGTTCTAGGCCTTTGGATCTCAGGCGATGAGATTAATGGTGTGGAAAGATCTGAGGAGCAACGAGCAGATTTGGAGGGTGGAGCTCGAGGACAGGTGGTGCAGAATCGTTGGTCAGCAGAATTTTAGTGGAAGGTGGGCCCTGGTGTGGGCTGACATGGAGATCTTTGTCAGGTAGGCAGGGGGTGAAAACAATGTGGGATAAGGTCGGAGATGCGGCAATCGTCGAATTGGGGTCCAGGGCCCTAGATCGACGATGCGGATGAGTTGATCAAAGGTGTGGGAAAAATGGGAAGGAGGGGTCCCATTTTTAATATTTTTCAAAGGTCTGGGTGTTATACTAAAGTTTGGAGGGGTTTTAAAAAAAATAAAGGGGCCAAAGTATATTTAAATGGGGAAGGGGCTTAAGAGATAGCGGAGGGCGAGGTTATATGGGAGCAAAGGGACTAGGGCTTTAAGCAGAGAGGGGCTTAAGGCCTATTTTTTACAAAGAGCAGGTTTTATACATAAAAAAGAGTTTTATGTAAAATTAAAAGATCTGATAGGATAAAATTTGGTTTTAAACAATGAAAAAAGAGGGTTTTTTGCATTTTTTAATATGTTTTTAAAGGAAACATGATGAAATGAAGGGGGCTGATGAAGGCTTTGAGGAAGGGAAAAAGTGGCATTTTCAGAGGAAGAGGTTTATGAATGAGGGTACGGGTGATGAAATGAGGAAAATAGGTCAAATGAGAAAATCCCCTTTTGCAGTTGTGGGGGCAGAATTTTTAGGAGGCAGAGAGCAAAAAATAATGAAAAATAGTTAAACTTAGGATGATGAAGGCAGTGAGATTTCTAGAACTCACAATATTTCTCAAATGTTTTTTCTATAAATATAGGATCTAAATTTAGTCATATTTTGATATCAAAAAAAATTACTGATGACTAACAGTGGCTCCACTTGGGGAGGGCAGCTTCCTTTTGAGGTGTCTAGAACTTTCAGTTTATCAATCTCTGAGTTTTTGCAGACTAGTGGCCTTTCCATTGGGCAGATTTTCTTCTTTCATTTCACTTGTTGATAATTCTTTTGAAGTGAGAATATCAGTAATCTACAACATGTGATTCCCTTTTAACAACTTTTCTACTTACCCACCTACTTTTCCTAACATTTTCTCTTCTTTGAGTGCACTTGAACTGGCAAACTCTTAGCATTTTATTTTTGAAAACAGAAATGAACTATCTACTTCTATCCTTATTTCTTCCAAGAGTTCAGATTAAACTAATGAACTCTTTTTATTCTCCACCTAAAACTATTTTAATTGCCAAGATTAAGTTGTTTGGAAATCTTGATTCTGTAAGTATGGTTCAAATCAGGATTAAACAGTCTAACTTACCATGGTTGTGGCATTTGGAACAAGCTACACAGAAACATTATTTTGTATAAAAAGTAACTTAGAAAGGTAAGGATGTGATATATCATTTGTAATGCATCTTTATCTTCCTCTTTAGTTCAGTTTTGAGCATGTGGAACCAGGATCTTTTATTCCATAATATATCTATCTTGATAAGTCAAGTTTTGAAATAATCTTGACAATGATTGTTTTCACTAACTTATCAACATAAATTTAAAGCATGTTCAGCCATGATTAGGCTAGATAACTAAACAAGATATTATTTTGAATCAGTAGTGGCCTTTAGGCTTGCACACTTTTAGTAGTACTGTTTTTTGGTATGGGGCTATACCTCTTTTGAATTTTTCCCTCTTTTTCCTTCATTTCATTATTTTTGTATTTTTTTTCTCAAGATTTTCTCATGCAATGTTTATATACAATGAATGAAAGCTTTGAAGCTAAGATTCTTGATAGAAATAGTGTTTGAGTAGCCTACGATTGACAAGACCTCCAAATAATTCTTCTCCATTCAGCCCTTGTAAAAAGAAAGCATTATGACCCCTAATTGAGTGAATGATGTAAGGCCCTTTCCACAAATTCTCAAATTTTCCATGTTTACCTTTGTCTTCCCTTCTAGAATCCCATTTTAAGACTGTATCTCCAATTTGGAAATTGCTTGCTTTATTTCTTTTGTCAAATATCTTCTTGATGCTTTCTTGAACTATTTGTGTCCTTTTGTACACTTCCTCTCTTGTCTGTTGTAAATGAATAGTTTGATTCAGCCTTCTCTGCATGTCATTTTCTTTTGATTGCACTTCTTGGAGGAGTTTCATGACTGGAACTCCTAAGGATGTTGGGAAGACTGCATATATGTCCTATACCAGCTGATAGGGGGACATATTTATTGATTTCTTGGTGGTTAGCCTATCAGGCCATAATGCATGAACCAACTTGCTATGCCATGATTTATGATTTTGATCCAACAATCTTTTGATAATGTTGATCAGGCTTTTGTTGGAGATTCAGCAAGTCCATTTCCCTGAGGTTAGTAAGCTGTGGAGTGTCCTAAGGTGATATGGTATTTATAGCAGAATTCAACCATTCTTTTGGATTTGAAGGCAGCAACATTGTCTGTAATGATCTTTCTAGGACAACCAAATTGGGACAATATGTTGGTCTCAAGGAATTTGATAATGATAGAGTCAATATCATTTCTAGAATGGATAGCTTCTATCCACATGGTGAAGTAATCAGTGGTAGTAAGGATCCACTTATGTTGGGCAGATGAGGTTGGGTGAATTTATCCAATAAAGTATAAACCCCATTGCTGAAAGGGAGCCTCAACATTGATGGAATGCAAAGGTAAAGGTAGGAGTTTTCTCTTGCCATCAAAAATTTGACACTTATGGCAAGTCATGACTAGTTTTTTGGTATCAAGGAAAAGGGTGGGCCAGTAATAGCCGGGTCTAAGAATCTTGTTTGTTATGGTCTTCTAGTAAATATGGCCTCCACACTCTCCCTCATGCAGCTCATGCATGATTTTTTCCTACATCATTTTCAAGTAAACATTTAAGCAGTATGCCAACAACATTTTTCCAATATAACACTCCATCTAAAATGAAATAATTTAAAGCTTTCTGTTTCAATAATCTAGCTTTAGTCTTTGATAAAGAAGAATGAGTATTAAGATAAAGAAGCACATAAATGATATCAGCATACCAAGATGAATTAAAAAAAAAATTCTTCAATGCATGGAGCTGTAAATTCTTCCTGTTCTTCTTAAACATCAACCATATTTATATCTAATGCTTGGAACTTTGATTCTTCCATGAGTTTTGCTAATCCTTGTCCTTTAATTAGCTTTGTGGGCCTGATTTCTAAATAATATTCCAAGATAATAGCAATATATTTTCCCCTTTTACCATCAGGGTCTTGATTTAGAATGTCCTTGACAACTGTATGTGGGACAAAAGAAATGATATGTGAGTGTAAGATGTAGACTCAGAAATATTTCAATGCTTTTATCAAGGCTAAGGCTTGTTTCTCCATAATTTTATATTTGAGTGGAGCATCTCTTAAGGCTCTACTGAAGAAAGATATTGGTTTTTCTTGGCCCATGTCATTATTTTGGAACAACACTGCAGCAATGGTGTGTTCAGAGGAAAATGAAAAAATGTGGAAATCCTTGGTAAAATCGGGATTGATAAGAACTGGTGTTTGAGTGAGAGCTTGTTTTACCAGTTCAAATGATTGTTTGGATTCTAAGGTCCATTTAACTCCTATTTCTATTTTTAGCATGTTTGTGATATTCCTCAAAAGTTCAGCAAGTTTAGGGATGAACCTTCTCAAAAAGTTTATCTTTCCCATGAAAGATTGCAATTCTTTGAGGTTTCTAGGATGGTTGATTTTCAATATGCCTTCAATCCTTTTAGGATCTACTTTGATTCCTTCTTCAGAGATTATGTGGCCTAGGAGCTTTCCTTCCTGGAGTCCAAAGAGTGTTTTCTTGGGATTCAAATATAGGCCATATTTCCTACATTTCTCAAAAACGTTTCTTACATGGACTAAGTGTTCTTTTTCAGTTTTGGAGAAAACATTGATGTCATCAAGGTAAATGGTTATGAATTAGCCTATGTCTTCTAAATAAGCTATGTCCATGGCCCTTCGGAAGGTGGCCCCTACATTCATCAAACCAAATGGCATTTTAACATACATGAATATACCCTAAGGTGTGGTGAAAGCAGTTTTGTGTTGATCAATTGGGAGTACTAGCACTTGGTTGTAGCCTAAGAAACCATCTAACAATGATACTATTTTAGATACAACCACCTTTTGGAGTATGTGATCCATTTTAGGCAAGGGGTAATTATCTTTCAGGGAGGCTCTGTTTAGATTTCTAAATTCAATGCAAAGTTTAATCACCGCGGTCTTCTTCCTAATAGATACAAGGCTGGAAACCCACTGTGAATATATAAGGGGAACTATAATCCCAACATCATACATATTTTTGATCTCTTTCTTAACTAAAGTTAATAAAATAGGTTTTATCTTTCTTAGTCTTTGTTTGAAAGGTTTCTAATTTTCCTTAAGAGGAATTTTCTATTGAATAATGCTAGTATCATATGATTTCAGATTTTTGTATCCCCATGCAAACACATCTCCAAACTCTTTGAAAAGTGAAATATATTCTTGTTTCTATGAGTAGGGAGAGTGCTAGATAACTTGATCATTTTAGGTTCATTCATGCTACCTATTTTATGTTCTTCTACATTAGTTTCTGTAGGCTCCATCTTTGGTTTTTTAGTTACATCATTGAAGTCAAAAATCTCTTCCAATGGTGTAAGGCCTCTTGGTATTGTGTCATCTTTGCATTGTAAAACTTCAAGGTCCTTTTGATTTGGTTTGTTAAATAATTCTACCTTATAAAGATGTTCAAACTGGTTTATATCAGCGGTAGAGGACAACTCTGTTTTAGGGGTTTGTTTTTCATTAAAACATTCTTCTTCATGGTTTAAGCTAAGTGTTGGTATAGAAAAATCACTTTCAGAATGAAGAAAATCATCAATGTGTTTATCTCCCTCAAACACTTGCCAATATTTTTCATTGTCAGGGGCTGTAGGCCTATTCTTTACTTTAACACTAAACAATTCATTTATTTCAGGTATTTGATAATTGCTGGCAGCAAAGGAAAACTCATTTGCAAGGTTATATTGAGTTCTAGGGATGAAAGTGAGTTCATATTTTTCAAAAGTTTTCAGGAGATCTAGGGCAACATTCCTATATTCTCTTAATCTTGGGTTTTTGGTTGAATACTCCCCTTTTATTTTCCTAATAATCAGCTCTAAATCTCCTTGGACTGAAATTTTCTTGGCTCCTAAATTTTTGAGCAAATGTAGGCCAAGAAGGAGAGATTCATATTTTGCAATGTTATTGGTGCATGGGAAAACAAGCTTATAGGAATGCCCTTTGTTTGTATTATGTATCCATACACCAGCTCTAGAACTAGCTTTGCTACAAGAGCCATCAAAGCTAATTGTCTAAAGTGTTTCTATCTCCTGCTCACTATCATTTTTCTGTTCAAGGCTGTTAAAGTTTGAGCTGTTATGTTTTTCATTTGAGAGAATATTTGGCTGCTCAAGTGGACTTAACTCTTTTTTATTTTCATCTTCTTGTGTGTAGATTTCCTCTTCATTAAACAAGATAAATGAATCAAGATCTGAATGAATGGAATAAACAGGAGTGTTGTTTGGCCTATCTATGTTGCTTACCATATATTTCATATGAGATTCCATGTATAACCTCCTTGTCTAGTTAAAGACTGCTATGGTAGCATAAGACATGTCCATTTGAAGGTTCCCCTCAAGTTTGGCTCCCCATGATCTGGATAAAAGCATTCCATACTTTGGGGGAATGTCAGCAACAACTATGTCCATAACTAGACCCTTAGTAGGAATTTGTGCCATATTGACACATAAATCCTTGATTATGCCTAAACACTTGACTCTTCTTGAATCAAAGGAATACAGGTCTTTGTAAGGTTTAGTAATTTCTAGGCCTAATCTCTCCATTACTACTTTTGGCATGAGATTGTGAGAGGCACCAGAGTCTAGCATGGCATTGTGTAAGATCTTATCATGTATATTTAAGCTGACATAGAATGGAGGGATCGTTCCTTCTTGGTATTTTCCTTCTACTTTAGGACCAAACAAAAATTATGGTTTATCATCTGTCAAGTTTAAAGTATCAATATCATTTCCTATATTCAAGGCTTTCAAAACTTGATTTTTGTATACATCCTAGGTTACTAGTTCAGCTAAAGGTATGCTAATTTTGATCTTGGAAATTTCTCCCACAAGGCTGAATGGCACTAGTGTTTTTGACATATTTACAACTGTTTTGTCAATCATAGTCTTTTCAGCAATTATGATTTGCTGAGTTATATTAGGATTTTTATTTTGGACAGATTTCTCAAGGCCACTAGCAGAAGTATTAGGGCAGCTTGGGTTAACACTTGGCTGACTGGTTTTGTCTTTGTTTAAGTCAGTTTTTTTAGCCATAGTGTAAGAACTATTTGTTGTCTTTTTAGGAAGGCTTTATGAGGTATTCCCAACAAAAATTTCTGTGTTTTTATTCCTGGAGGTCTCTTGGTTCTTTTTTCTTTAATATCATATTATTTGTGGACCTCCATTATAGCATTTTCAAACCCAAATTGGTAGTCTTCAGAATCCTCATGATTGTTTACAGTTTGTTCTAAGGAGAAGAATCCTTGTTCTTCTTCAGTGAGGAAAGCATCACCCTCACAGTCAGATCCTATTAAATTCACATTATTTTCTTCCAACCTTTCAGTCTCCCTTTCTTCTTCTTGATCTACATAGTTTTCTTGAAAAGGAGGTCTAATTTTTTTGTCATTATCTCTTTGTCTATTTTGAATAGGGTCTCTTCTGAAATTGGGATTTCTATTTCTATTTTGGGGATTGATTTGGTTCTCTCTAGGAGGAAATTTATCATTTAAGTTTATATTTTCCAGCATTATTTCCATTACCCTTACTAAGTTATCAATTTTGGCATCAGATGATGAGGTTGATGCCATTGTTTCATCTTTGTATGTAACTCTTTTTTCTGATTTCAACCTAGCTCTTTTCTCAATCAGATTTTCTTCTACACTTATAGCTCCCCTCTACATATCTTCTAAAGTCAAGGGGTCTCTTTCTCTTAGCTGGTAGGCCATATCCAGATCAAAGCCTTCAGGAAATTTTTCTAAAGCTAAGCCTAGTGGAGGTTCCATGTTTGGGGTAAGTGCATTGTAAACACTATTGAATCTAGTACAATAATCCTGGACACTTTCCCCAAAATTTATTTTAAGGTTGCTATATTTTGAAAGGATTTGGAGAGGGTACCTTTTAATTTCCCATTTGTTTATGAATGTTTGGTATAAATAAGGGAGATCATTTATTCTATTAGGAGTTAAGCTTTTAAACCATTTTTTGGCTTCTCCTCCTAAAATTTGGGCAAATATTCTCATCTTAATGGTCTCTTCTTCTATTTCCATGTAATCAAAACCATCATCCATTTTATCTACATGTTGTTGGGCAGTAGTAGATTTAGTTCCAGTGAAATGGGGAATTCTGGATTGATACTCATTTGGCAAAGGAACCAGAGGTTGTGGTAACACTAATGGGTCATAAGATATGAATTCATAACATTATGTATTATAGAAACAAATCGATACAAAATAGTGAGGCATAAATCATTTACAATGAGGAAACAAGCCTCCCAAAAGCAATCACTCCCAAATATGAGCTATTGTTACAATAAAAAATGCCAGAGAGAAACTACAGCGCAGTCATATTAAGCATAACTACAACTAGAGATGATAAAATGATATAAAAATACTGATATAGGCCCCAATAGAGTCTATAAAAACAGATCTCAACACTAGATCAGCTTTCGAAGACAACCCAAGAGGGTTTTTGGAAAACGCACCCAATGTGCCAATCTAAGCTACAACCCTAGGGCTGAAGGTATCCCGCAACAATAGAAATCAGAACATATGGTTGAAAATGATGTATAAAACTATATATCTTCTCCAATAGATCCTCCAGATGAAAGCATGGCTCCTCCACTTAAGAGATCACCTCCCATAACAACCACTGCAACCACCCCTTCAACTCCTCCCTAAAATAACACAGATCTGGGATGAAACTATATTGTAGGGGATAAATACTCATTATCTTGCTGCTAAATGTGTCAATAAATCTCAAGGGGCTTCTTTACAGGCTTTCCAATGGATGGAAATCATCCTCCATTGCAAAACTAGCTCTGAAGACACCCAATCTAATTCTCCACGGCTGCACCCTGCAACACATCACAATATTCTGCAGAAACTACATTGATGAAGAAATCTGAAGCTTGGCCCTAAGCCTAAGTGTGGAAATGAAGTGAAATACTCCTCCAAGAGGCCTCTCAAGGAAAGATATGGGATTCCCACTCGAGAACACCCAATGCTAAACAACACATCAATCTCAACTAAACAACTGAAGAATGCAAGAAGTCTAAATAGACCACATACAAATAATAATCCAAAACATGAAAAATATGGCTACCATACTCTTCCTTATATACGTTATGAGATTCCTTACCCTTTGCCCCACTCAATTAGGTCACTTCCTCCATGCAATCAATCTCCCTCCAAAACTGTGTTATTCCTCATTAAATGTCCACTTCTCCATAACAACATTGTTGATTTCGTCAAATTAATTTGACCTATTCAACATGTTCCAACCCCTGTTCACACTCAAAGGTGCTTCATTTAGCTGCTTAGATGGTCTCCTTTCACACTTGAAGTGTTTTTATTTTTTATAAAGAAATTTATGGGCCTCCCTACCCACTTATTCACCTACCATGTGACAAAATAATTTATAATATTCCATTTAGCTAAAAGCTAAATTTTAGGAATATTACAGTCCTCCCCTCCATAATGTTTCTCATCCTCAAGAAACTGTAGAGGTGGAGAAAAATCCTCCCCTCCTCCTCTTGTGGCCTCCTCATTAAATAGTCTCCAACGCTTCTTGAGATGTTCTACAATAATTCTGTCTCCCAATGGTTTCTCCCAGCTGTGCAAGTTGGCCTTTGGTGGTTAAACCAAATGGCTCTCATCATGAGAAAATGGAAGGTCTATATGGAAACCTTCTTTCTATCCAATGGCCTCTTCAAAGTAGGAGTGACAACAAGCATAGTGGATCTCATGCCCAATGAGTGACTCCCATCTCCATGCTATCATCCAAATGGAATGAATCACCTTCCAACATGGTAATTCATAGAAAATCTCCTCCCAAATGTTCATGAGAGGTATCTTCCAAGTACTCCAATCAATCATATGTATCACCTCATAAAGAAACAATTGATCTAATCTAGTGGCCATATTATCTTCCATACTCCTCTTGAATCATGTAGCATAAAAGGCATGGGAAATTTCATCCCCAATGGACACATCCAACCAATGTGCCTTCCCTCCAATCATGTTCCCAACAAGGATAAGCACATCATCAACATAAGGAATCACAATCAAAGTCATGCTAGCTGCCATGTGTAGTAAAGGAGAAGGAAAATTGTCCCTCATGTGCAACCAGCATAGTTTTTCTCCTAGCTGCCAAAGAATATGATATAACAAGTGTTTCACCGACCACTTGTTCGTTGCCACATTCTTCTTGCATGCTTGGAGAAGGTGTATGATTTTTTGTGTCAATGAATTACACCATGAAGAATACATCATCTCCCCAAAATATTCTATGGAATGGCCAACATCATCATTTCTCATGACCCCAAGTAACCCATGAAGCCAATAAGAAAGAGTGCCCCTTCTTGGAGAAATTCCCTACATATGAGTGGTAATAAAATGCAAGTATATTGTAAATATATCATGATGCTCAGAAATACAATCCTTACCATACACTTGGTTCAAACTAGTGAGGTAGCTCATGGATGAGATCCCTCTCACACCCAATGAGTAAGGAGGTGGTGATGATAACTCTTCCCAAGAGTTATGTTCCTCCTCATCCTCCAAACAATACATGCACTTCCTCATATGATAGTGCATATCCTCTTTGAATTCTTCCCATATGAATCCCTCCAAAATAGTATGGCATGTTCTAATGAAACCAGTGGGATTGTTAAGTAAGATCTCATAGGCTGCATGCAATATTTTTTATTTTAGCTTTGAGGCTCTAGCCAAGAATATCTTATCCTGATAAAATATGATCCCATCTCTCACTATATATCCTCCATCTGAAAATTGGTCATCAAGTATCCTACATGTAAAGAGATCCTTGGAGTATTCCACTAATATTTGGGATCTCCAATAAGGATCCAAACACTCTAATGACAGAGCTTCTGATCTATACTATGTAGCCCCTGTCATGTGGTTTCCTTCTTCCTTGACATCTCCTATGCCAAATTAAAGCACTAGTATGCTGCTAACATGTTCCTACTGCCCCTCCTATAGTTTCTCATGCTCAAGTGAAGGTTGAAGCTTTTGGAGGCTAGTCTTCCATAGGAAGCTATCACCTCTCCAAAATATCCCAAGTCTAGCCAATGCATGCATGAGTGGCCACCCTCTTCTAGCAAATGGGGAATATTCCTCCCCATGTAAAAGTATCCTCCGGTCCTCCAATGCCATGGAGTGGTTTCCTTGCACCATGATGGTGCCATCCTCCAACCCAAAAACATCTTTTCCCAACGCGGAATAGTTGATGAGAGTGGGTAATGATGATATTGAGAGAATGTCCCCTTCCTCCTTTAATCTACCCAAGAATCTCTACGTTGTGCCAAATCCTCCCAAGGTTCTCACCCCTCCTAGATCAATGAGTGGTGAGGTGTCTCTCACCTCCTGGTATGGTGGCCTTTCGGGTGGAATGCCTCCATGTAATGAGACATCAAAGTCTAAAGTAGACTATATAGGTGAGTGGAAGGATTTGTCCCTCCTTTCACTACGCAAATCATTCTCCTTCTTCTATATATAAACCCCTTGAAATAAAAAAGGGTGCATGCTCCCCATCCTCTGATGATCATCCACCTTTTCTTCTCCTCCTTTGATCAAGTTCTTACTGCCCATCACTATTGTCACATGTTGCTCCTTTGGAACCTTTTGCAAATATGCAAAAGCCCCTCTAACTGAAGCAATAGATTCATGGCCATCCCCATGTGGTGATGATTCCCCTCTTGAAGTGACAATGTTTTTACTTCTTCTCTACTCTTCCTGCTCATTAACATTTGAGAATACCTCATCAACAATGAGAGACCCTAGATCTTGGTATTTACTTGAAGGAGGAACCTTCATGTCTTCCATTTGAGAATAAAGCTCTTCCTACAATGGGGATCTTGCCCTTTTCAAGGTATCATACATGGTTTTATCCCCCTCAATAGAAATATGAAGTGGAGTTGGTGCAATGGATCTTTCCAACTCATGCAAGGGTTTTGAATGTTTATGTTTTGCTAGCTCAATCAAAGATGTTTCAAATTTATTTACATCAAATCTCTTCACTAATATCTTAGTGAATCTTGCATAAGTAGCTATATTTGCATGATTAAATGAAGAATTTTCATAAAACCACCAAGTATAAGCCTTACCTTCAAGATACAGTGTTGCTATCCTAAGGGCTTCCTTTTCTGAAACTTGATGTAGCTGCAAATATGAGTCTAGCTTCTCTATCTAATTCTTAGTTGTGCATTTAGATGATTCATCAAAATTTGGTAGAAAGAATCTACCTCTTCTATTTCTGTTGTGATTGTTGGGCCTTCTATTCTCCTTGAGTTGGAAAAACCCTTGGAATTTTAAGTGCTCCTTGAATCTCCAAGATTGAGATTCATACTCCTAAAGATAGTCACCCAAAGTCTCCTCCTTTGGTGTATCTTCTTCCTCCATCTCTCTTGTTGTAAATCCAGACATAAAATTGTAATGCAGATCATAATGTGTGGTTGCATGCTCACACCAATCATGTAAAAATCTAGGGCTTGCTTCATATTCAAACCCCCTTGGAGATTCCCTACACATCTCCCTTCTCATCTTCTTGATATCTCCCTTGATGCTCTACATAGTTTGAAAAAGAAGCTTTGAGAGCCCCTCTTCCTCCCTTCTCCAACTAGTGGAGTCTTGTCTTTTTTTCTTCTGTACATCTCCTCTTCTTGAGAGAAGCTTCTCCTTATGGTTACATATTGGCTGAATGCACAGACTGAGCCAAGATTATTCTTTGATACCACTGTAATACTCCCAAATGGGAAATGTTATAGGTCATTTGGGCACCATTCCCAATGAATTGGTTAACTGGGCATCATCTCTAGGACCAATGATCAAGGGTCTATCATTCCCTATCATTTCAGTTGCTACATGCCCTAAGACAAGAAACAAGACAAATCAAGCAAGACTTTCATCAAGCAAAGGTTTCCATGGTTTGAAGCTTATTATATGAATATGAGAGCTCACCAACGCAGGCTCTAAGGGGCATAAGTGCATTGCATATGCAGAGAGCCCCATGCAAGGCTACTCTACAAAGAACTTCCCGACATTCACAAGTGTGTTGGTCACATTGGGAGTGAAATTCTCATTGTTACGGAATCTCCTTTTGGCCAGTGCCTTCTAGAAGAGTTCATAAGTGTCAAGCTTCAGATCCAAGTGTCCATTTGACATATACATGAATGGAAACATGTCTTGCCTATTTTTGGAAAGCTATTGATTGCAAAACAACCTACAGTTCATCTATAAATTGAACACAGATCTAAGTGTTTGAGAAGGAAGAATTTAAGTAGAGAAATGTTGGAGAGTTTTCAATTGAGAGCTTGGTTTGTAGAGCTACTACTGGAGAGATTTATGTTGTGATGAGACTTGGGAACTGCACTAGAAGGTCACTCCAAATTAGTCACTAGGTTGTAACCTCTCCTTCTATTATCAATAAAGAGTACTTCTTGTTTTTCCCTACATGCATCTATGTTAACTTTGATTTTCCATATTGTAATATCTTGGATGAATGTATTTTATGCTTTACTGATTTAGCTAACTATCTTGAATAGATATCTATATTATTGCATCTTCTATTGTTTCAGTGTTCTTTCTTGCAGGAAGTATTCAACCAACGAACCGCTTGAATTTGAAGCTGTAGCAGAAGTGATAGAAGGAGTCATTTGGAAGCGACTGAAACAAGTAAGCCTCCAATCCTCTCTATGTATCTGTTCTGAGTTAGGAGAAATGGTAGTATATTCTTTCACCTATTGTTATAAACTAACACCCATCTAGGGAAGCGTAATTTATCTGTAGATTACAATTCTGGCCCAGCAAACTAGCGACTCCGCTGGGGAGAATTTATCTTAGTTTTAGGTGTTTTAGTCTCTGATTTGATTTGTAAATCCACCTAGTATTTATTACACATAAATATTACACTTTTTAAAACCTTAATTTGCAAAAATAGTGAGCCAAACAGTAGTATTTTTCCCTGCCTAATGCGCTAAATGCACCCTTAGTTAGGGCATAGTGCTTTGCAGAGCACAGTCTCCCTTCCAAGCCTGCATTGCAGAGCACTGTCTCCCTTTGGAGACTGCGTTGGCTCTTGAAAGGGACCAAATTCCCTTGAATCTGACTTTGCAATTTGCTTCGGTTCTGTTTGCTGCTGTGTTCTGAAAAGTTTGATGCTCAATTGACCATTTATTCTATATACTTCTTCCTCCTTTGACTGAAAATTTGTTCAATGTTTGTTTAGAAAAGTTTTTATTTATCATTGACAAGTTTATTTCAAAGTATTTTTTATGGTCGCATTAAGAATCATTTTCTTTTGAAATAGGAAATTGTCGTAAAATCTTCATTTGCTTGATAGGAGAAATTGTTGTTGAAATCCTGATTTTTCCTTCAAAAGAGAAATTGTTGTTTGTATTCTTTGTTTCTCGAAAGTAAAAAGCATTTCAATTATTGATCTAGTGCACCTAGTTTCCTTTTTGCATTCATAAAATTAGGGAAACTGAAAATATAAACTTGCATTTGCAT
The DNA here is from genome assembly GCA_034641835.2 of Pinus albicaulis. Taxonomy (NCBI): domain Eukaryota; kingdom Viridiplantae; phylum Streptophyta; class Pinopsida; order Pinales; family Pinaceae; genus Pinus; species Pinus albicaulis. The sequence continues at coordinate 1,264,550,316 of CM076581.1, forward strand.
GTAGGATTGTGTGTTTTTTGCAAAAGGAACATTAGGAAATTTGCATTTAGTTTGTGATCCATTGATTTTGTTTTTGTTCATTGATTTGTTTGCTCACAAATTATTTGCTCTTTTTCCAACAAACTACCGTTCTCTTCCCTTAGTAGTTGGGCTCTTCATTGAAAAAGATGAAAGTAAAAGTTTTTTTATCATTCTTAGCTTGCATTTTAGGAATTTCATATACATCATCATGGTGAATCTGAAAGGCAAATTGTTAAGCAAGATCAACATAAAATAAATCTCAATTTACTTAACAACACATTGGAACATTAACGATAACATTTAGAATGTCTAGGCTAGAGACATGTTCGAGCATCGTAAAACATAGCAGCTATCGTTAACTTGTCTGCAATACATTCCAAGTGTGATACCTCACTCCACGTACGTAAGTATATCGTATCTCATCCACGTAATCTCGGGTATATCGGGTGGTGTTATAGTACGATAAGTATAAAGGGATGCTCTCACTGTGTGGTTTCGCATCAGGCAGCACTAATACGAACTTGGTCCTCCACGTACCTTTAGGTATATTTGGGAGGACAAATTTTAGGTGCTATCCATCCATAGTGAACCGATTCGGCTACCTTGAAATTGTGATACACTGAACACAGCATTCGGGGAGATTACCTACCCATACTTCTTGGTTCGCCAGGAGGTATTATGCAGTTCATAGTTTCTTGGTAAACTCTTTTGCCTAACATTACCCTCTTTTTGTTTATTTGTTTTTGTTTAACATAAATCAGTCATTGTGGAAGAACAAAATCCTTTCCCCTGTTGTTCACGTAGACATCACTCTATCGAAACCAGTACCATCAGTACCTCTGGTGAAGCATCATATTCCCATATACCAGAGTTGGCACAATATGTTTCTACAAATCCTGGTTTGTCTATTGTTGTCGAGACAGAGTCCTCACAGCTACCCGTGGTCATGGTCCATCCAATCATTGAGACCATACCTCCCGAACCCAATGTTGTTCAACTGGAATTTGATCCGGATCCCATTGTGCTTTAGGGGTCAGCTATTATTGGTCAAACTAGACATCATCCCCAGGACCAATGAAATAGGGTCTATCATCCCCTTATATTTCAGTTGCTATATTCCCTAAGTGGAGAAAATCTTTATCTCGAAGTTGAACAACCAGAAGTTGTTCCTACCTTGGTCACCCCACAAATTTATGTAGCTATTGAAACTCCTATATCATACAATCAACTATTTGAAATATATTTTGGGCTTGACGGTGAAGTTCTTCCTCCTGGTTTAATTGTGATTGAAGAAATATCACAAGACGAGACACCTTTAACTCCAACTCATTTTCGTTAGGAGCTTTACTTGTACGAGTCTTTTCCTCAATCACCTCCCTCTACTTTTGTTGATCCTGTTTCACTTTCAGTTCCCGTATATTCTATATGGTATACACTCATTCATTTGACCATGGCTGAAATAACATCCCATACTTAACCATCTATTTCAATTGTGACAACATATTTTTTTGCTTCATCTTGGATGTTTTGTCCATTTACTTCACCCATGTCATCATTTGGAATCCTATCTGGTTCCTCTCCTTGGTGGATAGTGATACCACATCTGTTACCCTCGGACATTCCTAATTCAATGAAAACCCTGGAGAAGACCCGTCAATGCATCTTATAACTTATCATTTATGGTTCTCATCAAACTCCTTAAATGATGATTATGTTAGACTACGTCTTTTCCAGAGCACACTCACTACTCCAACTGCACAATGAGGATGGTTCTTTTTTTGTGTCAATCATTAAAAAATGAAACAAATTTATGAGGATGGTTTTTTTTTTGTTTCAACCTCATTAAAAAATGAAACAGGTTCCAATGAGGATGGTTCTTTTTCTATGTTAACCTCATTAAAAAATGAAACAGAGTCTTGAGGATACTTCTTTTTTATTGTGTCAACCTTGTTAAAAAATGAAACAAGTGCCTATGAGGATGGTTCTTTTACTGTGTCAAACTCGTTAAAAAATGAAACAAATCCTCCCTTATAATAAACGTTCATTCCATCCAACTATCAATAACTAATATTCTACTTAAGTGAATGAAATGAAGCTTGGGGGGCATCTTCTCTTGCAGGGGGCATTCAACATGTGCTCTTTTAGGGGACATTCAAAACATTCTTACTAATTGCACGCAATCGACCACTGAAGTTCGAGGGAAAAATCAGGTTCATAGCTCCAAAATTCAAATGGTAACTATGGAATGGTAAAAATGAATAGTGAAACTACTTTATATAGTCATTTAATTGTTTGCAAGTTAAATTTATTGCTATGACTATAGTTTTATTATTATTTTATCATGAAACAGGTATTTTTAATCCATTTGATGTTGTTCTGAACAGGAAATACAACTGATGAACAGATTAGTCGTGCAGATTTGTTTTAAGAATGATTTGACCAAAAAGCATACTTTTTCTCCTTATTTTTCGAGCTTTGTTAAAAATGAAAAAGGATTTGAAGCGCACTTTTATCTCTTTTTCAAGCTTCGATAACAATGAAAAAGGAACCCTGGAGTCTTCTTTTCGCTCTTTTTAGACTTAGATAATGTGAAAATATTGCCAGGCACTTATCATTTAGAGCTTGTTAAAGTAAATGAATTGATATCTACTCAGTATAAGTTTAACCCTTTTCTGGACTGAGATGGATTATTAACAAAAAAGGAATACCTTGGTTAAACATGACCAAAGAGGTTCTTTCAGATATTATTTTTACACTTTTTCGGGTCTGAGAGACAAATTTATGAAAAAGTACTTTTGGAGTTCGCTTTCGTCCTCTTTTTCAGGCTCCCTAAATATGAAAAAGGATCGAGAAATCACTGTCGTTAAGCTCATTAAAACATAAAATAGCAATGGGCTTGTCTATCATGGCAAGAATCTAGTTTCATTCATCGTTAGACTTGTTAAATTATTAAATAGTGATACTTTATTCGCCTGAAGGGTTGAATTATAGATCAAGAAAATGTTATCCTACTCAAGCTTGTTAAAAAATAAAGAGGTACTGGTCGACAAATGACAGGGAAAATTTTGGAAAAGCAAGTAAAGTTTCTTTTCAGTAGCAAGTCGTTCTTGAACATGACACTTCTTTCACTCCATGTCTATGACTATTTGGTTTGGGCAATCATCTTGATGGTTCATTCACACCTATGGTTCATCATACATTCACTTCGGTTTTGGGTCAATGCTGCCAACTCATCACAGTTTCGCCGATATGTTCAAGAGAAGTCATCAAGTGATTAAAAATTCATCCATTTGCAATACTCGTAAACCTTCATTTTCATGACCGTCATCCCTGAAAATTGCTATATCAAGTCATACCCTTGTCTCTGAAATCAGTAACTCTTGTTTTGCAATAAGGTGACTTCCTGTCGACAATAAATCAATATCTAGGAAGTTCACTTAGAAACATCAGATTCCAATACCATGAGGCTTATTACAGCATCAACAAGATCCTCGCTTCTAGACTTTTGACTGAAATATTTTGTTTGGCGTTCGACATCAAATCATATATTCACGCCTTACGAAATGTACTATAGTACCTTGAGGGCCATTGACATTAATGGTGGTTCTCTTGCATTTGTTAATAGCTCACATCATTGGCTAGTAATCAAATGATGTCTTTCCATGTTCGACGACAAATTATATATTCACATCGCTAGACTTATACCCGAATGATCGAGTGAATGAGATAAGAAGACCCCAGATCTAGTTTCAGCCATCCAGGCTGCGATTTCAAGATTATTGTACACATCATCTGTATGGTGACCTTACATACAGATTGTCATCCAAACATGGGCCAATATCTGTCGGCGTGTCTGCATTTGGGCAACATTCCAATGTAGATGACTTTTTGAATTATGTACATGTTATTAGATTGTTTTATGTGCTGACTATGGGAATGCCTACCCTCAGCAATTATGATCAATAGAGGATATATCATGATGAAATGTATTGTAAGATTGATGCAGGTGACCATTCCGATTTGTTTCTAGGCTCATCATAGTGTAAAGCATCTCAATCAAATGTTCGTATTATTTGGATCTCATGCTTTAGGGGGCAATTTTTATAGGTAAATTGGGCACCATTCCCAATGACCTGCTTAACTGGGCATCATCTCCAGGACCGATGATCAAGGGTCTATAATTCCCTATCATCTCAGTTTCTATATGCTCTAAGACAGAAAATAAGACAAATCAAGCAAGACTTTCATCAAGAAAAGGTTTCCATGGTTTGAAGCTTATTATATAGCATATGAGAGCTCACCAACATAGGCTCTAAGGGGCCTTAGTGTGTTGCATATGCAGGTAGCCCCATGCAAGGCTGCTCTGTGTTAGGGTCCTGTGATTTGGTTGATTGGCAAGCTAAATAACAGTGTAACATCAAACCAATCTTTGGAGCCCAAGGACCTAGCCTTCCTGGACTCAGAGAGGTCTCTCTCTATTTGTGTAAGGGATGCATGTGTGTTGTGCTTCTTATGTTTCCGATTTTAGGCTAGTTATGAAGTAGGTGTTTGGTTTTGGTTTTTAGGTTTGTGAGGGATGAAATAATCAAATACTAAGATAGATAAGAAGATTGTCAGATTAATTGGGCTATGGGGTCGAAAAGGTCAAGAAAGCTTTCAGATGGTGATACAAGGTTGTTGAAGGGCCAATTTGATCGAGGTAAAATGGATCTTTGGTAAAATGAAGTGGGATGGACAGTAATTTTGTGAAGAAAAAATGATTTAAAACACAAATGAGTTCAATAGCTGACATAATCATGGTAGGGCTAACCATTAATCATGAGAAATGTAACTATAAACTGATCGATGCATAGAAATAAACATTCAAGCCATGCATAGAGATATATGACTCTCTAACTTTAGGAAATGGCTATCAGACCTTGGGGAAATACATTTAAGACAAACAAACAACTCAAATCACTATGAGGAAATGCCTAAGCATAGTATTTCAAACTATTGGGCACTTTGAAGCAAGATTGCATAGTTTTAGGCAAAGGGCAAGATCAGTACAAGACCTCTTTGGTTCAACAAATGACAATCTAATAATCAAAGAAAGGTTTCAAAGGTGGAGCTATGACTAGCCATGAGTAAGCAGGGCATACCGTGAATCATACTTAGCATGTATAAAACCATAAATGAAACAAGTAAACAATTCCTTCAGTTATCAAAGAGCAATCAAGGATTCTTTAATATGACTAAGGAAGAAGAAAACATAGAAGTCACAAAGAAACATGAAATTTGAGGTGCCTCCAAGGGCATGTCTCAAATATATTCTCTAATATTTTATAGCAATCAAGAGCATGAAATATGAATTAAAACTAAGAACACATAACAAAGAGGGACATTATACCATTCTACCAAGTCAAGGAATCCAACAACAGTCCTCTTTCATCATCCAAAAGCACTCAAGAAACTCTCCAATGCGTAAGACAAGTATTTCCTCCAAGCTTGTATAACCATGTATTGCTCTTAAATCATCAATTCCAACCTTTTTTACAATGAAATCCTTTGGAATATATAGGCCAAAGTGAGGAAAACATCCTAGTGCAACTAGCAAGCTCATTAGCTCCTCAAAAATATCTTAATTTGTCTTTGAGGCTTTGCAAAGCCAAGGCACAAAATATCTAATAAAATATCTCAAAAATTGCTAAAAATGGAAAATATATCGACTTTTCCCAACTAACCATGCACAAAAATAGCTAAACGCACATGAGGAAAAGTCATTTTAGAAAGGTACATTTTTCACAAAAATACTTAAGAAATATATCAGCAGAAAGTCCTCCGTCTTGCGGGCAACTTTTGGATTCCTTCCCGATGTCAAAACAAGGCCCGTGATGGCTCGATGGAAAGCTCTAAATGTCTATTTTCTGAATATGCTTATTTTTATCCAAAATAATCACTATAAGTCCCTCAAAAACTGTCATGTGTGTAAAAAACCAAAAAATAGACTTTGCTGATAAACGGGGCAGAGTGTGGAAAAAGCGAGTGTTTTTCGCCATTTTGAGGGAGCAAATCATCTTCAATTGTTCTGAAAATCACTGAGTAGGTGCCCATGAAATTATGGAATATAATGATTCCATTTTCATCCCTTGAGGATGCCTCAAATAGAAATGGAGATTGCCCATGTTTTTAAGGAAAAAACCTAAAAATGAGAAAAAACCAAAACTTGTTGAATTTTTCCCAATTTCGGAAAGCACGACCATCAAGGGTTTTCAGAAACATGCTGAGAAGCTGAGGCCAAAATTTGGAGCTTTGAGGTGTATTTTTTCATTTTTGGTCCCGGGCTCCTCCTTTGAGATTCTTTGAGCTTTTCCTGTGTGGCCTTCAATTTCCGTCGGGAAAACTAATTGAGCTTCTTATAGTGCCCGTTCATTCTTCTTTGAAGGTCCAAACTTCTATTTTCCTTTTCCAACTTGTCCTCCAAGTGCTTATTCGCCCTCTCAAGCCATGCTTCCCAATTCTCCTCTATCTCTTGGGTGAGTAAAGTGGTGAGAAAAAATGATCAGACATAGGCAGCCTCTTCCTCCTTTTGCTTTTCCAAAGCTCTTTTGAGCCCGATAGTCCTTGGCCTATTTCTTCTGGGCTGATCTTAATCTTCATCATCACTGAATTCCCCCATAAGCTCATCTAGCCTTTTTTGTGCCTTGGAGGCCTCTCTTTGATATTTGAAAGCGCAGGCTTCAAATATCGCCATTTGACCACTCGTCTGTTTTTTCTGCATCTCTAGGACATGAATGAAGTCCTTTGAGCTTTCGAGATCGGCTTGTAGCTCATGGATTTGATCTTCTCTATTCTGCAAGAGGGTTTCAAGGATCTTTGCCTCATTGTCACTATCATCACTTTCGATTTGAATTATGCCAAATTCCCTCTCCTTTACATGGTTTCTTTCTTCTTTCTCCTTTCCCTTGCTTTGGGTGGCTCTCTTGGTCTTCCTCCTCTTGGGTAATTCGACAATGGGATGCTTGGGCAATTTCCCCTTGCTTCAGAGGGCCTAGTGACATTTGGAGTTATAGTTTTAGGCACTTTTTTCCTTGATGTCCGGGGCTTGGCCACTTTTAGAGAAGAAAGCATGGCCCCTTGCCTAGGAGAGGCAGCTAGCACATGCTCTATTGGCTCTTTTCCCTTGTTAATTTCCTCATCATCCTTGCCACTGTTTTGAGTTTCTTCATGAAGGCTTTGAATGTCCTCTTGCATGTCTTTTTTAGGGTTTCCCTATTTTCTCTTGTCTTTGCTGTCTCTAGGACTTTGAGCCTCTATCTCTTCAATGCTTTGGGCTTCATCTTCATCTTTTTTGCTGCTGTGAGGGCTACCAATATCCTCATCAAAATGCTCAATTTCCTCATCATTTCTCTCCTCATTGTTTTGAGTTTCTTCATGGTGCTTCTCTTCATCACTGTGCTGCATATCATCAATGTGTTCTTCTTCACCTTGCTGCCCTCCCTCACTGTGCTCTTTTTCACTTTGCTGCCCTTCTTCATCATCATGCTACTGTTGTTCATCATCATGTTCTTCTTCCTCATCATGCTCTTCTTCCCCTTGCTGCCCTTCTTCATTATGCTACTATTCATCATCATGTTGTTGCTCTGCCTCACTGTTCTCCTTTTCACTTTGATGCCCTTCTTCATCATGATGCTGCTATTCATCATCATGTTCTTCTTCCTCCTCATCATGTTGTTGTTCATCATGTTCTTTTTCCTCATCACGCTCTTCTTCCTCATCATGCTCTTTTTCTTGTTCAATTATGGGAAATTTGAGCTTCTTGGGAATGGGCTTACTTGAAGAAGGTGAAGGATGGTGAGTGGAAGGTGAAGGAGATGTATGGAATGAAAGAACACTGGCGAAATCTGGATGTGCAATAAAAGTGTCCCAAGAGATTTCCTTCTTCTCAAGCTGATGAAGAATGATAACCTTGATGAGGGAATGATGGAAAAGGCAAGCTGACTGCTGAGAAAGAGGTCTTTTCTGAACAGTGGAGGCCATTTTTTCAATACTTCTATGGAGGAAGAAAGGGAGATTTAAAAATTTGGATCTTGTGAAATGCATGAGCAACTGGACATGGTAAGAATAGACCCAGGAGAATCTTCCCTTGCATGTGAAGTATTTCATGATTATCTTCATGAGGGGGGCATAACTAGTCAGCAGATATGAGAAGTGAAATATGGATGGACATGTATCTCTATGGTCAGGCTTCAAAAAGGGTTTGTATTGTTCTGAGTCTAGGTGGCTCTATTTGAACCACTTCTCTCCGACATAACAGATCTTGGTGGCCTTGGAAATGGATCTAGGAGAAAATTTGAAATCCAAGCCTACCAGCTGAAAGTGTTTCCCTTGAAATATCAAAGCACAAAGATATGTCAAGGGTGAATATATTTTTACCTCCTACACCCTTTGACAAAACTATAGACATCCAACCTCATGAAACTTAAACAAGACTGATGGATGAGCATTTACCTTTTCAGTTGAAACAGACTCAAACCTCCTGTGACGGCCACTTCTACTGTCTTGCCTAGGAGGCATTTTGTTTTGGATACTCTTTGCTAACTGACAAAAACAAAATGTCTCAAATGGTCCTTGAAATGTTTTCTCAACCACACCCTGTCCTCCTTATAATTCACTATTTTGTCCTCTTTGATGCCAATCAACAAGTATTTGTCAAATTAAAAGCAAACAGCCAATTTATTACTGTGCTTGGGCAAAGTTTTGAAAATATGTGTTGGTGGTTCCTTGTTTGAACAAGGATCTCCTTTGTTTTGATAAGAACACCTTTCTCTTCAATCAATACCCTTTTTCTATTCACTGTTTTTTACAAAGGTAGACAAAAAACACTCTCAACTGGCTTTGAAAAATCTTTCAACACACTCTGTTTTTGAACTATGGAGGCTGTATAGAGTTTACTGTCTCATAACATAAACAAGAAGTTTTTATATTTACCAAGCCTTCATCTTTTTTCCACTGTATAGATGATCACCTAAAAATGTTTTGTGGTCTCTACACCTTTGTTTATCTGTCTAGCAGCTGTGGGCTTAGTTTTGGCTTTTTTAATAACCCTAGAAGAGCTTTCAACTTTGGTCTAACACACCTCCTTTTTCAGTCACTTGTTTTATCCACTGAATTTTTTACAAAGTCTACTTCTTGTAGAAACTGTGAGTTATCACCATGTTTTAAGGTAGCTAGGACTCTCTAAAACTGATTAAACACACCCTTGCCTATCACAGTGTGGATGTTTGACACCCACAGTCAACAAGAATTTTTTATTTTCGACCAAAAAACCCCACCTTATAATCACTGTTTCTTCCTTGAGAAAATAACCCTGTCACCCCTTTAAGATTTTCAAAAAGTAGCAAGGAGCAATGGAGAATACCTTGAAATAATGATTATGGCCTTGGTCGATTGATTTGAGCAGCTCCAAAGGAATTTTTTAAGGTGTTTTGGGCGTTTAGAGAGGAGCAGCACGTTGACTGAGAAGAACGCCGTGCAGTGAGGGGTGTCGGGTCGGCCTTCGAGCAATGTGCGAACGTGCGCACAGGCACACCATGCACTGCTATAGGTGTGTTGCAGAGCCGTTTAAAGCCTTTGCAACTTCACTCACAGGTGCACCGCGCAAGCTTTAAGCCTTGAAAAACTTTAAATTTGCTCGAAGTCCTTTGTTTCTCCAATGAATAGTCAGGGGAGAACTTGGTGAGCGTTTTGAATTTTCACAATGGGACTTTGCCAATGGTCTCTCCACCTTTTATATGAAATAAAGTCAACAACCTTCGTATTTTTCTTTTGTGAGGGTTTGGAGTTTAAGAAGGCCCTCCTTTGTCATATAAAAAAAATTAAATCACCTTTAACATTACAAAGGCCCATATTCGTTTTTAAATGCTGTGGAGACTACTTTTGAATGGCACCATAGTCATGGCTCTTTTTACTTCTTTTTCACTATTTCTTGCCTAAAAAATAAACCTGTCACCTTTGTTCATTTCTGACTTCTTAGAGGAGCACTATTCCAGAGTCATACCTAGGAATTTTGATGCATCCTTTGCCACATCTTGGAAGGAGATGATCCACAGTTATAGAACTTATTTTGACAACTCGACTCTATTGGTGTATGATGATGATTATGCTCATAGTGAAGTTGATCAAAACTGTCAGGTGCCCTTTTTTGAGATTTTCTTTTGACTGTGGACAAAAAACCTTATTTGCATTCACCTATGGCTTTTATATCTGTTGATCAAAAAGGATATCCTGTAAAGACCCTTTATGCAATCATATGCAACAACAAGGTATTCTTCACATGTTTCATAAAAAAGGCCATTTTTTTGTGACAGTGGCATGCTTCGTTTCTTTGAATGTTGTCCTTACATGCCATACCCTTTTCTTCACACATACTATCTTTATGTGTTTATTTGCAAAGTCCCCTTCAAAAGCAAGGCTTAGACTACCTTCTTGTCAATTTGATGAGGTTTTGAAAAAGATCTTCATGGACAGGAACAACAAAGCTTCTTTGAACATAAAAAAATCACTACTTGGTCATCTTCTTAACAACTTTTTCTACTCATAATCATCCAATTGTTTTCTCACTGTATTGCAAATCTGTCTTTCAAACAGTGAAACCATATAATCAATCCTTGAAACACCACTGCTGTGTTATTGGTTTCATCTATTGGAGAAAAATGTGTTAAAACAAGTTTTTAGTCAGTTTGCAGCATTGTTAGCTTTGTGACCTTTAAATGAGGACATACCTCTGTTCCTGACCCTCTGCTTGTTAAATGAAGGAGGCCTTTATCACATTGCCAAACCCTCTGCTTGTTAAATGAAGGAGGTTTTTAACCAAGGACCTAACCATCTGCTCATGTTTGGAGGAGATTTTACGCAGTGATGCTATTTCATCCCTTTGTCAAACTATGTCATCTTTCCTTGTAGTGCCTATTCATAGTTAACTAAATAAAAGTGACAAATTGACAATATGCCATGAGAGGCATGCTCTGAGATGTGTATTCTGTTGTTAAAATACTCTTATGCATCTTTAGAAACCAGAGGCAATCTTGACCTATATCTGTAGAGTAATACTTGCTAGTCATTAGTCACTAACCTTTTTTTACTGTGTTTGCAGGAGCTAATTGAATTACCTCTCTGTCCAGTACTTGCATCCCATGCTCAAAACCACATGAGAAGCAGTTGTCTTCTCATGTTAAGTTTAATAATGTCTTCTAGAACACTGATAAACTTCTGCTCTGAAAAAGACATTTAAACACTGTAAATCCACCTATTATCAGTTTGGCTTTTGGCATATACACTGCTGAGAAATCAAGACTCTTTAGTGGCGCGATTTATGGGTGCATCAAGCTTTATTTGTAGAATAGGAAGTTCAAATATGACTGGTTGGTTTTAGACAGAGGTTATTTTGGCTTAGGATAGTTTGCCAAGGGAAGATCGCCTAAAGCGCCACTACCTAACTTAGGGGAGACTTTTTGGATAGATTTGGAGTATTCTCTTTGGAGCTGATGGACAAGTTTGTATGACTGAGACTAGATAGGGCCTGACAATTAGGTTTTATCTCATCATGGGCTGATTTAAAAGGTATGAGGGAAAAAAATTTATGGGTGTTTTCTAGCTGAAAAATTTGACATATTGGAGATCAGCTGCTAGAAAACTTGGCTTTAAAAACTAGTCATCATCAATAGGTGAAAAATATTGATGACTAACAGTGGCTCCATTTGGGGAGGGCATCTCCTTTTCAGGAGGTGTCTAGAATTTCAGATCTTGATTCTTTGAAGACCAGTGCCTTTATGCATTGGTGCAAAAAAAAATTTCTTCCGTGATGCTATTTCTGAAAATTGACAGCATGATTAGCATCAACGACACTTCTACCTACCCCGCTACATTTCCTAACATTTTTTCTTCTTTCGGGTGAATTTGGACTAGAAACCCTTTGAAATAATATTTTTGAAAAATTACACTATCTAATTCTACACTTATATCCTTTGGGAGTTCAGATTAAGCTGATGAACTCCTTTGTTTCTCTACCTATACTGGATCGACTGTCAAGGTTAAGCTGTTTGACAGGATTTTATTCTCTAATATAAAACATGAAATTTAAAAATGACCAAATCAAGATTAGACAATCTGATTTTTCATGTACTTGTGGCATGAAAGACAAGCTACACACAAATATTATTTTGCATAAAATGAAATCTAGAAAAATCAGGGCTAGGATACATAGTTTGTTTTTTTATCCCTGCTTTCCTCTTTGGTTCTGTTTTGAGCATGTGGAACCAATATCTTTTCCTAATATCTTTTCGTTGATAAGTGAAGCTTACATAATGTTGACTATATTTCCTCTCACTAACTTATCAGCAAATAAATTTAAAACATGTTCAGTTATGATTAGGCTAGATAACTGAACAAGACATTTGAGCACTAGTAGCGACATTTAGACTTGCGCGCTTTCAGAATGACTATTTTTTGAACATGTTGGAAAAATACTGAGATGGGGGGGGGGGGGGGGGGGTTGAATAAGTATTTAGGATTTACTCAGATCTTTTTACTTTTTCATTCTTTAATACCCATACGCTACTTTACTGAACCAGACTCGCGTATATACGCGGATACCCTTTACTGAACTCGCGTATGCAGAGAGATATTAATAAACAATCAATTCTTCACTTAGATCCTCAGATGTTTATATAGCAGAAGACATGTGCAGTAATAACATAATGAAACATCACACAAAAGAATCACACATGAACACCATGATGTTTAGGTGGAAACCCAAGTCGGGAGAAAACCACCGCTGCCATTGTCTCAGCCTACAATAGTTTATTATAGAGAAAAACTTCTTACAATCATGTACTGGTGCAGACTTATACCAGCACGTAGGCACCCACCTGTAGAAGGCTACAACCTTCTCTCGTTTACCAGCCTCACCTGGAAGGGAGCTTCAACCCCATGCTCTCGTTTACCAGTCTCACTTGGAAGGGAGCTACTACCACCTAATATTAGCACCAACCTCTGCTGACAGAAAGCTTCTATTATCAGACTGAAGGCTTCAACCCTCAGATCCACTGCAGACCACGTTTCATCAATTTTCAAACTGGATCAAACAGCTCCAACAACACAACCCTTCACTTATCAACAAACATACTTTGCCCAATGCTTCCAAACCGAACAGTGAAACCACTGTAATCAGTATATCAGAGATAACCCAAACTTCAGAATAAGTATGCAGAAACACATTCAACCATGAGCAACCATCAGTTCAAATATCATACGCGCTTTTCTTTAGATGGATTCGCATATATACGCGCTTTCACTGAAGACAACCCGCATATACATTCGTGCAACTTTTCAGAAAAACCCTAACAGGTCATACGCGTCTTTGTTGAAATAGATCAGCGTATACACGCGCCTTCAGTGAAGTGAACCTGCGTATTGATCTATAAAAGATAAACTTTGCAGAACAGACCAGATCTATGAACTTACCCAGATTTCTTCAACTTCTTCAACAGATTTCCACTAGGTCTTCATCACTTCTTTTCAGATCATCCAAGAGTTTCACCATTTCAAGATCTAGAGATCTTGGACCTTCATTATGTTCATAGATACATTATAGAATCAGATCTACCAATTAAGAGCAAAGTTCCACCATGCAGATATACTTCAGAGTGAAGTATTCATTAAAGCCCAGACACCTGCGCTCCCTTTGCACAATGAATTTCTTCTCCTTATATAGGTTTACCCTTTATCAATACCATGAGCCAAAACCACATTACTTTCGATGGTATTCCTGGGCGGGGTCACATAGACGAATCATTACTCAATACAATGGGTCAATACCATGGTGGTTACCCCTGGTTTTTCACTTTATGAGTGCTTTTTCCCATACACGACTTGGCACGTTATTTCCCGCGTGCATACGCGACTTCTCCTAGACAAATCCGCGTATGCCTTGAGACATACTCTTTTCATCATAGATCTAGCACATACTGAATTCCTTTCTTCATTATCTTCTGTACTCACTGTAGATACATCATTTGACAAGTTCATCAAGACATATTCTATCAAGCACAACTTCATCAAGTAGGTTTCCATCATCTTCATCAAGTGGGTTGCCATCAGGGACAACACTCAGCATCATATTGCCAACAATCTCCCCCTTTGGACTTGATGGCAACCACGATGGTGTTTGATCACCACAACAGATAGATACATTAAGAATACAATGACACCATGTCACTACATTAAGAATTCAACCACCATGTTACTCTCCCCCTTTGACATCAAGGGAAAAGGGCAGATCAAAACCAACACAAGGTTTTTCTCCTCATGTAGAAGGAAGCGTTTTGTAGATCTGATGTACACTGAAGTGACCAAGCTCCCCCTGAGTTCATGCCGAATCTTCAAACATATTTTTCAATGAAGTATATGACTCTATGACTTTCCTAGCATCAAGGACTCATACTTACATCAAAGATCCAACCAAGTGGATTTACATATGAGACTCAAGTACCCAACCAAGTGGGTTTACACACTTTGACTCAGCTACCCAACCAAGTGGGTTTACAGACTTTGACTCAACTACCCAACAAAGTGGGTTTACAAAATGAAGAAGTCCTTACATGACTTAATATTACAATTTTACATCATGGGTCTCATCATGCACTTTTTATCAAATTACAAATATGACTTTTCATGACTACTACCAAAAAGACCTCAAGAAAGAGATTACATTTCAGAATCATCATAATGCCAACAATGCATTACACCCAGCAAGGCTACTGCTCCCCTTGAAACTTTGCATCCAATGCATCCTTTCTAAATGACCAAAGCTCCTCCTTAGCTTGTGCAACGTGAACACCCTCAACAGTAAGTCATCAGCAACAAACTTTGCATGATCTGTCCATAACTCTGAATCATAAGACTTCTATCTCAAGCAATCATAATCTTCATCATAAGAAACCAGGTATCATGTTATTAACATTTAGAACTGAGAAATAAGCAGATACAGTGCCAATCAATACAATCATTAGTAGTCAGACTGTTGCTCCCCCTGAATTTTGTCCTTCCTGTGCCTGTCTTCTTTTCATCAAATGCTCTGTCAAAAATAAACATAACCAGAAAATCAAAAAGTACTGCAAAATGCTGACCCAAACCAAAAATACTCAGCAGCTATCCATACGCGACTTTCCATTCATATACTCGCATATATACGCTACTGTGTTTCAGGAAACCCACGTATCCAATTTAATCTTTTGAATTTATGCAGATTTGTTCTTTAGACTGGCAGAGAATACTCCCAACTTCTGTCTTAGATACTCGAATGCTTCCCTGGGTAGAGGTTTGGTAAAGATATCAGCAACTTGTTCTTTGGAGGGAACATACTCCAACTTCACCTTTTGTTCAAGCACTTGTTCACGTAAGAAGTGATACTTGATGGGAATGTACTTGGTCTTCGAATGCATAACAAGATTCTTTGAGATACTGATGGCACTTGTATTATCACACATAATGGAGATAGGAGAAGTACATTTGATTTGAAAATCTCCCAAGGTTTTCATCATCCAAAGGTATTGAGTGCAACAAGATGCGGCAGCCACATATTCTGCTTCAGCAGTAGATAAGGCAATAGAAATTTTCTTCTTACTGAACCAAGATACCAACTGAGGCCCCATATAGAATGCACCACCACTTGTGCTTTTTCGATCATCAACATTTCCAACCCAATCTACATCAGAGTAAGCATGAAGAGTAAGATCAACATTCTTTGGATACCATAGTCCAAAGTCTTGAGTTCCTTGCAGATATTTGAATATTCTTTTGATAGCCTGAAGATGAGACTCTTTTGGATTAGCTTGGAATCGTCCAACAATCCCAACAACATGCATAATGTCCGGTCTAGTCCCGGTGAGATAAAGTAGACTTCCTATCATTGATCTGTATTCTGGTTGATTCACCATGGGAGAATCATCATGAGAACTGAGATTGCATCCGGTTATCATTGGTGTACTTATAGGCTTGCATTCTTCCATGCCATACTTCTTCAAAATTTGCTTAAGATATTTTTCTTGTGATAGGAATATACCATCTGTAGTTTGATGCACTTGCAAGCCAAGAAAGAATGTTAGTTCCCCAAGTAAAGACATCTCAAATTCTTGTTGCATAACAGAAGAAAATTTTTGACTCAAGGATTCTTCATTACTCCCAAAAATGATATCATCAACATATACAATCACAATCAAAAGTTTGTCATGTTCAATTTTTGTGTATAAGTTGCTATCAGCAGACCCCTTTGAAAATCCTTGTTGATGGAGATATTTCTCAAGACGATAGTACCATGCCCTTGGAGCTTGTTTGAGACCATATAGAGCTTTTTTAAGTTTACAAACAAGATTCTTATCATTTCCCAAAATGAATCCCTCTGGTTGTTCTATATAAACTTCTTCTTCAAGATCACCATTGAGGAAAGCAGATTTGACATCCATTTGATAGACTTTGATTTGTTGAGAACTTGAAAAAGCAAGAAACATTCTTATGGCCTCAAGTCTAGCTACAGGAGCAAAAGTTTCTTCAAAGTCTATACCTTCTTGTTGAGTGTACCCTTTGCAAACCAATCTGGCTTTGTTTCTTATAACATCCCCATTTTCATTTAACTTGTTCTTGAATATCCATTTGGTTCCAATGACATTTTTATCATGTGCTCTTGGTACCAATTCCCAAGTGTGACTCTTTTCAATTTGATCAAGCTCTTCATTCATGGCTTGAATCCAACATTCATCTTTGCTAGCTTGATTGACATTTTGGGGTTCAATTGTGGATAGGAATGCCAAATATCTAGAAGATCCCACAAGATTCCTCCTTGTTTGTACACCTGATTCCTTGTTTCCCAAAATTTGAGATTCAGGATGATTCTTTTGAACATATCTGGATGGAGCTTTCTCTGATAAATCATCTTCAGGTTCTTCATTGGATCCACTGTCTATATCATTTCCATTTGATGTAGAAGGACAAAAATCACCATCATCTTCTTCTGTTGCTTTTTTTCTTCTTTAGGAGCTGTAGGAGACTCATCAATGACAACATCAATACATTCAACAATCTTTCGAATCCTTTTATTGTAACATTTGTATGCTCTTCTTGTAGATGAGTAACCAAGAAGCATCCCTTCATCTGATCTAGGTTCAAAATTGCCAAGCTTTTCATCATTATTTTTGATAAAGCATTTACTTCAAAAAATTCTAAAATGCTTTACAGAGGGAGAATTACCATACCAAAGTTCATATGGAGTTTTGTCACTATTTAACCGAACATGTGCCTTGTTGAGAATATTTGCTGCTGTATGTGCTGCTTCTCCCCAGAACATGTCAGGAGTTCCAGAATCATCAAGCATAGCTCTAGCCATTTGTTGAATTTTTCTATTCATTCTTTCTGCTACGCCATTTTGTTGTGGAGTGCATGCTACAGAGAACTGTCTCTTTATGCCATGTTGTTCACAAAATTCAAAGAATTCATTTGATGTATATTCTCCTCCTCGATCAGATCTAAGACATTTGATTTTTAGATCCAATTCATTTTCCACCAGTGCTTTGAAGATTTGAAATTTCTCAAATGCTTCATCTTTGTGTTTAAGCAACCCAATCCAACACATTCTAGAGAAATCATCAATAAATAAGATATAGTATTCTTCTCCACGTGGTGACTTTTTCCTCATAGGTCCACAAATGTCAATATGAACAAGTTCAAGAGGCCTACTTGATGATCCTTCTTTGGCATTAAATTGTACTCTGGTCTGCTTACCAAATTGGCAGGATTTGCATATGATACTTTCTGGTAGAGTAATATTGGGAAGACCACGAACAGCTTGAAGTTTTCTTGCTTTGTTGATTTGAGAGAAGCTTAGATGCCCCAGCCTTCTATGCCATAGCCAATTTTCTGAAGATTTTCTCAAGTAACATTGATCTTTGCAGTTCTTCAATACATATAGGTTGCTTGGAGTTCTTTTCCCTTTTATAATAGTTCTACCTATATCCAGATCACGAACCACACATTCTTTTGAACTGAAGACAACTTCTGTACCTTGATCACACATTTGACTTACACTTAACAGGTTATGCCTTAATCCATCCACATACATGACATCATTAGCCTTCACCTTTTATTTTAGAAACACGGACCCTTTTCCTTTAATTACAGCAGGATTATCATTTCCAAATGTAACTTTCTTTTCCTTTTCTAGAGCATTATATGAAAGAAGTTTGCTTTTGTCACCTGTCACGTGTCTTGAGCACCCACTATCAATGTACCATTGATTTTCTTCACCTTCTGCAAAAAACGCTATCCCACAATTTTCAACCTGTAATTCCTTCTTTTTCCATACTTTGGAACTTGAAGGAAAATGTTGTTTTGGCTGGACTTTGCTCCTGCATTCAGATTCTTCATGGCCAAAGTTATTGCAATAAGCACATTCAACTTCATTTTAAAGTGGAGAAAAGTTGTTATAGGTGTTCTTTTTTGGTTCAATATCCATCCTTTTCTTTCTTGCTTCTCTTGTCATGATGGTTTTATATGCAACACATTGAACAACTTTATGACCAAAATTGTGACATGAGAAACATTGTCCATTGAAGTAGAAATTTATGCGATCATGAAATCTTCTATTTGAATTTACCTGTTGATTTTTGCTTCTTTGAGAGATATCCCTGTTAGTGTTCCTTGTATTGTGATGATCATGCTTTACCTGTAAAGATTCTTTATTCCCTTGTTGAGTGGCTGAATGTAGTAAACCAGTTGTAGCTGCTTTTAGATAATTTGGTGCTGAAGCCTGAGAGGATTCTCCGGTGTATCCAAGACCTGTCTTAATCAGAGGAGATCGTTGAACCTTGATAATCTCATCTAAGGTTTCGGATCCTTTAGCAAATCTAAGATTCAGAGTCTTTACTTTCTCAAGTTCTTTTCTTAGACTTACTACTTCACATTCTAATTTTTCATTATGTTTCTTTGCTTCTTCATTCTGCCTTTTCAGAGTCTCTATGATTATTTTACTTTCTTCCACGCATATTTTGAGTTGATTGTTTTGATCAAGAAAATCATTGTCATCTAGAGCATCCATAAAAGCATCCTTATCATCTCTAGAATTATTTTCAAATGCCATGAGAAGTCTAAGATCTTGTTCACATTCTTCTTCACTGTCAGATAACCCATCACTGTCTTCATTTGTATAGTAGCTTTTCTTAGTGCTAGACCGGTTCTTATTTCTTCTTGCTACTTCTTTCTCTTTAGCAGATGTTTCTTTATAAGGACATTTTGCAGCATAATGACCAACTCTTCCACAATTAAAACATTTGAAAGGAAGCTTACCTTTGAATCTTCCGGTTCCTAGTTGGAGTCTTCTCATAAAGTTTGCCTCTTCTTCTTTTGAGATATATCCTGACCCTTCCAGTTTTTGAACTTCTTTCCCTTTTGTAGAAGCTTTAAAAATAGCTTCTTTGACTTCAGATGGTCCTCCTCTCCTCATTTCGTATGCAGTCAATATGCCATGAAGTTGCACCATAGTAAGATTTTGAAGGTCCTGTTTTTCTTCAAGGGCAGAAACTTTTGACTCAAACTTGGCCGTTAGTGATCTCAAAATTTTCTCAACCAAAGTGGATTCGGTTATTGTTTCTCCCATATTTCTCATACGGTTTACAACATCATCAACACGTAAAAAGAAACCAACAATATTCTCATCACTATGCATTTTTAAATTTTCATACTCAATTCTGAGAGATTGAAGTTTTGCACTTTTTACCTTTGCATCACCTTCATATCTTAGGATGATTTTGTCCCATATCTCCTTTGTTGTATTTAGCTGCATGAATTTGACAAATTCTGCTTCAGTTAGACTTCCAGTTATAGCATTGACCGCTTTTGCATTTGATTCATAATTCTTTCTTTCAGTTGGATCTGTTGGTGTAGCAGCTGGATATTGATATCCTTGTTCAACAATGGCCCATATATCTGCTCCCATAGACTGAAGATAGGATCTCATCCTAATTTTCCAGAAGATTAAATTGCTTCCGTTGAAGAGCGGAGGTTTGATAGATGCTGTTCCCTCGTGATTGCTCATCCTGCTTGATCTTCCTTCTAGCGGTTAAGCCTTTTCAGAAGGACCTGCTCTGATACCAATTGTTGGAAAAATACTGAGAGGGGGGGTGAATCAGTATTTAGGATTTACTCAGATCTTTTTACTTTTTTATTCTTTAATAACCCATATGCTACTTTAATGAACCAGAATCGCGTATATACGCGGATACCCTTTACTGAACTCGCGTATGCACAGAGATATTAATAAACAATCAATTCTTCACTTAGATCCTTGCATGTATTCATTCATCAGATGTTTATATAGCAGTAGACATGTGCAGTAATAATAGAATGAAACATCACACAAAAGCATCACACATGAACACCATGATTTTTAGGTGGAAACCCAAGTCGGGAGAAAACCACCGCTGCCGTTGTCTCAGCCTACAATATTTTATTATAGAGAAAAACTTCTTACAATCATGTACTGGTGCAGACTTATACCAGCACGCAGGCACCCACCTGCAGAAGGCTACAACCTTCTCTCGTTTACCAGCCTCACCTGGAAGGGAGCTTCAACCCCCTGCTCTCGTTTACTAGTCTCACATGGAAGGGAGCTACTACCCCCTCATATTAGCACCAACCTCTGCTGACAGAAAGCTTCTATTATCAGAATGAAGGCTTCAACCCTCAGATCCACTACAGACCACATTTCATCAATTTTCAAACTGGATCAAACAGCTCCAACAACACAACCCTTCACTTATCAACAAACATACTTTGCCCAATGCTTCCAAATCGAACAGTGAAACCACTGTAATCAGTATATTAGAGATAACCCAAACTTCAGAATAAGTATGCAGAAACACATTCAACCATGAGCAACCATCAGTTCAGATATCATACGTGCTTTTCTTTAGATGGATTCGCGTATATACGTGCTTTCACTGAAGACAACCCACGTATACATTCGTGCAACTTTTCAGAAAAACCCTAACAGGTCATACGCGCCTTTGTTGAAATAGATCAGTGTATACATGCGCCTTCAGTGAAGCGAACCTGCGTATTGATCTATAAAAGATAAACTTTGCAGAACAGACCAGATCTATGAACTTACCCAGATTTCTTCAACTTCTTCAACAGATTTGCACCAGGTCTCCATCACTTCTTTTCAGATCATCCAATAGTTTCACCATTTCAAGATCTAGAGATCTTGGACCTTCATTATGTTCATAGATACATTATAGAATCAGATCTACCAATTAAGAGCAAAGTTCCACCATGCAGATATACTTCAGAGTGAAGTATTCATTAAAGCCCAGACACCTGCGCTCCCTTTGCAAAATGAATTTCTTCTCCTTATATAGGTTTACCCTTTATCAATACCATGAGCCAAAACCACATTACTTTCGATGGTATTCCTAGGCGAGGTCACATAGATGAATCATTACTCAATACAATGGGTCAATACCATGGTGGTTACCCCTGGTTTTTCACTTTATGAGCGCTTTTGCCCATACGCGACTTGGCACGTTATTTCCCGCGTGCATACGCGACTTCTCCTAGAAAAATCAGCGTATGCCTTGAGACATACTCTTTTCATCATAGATCTAGCACATACTGAATTCCTTTCTTCATTATCTTCTGTACTCACTGTAGATAAATCATTTGACAAGTTCATCAAGACATATTCTATCAAGCACAACTTCATCAAGTAGGTTGCCATCATCTTCATCAAGTGGGTTGCCATCAGGGACAACACTCAGCATCATATTTCCAACAGAACATGGGGCTTTCTTTCTATTTTTCAAACCGCCTTCTTTTTTCTATTTTTCTATTGTTTTTGAATTTTTTGTTTTTGATTCTTTTTTATTTTTTATTTCAAACAATGGTATATACAATGATTGAAAATGTTTTAACTTAGAAATCTTGGAAATGGGGAAACTTAATCATCTTATCTTCATAAGGATCTCCTACCACTCTTGGTCCACTCAGCTTTTGAAAAGAAAAATTTGGAAAATTTTCTCTTTCAAGCATGACATAAGGATTCATGCATGAATCTCTGAAAAACCCCGTATCTTCTCGCTGTACCTCTTTATACCTCTGATTTCCACTCCTTCTTTTTCTGTAAATATTTTTCAAATAATGCACATATTCTTTGTCATTTTTGAAGCATATGATGACATCATCAAGGTATGCTAGTACACAGAAATTCAGAACTAGAAACATGGCTTTTAGGAGCATGTTTTTGATATCCGATGGTTTTGCAATTCTAGGTTTGAAGATGGAACTACTTCCAGCATACTTGAAAAATTCTTTGAGTTGTCTGCTTTGCAAAGGAATTATTTGGCTATATCCTAAAACATCATATTTCAAAGAAACATGATTAAAAGCACTTATCATTGGTATATCATGGTTTTGGGCGAGCAGGATATAGTCGCTATCACAAGGGTGCGTATTAGTATTTCTAAAATCAAAATAGATCCTATGACCAGCTGTTTTATCTTTCACTACTACTGTTTGGTCAAGATTTTTGTATTTTCTTTTGTCAAAGTTGTTTCTTGGAGTGATGGCAGTGGCATAGTGCTTCTCACTGTTTTCCCTACATGAAGTAGTAATTTGAACAAGATTGCAAATTCTAGTAGTTCTAAGTCTTTGTTGGAGTAGCAGAATGCTAGCTAGTTCAAACAACTCAGGTATATTTGGATTGCAGTTATCATATCCTTTCATAAGCAGTTTGTCAGACATTTTTCCTGGATTTTGAGTTGTTATAGCTATAGTCAAGGTTTCATTTGGAGGGGTAGAGTTATGTGATGATAAATCCTTAAGGTATGGTAAGAACATTAAGCTTCCCTACCCCTGATTTCCAAAGAGGTTTGTGATATGCAAGTCTTCTAAGGCCTCTGTTCTGAAAAAGTCTCCTGATGTTACTGTTGATGTTTGCCTAATATTTGAGCGATTTTCTTGATGGTACATAATGGTTTGTGCTTCTTGCTCTATCCCTGTTTCAAAAGGAACAAACTCTCTTTCCCCAAGACATAGCTGCTCATGGTCATGATAATTTTGAGTGTCTAGTTCATCATAGAGAACTTGGGGTAGCTGATGTGGTGGGTCTAAGTTTTTTTCAAATCCTTCTAACTATTCTTCAATGTGTAAAGTGAAAGAGTTTAGATCAGAATGCAAGGAGTACATCAAGATGTTATCTAGCCTTTCTTGGCTGCTGACCATATACTTCATGTGTGATTCCTGATATAGTATTCTAGTTTGGTTAAACACAGGAATAGTGGCATAGGACATATCAAGTTGAATATTTCCCTGAAGTTTAGCTCCCCAAGATCTGGATAAAAGCATCCCATACTTGGGAGGTATGTCTGCTACCACTATATCCATGATAAGGTGTTTTGAAGGTATTTGGGCCAAACTGAAACAAAGATCTTTGATTAAGCCTAGACGCTTGACTCTACTTGAATCAAATGAATATAAGTCTTTATAGGGTTTTGTTATTTCTACACCTAATCTATCCATTACAACCTTTGGCATGAGATTGTGCGAAGCCTCGGAGTCGAGCATGGCATTGTGTAGGATATGGTCATGTATATTCAAGATGATGTAAAAGGAAAGGGTGTTTCCTTCTTGAAATTTTCCTTCTATTTTCGGACCAAACAATACTTCGGGGGTGTCATCAGCCAGATGTAGGGTGTCTGCATCATTTCCTAAGTTTAGGACCTTTAACACTTGGGATTTGTAAAATTTTTGGGCAAGAAGCTTAGTGAGAGGCATGGTGGTCTTTATTTTGGAAATATCCCCTTCAAAACTAAAAGGTTCTTGTATCTTAGATAGATTTGTTTCAGTTTTTTCAGACATGAATTTCTCTATGTTCTTAATTTGTTGACCTTGGTTCGAGATTTTGTTCAACACAACTATCTTAGGAATCTTGGTAGAGGTAGTAGTAAGATCCGGGCCAAGGCTTGTCTGAATAGCTTTATCTTTGTTTTGGTCAGTTTTCTTGACCAAGATTTTGTTGCTATATACTGTTTTTTTAAGAATGGTATCAGAAATTTTAGCAACAATGGTGTCTGAAATACCTTTCTTAGATTTGTCCTGGTTTTTTCTACTTCTAAGATCATACTGCCTATGAGCTTCTATTATGGCATTCTAAAACTCTATATCAGGATCTTCAGGGTCCTCATAGTTGGTTTCACTTTGATTCGGAGAGAAGAAATATTGTTCTTCTTTTGTGAGGTAAACCTCACTCTCGTTATCAGAACCTATCAGGTTTAAATGAATTTCATCAATGGGTTCTGTATCCACCTCTTCCTCATCAACATAGTTTTCATTGAAGGGTTGTCTGATTTGTTGGTCATTTTCCCTTGGTTTGTTCTGAGGCTATTCTCTCCTAAAGTTTTGGTTCAGATTCTTGTTTGGACGATTTGGCTGGTTGTCCCTAAGAGGTTTTTTTTCACTTAGATTTTCCCACATTTTTTCCATGGATCTAACCAGGTCATCTATTCTAGGATCTGAGGAAGATGTTGAAGGGGTAACTTCGTCACGATAAGTGACTCTCTTCTCTGATCTCAACCTAGCTCTTTTTTCTGCTAAGTTGGCTTCTGCACTTATGGCCACTTTTTGCATTTCCTCTAAGGTTGCAGGGTCCTTGTCTCTTAGGTGATAAGTGATGTCTGGGTCGAAACCTTTGGGAAAATTTGCTAAGGCTGAGCCAAGTGGAGGTTTGAAGTGAGGCGGGAGGGCATTATAAATACTGTTGAACCTAGTGCAGTAATCCCTGACACTTTCCCTGTTTTCCCTTTTTAGATTGTTATATTCTAACAGGATTTGAATGGGGTTCTTTCTGATTTCCCACTTATTTATGAAGATTTGGTAGAGTTCTGGGAGATCTTATATGCTATTTTGAGTTAATCTCTTAAACCATTTTCTGGGTTCTCCACCTAGGCTTTGGGCGAACATCCTCATTCTCATGCTCTCATATTCTATTTCCATGTATTCAAAAGCATTTCCAATTCTATCTACATGATGTTGAGTGGTAATGGCCTCAACTCCGGTGAAGTGCAGGATTTTGGATTGGTAATCAGGTGGTAAAGGTGCCAAAGGTGGTGGTAATACCAAGGGTGCGTACCAGGCTGCCATAGTGGGAGCTAATGGATGATTTAAAATATGAGGGCTTGTAGGATGAGCTGAGGTGGTTTGAACAGTAGTGGTTTGGATGGGTGTGGTGGATGTACTTGGACTAGTGAACTGATTTTGAGAAGATCTGGGGTGATAGGAGCCAAAGTGATGGAGAAGCTGAAAGTAGGGAGGTGTAGTAGGTGAGGCTTCTCTACTAGGACTCTGTGGCAGATCTAGGGGCTCAAGATCGTCAAAGTTTACTTTACTTTGTGACTTTCTTCTAAAAAAGGTTTTTGCTGAACTCAAGTCAAAATTAGAATCCTGCAAGGATGTGATATGTTTATGTACATATCTTGCTTTACGGATGGGCCTATTGGTAGCTAAGTTTCCAGTTTTGGAAGCTTGCCACAGAATCTTCTTTGGGTTATCAACTATGATAGGGGGATTTGGATCTGGATGAGATCTGGTGTTGATTCTTCGTGGAGCCAGATTTCAAATTTAGAGTTTAGAGAGGGTGGTATTTGTGTTTGTTTTGGATGAATGGCCTCTCGAGGGGATTTTCTAATGTGAAGGATGGTCAAAACAAAAATGAAGGCTAGTGGAGTCACCAGGTGGATTTATTTGAGAAATATGGTCCACCAACCAAACTATCAAAGATGCTTTCGGGAAAAATGTCTTCTAGCAAACTTTGAGGTGAAGACTTGTAAGGAAGAGATATTCACTTGGTTTCAATAGTTTTCTAGGCTATCTGGACAAGTTAATGGTTCTATTTGCAATTTTATTTCGGTTTATCTCCTATGTTTAGGTGAAGTCTTCTGAATCGCTAAGTTATACTTAGTTTGTCACTGATTTCAGAGTTTACACCATGATTTTTAAGTTTTGAAAAGGATGAGTCAACGAAAAGGTATGGTTTATGAATTTTTGGTTTTTTATGGAGTTTTTTGTCCTACTAGAGGCTAGTGGAGTCGCCAGGTGGAACTTGGTTGTCTTTATAGAGATGTAGCTATGCTCCACCACCAATAACTAGGGAAAAGCCAATCTGGGAATGTTTTGGGGTTTTCTGAGTTTTTGTGTAGCCTATGAGGTTTGGAAGAGTTTCCTATAACTGAATCATCATTTTTATAAGATGATGAAAAATCCGGCTTCTACTCTTCAAACAACACTTAAGTTTTCTAAGTTTGATTGAGACTTCGAGAATTTCTAAGGAGTACTTAGATTGTCACTAACTCGGAAGGTCCCACTGTGATCGCCACTATGTTAGTGAGCGGTGGGATAAGTCAATCAGATAGTATTCTTAAGGTTTCTAGAATGTTTAGGGAATCTAAGTTTGTTTATCACTCAAATTCCCACCGTGATCGCCATTATGTTAATGAGCGGTGGGATAAGTCAATCGGATAGTATTCTCAAAAATCTCTAAAGTTGTATGGAATATAATTTTTTTTGTCACTCAAAGTCCCACCGTGATCGCCATCTATGTTAGTGTGGCAATGAGGTGGCTAAATGGAAGGTGTTCTTAGTTCAAAAAAGGGGCTTTCCGTGAGTCTTGAAAGATATTGAGATTAAAATGAACTCAGAAAAGTCCCACCATGATCACCATTATGTTAGGGTCCCATGATTTGGCTGATTGGCAAGCCAAATGACAGTATAACATCAACTAGTCTTTGGAGCCCAAGGACCTAGCCTTCCTAGACTCAAAGAGGGCTCTCTCTATTTGTGTAAGGGATGTATGTGTGTTTGTTTATTGTGTTCTTCATTTTAGGTTAGTTATGAAGTAGGTTTTTGGTTTTGGTTTTTAAGTTGTGAGGGATGAACTGATCAAAGACTAAAAATAGGTAAAAATATGTCGGATCAACTGGGCTATGGGGTCGAAAAGGTCGAGAAAGCTTTCAGATAGTGATATAAGGTTGTTGAAGGGCTGATTTGATTCAAGGTAAAATGGATCTTTGGGTAAATGGAGTGAGATGGACACTAAATTTGTGAAGAAAAAAGGATTTCAGACATAACTTGTGTAATAGCTGACATAAACATGGTAGGGCTAACCATTAATCATGAGAAATGTAGCTATAAACTAATCAATGCATAGAAATAAACATTCAAGCCATGCATAGAGATATATGACTCTCTAACTTTAGGAAATGACTATTAGACTTTGGGGAAATACATTTAAGACAAACAAACAACTCAAATCACTATGAGGAAATGCCTAAACATAGTATTTCAAGCTATTGGGCACTTTGAAGCAAGATTTCATAGTTTTAGGCAAAGGGCAAGATCAGTACAAGACCTCCTTGGTTCAAAAATTGACAATCTAATCAATCAAAGAGAGGTTTCAGAGGTGGAGCTATGACTAGCCATGAGTAAGTAGGGCATACCGTGAATCATACTTAGCATGCATAAAACAATAAATGATACAAGCAAACAATATTCTTCAGTTATCAAAGAGCAATCAAGGATTCTTTGATATGACTAAGAATGAAGAAAACATAGAAGCTATAAAGAAACACGAAATTTTAGGTGCCTCCAAGGGCATGTCTCAAATCTATTCTCTACTGTCTTATAGCAAGAAAGAACATGGAATTATGAATGAAAACTAAGAAACAAAACAGAGAGAGAGACACTATACCATTCTACCAAGTCATGGAATCCAACAATAGACCTCCTTCATCATCCAAAAACATTCAAGAAACTATCCAATGCATAAGACAAGTTTTTCTTCAAGCTTGTATAACCATGTATTTCTCTTAAATCATCAAGTCCAACCTTGTTTACAATGAAAGCCTTTGGAATATATAGGCCAAAGTGAGGAAAACCTCCTAGTGCAACTAGCAAGCTCATTCGCTCCTCAAAAATATCTTAATTTGTACTTGAGGCTTTGCAAAGCCCAAGGCACAAAATATCTAAGAAAATATCTCAAAAATTGCTAAAAAAGGAAAATATACTGACTTTTCCCAACTAACCATGCACAAAAATAGCTAAACTCACATGAGGAAAAGTCACTTTAGAAAGGTACATTTTTCACAAAAATACTTAAGAAATATATCAGCAGAAAGTCCTCCGTCTTGCGGACAACTTTTGGATTCCTTTCTGATGTCGAAATGAGGCCCATGATGGCTCGTTGGAAATATCTGAATGTCTATTTTTTGAAGATGCTTAGTTTTCAGAAAAATAATCACCAGAAGTCCCTCAAAAACTAACCTGTGCAAAAACCCAAAAAATAGACTTTGCTGATAAACGGGGCAAAGTGTGGAAAAAGGGTGTGTTTTTTTCCATTTTGAGGGAGAAAATCATCTTCAATTGTTCTGAAAATAGCTGAGTAGGTGCCCCTAAAATTATGGAATCTAATTATACCATTTTCATCCCTTGATGATGCCTC
The DNA here is from genome assembly GCA_034641835.2 of Pinus albicaulis. Taxonomy (NCBI): domain Eukaryota; kingdom Viridiplantae; phylum Streptophyta; class Pinopsida; order Pinales; family Pinaceae; genus Pinus; species Pinus albicaulis. The sequence goes on from CM076581.1 coordinate 1,264,578,913, forward strand.
AAACAGAAATGGAGATTGCCCATGTTTTTAAGTAAAAAACCCAAAAATGACAAAAAGCCAAAACTTGTTGAATTTTGCCCAATTTTGGCGAGCATGACCCTCAAGGGTTTTTAGAAACATGTTGAGAATCTCAGGCCAAAATTTGGAGCTTTGAGGTGTACTTTTTCATCTTTGGTCCTGGGCGCCTCCTTTGAGCTTTTCCTGTGTGGCCTTCAATTTCCGTTGAGCAAACTGATTGAGCTTCTTATAGTGCCCAGTCATTCTTCTTTGAAGGTCCAAACTTCTATTTGCCTTTTCCAACTTATCCTCCAAGTTCTTATTCACCCTCTTAAGCCATGCTTCCCGATTCTCCTCTATATCTTAGGCAAGTAAAGTGGTGAGCGGAAATGATCAGACAAAGGCAGCCTCTTCCTCCTTTTTCTTTTCCAAAGCTCTTTTGAGCCTTATAGTCCTTGGCCTCTTTCTTCTGGGCTGATCTTCATCTTCATCATCACTGAATTCCCCCATAAGCTCATCTAGCTTTTTTTGTGCCTTGGAGGCCTCTCTTTGATATTTGAAAGTGCGGGCTTCAAATATTTCCATTTGACCACTCATCTATTTGTTCTGCATCTCTAGGACATGAATGAAGTCCTTTGAGCTTTCGAGATCGGCTTGCAGCTCATGGATTTGATCTTCTCTATTTTTCAAGAGGGTTTCAAGGATCTTTTCCTCATTGTCGCTATCATCACTTTGGATTTGAATTATGTCAAATTCCCTCTCCTTTTCATGGCTGCTTTCTTCTTTCTCCTTTCCCTTGCTTTGGGTGGCTCTCTTGGTATTTCTCCTCTTGGGTAATTCTAAAATGGGTTGCTTGGGCGATTTCCCCTTGCTTCAGAGGGCCCTAGTGAAATTTTGAGTTATAGTTTTAGGCACCCTTTTCCTTGATGTCCAGGGCTTGGCCACTTTTGGAGAAGAAAGCATGGCCCCTTGCCTAGGAGAGGCAGCTAGCACATGCTCTATTGGCTCTTTTCCCTTGTTACTTTCCTCATAATCCTTGCCACTATTTTTAGTTTCTTCATGAAGGCTTTGAATGTCCTCTTGCATGTCTTTTTTAGGGCTTCCCTCTTTTCTCTTGTCTTTGTTGTCTCTAGGAATTTGAGGCTCTGTCTCTTCAATGCTTTGGGCTTCATCTTCATCTTTTTTGCTGCTGTGAGGGCTACCAATATCCTCATAAAAATGATCAATTTCCCCATCATTTTTCTCCTCACTGTTTTGATTTTCTTCATGGCACTTCTCTTCATCACTGTGCTTCATATCATGAATGTGTTCTTCTTGACCTTGTTTCCCTGCCTCACTATGCTCTTTTTCACCTTGCTGCCCTTCTTCATCATCATGCTACTGCTGTTCATCATCATGTTCTTCTTCCTCATCATGATCTTCTTCCCCTTGCTACCCTTATTCATTATGTTGTTGTTCATCATCATGCTGTTGCTCTGCCTCACTGTGCTCCTTTTCACTTTGCTGCCCTTCTTCATCATGCTGCTGCTGTTCATCATCATGTTCTTCTTCTTCCTCATCATATTGTTGTTCATCATGTTCTTCTTCCTCATCATGCTCTTCTTCCTCATAATGCTCTTTTTCTTGTTCAATTATGGTAAATTTGAGCTTCTTGGGAATGGGTTTACTTGAAGAAGGCGAAGGATGGTGAGTGGAAGGTGAAGGAGATGTATGGAATGAAAGAACACTGGCAAAATCTATATGTGTAATGAAAGTGTCCCAGGAGATTTCCTTCTTCTCAAGCTGATGAAGAATGATGACCTTGATGAGGGAATGATGGAAAAGGCAAGCGGAATGCTGAGAAGGAGGTCTTTTCTGAATAGTGGAGGCCATTTTTTCAATAATTCTATGGAGGAAGAAAGGGAGATATAAAAATTTGGCTCTTGTGAAATGCATGAGAAACCGGACATGGTAAGCATAGACTCGGGAGAATCTTCCCTCGCATGTGAAGTATTTCATGATTATCTTCATGAGGGGGGCATAACTAGTCAGCAGATATGAGAAGGGAAAGATGGATGGACATGTATCTCTATGCTCAGGCTTCAAAAGGGGTTTGTATTGTTCTGAGTCTGGGTGGCTCTGTTTGAAGCACTTCTCTCCAACATAAGGATCTTGGTGGCCTTGGAAATGGATCTAAGAGAAAATTTGAAATCCAAGTTTGCTAGCTGAAAGTGTTTCCCTTGAAATCTCAAAGCACAAATATGTGTCAAGGGGGAATAGATTTTTACCTCCTGCACCATTTTAAAAAACTCTAGACATCCAACCTCATGAAAGTTAAGCAAGACTGATGGATGAGCATTTACCTTTTCAGTTGAAACAGGCTCAAACCTCCTGTGATGGCCACTTCTACTGTCTTTCCTAGGAGGCATTTTGTTTTGGATACTCTTTGCTAACTGAAAAAAACAAACTGTCTCAAATGGTCCTTGAAATGTTTTCTCAACCACACCCATGTCCTCCTTATAATTCACTGTTTTTTCCTCTTTGATGCCAATCAACAATTATTTGTCAAATGAAAAGAAAACATGAAATTTATTACTATGCTTGGGCAAAGTTTTGAAAATATGTGTTGGTGGTTCCTTGTTTGAACAAGGATCTCCTTTGTTTTGATAAGAACGCCTTTCTCTTCAATCAATACTCTTTTTCTATTCACTGTTTTTTAAAAAGGTAGACAAAAAACACTCTCAACTAACTTTGAAAAATCTTTCAACACACTCTGTTTTTGAAATATGGAGGCTGTATAGAGTTTACTGTCTCATAACATAAACATGAAGTTTTTATATTTACCTAGCCTTCATCTTTTTGCCACTGTATAGATGATCACCTAAAATTTTTTTGTGGTCTCTGCACCTTTTTTTATCTGTCTAGTAGCTGTGGGCTTAGTTTTGGCTTTTTTAATAACCCTAGAAGAGCTTTCAACTTTGGTCTAACACACCTCCTTTTTCAGTCACTTCTTTTATCCTCTGAATTTTTTACAAAGTCTACTTCTTGTAGCAATTTTGGGTTATCACCGTGTTTGAAGGTAGCCAGGACTCTATAAAATTGATTAAACACACCCTTGCCTATCACTGTGTGGATGTTTGACACCCAAAGTCAACAAGAACTTTTGATTTTCGACCAAAAAACCCCACCTTTTAAGCACTGTTTCTTCCTTGAGAAAATAACTCTATCACCCCTTTAATATTTTCAAAAACTAGCAAGGAGCAATGGAGAATACATTCAAATAATGCTTATGGCCTTGGTCGATCGATTTGAGCAGCTCCAAAGGCGTTTTTGAAGGTGTTTTGGGCATTTAGAGAGGAGATGCACGTTGACTGAGAAGAATGCCACGCAGTGAGGGGTGTCGGCTCAGCCTTCGAGCAGTGTGTGAACGCGTGCACAAGCGCACTGCACACTGCTACAAGTGCGTCATGCGGCCATTTAAATCCTTTGCAACTTCACTCACAGGCACGCTGCGCACTTTTCCAAGCGCGCCGCGCAAGCTTTAAGCCTTGAAAAACTTGAAATTTGCTTGAAGTCCTTTGTTTCTCCAATGAACAGTTAGGGGAGCGCTTAGTGAGTGTTTTGAATTTTCACAATGGGACTTTGCCAATGGTCTCTCCACCTTTTATATGAAATAAAGTCAACAACCTTCGTATTTTGATTTTGTGAGGGTTTGGAGTTTAAGAAAGCCCTCCTTTGTCATATAAAAAACTTAAATCACCTTTAACATTACAAAGGCTCATATTTCATTTTTAAATGCTGTGGAGACTGCTTTTGAATGGCGCCATAGTCATGGCTCTTTTTACTGCTTTTTCACTATTTCTTGCCTAAAAAATAAACCTATCACCTTTGTTCATTTCTGACTTCTTAGAGGAGCACCATTCTAGAGTCATACCCAGGAATTTTGATGCATCCTTTGCCACATCTTGGAAGGATATGATCCATATTTATAGGACTTATTTTGACAACTCGACTCTATTGGTGTATGATGATGATTATGCTCATAGTGAAGTTGATCAAAACTGTCAGGTGCCCTTTTTTGAGATTTTCTTTTGACTGTGGACAAAAAACCTTATTTGCATTCACCTATGGCTTTTATATCTGTTGATCAAAAAGGAGATCCTTTAAAGACCCTTTCTACAATCATATGCAACAGCAAGATATTATTCACATGTTTCATAAAAAAGGCCATTTGTTTGTGACAGTGGCATGTTTCATTTCTTTGAATGTTGTCCTTACATGCCATACCATTTTCTTCACACATACTGTCTTTATGTGTTTATTTGCAAAGTCCCCTTCAGAAGCAATGCTTAGACTACCTTCTTGTCAATTTGATGAGGTTTTGAAAAATATCTTCATGGAAAGGAACAACAAAGCTTCTTTGAACATCAAAAAATCACTACTTGGTCATCTGCTTAACAACTTTTTCTACTCATAATCATCCAATTGTTTTCTCACTGTATTGCAAATCTGTCTTTCAAACAGTGAAACCATATAATCAATCCTTGAAACACCACTACTGTGTTATTGGTTTCATCTATTGGAGAAAAAGGTTTTAAAACAATTTTTTAGGCAGTTTGCAGCATGGATGATTTAAAATATGAGGGCTTGTAGGATGAGCTGAGGTGGTTTGAAAAGTAGTGGTTTGGATGGGTGTGGCGGATGTACTTGGACTAGTGAACTAATTTTGAGAAGATCTGCGGTGATAGGAGCCAAAGTGATAGAGAAGCTGAAAGTCGGGAGGTGTAGTAGGTGAGGCTTCTCTACTAGGACTCTGTGGCAGATCTAGGGGCTCAAGATCGTCAAAGTTTACTTTACTTTGTGACTTGCTTCTAAAAAGGGTTTTTGCTGAACTCAAGTCAAAATTAGAATCCTGCAAGGATGTGATATGTTTATGTACATATCTTGCTTTACGGATGGGCCTATTGGTAGCTAAGTTGCCAGTTTTGGAAGCTTGCCACAAAATCTTCTTTGGGTTATCAACTATGATAGGGGGATTTGGATCTGGATGAGATCTGGTGTTGATTCTTCGTGGAGCCAGATTTCAAATTTAGAGTTTAGAGAGGGTGGTATTTGTGTTTGTTTTGGATGAATGGCCTCTTGAGGGGCTTTGCTAATGTGAAGGACGGTCAAAACAAAAATGAATGCTAGTGGAGTCGCCAGGTGGATTTATTTGAGAAATATGGTCCACCAACCAAACTATCAAAGATGCTTTCGGGAAAAATGTCTTCTAGCAAACTTTGAGGTGAAGACTTGTAAGGAAGAGATATTCACTTGGTTTCAATAGTTTTCTAGGCTATCTGGACAAGTTAATGGTTCTATTTGCAATTTTATTTCGGTTTATCTCCTATGTTTAGGTGAAGTCTTCTGAATCGCTAAGTTATACTTAGTTTGTCACTGATTTCAGAGTTTACACCATGATTTTTAAGTTTTGAAAAGGATGAGTCAACGAAAAGGTATGGTTTATGAATTTTTGGTTTTTTATGGAGTTTTTTGTCCTACTAGAGGCTAGTGGAGTCGCCAGGTGGAACTTGGTTGTCTTTATAGAGATGTAGCTATGCTCCACCACCAATAACTAGGGAAAAGCCAATCTGGGAATGTTTTGGGGTTTTCTGAGTTTTTGCTTTATGAAGTTTGGAAGAGTTCCTATAGCCGGAATCATCATTTTGCTAAGATGGGCAGATCTAGCTTCTACTCTTTGTAAACAACACTTAAGTTTTCTAAGTTTGATTGAGACTTTTGGAATTACTAAGGAGTACTCGATTGTCACTAACCCGGAAGATCCTTGTGATCGCCATTATGTTGGGAGCGGTGAAGATAAAATTAGTAAGATTAGTATTCTTAGAAATTTCTTTGAAATATTTAGGGAATCTAGGTTTTTTTGTCACTAAGAGTCCCACCGTGATCGCCATTATGTTAATGAGCAGTGGGATAAGTCAATCGGATAGTATTCTCAAAAATCTCTAAACTTGTAGGGAATATAATTTTTTTTTTCACTCAAAGTCCCACCGTGATCGCCATCTATGTTAGTGTGGCGATGAGGTGGCTAAATGGAAGGTGTGCTTAGTTCAAAAAAGGGGCTTTCTGTGAGTCTTGAAAGATATTGAGATTAAAATGAACTCAGAAAAGTCCCACCATGATCACCATTATGTTAGGGTCCCATGATTTGGCTGATTGGAAATCCAAATTATAGTGTAACATCAAACCAATCTTTGGAGCCCAAGGACCTAGCCTTCCTGGACTCATAGAGGAATCTCTCTATTTGTGTAAGGGATGTATGTGTGTTGTGCTTCTTGTGTTTCTGATTTTAGGCTAGTTATGAAGTAGGTGTTTTGTTTTGGTTTTTAGGTTTGTGAGTGATGAACTGATCAAAGACTAAGATAGATAAGAATATTGTCAGATTAACTGGGCTATGGGGTCAAAAAGGTCAAGAAAGCTTTCAGATGGTGATACAAGGTTGTTGAAGGGCCGATTTGATCGAGGTAAAATGGATCTTTGGTAAAATGAAGTGGGATAGACAGTCAGTTTGTGAAGAACAAAGGATTTCAAACACAAATGAGTTCAATAGCTGACATAATCATGGTAGGGCTAACCATTAATCATGAGAAATGTAATTATAAACTGATCGATGCATAGAAATAAACATTCAAGCCATGCATAGAGATATATGACTCTCTAACTTTAGGAAATGGCTATCAGACCTTGGGGAAATACATTTAAGAAAAAAAAACAACTCAAATCACTATGAGGAAATGCCTAAGCATAGTATTTCAAGCTATTGGACACTTTGAAGCAAGATTGCATAGTTTTAGGCAAAGGGCAAGATCATTACAAGACCTCTTTGGTTCAACAAATGTCAATCTAATAATCAAAGAAAGGTTTCAAAGGTGGAGCTATGACTAGCCATGAGTAAGCAGGCCATACCGTGAATCATACTTAGCATGCATAAAACCATAAATGAAACAAGCAAACAATTCCTCCAGTTATCAAAGAGCAATCAAGGATTCTTTGATATGACTAAGGAAGAAGAAAACATAGAAGCTACAAAGAAACATGAAATTTGAGGTGCCTCCAAGGGCATGTCTCAAATATATTCTCTAATGTTTTATAGCAAGAAAGAGCATGAAATATGAATGAAAACTAAGAACACATAACAAATAGGGACACTATACTATTCTACCAAGTCAAGGAATCCAACAGTAGTCCTCTTTCATCATCCAAAAGCACTCAAGAAACTCTCCAATGCATAAGAAAAGTATTTCCTCCAAGCTTGTATAACCATGTATTTCTCTTAAATCATCAAGTCCAACCTTGTTTACAATGAAAGCCTTTGGAATATATAGGCCAAAGTGAGGAAAACCTCCTAGTGCAACTAGCAAGCTCATTCGCTCCTCAAAAATATCTTAATTTGTCCTTGAGGCTTTGCAAAGCCCAAGGCACAAAATATCTAATAAAATATCTCAAAAATTGCTAAAAAGGGAAAATATAATAACTTTTCCCAACTAACCATGCACAAAAATAGCTAAACGCACATGAGGAAAAGTCACTTTAGAAAGGTACATTTTTCACAAAAATACTTAAGAAATATATCAGCAGAAAGTCCTCCGTCTTGCGGGCAACTTTTGGATTCCTTTCTGATGTCGAAATGAGGCCCGTGATGGCTCGTTGGAAAGCTCTGAATGTCTATTTTCTGAAGATGCTTAGTTTTCAGAAAAATAATCACCAGAAGTCCCTCAAAAACTAACCTGTGTAAAAACCCAAAAAATAGACTTTGCTGATAAACGGGGCAGAGTGTGGAAAAAGGGAGTGTTTTTTGCCATTTTGAGGGAGAAAATATTCTTCAATTGTTCTGGAAATAGCTGAGTATGTGCCCCTAAAATTACAGAATCTAATTATACCATTTTCATCCCTTGATGATGCCTCAAACAAAAATGGAGATTGCCCATGTTTTTAAGTAAAAAACCCAAAAATGACAAAAAGCCAAAACTTGTTGAATTTTGCCCAATTTTGGCGAGCATGACCCTCAAGGGTTTTTAGAAACATGTTGAGAGTCTGAGGCCAAAATTTTGAGCTTTGAGGTGTACTTTTTCATCTTTGGTCCTGGGCGCCTCCTTTGAGCTTTTCCTGCGTGGCCTTCAATTTCTGTTGAGCAAACTGATTGAGCTTCTTATAGTGCCCAGTCATTCTTCTTTGAAGGTCCAAACTTCTATTTGCCTTTTCCAACTTGTCCTCCAAGTTCTTATTCACCCTCTTAAGCCATGCTTCCCGATTCTCCTCTATCTCTTGGGCGAGTAAAGTGGTGAGCGGAAATGATCGGACATAGGCAGCCTCTTCCTCCTTTTGCTTTTCCAAAGCTCTTTTGAGCCTTATAGTCCTTGGCCTCTTTCTTCTGGGCTGATCTTCATCTTCATCATCACTGAATTCCCCCATAAGCTCATCTAGCTTTTTTTGTGCCTTGGAGGCCTCTCTTTGATATTTGAAAGTGCGAGCTTCAAATATTGCCATTTTACCACTCATCTATTTGTTCTGCATCTCTAGGACATGAATGAAGTCCTTTGAGCTTTCGAGATCGGCTTGCATTTCATGGATTTGATCTTCTCTATTTTTCAAGAGGGTTTCAAGGATCTTTTCCTCATTGTCGCTATCATCACTTTGGATTTGAATTATGTCAAAGTCCCTCTCCTTTTCATGGCTGCTTTCTTCTTTCTCCTTTCCCTTGCTTTGGGTGGCTCTCTTGGTATTTCTCCTCTTGGGTAATTCTAAAATGGGTTTCTTGGGCGATTTCCCCTTGCTTCAGAGGGCCCTAGTGACATTTGGAGTTATAGTTTTAGGCACCTTTTTCCTTGATGTCCAGGGCTTGGCCACTTTTGGAGAAGAAAGCATGGCCCCTTGCCTAGGAGAGGTAGCTAGCACATGCTCTATTGGCTCTTTTCCCTTGTTACTTTCCTCATAATCCTTGCCACTATTTTTAGTTTCTTCAGGAAGGCTTTGACTGTCCTCTTGCATGTCTTTTTTAGGGCTGCCCTCTTTTCTCTTGTCTTTGCTGTCTCTAGGAATTTGAGGCTCTGTCTCTTCAATGCTTTGGGCTTCATCTTCATCTTTTTTGCTGCTGTGAGGGCTACCAATATCCTCATAAAAATGATCAATTTCCTCATCATTTTTCTCCTCACTGTTTTGATTTTCTTCATGGTACTGCTCTTCATCACTGTGCTTCATATCATCAATGTGTTCTTCTTCACCTTGTTGCCCTGCCTCACTGTGCTCTTTTTCACCTTGCTGTCCTTCTTCATCATCATGCTGCTGCTGTTCATCATCATGTTCTTCTTCCTCATCATGATCTTCTTCCCCTTGCTACCCTTATTCATTATGTTGTTGTTCATCATCATGCTGCTGCTCTGCCTCACTGTGCTCATTTTCACTTTGCTGCCCTTCTTCATCATGCTGCTGCTGTTCATCATCATGTTCTTCTTCCTCCTCATCATACTATTGTTCATCATGTTCTTCTTCCTCATCATGCTCTTCTTCCTCATAATTCTCTTTTTCTTGTTCAATTACGGTAAATTTGAGCTTCTTGGGAATGGGTTTACTTGAAGAAGGCGAAGGATGGTGAGTGGAAGGTGAAGGAGATGTATGGAATGAAAGAACACTGGCAAAATCTAGATGTGTAATGAAAGTGTCCCAAGAGATTTCCTTCTTCTCAAGCTGATGAAGAATGATGACCTTGATGAGGGAATGATGGAAAAGGCAAGCTGACTGCTGAGAAGGAGGTCTTTTCTGAATAGTGGAGGCCATTTTTTCAATACTTCTATGGAGGAAGAAAGGGAGATTTAACAATTTGGCTCTTGTGAAATGCATGAGAAACCGAACATAGTAAGCATAGACTCGGGAGAATCTTCCCTCGCATGTGAAGTATTTCATGATTATCTTCATGAGGGGGGCATAACTACTCAGCAGATATGAGAAGGGAAAGATGGATGGACATGTATCTCTATGCTCAGGCTTCAAAAGGGGTTTGTATTGTTCTGAGTCCGGGTGGCTCTGTTTGAAGCACTTCTCTCCAACATAAACGATCTTGGTGGCCTTGGAAATGGATCTAGGAGAAAATTTGAAATCCAAGTCTGATAGCTGAAAGTGTTTCCCTTGAAATCTCAAAGCACAAATATGTGTCAAGGGGGAATAGATTTTTACCTCCTGCACCATTTGAAAAAACTCTAGAAATCCAACCTCATGAAAGTTAAACAAGATTGATGGATGAGCATTTACCTTTTCAGTTGAAACAGGCTCAAACCTCCTGTGATGGCCACTTCTACTGTCTTTCCTAGGAGGCATTTTGTTTTGGATACTCTTTGCTAACTGAAAAAAACAAACTGTCTCAAATGGTCCTTGAAATGTTTTCTCAACCACACCCATGTCCTCCTTATAATTCACTGTTTTGTCCTCTTTGATGCCAATCAACAAGTATTTGTCAAATGAAAAGAAAACATGAAATTTATTACTATGCTTGGGCAAAGTTTTGAAAATATGTTTTGGTGGTTCCTTGTTTGAACAAGGATCTCCTTTGTTTTGATAAGAACACCTTTCTCTTCAATCAATACTCTTTTTCTATTCACTGTTTTTTAAAAAGGCAGACAAAAAACACTCTCAACTAACTTTGAAAAATCTTTCAACACACTCTATTTTTGAAATATGGAGGCTGTATAGAGTTTATTGTCTCATAACATAAACATGAATTTTTTATATTTACCTAGCCTTCATCTTTTTGCCACTGTATAGATGATCACCTAAAAAAATTTTGTGGTCTCTGCACCTTTGTTTATCTATCTAGTAGTTGTGGGCTTAGTTTTGGCTTTTTTAATAACCCTAGAAGAGCTTTCAACTTTGGTCTAACACACCTCCTTTTTCAGTCACTTCTTTTATCCTCTGAATTTTTTACAAAGTCTACTTCTTGTAGCAATTGTGGGTTATCACCGTGTTTGAAGGTAGCCAGGACTCTATAAAACTGATTAAACACACCCTTGCCTATCCCAGTGTGGATGTTTGACACCCAAAGTCAACAAGAACTTTTGATTTTCGACCAAAAAACCCCACCTTATAATCACTGTTTCTTCCTTGAGAAAATAACTCTATCACCCCTTTAAGATTTTCAAAAACTAGCAAGGAGCAATGGAGAATACATTCAAATAATGCTTATGTACTTGGTCGATCGATTTGAGCAGCTCCAAAGGCTTTTTTGAAGGTGTTTTGGGCATTTAGAGAGGAGATGCACGTTGACTAAGAAGAATGCCACGCAGTGAGGGGTGTCGGGTCAGCCTTCGAGCAGTGTGTGAACACGCGCACAAGCGCGCTACACACTGCTACAAGTGTGACATGCGGCCGTTTAAATCCTTTGCAACTTCACTCACAGGCGCGCTGTGCACTTTTCCAAGCGCGCCACACAAGCTTTAAGCCTTGAAAAACTTGAAATTTTCTCGAAGTCCTTTGTTTCTCCAATGAACAGTCAGGGGAGCGCTTAGTGAGTGTTTTGAATTTTCACAATGGGACTTTGCCAATGGTCTCTCCACCTTTTATATGAAATAAAGTCAACAACCTTCGTATTTTGATTTTGTGAGGGTTTGGAGTTTAAGAAAGCCCTCCTTTGTCATATAAAAAACTTAAATCACCTTTAACATTACAAAGGCTCATATTTCATTTTTAAATGCTGTGAAGACTGCTTTTGAATGGCACCATAGTCATGGCTCTTTTTACTGCTTTTTCACTATTTCTTGCCTAAAAAATAAACCTATCACCTTTGTTCATTTCTGACTTCTTAGAGGAGCACCGTTCTAGAGTCATACCCAGGAATTTTGATGCATCCTTTGCCACATCTTGGAAGGAGATGATCCATATTTATAGGACTTATTTTGACAACTCGACTCTATTGGTGTATGATGATGATTATGCTCATAGTGAAGTTGATCAAAACTGTCAGGTGCCCTTTCTTGAGATTTTCTTTTAACTGTGGACAAAAAACCTTAATTGCATTCACCTATGGCTTTTATATCTGTTGATAAAAAAGGAGATCCTTTAAAGACCCTTTCTGCAATCATATGCAACAGCAAGATATTCTTCACATGTTTCATAAAAAAGGCCATTTGTTTGTGACAGTGGCATGTTTCATTTCTTTGAATGTTGTCCTTACATGCCATACCCTTTTCTTCACACATACTGTCTTTATGTGTTTATTTGCAAAGTCCCCTTCAGAAGCAATGCTTAGACTACCTTCTTGTCAATTTGATGAGGTTTTGAAAAATATCTTCATGGAAAGGAACAACAAAGCTTCTTTGAACATCAAAAAATCACTACTTGGTCATCTTCTTAACAACTTTTTCTACTCATAATCATCCAATTGTTTTCTCACTGTATTGAAAATCTATCTTTCAAACAGTGAAACCATATAATCAATCCTTGAAACACCACTACTGTGTTATTGGTTTCATCTATTGGAGAAAAAGGTTTTAAAACAATTTTTTAGGCAGTTTGCAGCATTGTTAGCTTTGTGACTTTTAAATGAGGACATACCTATGTTCCTGATCCTCTGCTTGTTAAATGAAGGAGGCCTTTATCACATTGCCAAACCCTCTTCTTGTTAAATGAAAGAGGTTTTCAACCAAGGACCTAACCATCTGCTCATGTTTGGAGGAGGTTTTACGCAGTGATGCTATTTCGTCCCTTTTTCAAACTATGTCATCTTTCCTTGTAGTGCCTATTCATAGTTAAGTAAATAAAAGTGACAAATTGACAATATGCCATGAGAGGAATGCTCTGAGATGTGTATTCTGTTGTTAAAATACTCTTATGCATCTTTAGAAACCAGAGGCAATCCTGACCTGTATCTGCAGAGTAATACTTGCTAGTCATTAGTCACTAACCTTTTTTTACTGTGTTTGCAGGAGGTAATTGAATTAACTCTCTGTCCAGTACTTGCATCCCAGGCTCAAAACCACATGAGAAGCAGATGTCTTCTCATGTTAATTTTAATAATGTCTTCTGGAACACTGGTAAAATTCTGCTCTGAAAAAGACATTGAAACACTGTAAATCCACCTAGTATTAGTTTGGCTTTTACCATATACACTGCTGAGACATCAAGACTCTTTAGTGGCGTGACTTAAGGGTGCGTCAAGCTTTATTTGTAGAATAGGAAGGTCAGCTATGACTGTTTTGTTTTAGACAGAGGTTCTTTTGGCTTAGGATAGTTTTCCAAGGGAAGATCGCCTAAAGCGCCACTACCTAACTTAGGGGAGAATTTTTGGATAGATTTGGAGTATTCTCTTTGGAGCTGATGGACAAGTTTGTATGACTAAGACTAGATAGGGCCTGACAATTAGGTTTTATCTCATCATGGGCTGATTTAAAAGGTAGGAGGGAAAAAAATTTCTGGGTGTTTTCTGGCTGACAAATTTGACATATTGGAGATCAATTGCTAGAAAACTTGGCTTTAAAAACTAGTCATCATCAACAGGTGAAAAATACTGATGAATAACACTCTGAAAAGCACTTCCCGACATTCACAGGTGCATTGGTCACATTGGGAGTGAAATTCTCATTGTTCTGGAATCTCCACTTGGCTAGTGCCTTCTATAAGAGTTCACATGTGTCAAGCTTCGGATCCAAGTGTCCATTTGACATATACATGAATGGAAACATGTCTTCCCTATTTTTGGAAAGCTAGTGGTTGAAACAAAACCTACATTTCATCTATAAATTGAACACAGATCTAAGTGTTTCAAGAGGAATAATTTGAGTAGAGAAATGCTGGAGAATTTTCAATTGAGAGCTTGGTTTGCAGAGCTACTGCTGGAGAGATTTATGTTGTGGTGAGACTTAGAAACTATGCTAGAAGGTCACTTCAAATCAGTCACTAGATTGTAACCTCTCCTTCTATCATCAATAAAGAGTACTTCTTGTTTTTCCCTACATGCATCTATGTTAACTTTGATTTTCCATATTGGAAGATCTTGGTTGATGAATGTAGTTTATGCTTAACTAATTTAGCTAACTAGCTCAAGTAGATACCTATATTATTGCATCTTCTGATGTTTCAGTGTTCTTTCTTGCAGGAAGCATTCAACCAATGAACCACTTGAATTTGAAGCTATAGCAGAAGTGACAGAAGGAGTCATTTGGAAGCGACTGAAACAAGTAAGCCTCCAATCATCTTTGTGTACCTATTCTGAGTTAGGAGAAATGGTAGTATAGTGTTTCACCTGTTTTTCTATACTAACACCTATCTAGGGAAGAATAATTTATCCGTAGATTAAAATTCTAGCCCAACAAACTGGCGACTCTGCTGGGGAGAATTTCTCTTAGTTTAGGTGTTTTAGTCTTCGATTTGCTTTGTAAATCCACCCATTAGCTATTACACATAAATATTAGACATTCTAATGTAGACGAATTTCTAAATTATGTACATGTTATTAGATTGTTTATGTACTGAACATGGGAATGCCTACCCTCAGCAATTATTATCAATAGAGGATATATCATGATGTAATTTATTGCAAGATTGATGTAAGTGACCACTCCTCTTCGTTTTGAGGCTCATCACAGTGTAAAGCATCTCAATCAAATGTTCTTATTATTTGGATCTCAATATTTAGGGGGAAATTGTTATAGGTCAATTTTGGCACCATTCCCAATGACCTGGTTAACTGGGCATCATCTCTAGGACCAATGATCAAGGGTATATCATTCCCTATCATTTCAGTTGCTACATGCCCTAAGACAAGAAACATAAAAAATCAAGCAAGACTTTCATCAAGCAAAGGTTTCCATGGTTTGAAGCTTATTTTATAGCATATGAGAGCTCACCAATGTAGGCTCTAAGGGGCCTAAGTGTGTTGCATATACAGGTAACCCCATGCAAGGCTACTCTGGAAAGCACTTCCTGACATTCACAGGTGCGTTGGTCACATTGGGAGTGAAATTCTCATTGTTCCGGAATCTCCACTTGGGCAGTGCCTTCTAGAAGAGTTCACATGTGTCAAGCTTCGGATCTAAGTGTCCATTTGACATCTACATGAATGGAAAATTGTCTTGCCTATTTTTGGAAAGCTATTCATTGTGAAACAACCTACAGCTCATCTATAAATTGAACACAGATCTAAGTGTTTGAGAAGGAAGAATTTGAGTAGAGAAATTCTAGAGAATTTTAAATTTATAGCTTGGTTTGCTGGAGAGATTTATGCTATGATGAGACTAGGGAACTATGCTGGAAGGTCACTCCAAATCAGTCACTAGGTTGTAACCTCTCCTTCTATCATCAATAAAGAGTACTTCTTGTTTTTCCCTACATGCATCTATGTTAACTTCGATTTTCCATATTGTAAGATCTTGGTTGATGAATGTAGTTTATTCTTTACTGATTTAGCTAACTAGGTTGAATAGATATCTATATTATTTCATCTTCTACTTTTTCAATGTTCTTTCTTGTAGGAAGCATTCAGCCAATGAACCGCTTCAATTTGAAGCTGTAGCAGAAGCGACAGAAGGAGTCATTTGGAAGCAACTGAAACAAGTAAGCCTCCAATCCTCTCTGTGTATCTTTTCTGAGTTAGGAGAAATGGTAGTATAGTCTTTCACTTGTTGTTCTAGACCAACACCTGTCTAGGGAAGCGTAATTTATCTTTAGATTACAATTATGGCTCAGCAGGAAAAGAAAGAATATAGTGCATAAAATGAAAGCAGTAAAAAATATTTAACACATGAAAAAATGAGACAAATATGGAGTCATAACATTATTTATTATAGAATAAAATCAATACAAAATAGTGAGGCATAAGTCATTTACAATGAGGAAACAAGCCTCCCATAAGCAATCACTCCCAAATATGAGTTGTTGTTACAATACAAAATTCCAGAGAGAAACTACGGCGTAGTAATATTAAGCATAGATATAGCTAGAGATGATACAGTGATATAAAATTATTGATATAGGCCCCAATAGAGTCTAGACATATAGATCTGGACACTAGATAAGCTTTCCAAGACAACCCAAGAGGGTTTCCAGAAAATCCACCCAATCTGCCAATGTAAGTTGCATCCCTAGGGCTAAAGGTATTCTACAACAACAGAAATGAGAAGATATGGCTGAAGCTGATGTAGAAATCTACATATCTTATCCAATAGATCCTCCGGATGAAAGAACGGCTTCTCCACTGAAGAGATCACCTCCCAAAACAACCACTACAACCACCCCTGCAACTCCTCCATAAAATAACGCAGACCTAGGCTGAAACTGTGTTGTAGGGTATAAATACTTGTTAGCTTGCTGCTAAATGTGTCAATAAAGCTCAATGGGCTTCTTTACAAGCCTTCCAATGGATGGAAACCTTCCTCCACTGCAAAACTAGCTCTAAAGACACCCAATCTAATTCTCGACCGTTGCACCCTGCAACAAACACAATATTCTGCAGAAATTGCGCTGATGAAGAAAGATAAAGCTTGGCCCTAAGCCTGAGTGTGGAAATGAATTGAAATACTCCTCCAAGAAGCCTCTCAATGAAAGATATGGGATTCCCTCTCAAGAACACCCGATGCTAAATAACACAGCAATCTCAACTAAATAGTTGAAGAATGCAAGAAGTCTAAACAGACCACATACAAAATAATAATCCAAAACATGACCAATATGGCTGCCATCCTATTCCTTATATAATTTCTGAGCTTCCTTACCCTTGGCCCCACTCAATTAGGTCACTTCCTCCATGTAATAATCTCCCTCCAAAACTGTATTATTCCTCATTAAATGTCCACTCCTCCTTAACAGCGTTGTTGATTTGGTAAAAGTCGACCTATTCAACATGTTTCAACCCCTGTTCACACTCAAAGGTTCTTCATTTAGCTAATTAGAGGGTCTCCTTTCACACTTGAAGTGTTTTTATTGTTTCTAAAGAGATTTATGGGCCTCCCTATCCACTTATTCGCCTACCAAGTGACAAAATAATCTATAATATTCCATTTAGATAAAAGCTAAACTTTAGGAATATTACAAAGTATGAAGAAGTAAAGCATGTCTCCTATGGGTCACTACAACGAAAAAAGATTTTTTTTTTCTCCCTCCTTATTCCTCTTGGATACTCTGCTCATTTATGGAAAAAATGCACTCGAAAATAATGCAACCCCATTTCCTACTGGTGGTCTAGTTATAAGATAACCCAATATCCTACTAGTGGTTAGGTTCGAATCCCTCAACTCTTAACCAAAGTTACAATATGGAATGTTCTAGAATATTATTAATCATGATCACATGGATAGTATGCTTTACTTGAGTAATGGGGGTTGGCATTATATCCTCTCAAATTATGGTAGACAAAAAATGAAGGTCAACTTCTAAGTGGAATAACTTTTGCATACAAACTCTAATTGGGGAAATTCTTATATTGTTGGAAAGGTATCTATGTATAGACTATGAAAAAATATTTTGTGAAAAAGTGGAAATTTTTTACCCAAAAAAAATCATTTGATGCTTCAAAATACTTCTGGAAGGTTCTACACCAGAATTTTCCAAACTTGGTCTCGCGGCTAAAATGGTCTTGTGAGTTGATTCCTCTACTTTTTCCACTTTGAAAGCATAGATATGGATTAAAAAGAATATATTGATATAATTTGGATCACACCTCCCAATTTTTGGAGGTTTTTTCTCCCCAATACTTCTACTATATGAGGCAAGGAAAATTTTTCTCCACATTCTCTCGAGTGTACCATTTAGCATTGCTTGGAAGTTGTCCTTTCACCCCAATCTACCAAATTTCATGATACCCTTGGCTTGTTTTTCTCAATATTTTCTAAAAACCTATACCAACTATTAAATTGGTTTGAAAATTTGGTGCCAAATCCTCTAGATAAATTATGACTTATTCCTCTTCCTAATCTAGCATGGAAGGCTTATAGCGTTTGAGATTCTTTACATTAACAACTAAGTAAATACACACGTATGGTGGTATACTGAGTCTATAGGAATTATCACCCACATTTTCTAGTATATAGAAGGAACCAAAAGATAGAGCCTTGATTTTCTTACTAGGACCTTATAGCCTCTCTTTGTTCAACTATAGCCATACTTTATCTCCCACCTTCAATCAATTCACATTTATCTACTAATTATGCATGACCTTATGTTTTTCAATATGTGGCATCTGAAGTGTCTCCTATACCTATATATGGATTTGCCTAATTTTTTCTACAAAATATTCAACCCTCAAGGCATGCCCTATAATATATTACTTTACTCCTTCCTACTGCACATATGCAATATTCAAAGGTGAAGGTGGAAAATATCCAAAACAAGTTCCAAATGGAGACTTAATAGTAGAAGTGTGGACTACTCTATTATGAGAGTGTTTTATATATATTATATTTTCATCCAATATCATTTTATGATTCTAACTGTTACCCTTCAAAAGCTACGCCAAATTCCTCTTAACTACTTTTGTATTCCCATCTATTTGAGAACTGTTGTAATCCTCTTTAACTTTGTGTCCATCTTCATCCCAAAGTGTAGTCTAAAATTACAATAAACCTGGTTACATTTTCCCTATTATTGTAAATTAAATAAACTAAACATGGGTTGAGTTATAGGGACAATGATTCTATGGTTGAGGAGGATATACTATTTGAGACAAATGGCAGTTAAGGAGCTAGGGACTATGTAGCATTGAATTATTTTTCCAACAAGAGATGACAATGCTAAAAAAAAAACTAAAAATTGGGTGGATCAATTTTATTGGCTTACATGATTTGGGCCACATTGGACTTAACAACTAGGAATACAAAGGAATTAATATTAGTAAAAATGAAAATAATCCAATGAATGACACAAATAGGAAAAGATAAGAAAAAAATTATGAGCAAGAGAAAAACAAAAAGGAAGATGCCTAGGAATAAAGGGATGGGATCCACGAACTGTTGATCTTCCATCCATCATCCCTATTTAGCGTATTAGATATTTTCTTGATTTTGATGGCTTCCCTAAATTTATGGTGATGAAAATGATTAATTGTGGCAAGGAACTGGGAATCCTATAAACAAATGTGTTTTTTTTTCTTTTCAACATGTTCAACTAAAGTTGAGGAATGAATCCTACAA
Source organism: Pinus albicaulis (assembly GCA_034641835.2). Classification (NCBI taxonomy): domain Eukaryota; kingdom Viridiplantae; phylum Streptophyta; class Pinopsida; order Pinales; family Pinaceae; genus Pinus; species Pinus albicaulis. Next base: position 1,264,598,052 of record CM076581.1, read on the forward strand.
TATCTTAGGTCAACACATATAGTAACATCCTTATTTAGTGTATTAATTGTTTTCTTGATTTCGATGCCCTTCCTTAATTTATGGTGATGGAAATGATCAATCCTAACAAGTACCTCAAAATCCTCTAAACAAATAGGTGTTTTTTCTTTTCAGCATGTTGAGCTAAAATTGAGGAATGAGTTCTATAGTCCTAATATCCATATTTTTCCCGATGATGAACCACATTAAGCGGTTCGAAACATGTCAACCTTAAAATAATGATGTGATTTATCTAGAAAATCCTTTTCTTAAAAAATGAATAAAAAAAGCCTCCATTTTGAGAACATAAATTCTATATAAATATGTATCACCAACATGAGGAATAAATCTTAGTCTCCTTTCCTATGGGTTATGGATTCCTTTGATGGTGGAACAACTATGGTAAATTAATTAGGGTGGCGATATACTAGGCCTCTGGAATCCATGGTCCACTAACAATGTGATTTTCTCCCTTGAGTAGCCTCGTCAAGCCTTGGAATATAGATTGGGTGTAACCACTACATGAGACATCTGGAAGTAGCGCATCTATGGTTGGGTGGAGATTTGTGGTATTTGGATCAATTTCCCAGTTCATATTGAGATAAGTATCTAACACTAATGTTGTGAGCATTGAATTTCATGTCTACATTTTGGACTTGTTTGAATTTCAATCAATTATGTGAAATTTCTTAGGGTAGTATAACATCTGAATCACTGGTTTCATACACTTGATTTGCTTCTATTTTTTCATTTAGTTGCAATTAATCACCATCTTCTCTCTATCACATTAATGAGTTTATCTAGATAGTGCATGATATTTTGTAGAAACATTGTTTCATAGATTTTTAAGGGGTAATTAACGATGCATATCTTCCATTCACTCATGAGTATACATGTTGCTCAGATAGATGATGGTTATTTTCCACTAGTAACCACGATACTGGAAAGATACCTATCTTGTGATTTCTATGCATTACATACTTTTGGTGATGGTTACACTTAGCCTAGGTGTTCTCAAGCATTTATGGGCAGATCTCTCCCTACCTAGGTTGAATTTCTACCTGCATAAACATTTTTTATTCTTTAGAAATTCTTGGGGGTGGATTTATGCATACTAGAGTCATATATTCCCTCTCCTCTAAGAATTATTTTCACTTGTTGGGGTGAATTTAAGGTGAAATTTGGTTTTCTAAGAGGCCACGGACATAGGACAAGTCCATACATGGATGCAGAAGATTGTTGGAACTCCAATTTCTCTTCATTCATGTAAATATGTTACCCATAAAAAATGTGGGTGCGAGAATCTAAAATATAAATCATTTCTAGTGTGTATCCATGGTAGAACATGGTGAGTGGACTAGTGATAAACTACTATAAAATTATATCATAAAGTTGTGAGACTAATATTATTTTCCTCCAAGGAAAAATCATAAAATTCATTATATAAAATATGAAAATTCAATGTTATAGATGCCGCAAAAGGAGAATATCTCAAAATTTGTGGTCGTATCTGGTCACATACTATATAAGGTTCCAAAAATTATTGATGCATAAAATTAGAATAAATAGTTCCAGATAAACATAAAAATATATACAATTCCATAACTTCTAATATTCAGTAAAATAAAATAAAAAGGATCCATCTATGTGTTTTGTAGTATCATCTTGGTGTTGCCTCCTGTGTCTAATGATCAGTGAATGGCCTATGAAAATACTGATAGAACTCTTGTCCATTCTTCTCTTGTATCATCCAAATACCAAAATATTGTTTCACTACTTCTTTGGATAAACTGTCGGAAATATGGATCCATTCCTTGTAGATATGGCGATAGATCACATAGTCAAATTGTGACTTTAATGCTATTACTTCTTCCAACAGATTTATGAGTTTGTGCACGTGAAATTTTGAATTTTTATTGAACCAATTTATGACAAGTTTAGAATCACCAATCAGGGGAAAATAGGAGCAATAAGTCTAAGGCTATTTATTTCTGCATAATTAATTGTGCCTCTCCGTAAACCCATTTTCATTTTGTAATAATGATCTTCTTTTAAATACAAACTGATCCTCCACCACAACCTTCTTGTTGAGATGAACCATTAAAATACACCCAAGGAATGATCTTGTCGACAACTTCTGCACTTATTTTCCGATTTCTCTGAATCTATTCTTCCTCAAGAATCAAGTTATAATATTCTATTGTATGAGAACAACTAAAGTTCCATTTTTTGTCCTTATCTTGAAAACATTTTTGGTTCCTACCTAACCAAATTCCCCAACAAAACATAAGGGGTAGGTTCTAGAGCTTTATAGGATGAGCCCTATTCCACCATGTTTCCAATTCTTCTTGAATTGATTGTCCCTTCCACCTAATATTGATTGCCATCATTTTATATATATGATTCCATATTTGGACCGATGTGGGGAATTTTAGGAACAAATTATTGATTTATTCTTAATTTTCTTGCATGAGATGCACCACGTTGGGACCTGAAATGATCTTAACTATATATTCTCTCATGTGGGAGCTTTATTATGTAGTAGGCACCACATAAAAATATTTTATTTTGATGGGCCTTTGAGCTTCCAAAGAGGATGCCACACCAGTCGCCGATATCTAGTTCGTGATCTGCAAAAATGTAAGAATGTAATGTTCCCAATTTTTAGCCTCAATCTAAAAGGAACATTATAGTTAAAAATATTTTATTTAGTTAAATAAAATGGGTAAAGAGGCCCCATAATCCTTGAGAAGGAAGAATAATCACTCCTCATGCGAAAGGAGGAAGAATAAAGCAGCTAAATTTAGCACCACATGGTGTGAACAGGATTGGATTATGCTTGATCTAGTCATTTTGACCAAGTCCACATACACTGTCTAGATAAAATGTATCTCCTTGGTGGGCTTATTTTCAAATCTTTGGCACCTGGCCAACCACTCACCATCTCTCACAGCGCAGTCTAGGGTTGGAACTGCATTATTTTATGTAGGCAGTGTTGGAGAGTTCATCAGAGCTCATCAGGAGGAGTTGTTTCTGAGTAAAGGGATCAACCTTTTGCTTACATATACTTCTAGAGGAGGAAATTATCATTTCATATTTTCTACAGCCTCATTTTGTGTTTTGATTCAGTTGCAGTGACAAGTTAATTGTCAAATTTGTACATTCTCTGCATTTCTAGCAATCTCTCCTAGATTGGATAGAAATCTTGTATTGGAGCCCCTTTTTCTATTATTGGGAATTTATTTGTATATTTCAGCCATATTTCATGTATATTCATCTACAGCAGTAGCTACTCTAATATAGACAGTGCATTCACTGCTCTCCGACATTTTGTGCAGTTGCAACAACTCATGTATTTCATAGTTGATCATTGGAGATTGATTCTGGTAGCTTGAGTGGCTTGTCCCTCAAGATATTTCTGTATATTGTAGCTGATATATTAATAAACATGATGGTTTTATTATATTCCATTTATTGATATGTTCAGATTTGCAGAATTTCATGATTATGCTCATATGTTACTGTAGCTCACTCTTTGAGCACTTTTTCAAGATACCAAAGGGAAGGAGATCTGAATAACCCACCTAGGGTTATTTATTTAGACTCTACTTCTAGAATTTTAATGTATGGTGTGTTAAATAAGGGATCTAAGTCCCCTTTCAGCTTATTTTTGCATTTCCTTCCTTATACAGCATCCTTTTGGACCCTATTGCAGCAAATCCTGAAAAAGGGATATTACAGTGGTATTAGAGCATCAATATTGGCTTAGCTCCGTGCAACCCAAGTTAATATGAAATTAGAAGGAGAATATCCTCACTTATAATAGGAGATGTACAAAGGAAAAAAGAAAAGAGTAATGAAAGAAGAGGAGGTCTCCCTTCTCCTTTTCCAGACCATGGAGGGTATCATTGAAGACCTTGAGGAGACAGAAAGGGAAAACTAGAGAGATGTTCTAAGAGGGTTTGTGGATGAATAAAGCCCTAGTTGTGACCACATTGGGTGTGAGCATTCTTCCGCACATGCATATCGACAGTGAAGTACATTTCCCATATCTACTGCAGGGAGAATGGAGGAAGATGAGTCACCAAGGGAGGAGACCTTGAGTTATTTTCTTTGGGAGTATGAATCTCAATCATGGAGATTCGAAGTGCACTTGGACTTCCAAGAGTTTTGTGGACTCAAGGAAGCAATATCTAAAAGCCCCAAACAGAGAAAGAGAGATATATTCTTTCTATCTAATTTCGATGGATCGACAAGGTGCAAAGCCACAGCTTGGGAGGAGGAGCTAGATACATATTTTCAGCTACACCAAGTTGCAACCAAGGAGGCCATCACTATAGTAGCGCTGCATTTCAAAGGTATGGCCCGTGATTTTTGGTTTAAAAATTTTGTTTCATATTATAATGAAAATGTAGAACCATATGATGGATTCACTAAGGGGTTGGTGAGGAAATTTGATGAAAATCACTATGAAACACGATGTATCAAAACACCAAAAACTTTGCATGCATTGGGAGGAACCATGAAACAAAATCCATTCCATATTTCTGAAGGGGATGTAAACATGTATGATGACTTGCTAAGGGAAAGATCCCCATTGTATGAAGGGCCCTCTTCCATTTGTGAAGTCATGGAGGTACTTCCTTCAAGAGATGTCCAAGATCTAGGGTCTCTCCTTGATGATGAGGCAATATCAATTATTGACGGGGAGGATGATGATGAGCATAAGAGAACTAAAAATTTTGTCCCATTGGGAGGAAATCCATCACCACATGGAGGTGAAAGGGGAGCCATTTCTTCTATTAGAGGATCCCTTGTATCTTTGTAAGGAGTTCCAAATGTTTCAACATGTGGAAACCAAGGCACAATTCCAGAACCATATGTAACAGTTTTTGGGGATTGTGAGATGGAGGAGGAAGAGAAGGATCAACATCAAGGGATGATACACCCTTATCTATGCCAAAAAGTTTTTTCGCAAGAGAGGGAGGCTGTACAACACAGTGAAGAGAGGGAAAAATCAATCCCCTCATACATACAGTCCACTTCTGAACTTGATGTCTCACTGTATGGAGGCATTCCACCTGGGAGGCCCCCTGATCTAGAGTTGATGAGGGATGTCTTGTCATATAGTTCACCACTCTTGGATTCCATAGAGGTGAATACTTTGGAGGAGTCCACACAACGCAGAGAGTTTGTGATAAACCCAAGGAGGAGGGAGACATAGTCTCATTTTCAGTATCACCCACTCTTATCAGTTATACTCCGCTGACGGAGTTTGCTGCAGGGATGGAGGATGGCATCTTCATGATGCAGGATGACTGCTCCATATATTTTGAGAGGAAGAGGATAATTCCTTTGAGTTAGGACTCTCTCATAGATAGGAGTGGATGTAGGCCACTCATGCTTACTTTGACCCAGCTTGGGAGATTCCTTGTGGATGACAGCTTCTCATGGGAGGCAAACTTCAAAAGGACACCATCACTATTTGAGTATGAGCAGCTGCATGATGGGCATAACAACATTTTGGAGGATTACTTTGGCATGGGGGATGTCAAAGTAGCAGGCATCAGCGTGAGGGGAGCTTCACATGCTAGATAATCAACACTGTCTTTGAGGAGGATTGATCTGTATTGGAGGTCTTAGCTTTTGGTAGAGTACTCCAAGGATCTTGGTGCATGCATGATTTTGGATGACCTGGATGGAGATGATAGGTACATGGTGGATGATATGGTCATCTATTGTTATGGCAGAATCTTCTTGACTAGGGCTTCTAGCCTCAAGGAGAAACTATTACATGCAGCACATGAGGAATTTCTAGCTATGCACCTTGATGCATATCTTGTCTTGCTAGAGGAGTTCACTTGGGAGGGAATTCACATGATCTATAATAGCATATAGATATATGCATAGCCCATATTATTTCAGAGAGGTTGGTACAACCATTTCCCTACTCATTGGAGGTGAGGGAGAACATTTAGATGAGCCATTTCAGCTCAAGGATCGGAGTACATGGTAAAGAAGGTATATACTCTCATTTTGATTTACCTTTCTTTAGTTTATATGGGCAGCTTGATGAGCTAAGGATGATCACCCCTCCTTATGCTCCTTATTATGATGTACTTGTGGCCCATTGCAGCAATGGGAGTGGCTATTTACATGATGGTTTGTGGGGGAAGCCACATACTTCTTGGTGTGCACCATTGGCACCAATTTGTACTTTCTTGTTTTCACCTTATGAGATGTTTGTGGCAGCAAACAAGTGGCTATTAAAGCACTTGTTATCTTTTTTTTTGAGGCAGGCATGGAATGCACTATGCTAGTTCCTCATTTGGAACTATGATTCACTCTCTGGTTGCCATGTGGCATCTTATTTTCATTGTATTTTTCTTCCATACGTTACCGATGTTTGTATACTCATGGGAGGCTTTGTTTGGAGAGTGGGCTTAGAGTTGAAGATACCCATTGGGAGTATGATTCTCCCCTTTTCGCATGTTTTATGTTTTAGGAGAAACAATGGACACACCATGATTTCCATGTCACTACTTTTATCTACATATAGGAGGAGCTATTGGGAGAAAATGCGTTGTTGGAGGAGGCATTTCATGGTTGATTCATTTTGTGGGAAGGCTTGGGAAAATTGTGGAGGCCATGAAATTTCAGCCCAATATCAGCAACCCCCTCATACTTATCATAAATGGAGGGAGAAACTACTTGGATGGAAAAATCTAAACTCTCCATTCAGCCCCAACATGTTGCATAGATCCGGGGTTGAGGATTTCTTTGTTGAGATACCTAAGATGGCTCATTTCATATGGATGATTGCATGGGTGAAGGAGTCACTCATTGGGAATAAGACTTCCCATGTTTTTCATCACTCCTACCTTGAGGAGGCCATTGAACAACAAGGGGATTTCCACTTGCATCTTCTATCATATCATGATGTATACTTTGGTTTTGCACACTTGGAGAGATACATGGAGGACAGATTTATTTCATAATTTTTTGAGCTATGGTGGGGTCCATTGATGAGGAGGCCACAATAAGAGGAGTAATTTTTCTCTACCTTGCAGTTTCTTGAGGACAAGCAACATTTTGAAGGGAGAGGACTGTAATGTTCCCAATTTTTAGCCTCAAGCTAAAAGGAACATTTTAGTTAGCAATATTTTATTTAGTTAAATAAAATGGGTAAGGAGGCCCCATATTCCTTTAGAAGGAATAATAAACACTCCTCATGTGAAAGGAGGAAGAATAAAGTAGCTAAATTGAGCACCACATGGTGTGAACAGGATTGGATAATGCTTGATCTAGTCATTTTGACCAAGTCCACATACACTGTCTAGATACAATGTATCTCCTTAGTGGCTTACGCAATTTTAGAGGAGGATCACATGCATGAGTTGGAAGGCACATGTGGATGGGACCCATGGGGGAGAGGAGCATTTTCTATATAAGAAGAGGAGGAGAGCCATTGTTATTCATGCTATTGGTTTATCATTTTCGTATGGTATGCTTAGACTTGCATACCCGGGCTGTTTAGCAGGGTTCTTAAGCACAAGGGTGTTCCTGGTCAGGAATCCCTACCTCATCCTCAAGGAAGGACAGGTTTTTGAGCTCCATTTCCTCATTTTTGAATTTTTCCAAGCTTCCTCTTATAGCTGCAATGTTTTCCTATTGGGCAGAAAATGTTGTGTTGTTGGGTGTAGCAATAGAGGAACTCATAGAGTCATTCTTTGGCTTGTTCTTTGGTGGAGAGATTTTCTATTCATTGGAGGAGCAACAGAGGAGACTCCTAGGATTATTTTTAGATCTTTGGCACCTGGCCAACCACTCACCATCTCTCACAACGCAGTCTAGGGCTGGAACTGCATTATTTTATGCAGGTAGTGTTGGAGAGTTCATCAGAGCTCATCAGGAGGAGTTGTTTCTGAGTAAAGGGATCAGCCTTTTGCTTAGAGATACTTTCAGAGGAGGGCATTATAATTTTAGATTTTCTACAGCCTCATTTTGTGTTTTGATTCAGTTGCGGTGAAAATTTAATTGTCACATTTGTACATTCTCTGGCATTTCTAGCAATCTCTCCTAGATTGGCTAGAAATCTTGTATTGGAGCCCCTTTTTCTATTATTGGGAATTTATTTGTATAGTTCAAACATATTTCATGTATATGTATCTACAAAAACAACTACTCTAATATAGATAGTGCAACCATTGCTCTCCAGCATTTTGTGCAGTTGCAACAACTCATGTATTTTATAGTTGATCATTGGAGACTGATTCTGGTAGCTTGAGTGGATTGTCCCTCAAGATATTTCTATATATTTTAGCTGATATATTAATAAACATGATGGCTATATTATATTCCATTTATTGATATGTTCATATTTGCAGAGTTTCATTATTATTCTCATATGTTGTTGTAGCTCACTCTTTGAGCACTTTTTCAAGATACCAAAGGGAAGGAGATCTGAATAACCCACCTAGGGTTATTTTTTTGGACTCTACTTCTGGAAGTGTAATGTATGGTGCATTAACTAAGGGATCTAAGTCCCCTTTTAGCTTATTTTTTCATTTCCTTCTGTTGGGTACAATATAGGGTCTATAAATGTACCAACATTTAATTTGTCAATCCGGAGAGTTCATGAAATTCGAGACGCAGCACTGGAACTACCAGAGAGAGTCCTTGATAACCTGCAAAAAAAATTCTAGTCTATCTTGCGATTAATCTCGAAAATAAATGTAATCCTGCACTAGTGCGAGAAACACCAATCTAAACAATTAAAAGCATGCGGGAAAGTAAAAGCAATCAATGCAAAAGGAAATTCTAATTGCAAGTAAACAGAAGAGAAAACAAAACTGGAAATCAAGCAGTGTCGGCACAATAACGAAAAGACTGTAAATGCTAAAATAAATTCAAAAGCAATTGAAACTATTCTTCTTGCACTAATTCTTCTTATACTAATTTTGCTTGCACTAATTATGTGTAAGAACAATCCAGAAGTTAAAGGAAACCATAATATTAATGAAGAATTTATCAATTCAAACATCTAGTTTTCATATTGGCTCAGTAAATGTAAAAATCACAGCTTTAAATATAAATTAATAGATCTAGATTAATTTACAGAATTAGAATTAGAACTCATAATGGCAAAGCCGATCTTATGGATTCGGAAAATCTAGAAGGTGCAATCATTGTTTAAAATATTTCAGGTGCAAGTATAATTAATAATGCAACAAATGAAATATAAACAAATTGCAGCAACTCAAATTAAACTTAAAACTTGGAATAATGGATTGCAGCAAAAAGAATTAATTTAAAATCAAACAAACAAGAATTGAAATGCTATTTAAAAGATGAGAGCGGTGTCGAGCTGGTCTAGTGGCCAACCCAGCCAAATCGCACCCTCTTTAAGTGCCTAGTTCACACAAAGATTGAAATCATTAGATGCAAGAAACGAATAGACAAAGCATGAATAAAAATTGCTTCAATTAATTAAAAAAAAGTCTTTTACATAACGTAGACATTAGCTAATCCCAGCAAGTAAGAGAAGAATCCCACACTAAAATCTGCATGTTGCTATACTAGAACAGCCTCTCCTCCCTTCTGCGCTATGCTGCTTGTGCGTGCTTCTGCCCTTTGCTGAATTGATTGACTAAAATTTCCCCTCCCAAGCTTGGAGCCATAACTCTTCTTTTATAATTGTTTACATTCCAAACTTGGCATAAAACAAGCCAATCCTTTGAAAACATCATGGGGATTGAATCCCAACTAATTTTTAATTAATAGAATATTAGTACAACCGTTCCCTCTTAAAAGAATAAATATTTAATACGAATTTCCCAAATTTGGGCATTTTCTAAAATTCTGGAAAGTTTGGTAATTTTAACAAACTGCCTCAAATCCCCCCTTCGTATCTCCTCAACCATTACGTCTTTTGGAAAATGGTTTTGAGCTTAGTCAAATTTATATACTAGGATAAAAACCCATGTCGCGGAATTTCTTTATTTTCCTTCATCTGCACAAAAACCGATGCGGAAGTTGGCAGTCTGGAAACTGTTGACTGTGTTTCCTAAAATTCTGGAAAGATTGGTATTTTTAGCAAACTACCTTCAAAGCCCCCTTCGTATCTCCTCAACCATTATGAATTTTAGAAAACGGCCTGAAATTTACTCAATTCCCTATATTGGGAAAAAACCCATGTTTTAGAATTTTGAGATTTGCAACGATTAGCGTGGAAATCGAGTAAATCGGTTGTCGGGAAACTGCTACAAATTCAGGCTTGTACTGTAATCTTGCACTGGTGCAGGAACGCTTTAAGAACTGAATTGGTGCAGGAATTTGTTGCACAATGTATAAAATTAATTATAGGTTCAAAATATGATCAAATCAACTTTAACCTGCAACATACAAACCTTAATTAAACTTCCATTAGTGGTACAAAAGAAGTAACAAATACTTGCAACAATAATCATTTAATTAAATAGTAGCATGAGAGATTTTGAGTAAAAAATGAGACAAAACTTAGGCCCAACATCCCCCCATGCTGACCATATTGCATGTCCTCATGCAAGAAAATCTGGTACTATTACTCCTTTGTAAAAAACAAAATTAGGAACATGTATAAACATTCATAATGATGTTCTTGCAATTCTGCATGATTACATTTTCTGCACTTGATAAAGCTTGCTCTTAAAAACATAGTGTCTTCTAGACTCTTTATTTACTTAAACTAATTTCAAGAAAACCTAAAATGAAAATTACCATGGAAAAATTAAATTGCAAGGATGGTGTTATTACTTGAGAGAAATAGACAACTTTTAAAATTTTCAAAAATAATATCTTGGAGGCATCCGTGATCAAAAGTTTCACTTTAACATCCTCATTATAAACATGAGTGACATGATTTAAATGATATGGTGTTATAGGTATACATAATAATACCTTCCCATAATGATTATTTTACCATCATCCATGTATAGTTAAAGCTTCTCTTGTCTGGGAATAGTGAATTACCAGCACTAAGGGCCCCCACATCCATAAAAAATATTCCAAAAAGATAGAACTCCAAGGTATAACAATAGAAGGATTTTAAAGCCATTCTCAAAGAGATTGATAGTGAGTTCACGGAAAGAAAAATCAACCAAGTAAATTATAGTGTAGAGTCGACTTTAATACCACAGGCATGGCCCTGCTGCCAGCAGGCATTCATAGCCTCGACAGGGATACCTTTTAACCTTACGAAATGATTTTGTCCAACCTATTAGATATAGATTCAGAGATATTTATGAGCATTTACTTTTTCTCTTTTTATAATTTAATTGAAGGACATTGTCCTGGCTTGGTAACCATCTAACGACAATGCCATTCATGAGAACTAACAAGAATGAATGAGCCAGCTCGTGATGAGACCTCTTGTCTTCTAGTTTTCCAACTGAAATCCATTACCCTGGCTTGGTGACCAATGCAGGAATGTCATTCTCCTTAGGACCCATGATCATAGTAGGTCGGCTCGCAATGAGACCTCCTATCCCTCAATTAATTCATTTATGTTTTTTAAAAAAACTCTGATTATGATTAACCTTAGATGGATTACATAATAGGTGGGGAATCAAACCTACTCCTTAAGACTACAGGATGGCGTGAAAAGTTTTTAATTACTATTTTTTTACTGGTTGGTCATGCTACCCTAAGAAATTATTAAAAAAAGCATCTCAGATAATGACCAAAAGGATTCCTTGAGTTTATCACGCTAGGATTCTTTATGAAAGCTTATTAGATTTTTGTAGCCGTGGTCCACCATAGGAGGTTTTTCACTGGTCTCTTCGAAGAGGAATTTGAAAAGATTTTTTGGATGATAGTTTGTTAGAATAAGAGAAAAGTATTACATGTAACTTATAACAATACATATTGATCCACAATCAAAGTCACTTTTAAAAATATGAAGTGTTAAGTTTAAAGTACTTTTGACAAGTTTTACCATGAGAATGCGTAATAATAAAAATTTCAAAAGCTGTGCTTTTATGGAATCACAAGTTCAAGAGTGTTGTTATTCATCTTTATTCATTACCCTACCCTATTTTTAAAGAGAGAAATATCACCTTCAAGTGTAGGTGTACTTCCAATGAAGCCATGTGCATAAAAAAATGCTAACTATACTCACACTTATTTTGAAATAATAAACTTCAATACATATCAAAGCGTGAGAAACTAGTTTCTTTAATTGACATGGTACCAAAAGTTTTTGAATGATGAATAAATAAGATGGGTTGATGGCTACTCGAAACGAGGATTCAATGGAATCCGCGTATTTATGATTCTCCAACTGATGCAAGTCTTCCACAGTTTGATAGTCATTCTCCTGTAAGCACAAAAAATCTAGTGAAAGACAAAAGATAAATCCCTCAAGTTCAGGCTCAAATATTTGATTTTCAGATTCACAAGAAAGGTTGAGATAGATTCTAGGGCTTTGAGTTTCAAGAACATTTTCAGAACAAGTTCCAATGAAATATTGATCCTCAGGTGGTCTTTTAATTAAATCTTCCCGGGGTAAATGTTCTGCGATAATAGGGGAAGTTTCCAAATTCATTCCCTTTCCCAATATGGAAGGTGTAACATCTCGTTCAATATGGGAATCAACAGAAATAATAGGAGGTTCAAACTATTATGCAACTTAATGGTTTGGATTAGGGTTTTGGTGAAGGCTTGGACCAAGGTTTGAATTGGGATTATGGTTAGGGTATGGATGAAGGTATGGACTAGTGTTAAGATAAGGTTGCACATGTAGCTGGGAACATGGAGGAGGATAACATAATGGTGTATTGGAAATAAATTGTGATTGTTGTTGGTGCTCATATGATTGAATTTGCATGGGAGATTTCCCTAGAGAAAAAGATCCAGATGATTCTTGAGGCCATGGAGATATTTGGCTCGAGGAAAAGGGCCAAGGAGAGGGCCATTGCGGCCATAAGGTGGGGTATTGAATCAAAGGAGAATTATAAGTTTTCCATGGAACTGTAGCATTGTAGATGTGTTTAGGAACCTGTTGGGGACAATAAATATTATTCCAAGTATTAAACGATGATGAGTTTTGAGTTATACCTGACGGTCAATTTATTTCCTTACTTGATTCCTTAAATACTTGTTGAAAGCCTGGCAGTGATGGAAAATACATTGCTTCCATTCTTCCTACAAATCATCCAATTGTAAATTTAGAAAAGGTTGTGTAGCTCCTATTTTTGTGGTAGATTCCAAAAATTCAGAAGAAATTTCTCGAGAATTCTTACCGATCTTGGAGATTCCTTTTGAATAACAGTTATTCATGTGCTAACAAAAGTACCATTGGTCTCGTTGAAGATAGAAAAATTGTATTTTGAGGCATTTTTCAATGAAGAGTTTGAGGCTAACATCAATCATTAAATGCACCTATTTTACTGATTAGTTAGAAGAATCATTCAAAGAATGAGTCTCGAAGTAGTACATGGAGAACCTCTTTTAGTTTGGTAAGAAATGGAAAACATTGTTACTTTTGAATTTCCTATCAAAGATCTAGGAGTGGTTGAAATGCATAATATTTCTGCATCTGCACTACCAAAATTTCATGGTTTGGAAAATGAAGACCCAGATACATTATTATTTGAGTTTGAAGTACTTTGTAGAGGATATGGTTATTGTACTAATTCTCAAAGGTTGCAAGTGTTTCCTCTTACTCTTAAAGGAGAAGCTCTTCGATGGTTCATGAGCCTTGGTGGGAACTGCATCCAAACATGGGAAGACATGAGGAATGTATTCTTGGAGAAATATCAAAACTATTGCCAGGCCAGTGAAAATATTTTTGGAATAACACAAGGGGAAAATGAATGTTTGGAGGATTATGTGGAGCGATTTAGATACAACCTCCAAAAATCAAAACATAAGAATTTGGTGAAAGATACTTTGAAAACACCCATGTTCAAAGGAATCAAAGACGAATTTTTAGAAACTTTAAATCTTATAGGAGCAGGTGATGTTTCTCATGTACCATATGATGATGTTTGTAAATTGTGCATTGGGTGAAAATGTGAAGTTGGGTTACACTTTTTGCCCTTTTTTGAGAAAAAAAAGCCTTTCTTTTTTTTTCGATTCTTCAACTTTTTGCAAATTATAACAATTTTTCTGTTTAGAATTTCATTTTGCGATAAAAATAAAAGTTGTCAAAATTTTTGTTAGCTTTCTATTACTTATTTTTTGGAATTTTTTTATGCACATTTGATATGTCAACTTAGCATTTCTTTGAGTGTGTGTTTTTTAACAATCAAAGGATTCATAAGAAGTCATGTTAATACACAATGTTGTATTCTTTGAAAATTTGTGTTTTTGAGAAAACAAAATGTGTTACAACAATACAGACAGAGTCTACTTTGGTTTCATCATTTTTACAAAGCCAATGGATGCATATCATAAATACTAGAATTTTTTGAACTAGTCCAATATGAAAAAAACTGCATATTTTGAGTATGTTTTGAGATGTAAGAAATTTCTTAACATATAAGTTATAAACTAAAAATCTAAAAGCTACCCATTAGAGACGACAGACCAATGTAATGCGCCATAATTTTTTCAAATTTTTTTTACAAAGTATTTTGGAAGATACATAATTTTGATTTCACTGAATCATAATGACCCTTAGAAATTTTTTGCACCCGTTTTATTACAAAATTAATTAAAATTAGTAAATATTTATGAAATTCCATAAAAGTTATATTTCCTGAAAGTAGATTCAATTCTGAAAATGCTTGTCTTGGTTCCGACTGTTAATTCAGAACGTTTCATGGAGTTTAATCAGTCTAAAGTTGCAGAAATGCATTCAGAGCTTAGATCTGCATAATTTGTGACGCGTTAGTTCGGCCGAACTTTTCTACAAAGTTCGGACGAACTAGTTTTTGCGCAAATGGGCCGTTAAGTCTCATGCCTTAATAGTTCAGCCAATTTTTTTTAAAAGTTCGGCTGAACTTTTTTTCAAAGTTCGGCCGAACTTCTGCCTACTTTTCCATCGGCCGGAAAATTTTGCGAAGCCCCTTCAAAAAAAAATTTCGCGGCAATATAAATTTCCGCGAAATATTTTATAATTTTTGCACATTTCGCACATTTGGTTTAATTTTACAAAGGTCTTGGTTTGAGTTTAAAGAATTTTCTTGGAGATTTGGGTTTAAGGAAATTTCTTGGAGGTAGTTTGATTTTGCAAAGAATTGTTTTGGGTTTAAGGACTTTTCTTGGAAGACATTTGTTGGAGGCGGTCTGATTTTGCAAAGAATTGTTTTGGGTTTAAGAAATTTTCTTGGACGTACATTCAAAGGACATTTCTTGGAGGTATGTGATACATTTTTTTGGATGTTTTTTTTTCTTCATTTTTTTGAAAGTATAGATTTGGGCTTAATTTTGAATTTTTAGAGTACGTGTTTTGAGTTGAAGTAAATCTTTTGAGCTTCATTTCATTTTTATAAGACATTGTTTTCTCGGATTTTTTAAAGTAAGTGTTTTGGATTGGAGTATGTATTTTTTGTAAAAAATTTAAAATGAGTTTTCTTAAAATTAAATCTTTTGTAATGCTTTTTTTAATTGAGTTATTGTCTAAATTTTTTAAGGAAATTTTTTGAACTTCATACTCTATTATCATGGGAAATCGAAGGAATTGTGCGAGAAAATATGATTGAAAAAGAGACCCTGAGGAACGTAGAGAAGAGGCGAAACAATCTCGCAAAAGAAAGATAGAAGCACTCTCAAATATTGAAGGGGAAAATCAACCTCAATTAGAAATTGAAGCAGATATTTAAATGTAAATATTATGATCTATTGATATATTTAAAATTTTCCTAGTGTAAAATGTGAAGCTTAATTTTTATTTGATGAACTAATTCAAGAAAATATTTTGCAATGTAAACAGAGAGAAATATTCCTCAAAACATTGATGATGAAATACAAAATTTTGAAAGAGAAAGTGAAAGAGATATTGAACCAATGATTGGAGATGGTGAAAATATTGAAAGAAATTCAAGTGAAGAAATTGAATCACAAGGTATGTGTGTATATATATATATATATATATATATATATATATCTATATATATATATATATATATATATATAGAACACATGCACGTATTATTGAAATTATACATATATTTATTGATTTAGTTATTTATTGAATATGTAAACTTATTATGTACTATTTATTCAAATATGTACAGATGAAATTAGTGTCGATGAAGAGATGTTAGAAAATGTTGACACTCACACATATGGAGATAAAAAAACCTGACCATTATATACGATATCGTGTTAACCGCATTTTTGAAGCGTATTTCATAAAGGAGCAGGAGACAGTTCAAGCTCAAATGCTGAAAGGTATCCTATCATTAAGGAAATTAAAAGAAGCTATGACACTACTGGGTATTCGAAAAATTAACCAAAGATAAAAAAAAATGAAAGAAAATGTGATACAAAATATAAGTAGTGCTATAAATTCAATTAGGAGATCTAGACAGAAAAATGTTTCAATTGTACGTAGAGGAATACATATGGCAGTGGTTTCATCAAGTACTAAAGAGAATCATTTGGTAACATCTATGACACGAGAATTAAGAACATCACGAAAAAATTTGCACAAACATCGAAAATTTCGGCTGCAAATAGATGTAAGTGATGAACTCACTTGTTGGAGAGCTATTTGTAGGCAACCATACAAAGATAGACTTGAATAAAATGTTAAAAAAATAAAATATGAATAATGGAAGAACTGCAAAGCAAAGCATGTTTGAATATGCGTGTTTCACCAACTGCAAAGCATGTGATGCGAAGAAGAATAACATGAAATCAGTATGAAGAACATGAAAAATATTTCTTGGAAACCACTCAGATAGAGTTATTCAACAAGTTCAAAGAAGAGAATCGTGAAATTCATGTTTCAATCAGTGCTTTTTTTCAACAAAAACCATGGTATGTAAAACCTATCACCGTACGCGACACTTGTTGTTGCCGTTATCATGTGGAATTTGAGTTATATTATGACACATTCCTTGATTTTGGTAGAACATTATGGAAGGATTCACCTCCTCCTTCCACTATCCGTGATTTCATATCTCAAATTCTATGTGAAAGAGAAAGCGATGAAATATTTTACAAAAATAAATGTGTTGGTGGTAAAAAATGCAATGATTGTGGAAATTTGACTAAATTTCAAAACAAATATCGTATTGATATAAATGATCAATCATTCTCCAACATGAAAGTTAAATGGAAGAGATATGAATATATCCATACATCGATTGAAGGTGCAAATAGTGTTAAAAGAATTGAATTACGAGAAGACAAAAATTTTGTGATAGACTTTTTGAGAAAGTTTGAGGCAGAAATTTACAAATACACCAAGCATTCCCATAGAGCTCGATGGCAAGACTTGCAATTCAAAAAATTTCATGAATTTTTTCCACCAGGGACCATTTTGTCAGTGATTGATTTTGCAGAAAACTACACATTTGTTCCACAAAAAGAAATTCAGAGTGAATGTTATCATTCTGACCAAGTCTCCATGCTCGTCCATATTCTATATAGACATGCTGAACAAAACGTCGATCATATAGAAAGCACGAGTGAAAATCGACATATCATTAAAGAATATCACTTTTATATCAGTGATGATTGTACACATGATACATATTTTGTACAACATTGTTTTGGAAAAATTTATAATTCCTTGAAAAATCATGGAATAACATTCAATGAACATTGGATATGGTCAGACGGATGTGCAGGACAATTCAAATCTGCACGATCATTCTTTTGGTTGTGCTATCTTCATAAGAAAACATGCATTAAACATTGTTGGAATTTCTTTGAGACTGGCCATGGAAAAGGAGAACATGACGGTGCAAGGGCATGCATAAAATGACCACTTCGAAGATATCAAATTAACCCCTTTGCAAGCCAACTTGTGGACGCGAAAGAAGTTTTTCAATGGTGTATTGCTACTCTAAGCCATGAGACCAACCCATCAAGGGAAGTGCGAAGGTACATTCAATTTAATTATTATTGGAAATATAATTTTATCATGCAATGATTATCTTTGATTGTATTTTGATATCATATTTACATTCTTCTTTGAATTTTCCATATAAAGGTTTTTCTGGCATATTGGGATCGAAGACGTAGATAGATCAATTGGAAATGACGTTGAAACAATAAAAGGGACTTGAAAATTGCATTCAATTAAAACAAAGCCGTCCAGAAATGTGTTTGCATTAGATAAAAGAAAATATTCTTGTTTTTGTCATGTTTGCATAGACAACACAAAATCCAATGAAGTTTGTGAAAATAATATGTATGTAAATGATTGGAAACATACAGAGCTAAATATAAAAGGAAAAATGTATGTTGCAATGTTTGAAGAAATGCAATCAGAGGAAACTACAATATCATCCGATGGTGATCGAGTTTCTGATCTTGTTAGAGAAGGTAACATTTGAATTTCTTTCTAATGATTTAAAGATCTAGAAATAAATGTAAATATGTATAATTTTGTTAAGTTTGTTTTATTGTGCGGGAGATGTTTTTGCTGTAATTGCACCTATTGACAACGATGAAAATGTGAAGTATTATTTGATGCGTTTCACTAAATGAAAAATGAAATTATTAGAAAACTATAATGATCACGAATTTTAATATGAAAGAGGATCTATTATACTGAAAGGTTATTTTTTCAGACAAACTAATCAAACTGGGGATTTTGTTTACTTTGAAGACTATGAACCTAATTTCATAAGTTGCCAATATAGTCACTTGGTGTGTGCAGCACGCATAAAGTTGATAGAGGTTCAATCAAAGAAAAAAATGAAAAATAAGAAATGGAAAATGTCAAAATCTGATCATGAACGGATTATTGAAGATGGCATTCCATTGGAATTTTTTTGATTGAACTGCCCAACAATTTATTCTCTTTGGATTAAATATGTTTTAGAACTTCCAGTACTCAACTAAAAATTGACTTTCTTATGTTATTTGTGCAAGTGTTTGCACGTATACAAATTGTTTTGGTACATGCACATTCTATAGTACCAACTGAAAGTAGCTTTTCTATACATGTGCATTAATGAAAAATGTTACATGTATTGGATATATATATACATGTTCTAGAATGCAATTAATTTTTCAAGTAGTTTTACTATGTGCATTGATGAAAAATTATTCACGAACTCAATATATATGTTCTAGAATGCAATTAACTGAAAGTAGTTTTTCTATGTGCATTGATGAAAAATGTTGCACGTACTAGATATATACACGAACTGAATGTGCCCAATTTTTCTTGTGGGATTTTCTGATAAAAATTATCCACAATGTAAATAAATCATCCACAATATAGTTTTGTACGAAGATTCCTTTCAGACAAGAGACTTGGAGCACTTCTCCGACTTTTGGAGGGATTTGAACCACATCTCTATTCCTAATTGAAAATCTAGTACAAAGTTTGTCTGTCCAATGGTCGGATATGTCCTATGTTCTAGAATGCAATTAACTGAATGTCATCAATTTACCAATTTATAAATCAACAAGGCTACCTATTTGAGTGCATTAATTACATTGACCCGAATTCAACAAACATATATGTACTTCTTATATTTCCAATCAAAATTAAAGGGATAAATACATATATCTACTTTACCTTTTTTTCAATTAGAGCTCAATTGATATGGTTAGTTGCATTGAAAAGCTATGTTCTTCCTATTGGAAATTTTTTCACTCAAACAAGAGTATGTAGAGATCAAAATCAATCTTAAGATGCCAAATGTACTTCAACCATCCAAAACTTGAATTTTAAAAACTTTTTTATTAAATAAAAACAATACTTCACATAGGATTCTTCCATCTAGGCCAAATATAGATTGAAACCATCCAAAACTTAGATCAAAACATTTAACATTATATCAAAACATTTAACATTAAATCAAAATTAAAGAGATAATGTACAACTTCTTTACTCTTTTTGATTAAATCAAAACAATACTTCACATGGGAGTCTTCCATAGGCAAAATGTAGATTGAAACCATCGAAAATTTAGATCAAAAAATTTAACATTAAATCAAAATTAACGGGATAAATACATATAACTACTTCTTTATTATTTTTGATTAAATCAAAACAATCAAAGGGGGTCTAAATAAAAAAAATAGAAAAGGGGCTCCCCATAACCGAGAAACCAGCCCAGAAGATGCTACCCAATATCGAGAAACCAGCAGACATAGAGTGTTCAGAAGCACAATGATTGCAAAACACGACAAAAGTTCAAAAAATCTAAAGAGGACCTGACATCAGGCTAGCTATCGATGTGTGTAGGAGTATTCTCCTCCACAATTGGACAACTATAGTCCTCTGGATCATTAGCTACTCCCTTGGAGTGTTGGGAGGAGCTCTCTGAAGTGGAAGAGAAGCCAAAGTCGTCTTTGAGCTTTTTCTCCACACGGGCCAAGCTATCGCTACTGGTGTCTTGGGGCTGATGGGTTGGGATGGTGGAGTTTCTCCGCCGCTTCCTGGAACCAGAGGCACCTTCATCTTGGGGCTCCTCCTGAAAAAACACAGAAATGGTTGCCGTAATTCGAGGTCTGACCATAGCGCTGGTGAAGTGAAAGTGTGCAACACTGCTTGCCAGAGGAGGGTGCTCACCCGTGTCATGGATTGAAAGAGGTAGGCAAGAGCCAGAACTCCTGCGCTCTCCACCCCTACCCCCACCTCCCCTTCTACAACGCATCTGATGTCTACGCATGTGATTCTTCCATAGGCCAAATGTAGATTGAAACCATCAAAAACTTAGATCAAAAAATTTAACATTATATCAAAACATTTAAAGCATTTAACATTAAATCAAAATTAAAGGATTTTACATTTAAAACATTTAACATTAAATCAAAATTAAAGGGATTTACATTAAATGTAGATTAAAATGGTATCCAAAACTTAGTTTTAAAACTTTTTTATTATATCACAACATTACTTCACATGATTAATGTACTTCAACCATCCAAAACTTGAGTTTTAAAAACTCTTTGATTATATCAGAATATTACTTGACATGCCATCCAATTGTAGTTCAAACATCCAATAAAAAAATTTAATATTATATCACATGTGCCAAATGTAGATTGAAACCATCCAAAACTTAAGTTTTAAAAACTTTTTAATTAAATATATCGTGCAACATTACTTCACATGCCATGAAAATTATAGTTCAACTATCCAATAGAAACATTTAACATTATATCACATGTGCCAAATGTAGATTGAAACCATCCAAAACTTAACTTCTTGGAACAAAACAAATTATATTAACACTGTAATAAAATATGTCCAAAAATTGTAGATCTCACAAGTATCAAGTATCAAGTTATATATATATATATATATATATATATATATGACAGTGCATCTAGATAATATATAAAAAAGTAAATTTAAGACTATCTAAATCTTGAAATCAAATCTACAAATCATGTCCATCAAATAGAGATGGATGTAGCGTCTTTCCTATCAGGGTCTCAATCCGCGCACTATCATGCGAAGCATGGGAAACCTGTACACAATGCACATGTACTTGAACATTAAAATTTGATGTTTTAAAAATGAGTGAGAATATATATAGAACTTCATGTAAAAAACAAAATATAAAAAGAAATCATGCAATACCTCATGAGGTTCCCTCTCCATTTGTTCACTTGCTACAAGTTCCCCCCCTCCCCCATGGGCACATCTGCAATGGTAAACTATACAATATATATATATATATATATATATATATATATATATATATTAAAAAATTTCAAATGAAAATGCACGTGTACATATATAAACTTATTTTCAATAATATTAAAAAAAAAGTTAGACAACTTGTTCAAATGGTTGAAATGGTGTGGATGTTCCTATCTCCGTCGCTAGAGTCCGTGGATTAAAGAAATCTTCTATAGGAACCTAAATTCAAAAAATTTAAAATAACTCAATATATATATATATATATATCTCAATTTTTAATGGAAATTTTTAAGGTGGAATATATATATATATATATATATAACTTAAACATAAATTTTAAAAGTAAAAAATTGTCCATACGTGTGGCTCATCTCCTAAGGAACTAGAAGGTACATCTCCCAAGGAAGAAGAAGGTACCGCCATCCCAAAAACATCGGACAGAATCAAAATCTGTTAAAACATTTTATCATTATATATACATACATGTACATGTGTGCACAATTATTTATTTTAAAATATCACTTAAAAAACACTAACATTTTCCAACATATCTTGATGGTGAGACCCATCTGCATTGTTTGAACCAGAGGTCCCGAACGTGATATTAACATTTTCGTCATTCATCATGCGTGACAACTGCAAATGGTGTTTTAACATATAATGATACATTTTTGTTAGATTAATGTACATACAAATAAATGTATACATGTACATACACATGCATTTATTACAAATTGTACACATGTATACATGTTAAAATAATTGAACCCTAAGGTCATTAACACATACCGTTCCCGTGCCCTCTTCCTCATGAAGAATTAGGTCTTGAAAACCATTGCGACAATTTTTTGCATATATTCGAAGATCTTCAACATTCATGTTGTCAATCTCTTCATCTGTACAATACATAAAATTGGCACGTGCATTTTCACGTGCTCTTTGTCGATTTAGACAAACATCGACTCCACTCAATTTGCTGTAAACATTGTCGATCATGACATCCCTTTCTTCTCGACTTATTTTAGAAGTCACATCCATCTCTGACCATAGAGTTTCGACCCGAAAAGGTCGATTCACCAATGGCGGCTCAGGGTGAGGCAACTCCACATCTCACTTAGTGCCCTTACGGTCATACAATCGACCTTTCCCTGGACCAAAAAATTCTGACGGAAGGTCATTGTAGTTGGGTTTCATACCCAAAAAAAATTCTGCATAAAACAATTGTTCAAAATAAACAGGAACCACGTCATTTCATGGGAGCCTTCCATAGGCCGCAAGGTGCCTATCATATAAATAACGAGTTATATTTGGTGCTTGAAATATTGCACCTTCAGCGTTTTTCTTTTTGGCCCTTCCTTGAAACTAAACATTGACTTTGCCATATCTTTTGTACTCTTTGTTTTACATCCTCCCATTTATCGGGACCCATTACTGTTTCCTTTCTCTTTCTCATCACTTCTACAAATGTATCAGTCGTTGGCCGAAACTTTTTGTACACATTTACAATATCGCCCAATGAATGTGTAACTACTTCGAGGCTTTTTCGACTCTCATCAAGTAGAGTCAAAGCCACGAGATCTCTCCACAATTTTGCATGAATTTTTTCACACCTTTGTAAGGTGCACTACGCCATGTTTGTTTCCCATGGTATATCAGAAATGTCAGCCGGATAAGTTGTGATGAGTAGAAAACCTTCTTCTTGAATGTAGTGTTCTACCCCGCATCTATTTTGACCAAAATTTGGAACATTTTCATCATCTGCATCAATATATATATAATTTCGTATATTAGAAAAAAAACATGTAAAAAAATTTGTACAAATTCAATGAAAAAAATATTGAAATTGATGGCAACCTTGACGTGGTTGGTTAGCATCTTCTCCACCCTGAAACTATTGAGACCAAGAACGACCCTGCTAAGCACCAGACCCAGAACGACCTTGCTGAGAACCACCACCACTAGCCGTTGATTGGCCTCCGGGGTAATAAATATCACCACCTTCACGTAACCCGCTACCACTCATTGATGGCCCTCTAAGGGGATTTGAACCACCACCAACCTCTCGAGATGAGATAGAAGCTTCATAAACACATACAAATTTATAATCAATTGAAAAATACATTCATGTGTACATATAAATACATGTACATATTCATTGATTAAATTGCGTGAACCATACCACGACTAGGTGAACCATGGGCACGCTCCATGGATGGAGTAGAGACCCTTCTCTTCTTAGCTCCTAAAAAATAAAAAATGAAACTTATTAACAACTAATTTAACTCACAAAGTTAATAAAAATCAATTCCATATGTACACACATGTATGGAGATTTAAAATTATATTTAAATACCATGAACATCCCCCGATCCCTGATCCCCCATATGGGATTCTGTTGATCTTCGTCGTTCATCCTCCATGATATATATATCTATTGGTGGACATTTACACAAAATAAATTTTAGAAAATCAATTTGTAATTTAGTGTACACAAATTATGTAGAACACAACTTTCAAAGCACTAATTGTTGTGTGAAACTCAATTTAAGCAAAAAAGAAATTATAAAAATGATAAGTTCACCAAATTGTGCTTTACATGGTGCGAGCACACTTGGTATAAAATTGAAAAAAACACATGGTCATTAAAAAAGAAGTGAAACTGCATTTAAACAAACTCCATTTAAACAAAAATTTGTTGAAGTCCCCACATTTTAATTTTATAAAAATGTGAAGCTCACCACTTGTTGCAAATGTGAAGTTCACCAAGTTGCACTTTACATGGTGTGGTGGGAGCACACTTGGTATATAATTGAAAAAAGTACATGGTCATTAAAAAAGATGCATTTATAAGTACACAACACACACATATCCAAGATATGTTACAATGTCCATCAATAAATTTTGAAGGAGAGCGTCTCAACACTAATTCATCTTTGAGAGATGAATCTTGAATATTTGAAGAAGAGCATCTCAAAACCAATTCATATTTGAGAGATGAATCTTGCATTGGCATTACTCTGTATAATTATAATTCATCTTTGATAGATGAATCATGAATTGGAATTTCCCCACACAATAGATCAGCAGACATCTTATTCACATTTGTACAATGCCTTATACTAAAAAATTGAAATTGGCTAACAATATTGTTTGCTATTCCATGTAGTTCTTTTAGCCTCTCCTTCTTAACTTGGCACACGCCATTCATCTGGTTGCACACAAGTTCAGAATTGGTGAAAACTACAATTCCATTTGATCCATACTCCATCGTTGTTCCCAAGCCTTCTATCAATCCAATATAATATGCCTTGTTGTTTGTTGTTCTTCCTGGTATATTCATTTTCCTTTGGACGACTTTGCTAGTCGCAATATTGGAAAGCACATATGTAATCATTGCTTTCCCTGGATTGGGATAGCAAGAAACTTCTATGCATAATTTCCATTTTTCAACCATATTTAATGGTTTTCTTATCCCTAAAAAAAAAAATCAATAAAAAATATATATATGACATGGGAGAAATGACACAAGATCATGAGGTAAATGACATGTGCATGGTTTATCTTAAAGTTTGACTTAAAAATTTTATGGTCTAGAATTCACATCTAAAATTAATGGGAGGAAGCCTTTAGTTTGTGGGAGAAATGACACATGTACACAGTTTACCTTAAAGTGGTTGTGTTTTATGGATATTAAAATGAATAACTTATATTTAGATCTATTCCAAAGATTGACTATAGGGGCATTTACTAGATATATCACCTTTCATAAAAGATGAGATCCAGAGACTACCTGGCCCTTTATAGACTCTGCCTATAAAACTTGTATAAGTTAAGAAATTTACATTGACAAATTTACTTGTAAGAAATTTACATTGACAACATATAGAGATTCAACTGGGCTTGTGAAAAGTACAAGTGGACAATGTATAATTCTACTTAGAAGAGTCTTTGGTTTAATGGTTAAGAAAGAAAGAGTCGTTACTTTCTCTATCTAGAGTAGAAGTGGAATACATAGTAGTTACTTCTTTTTGAGTGTTTTGGATGAAATGGGCTCTACAAGATATTAAGGTAAATTTCTTTTTGAGTGTTTTGGATGAAATGGGCTCTACAATATATTAAGGTAAATCTATATATCTATTAAGTGTTTCAATAGAAGTGTAATAATAATTTCAAAAATAAAATATTCTACTTCCTTCAATCACTATTTACATATCATCATAAAGTACCACTTCCTCACACAACAAGTCTTTGAGAAAATAGTGAATATGGAATACATACCCACAAAGCCTCTTGTTAGAGAAGCATTTGAATATGTGAGAAACAAATTAGGATTAGTTCTTGTAAATTATCTTGTTAGAGAACCATTTGAACATGTAAGAAACAAATTACGGATAGTTCTTGTAAATTATTTTCACTTATTTGACTTCAAAAGAAAAGCCTATGAAATTGAGTACAATATCTATGTGGGAGAGTACACAATATCTAAGGGGGAGAATACAATATATTTGACTTCAAAAGAAGAGCCTATGAAATTGAGTGCAATATCTATGTGGGAGAGTACACAATATCTAAGGGGGAGAATAGATATAAGGAAGGAATAAAAAGAGTAACAAAAAGCATATGATTGTGTCAATAATTTGAAGTAGTCAAGAAAGATAATAAAGGAACATCATCAAATTCAAATTGAAATATCAAGTAGTCTTCTTCATGAAGAATAAGCATTAACTAGGTTCATAATTTAAAGGGTTCATTTTTTAATGAAAAAAATTATGAATAATATGGAATGAATCATTGTACATTATGATAAATCTTGTATTTAAATGACATTTGATCTATGAATAAAAAAGAAAATGGGATCATCTCTTCATATATATATGTGTGTGTAAGAGAGAAATAAAAAGAAAAGGTAATTCCACCAAACCTAAAGGAGCATGTCCTAATACATTATTATGTTTGGTTTCTAGAAGCATTAATCATGGCTTTTGTTTGAGATCCACATTTCCATCATACTATTTGCAAGTTCACATTTCCATCATGCTATTTGAAAGTTCTATATGAATATATGCAGTCTAATAACTAATTAGAAATTTGTGATGTCCTAATACATTATTATGTTTGATTTCCATCGTACTATTTGCAAGTTTTATATGAAGATATGTAATCTAATAACTATACAATATAGCCCATATAACATATAACGACCTTTGACAGTATGAGCAAAGTGTCAAAAAACAGAGAGGCCTCCCAGCAGAGTTCTACCTATTCATCAAGGTAAGCAACATAATATCGGAAGTGAAACAATGACACCACTGAACATATGTACACAGTTTACCTTAAAGTGGTTGTGTTTTATGGATATTAAAATGAAGAACTTCTATTTAGATCTATTCTAGAGATTGACTTTACGGGCATTTACTAGATATGTCACCTTTCATAAAAGATGAGATCTAGAGGCTACCTGGCCCTTTACAGACTCTGCCTATAAAACTTGTAGAAGTTAAGAAATTTACATTGACAAATTTACTTGTGAGAAATTTACATTGACAACATATAGAGATTCAACTAGGCTTGTGAAAAGTACAAGTGGACAATGTATAATTCTACTTAGAAGAGTCTTTGGTTTAATGGTTAAGCAAGAAAGAGTCGTTACTTTCTCTATCTAGAGTAGAAGTGGAATACATCTAGTAGTTACTTCTTTTTGAGTGTTTTGGATGAAATGGGCTCTACAAGGTATTAAGGTAAATTTCTTTTTGACTGAGTAGAAGTGGAATGTACATAGTATTTACTTCTTTTTGAGTGTTTTGAATGAAATGGGCTCTACAAGATATTAAGGTAAATTTCTTTTTGAGTGAGTAGAAGTGGAATGTATATAGTAGTTACTTCTTTTTGAGTGTTTTGGATGAAATGGGCTCTACAATATATTAAGGTAAATTTATTTTTGAGTGTTTTGGATGAAATGGGCTCTACAAGATATTAATGTAAATTTATTTTTGAGTATTTTGGATGAAATGGGCTCTACAAGTTATTAAGGTAAGGTAAATTTCTTTTTGAGTGTTTTGGATGAAATGGGCTCTACAAGATATTAAGGTAAATCTATATATCTATTAAGTGTTTTAATAGAAGTGTAATAATAATTTCAAAAATAAAATATTCTACTTCCTTCAATCACTATTTTACATATCGTCATAAAGTACCACTTCCTCACACAACAAGTCTTTGAGAAAATAGTGAATATGGAATACATACCCACGAAGCCTCTTATTAGAGAAGCATTTGAATATATGTGAGAAACAAATTAGGAATAGTTCTTGTAAATTATCTTGTTAGAGAACCATTTGAACACGTGAGAAACAAATTAGGGATAGTTCTTGTAAATTATTGTCACTTATTTGACTTCAAAATAAGAGCCTATGAAATTGAGTGCAATATATATGTGGGAGAGTACACAATATCCAAGGGGGAGAATACAATATATTTGACTTCAAAAGAAGAGCCTATGAAATTGAGTGCAATATCTATGTGGGAGAGTACATAATATATAAGGGGGAGAATAGATATAAGGAAGGAATAAAAAGAGTAACAAAAAGCATATGATTGTGTCAATAATTTGAAGTAGTCAAGAAAGATAACAAAGGACCATCAAAATTGAGTGCAATATCTATATGATAAAGTGTCAATAATTTGAAGTAAATAAAGATAACAAAAGACCATCAAAATTAGTGCAATATCTATATGATTGTGTTAATAATTTGATAATTTGAAGTAATCAAGAAAGATAACAAAGGACCATCAAAATTGAGTGCAATATCTATGTGGGAGAGTACACAATATCTAAGGGGGAGAATACAATATAAGGAAGGAATAAAAAGAGTAACAAGAAGGATATGATTGTGTCAATAATTTGAAGTAGTCAAGAAAGATAACAAAGGACCATCATAAAATTCAAATTGAAAGATCAAGTAGTCTTCTTCATGAAGAAGAAGCATTAACTAGGTTCATCACTTAAAGGGTTCATTTTTTAATAAAACTTTTTATGAATAATATGGAATGAATCATTGTACACTATGATAAATCTTGTATTTAAATGACATTTGATCTATGAATAAAAAAGAAAATGGGATCATCTCTTCATATATATATATATATATGTGTGTGTGTGTGTGTGTGTGTGTGTAAGAGAGAAATAAAAAGCAAAGGTAATTCCACCAAGCCTAAAGGAGCATGTCCTAATACATTAAATTATGTTTGGTTTCTAGAAGCATTAATCGTGACTTTTATTTGAGATCCACATTTCCATCATACTATTTTCAAGTTCACATTTCCATCATGCTATTTGCAAGTTCTATATGAAGATATGTAGTCTAATAACTAATTAGCAAGTTGTGATTTCCTAATACATTATTATGTTTGGTTTCCATCATACTATTTGCAGAATAGTATGAAGATATGTAGTCTAATAACTATACAGTCTAGCCCATATAACATATAATGGCCTTTGACAGTATGAGCATAGATTCAAAAAACAGAGAGGCCTCCTAGTAGAGTTCCACCTGTTCATCAAGGTAAGCAACATAATATCGGAAGTGAAACAGTGACACCACTGAACATATGTGAATTTAGAATGATTTAAACTCTTTTTTTAAAGGAGAAAAAACCTTGTTTGATATATTGATAACAGTTCATATAAAAAATCCTCTTGATATACCCATAACAGGTTATCAAGTATAAAAGATCAGATTCTGTCTCATACAAGAATACATTACAGCAGTATAAAAGACAATATGTAGTCAAACTATAGAAATACATTACAGGTGAATTTAGAATGATTTCAACTCTTTTTTCAAAGGAGAAAAAACCTTGTTTCATATATTGATAACAGTTCATATACAAAATCCTCTTGATATACCCATAACAGGTTATCAAGTATAAAAGATCAGATTCTGTCTCATACAGAAATACATTACAACAGTATAAAAGACAATATGTAGTCACATATAAAAGATAATATGTAGTCACATTACAGAAATACATTACAGCAGTATAAAAGACAATATGTAGTCACATTACAACAGTAGATCATTCTAGTTCAATCATTCCAATGTTGAGGAATCGAGAGAAGGCTCAGTAATGGCATAAGCTTAACAGTGGTGGTAAAATTCCATGCACAAGGTGAGAATCATCTAGAGCAGATGAAATTGATGGATCCACGGGAACAGTAACAACTACAACAACCGAATGCATATCATACTACCAAAAATTCAACATACACCTTATAGCAAAAGGTAATGAAATTTAAAGCATAATTAATAGCATAGATGCTTTGTTTGGAATTTTGGGGTTTCTCGTGCCGACATGGTTGAAAAGACCAAATTT
Source organism: Pinus albicaulis (assembly GCA_034641835.2). Lineage (NCBI taxonomy): Eukaryota > Viridiplantae > Streptophyta > Pinopsida > Pinales > Pinaceae > Pinus > Pinus albicaulis. The sequence goes on from CM076581.1 coordinate 1,264,628,212, forward strand.
ATAAACCAATGAGTGTCTTAACTTCTACATGACACTAATCAACTCAAATTAAAACAAAGAATTCCAAAAGGCGCATTTGAAGTAACAGTCCAAAATTAACATAGAAAAGGAAATCCCTATATATGCAAGTGAAACCCCAAATCTAATGGACTCCCCTGAAACCCAGGGTTACTTCTTACACGTGGAAGCGAAGTGGAGTGCGATTCGGGGCTGCAAAAGAGGTGGGCTCACAATCCAATGAGGCTTCTTCTAGAAAGGTGGTAGCCACCAAGTGGTGGAGAACCGGAAGAGGAGACCAAGAAGCAGCTATTCCCTGGAACTTGTGATTCAAGAGAGGTCACAAAGTGGACATTTTATGTTTCATCGAGGTTTTTTCATTTCAACAAACGTTCTTTTTTCAACAGTGCCCTCAAATATGTGGGACTGACTTAGGCATCCAAGCATCATCTTAACAAGCAAGACATTAGTGATACCAAAGTTGTCGAAAACAATTTTTTGATCTTGGTCTCATTTTCCTAGCCTTTCCTTCTCTGTGTGATTCATTTCAATTAATTGGATGATGGAAGAACCAGGCTGGTGCTTTGCCCAGTAGGCAGAATTGTGAATGAAAAGGTTGGAAGATCTGGCTAAAGAAGAGTGAACTCTAATTATTTTTCAGTAGCCGGTGGTAACAAGTAAGTGTTGAAACCTGATAAATAATGGTAAGTGGTAAGCTCTATTTTTTCTTCCAGAAAAAGGAAAATAGCTTTGTAACTCAAAATAATGCTATTTTTCTAGATGCCTTTGCTCGAGCAACCTTTTCTCTTAGTTCATTTTCCATCTAACCTCGATCCCGATCTGCCCCCGACAAGACCTGTCTTTCAAGCAGGCTTGACCCCCAAGAACCATCTTTCACGATAGGGGCTCATTACCTTGACCCAGCTAACCTACTTTCAATTATATGTCGCAACAGCGCTGCTTTCACAATTTATATGAAAAAAAGAACATTTTGGACTTGGCATGACATGCACTAGGCCTAATTAGTACTAATGGAACCTGGTGATTTTCACCATAATTGGTAATGAATAATTCATGCAAATTTCAATGTATCATGTTGCATAACATATGTTTAAAATGAAAATAATTTTGAAGCTAAGAACCTAGCAACATTCAAGGTATCTGGTGTCTTCATAATTGGGAAAAAAAGGACACAATTAGAGTGCATATAACGAAATATAACACCATGTTGCATGGGTGCGGGTTCAAAACTGGGTGCAGACTTGTAGCATGGATGAAATATCTGGTAGTAGACTTGCAGAGGAGGAGCAGGAGGAGAAATACCTGGAATTTTGCTCACTTGAAGTCACCGCAGATAATCACCAACAAAGTAGACGGAAGCAGCCCCAAACCAACAACAGCACAGAAACACAAAAATGCACGAAGAAACAGAGCAAAGAAACATAGACGTGGTAAACAAATGAACTTCGTGGGCGATATATAAATAAGAACTAGTTCGGCCGAACTATTTTAAGAGTAAAAGTTTGGCCAAACTCAAAGTTCGGCCGAACTTTTGTTGCTGGTTTTCCCATCTCCGGCAAAAATTATGTTTGCCCATGTCGTCAGTGTGCCATCAATCTAAACAGAAGAATGAGTTCGGCCGAACTTTCTCATAAAATTCAGTCAAAATATTGCCGAAAAAAATTTCCGCCCCCGATTCTCACAAAAGTGTAACCCATCTTCACATTTCTTCCCTAGTACATATGTGTGTGTGTGTGTGTGTGTGTTTGTGTGTGTAGGGTGGGTGGAAGGGTTATTACAACATTGAATAAAATGAGAAACCTTAAAGAAAAAATGTAGGAAAAAAATAAATTCAAAGAACATAAAATTGTAAGAGAAACTAGGTGAAGGAATAGAAACCAAATGCAATAGGTCACTAAGGTCAATCCCCTAAGCGCCCCCCCGGAAATGGCACCAAATGTTGAGTGCAGTATAGGGTCTATAAATGTACCAACATTTAATTTGTTAATCTAGAGAGTTTGTGAACTTCGAGACGCAGCACTGGAAATGCTAGTGAGAGTCCCTGGTAACCTGCAAAACAAATGCTAGTCTATCTTGCGATTAATCTCGAAAATAAATGTAATCCTGCACTAGTGCGAGAAGCACCAATCCAAACAATTAAAGCATGCGGGAAAGTAAAAGAAATCAATGCAAAAGGAAATTCTAATTGCAAGTAAACAGAAGATAAATCAGAACTGGAAATCAAGCAGTGCCGACACAATAATGAAAAGACTGTAAATGCTGAAATAAATTCAAAAGCAATTCAAACTATTCTGCTTGCACTAATTTTGCTTGCAATGATTATGTGTAAGAACAATCCAGAAGTTAAAGGAAAGCATAATATTAATGAAGAATTTATCAATTCAAACATCTAGTTTTCGTATCAACTCAGCAAATGTAAAAATCGCATCTTTAAATATAAATTAATAGATCTGGATTAATTTACAGAATTAGAATTAGAACTCATAATGGAAAAGCTGATCTTATGGATTCAGAAAATCTCGAGGGTGCAATCATTTTTTAAAATATTTCATGTGCAAGTATAATTAATAATGCAACAAATGAAATAGAAACAAATTGCAACAACTCAAATTAACCTTAAAACTTGGAATAATGGATTGCAACAAAAATAATTAATTTAAAATCGAACAAACAAGAATTGAAATGCTATTTAAAAGATGAGAGTGGTGTCAAGCTGGTCTGGTGGCCAACCTATCCAACTCGCACCCTCTTTAAGTGCTTGGTTCACACAGAGATCGAAATCATTAGATGCAAGAAATGAATAGACAAAGCATGAATAAAAATCACTTCAATTAATTAAAGAAATAGTCTTTTACATAATGCAGACATCAACTAATCCCAGCAAGTAAGAGAATCATTCCACACTAAAATCTGCATGCTTCTACATTGGAACAACCTCACCTCCCTTTTTCGCTATGCTGCCTGTGCGTCCTTCTGCCCTTTGCTGAATTGATTGACTAAAATTTCCCCTCCCAAGCTTGGAGCCATAACTCTTCTTTTATATTTTTTTACATTCCAAACTTGGCATAAAACAAGCCAATCCTTTGCAAACATCATGGGGATTGAATCCCAACTAATTTATAATCAATAGAATATCAATACAACCATTCCCCTATTAAAATAATAAATATTTAATACGAATTTCCCAAATCTGGGCATTTTCTAGAATTCTGGAAAGTTTGGTGATTTTAACAAATTACCTTAAATCCCCCCTTCATATCTCCTCAACCATTATGTATTTTAGAAAATGGTTTTGCATTTAGTCAATTTTATATACTCGGATAAAAACCCATGTCGCAGAATTTATTTATTTTCCTTCATCTGCACAAAAGTCGAGGCGGAAGTTGGCAGTCTAGAAACGGTTGACTGTGTTTTCTAAAATTCTGGAAAGATTGGTATTTTTAACAAAATTCCTTCAAATCCCCCTTCGTATCTCCTCAAGAATTATGAATTTTGGAAAACGGCCCATGTTGTACTTAATTTCCTATATTGGGAAAAAAACCCATGTTTCGGAATTTTGAGATTCGCAGCGACCAGCGTGGAAATCGAGGAGTAAATCGGCTGTCGGGAAACTGCTAAAAAAATTTTAGGCCTGTACTGTAATATTGCACTTGTGCAAGCACGCTTCTTGCAATGGTGCAGGAATGTTGTAAGAACTCAATTGGTGTAGGAATCTGTTGCACAGTGCAGGAAAGTAATTGTAGGTTCAAAATATGATCAAATCAACTTTAACCTACAACATACAAACCTTTATTAAACTTCCATTAATGGTACAAAAGAAGTAACAAATACTTGCAACAGTAATCATTTAATCAAACAGTAGCATGAGAGATTTTGAGTAAAAAATGAGACAAAACTGAGGCCCAACACCTTCCTTATACAACGTCCTTCTAGACCCTATTGTAGCAAATCCTGAAAAAGGGATATTACAAAGAATAATCATATTTTGGAGTGTATCTTCCATATGAAGATAAATACAAAATTATTTTATCCTCTTGTTCTTGTAACCTCACATGTCCAGCCGAGTGTGAATTTTTGTAGAGATCCCAGTCCCGATGCCATTGTGTTGGGATCTAAAGTTCCTGAGAAAATTTCCATTTCTGACCAAACATAGAAGAATTTTCCGTGTCTGCAATTTGATCCAATTTCCTTTTTTCAAAGGCTTCAAGTAATTGTAATAGTTCTGGGGGAAGAATGTGTGCATTATCAGTTCTCGACCAAACATATAAACCAATGTTAACCTTCTTGCTAGACCCAAATCTCCACAATAATCCTACTCTGATATATTAAAAGGAGTTTAAGACAACTCACCATATCGTAGATACATCCATCCCATTCCATATGGGAAATATGATCCACTCCTCAATATGAAGTGGGCTAATATATTTCCTGGTGACCACCTGTTGTGTAACCAGCTCCAAAAATAGAAGAAAAGAGATATCAATGCCTTAGAAATAAGCCACTTTGAGGGAGAAACCTCCTTTCTATATATAGGAGTCCATGTGGCTATAATGTAATCCTAGTGGACCACAATGTAATCCTAGCCGACCTAACAATAATAATTTAAGGGCACAATAATAACAATATGGGGGTTACAAGGGTACAATAATAACAATAAGGGGGTTACACTAACAACAATAAGGGACTATACTAGTAATATAGGGACCTAACATGCCCCTCTCCTTCAAAAAAGTGTTGTCCTCAACACTTGAGTAGCTCGGGGTGCTTCTGTATAAAATTCTCATCCTCCCATGTAGAATCTTCAGTGGGTAAGTTCTTCCACTTGATGAGATACTCTGAAATTGATCGATTCCGTAGTTGTCGAGTTCTTGTTTCCGTGACTGCTTGAGGTTCCAATATGATTTTTCCTTCCTCATCAAGTTCTGGCAATATTGTTTGAACTGGAAGATTTTCACCTATAACCTTCTTTAAGCATGAAACATGGAGAACTGGATGTACTCGCGAAGAAGCAGGAAGCTCCAATTTGTATGCCATAGTACCAATCTTTTGCAACACCTTGTAAGGACCATAGTACTTTGGCGATAATTTATTATCCTTGTTTGCTTGCTTGAGGGACATTTGTTTGTATGGTTGTAGCCGTAAAAATACCCAATCTCCTACATCAAAACTTCTCTCGCTGCGATGTTGATCTGCATGTTGTTTCATTCGATTTTGTGCCAAATTCAGGTTATCCTTTAAGAGTTGGAGAACTTCTTGTTGATGCTCGATGTGATCTTCCACTGCTTGAACCTTTGAATTTTCTCTTAAAGATGATGTGATGGATGGTGGATGATATCCATAAAGTGCCATAAATGGGGTCATTTTTGCTGCGGTATGGAAGGAAGTGTTATACCACCATTCAGCGAGAGGTAACCACTTGACCCATTGTGTTTGTTTATCGGATACAAAACAACGAAGATATCCTTCCAAACATTTATTTACTATCTCAGTTTGACCATCAGATTGAGGATGATAAGATGAGCTATGAGCTAATTGAGTACCCAAAAAAGAAAATAACTCCGTCCAAAAATTTCCAGTAAAAATGGGATCTCTGTCACTCACAATAACCCTTGGGCTTCCATGTAGCTTTTGAATTCTGTCCATAAATGTAGTAGCAATTGTGCTTGCTTTAAATGGATGAGATAATGCACAAAAGTGTGCATACTTGGTAAGTCTATCAACTACCACCATGATGACACTCTTTCCTTCGGACTTAGGTAAACCTGTGATAAAATCCATTGAAATCTCCTCCCGACGTTGACTTGGAATGGATAAAGGTTGTAGAATTCCCAGGGTCTTAATTGTCTCACCTTTATTCTACTGGAAAACCAAACATTCCGCCATAAAATTTTGAGTATCATATTTAAGGCCATCCCAAAAAAATTATTTCTTCACCCTGTGGTAAGTTTTTAAAAATCTCGAGTGTCCTCCTAAAGGAGAAGTGTGCAATTCCAGAAGAATATTTTGTTTTAGTTGGGAATTTTTACAAAGATATAAGTGATCTTTGTACCATAAGGAATCATTTTTCCAACTAAATGTATCAAATGTACTAGGATATTGTTGCAACTTTTGAATGAGTGTCCATACATCTTTGTCCTTCTTCCATTCATCTCTTGCTTTGGTTATCCAATATGGTTGGATAATAGAAATGGCACAAAGCAATGCTTCCACCTCTTCATTCTTTCTTGAGAGTGCATCTGCAACAACATTTAGCTTCCCTTTTTTGTAGATTATTTCAAAGTCATAACCCAACATCTTTCTGACCCATTTTTGCTGCTCTTCTGAAGATAGTCTTTGTTCCAAAAAGTGTTTAAGACTATCATGATCAGTTTTTACCTTGAAGTGTCTTCCCATTAGGTAAGTTCTCCATTTCTTTAGTGCATGCAGCATTGCTAACATTTCCTTCTCATAAATAGGTTTTTGTAAATACTTTCCTTTGATTGGACGACTTTCAAAAGCAATGGGTCTTCCTTCCCGCATTAAAACTAGCACCAATTCCATTTCCTGAGGCATCACATTCCACAATAAAGGTTTTTGTGAAGTCTGGCGTAGCTAAGACCGGTGCTAGGCACATTGCCTCTTTAAGATGTTCAGAGGCCTTAGTTGCTTCAGGAGTCCATGAAAATGCATCTTTCTTCAATAATGTTGTTAGAGGTGCTGCTATTCTCCCATAATTCTTAACAAACTTGCGATAATACCCTGTTAACCCGAGAAATCCTCGCAACTGCTTTATGGTTGTGGGGACCTTCCATTCCTTAATGGCTTTAATTTTGTTAGGGTCTACCTTAACATCCTCGTGAGATACAATATGACCCAGATATTCCACCTCTTGTACTCCAAAGAAACATTTGGATGTTTTTCATATAATTGTTTCTCCTGCAATAGTTTGAGCACCCTGTCAACATGTTGAACATGATCCTTCCAAGACCTGCGGTAGATTAATATATCATCCAAAAATACTAGCACAATTTTTCTAAGGAAGGGTTTGAAAATGGAATTCATCAACCCTTGAAATGTAGAAGGTGCATTGGTAAGGCCAAAAGGCATGACCAAAAATTCATAATGACCCTCATGAGTTCGAAATGTTTTTTTTGAAATATCTTCAGTCTTCATTCTAATTTGATGATATCCTGAACGAAGATCCAACTTGGTAAAATAATTTTCTCCATGTAATTCATCCAATAATTCATCAATCATAGGAATGGGAAATTTATCTTTAATGGTGAGCTTATTGAGCTCCCTATAATCTGGACACATTCGCCATGATCCATCCTTCTTGTGTACCAATACTACAAGAGCAGAGAAAGAACTTTTACTAGGTTGAATTATACCCACCTCTAAAATTTCTGCAATCATACGTTCAATTTCACTCTTTTGGATGTAAGGATATCTATAAGGCCTGATGTTTGGAGGAACACTTCCTGGAATCAAATGAATAGCATGATCATGATCATGAATAGGTGGGAGTCCTTTGGGAGTTTCAAACACCTTGGAATGATTGTCCAAGACTGGTTGGAGATCTGCAGAAATAGATGATTTTGATGTTGGAACTTCTAGTGAGCATAATTGTGCAATTACGCCTCGCTGTTCTTTCTTTAGAAGCTTTGTCATGACATTAGAGCTTATTATCCTTCCTGGCTTCCCCGCAATACCCCGTAATTCAACTTCCTTTCCTTCTGAAAAAAATTTCAAGAAAAGCTCTTGAAAATTAAAAGCTACCGTCCCCAAAGATTGTAACCATTGTACTCCTAGTACAACATCAGCACCTCCCATAGGAATGGCAAGCATTGGACTAGTCACTACATATTCCCCCATGGTTAGCTTGATATTATGGCATTTTCCAGAGCAATTTATAGTTCCTCCATTTGCAACCATCACTTGACATTCTGGTGCTGGGTATAGGAAACAATTTAATTCCTTAGCTACCTTATAATGAATAAAATTATGGGTGCTACCTGAATCAATCAACACTATTACCTTTTTCTTCTTGATATGTCCTTCTATCTTGAGAGTTTGAGGAGTGGTAATTCCTGCCAGTGCATTACACGATATGGTCGGATTCATTTCTTCCTCTTCTAGGGTTGGTTCCTGGTGTATATCTTCTTCTTGTTCATTTTCTTCTTCCTCTTCACAATCTATGTAAAATAATTTCTTCTCAGCACACTTATGACCTTTAGTGTATTGTCTATCACAACTATAGCAAAGCCCTTTTGCTCTTTTTTCTTCCAATTGTTGTGGTGTCAACCTTGTAGGTTGTGGAAATCTAGGCGTAGCAACACTTCCTACTTTATAGAATTGAGTGGTAGGCTTCCTTGTCGCCATAATTTTACATTCAACTTTTCTTGCCAACCTGAATGCCTTCTCCAATGAATCAGGTTCCAAAACACGAACTTCATGTTGGATGTCATCCTTTAAAGTGCCTATGAAGAGATCAATCCTGTGTTCCTCTGGAATATCAGTTACCCTTATATTCAATTTTTGGAAGTCCTCAATGTGCTGCCCCACTAAACCCTTTTTTTTGAGATTTATCAATTGTCTAAAGAAGGTGTTGCTCTTTGTATCCTCATAATGTGCTATCATTTCCTCCATGAAAATTGACCAAGTGACAATTTTTTTACGGGAGCAAAGCCATCGATACCATACAAATGTATTTTGTTCTAAATGTAAAGTTGCAATGCGTACCTTTTGTGTGTTTTGCACATTATGGAGATCAAAATATTGCTCCATCTGTAGTATCCATGTTACAGGATCCTTTCCATCAAACTTCCTCATATCCATTTTTGGAATATGGTGGCTCTTCCTGCCAACATTAGAGTTTATGAAATCATGATTAACATTTATTTTGTTTTCATCATGAGGTTCTTCTACTATCTTTTCACCATTAGGAAACATTTATTGTATCAACTTTGTCAAACCTTCGATGTCTGCTTTTAGATCATTCTTCATGTTTTCCATTTTGTCTTTCATGTCATCCATCTTAGCTTCCATGCTAGCTTCCATGCCATCCATGCCTTTCTTCAAACCATCCATCTTCGCTTCCATGCCTTTCTTCAAAACTTCCATTTCATTTTTTGTTGCTCTTTGCGAGAGTGAAATTTGTTGCACTTGCTCTTGTAATTTTGATAGATCATGTTGCAATTCTTCATCTTCATGAGTCATAGTAGAGCCTTCTCAAGGCTTAATGGGTGTTGAATTATTTTTACGGTGCATATTTTAGAACCCAATACCGATATCTATTCTACAATATGCCCTTGGAATCAATTCAAATTGATTCTTCAAACAAGACTTATGCAATTCGGAAAAAAATACACACCTTTTTCTTGCTTTTGAGGAGCTCGATATTGAAATTGGATTATCTCTGTTATTGCAACACTTCAATATTTGAATTTCGGTACTGACATAGCCCTCTAAATTATCTTTCGAATGCCATAGGTCTGACCTGATTTGGATTCTCCAAGACAAAGTTGTGTCCAATCTCCCATAATGACCTAATTATGGACTAGTTCAGTAGAGTGAACTTGTATGAATTGCCACGTGTCACTTTTTCGTCCTTTGGCTCCAAAATTGATAGCCAAGAACTACAGTCTGTGTACTTGTGATCACTTTTTACGACACTCCAATCCGATGCTAAAAGAGAGAGTTATGAAGATTTTCCCACGATCACCTCTTTGAGATGAAATTCAGGAGCCTAAAAAAGCACTACCTTCCACAGATCATATCTCTGAAAATATTGCGAACTAAGATCTAAAGTTTTTTGATGATTTTCCTTAGGATTTCAGCTTCACACTCTAAAAATTTCAGCTTCCGAAACTTCGTATAAAAAAATTTATAGCGCAAATTCCATGATGACCTGTTTAGGAGCCTGAAAAAAGACCTAACTTCCACAGATCATATCTCCAAAAATATTGCGAACCAAGCTCTCAAATGTTTTAATGATTTTTCTCAGGATTTTTGATTCACACCCTACAAATTTCAGTTTCTGAAACTTCACAGAAAAAAATTTATAGCGAAAATGCCACGATGACCTGTTTGGAGCAACGAAACCCTAGAATCCAAAGCTTTGATACCAAATGTTGTGTAACTAGCTCCAAAAATAGAATAAAAGAGATATCAACGCCTTATAAATAAGCCACATCGATGGGGCAACCTCCAATACATTACATAAATGAACAATTATTGGATGATACAATTTACAAAACCTCCTTTCTATATATATGAGTCCATGTGGCCATAATGTAATCCTAGTGGGCCACAATGTAATCCTAGCCAACCTAAAAATAATAATTTAAGGGAATAATAATAACAAAATGGGGTTACAAGGGTACAATAATAACAATAAGGGGGTTACACTAATAACAATAAGGGACTATACTAGTAATATAGGGACCTAACACCACCTTTGACCGTAAACTATATGAAGTGATTAATTTCCATCGCTTTTTTGCTGCAATTTCCTTTGAAAAACAGGTAACGTTTTTCACCCCCCAACCTCCCCATTTTTGGGGAATGGAAAAGATATCCCAGGTAACCTAAGAAAAAATTATGCCTTCATTTTTCCCTCTCCAAATAAACCTACAACAAATTTATTGTATTCTACTAGTCAACCTGCCCTAGATAAGTACTAATCAACCCGCCCTAGATAACCAATGGTGATGCCAAAAATTTATTCAACTTTAAATATTTGCTACCAACCAAATCAAGACTAAAATTTTATAACTATTAGGTTTTACTTGAAATCCCAAATACTTCAGTCCATCTTCAAATTACAAATTTCGATATGGAAATATCTGCTTTGCATAGTTTTGTTGGAATTTTGTGCATCCGACAATAGATAAAGTAGTTTTTTCCTAGTTAGTATCCATCCCTGTGGCCTTATAGAAAATTTTGAGGGTATTTTTGAGCACTATTGTATCACTGATATCCCCACTCAAAAAAATAAGGACATCATCTACAAATAGTAGATTAGACAAGATAATATTTGCAGCAATTTTTACACCTTTGAATCTCTCATGATTCCTCTCTTGGGACAACAATCTACTAAAAACCTCCATGATCAGTAGGAATAAAAAATGTGATAACATGAATCCTTTCCTAAGACCATGTTATGCGTGGAAGAAATTTGATGTCAACCCATTGATAATAATGTTTTGAGATATAGAATATATACAACACATTATCCAATGATGAAATCATTTTGAAAACTTATGTGCGCCAACAATGACTGAATGTACAACCAACTTGTCCTATCATATGCTTTGGATATATCTATTTTTAGGATAATTCCTTTTAGTTTCTTAACTTCTAAGGAGTGGAGACCTTCCTGTGAAATACTAATAGCTTCGTGGATCTAACTATTTTCATAAAAAGAAAAATTTTCCTTGGAAATATGTTGGGATAAGATCGGCTTATTTCGGTTTGAAAGTATCTTAGCAATGATTTAATATATGTAGTTACACTGTGAAATAGGCCTAAAATAATTAAAGCTTATGAGATTATCCAATTTATGAATTAAGGATCTGAACATGGCATTGAATGCAGCATACATTCTCCCACTCACTCTACATTCCTAGATCATCCTTAGTAAATTTTGTCCAATAAGATAAAAAAAGTGTTGAAAAATTCCACTTTCCAACTATCGAGACTGAGGCTCTTGTCTTTTCGAACCAATTCAACACAACCTCTAGTTCTCCCATCATCACTGGCATATTCAGTTTTTCATTGACTTCCTCATTCAAAAATCGAGGAAAGAGACTAGCTATATTTATAATTTTTGCCAATGTGCCTCCTGTTGTGCTTTATAAAAATTCCCAAATTTTGTATTCCAAGATTTGCTATTCTCTTGAAATCATGCATTGATAATCTCATATCATCCTCTAGGGATCATATAGTATTGATGGCCTTTCGACCTCTTGCATGTTGTTGGAAGATTTTTTTATTGTCATATCCCGCCTGAAGCCAGATATCCCTACTCTTAAGTCTCCATGTTTCTTCCTTATCCTTTAATAACTTGATTTTATCTTCCTCTAATTGTGAGATATGTATTTTTTATTCTGGAGTGTCAAATCCTCCACTCTTAGGGTCCTCTAACGTGGATAATTCAGAATCTATTTTATATAGGGTCTCCTCTTCCTTTTTTTTTTTGCCTTTACCCATTCAATATTCCTCTGATTTAGGTCTAGCCAGGTTCTTCACTAGAGACTTATCCTTATTTCAATAATTAGCCTCCCATACCTCTTTTAAAATCCATTAAAATTACTCATCCCTTGTTGGGGCCTTTGTTTTGGTCAAAGCATGAAACCAATTTTGAAGTTGCAAACTGTCTATTGCAGAGACGGTTAGTCTTGGAGAGCCATTACAGGGTGCAAAGAGCCATTAAGGGTTGCAGATGATTGTTGGGCACGTGGCGGACTTAGGACAAGCAACGACACAAGTGGCAAGACAACTGATACTAAAAAATGAGAAAGACTCTGAGAAGTAGAATGAAGAGCGGAACAAAATCAGGAAGGCGGAGTGCAGCAAGGCAGGAAAGTGAGAAATAAGAGAGGACTTACAGTGTGAGGGAATACGGTAGATAAGGACGAAAGAGAATAAAGGAGCCAGTCTGTCATGTTGTGGTTTTTGTGAATAGATCTATGTGGAGACTCTGATACTGAATTTATTATGTTGTAATAGAACTAAATTTAATATAGAGATGCTCATTGTGGTCATGGTTTTGTGTAATGAATGAATGTCTTACCGTTTATGGAATTTCATGGGTTTAATATAAAAAATCCGATAATTTATGTTTGAGTTATTTGGTATGGGTGATATCTTCTTGAATGTATGTAATAATAGTTGTGTTAGGCATAATCATATTGTATTGATGTTATATGATTGAGGATTATCTTCGTATTTATTTTGTGGTTCTAGTTATCCTATCTTAGTAAGGTCACGACATGCCTTGGGTGAGACTCCTTTCTCTCCTTTGAGAAAGGTGAAAATGTTGGCATTTTCCTAGACTACAACGAGATCTTTTTGGCCTCTGAGCCTGAGCCTAGGTCTTGCCCAGAAATCAGTATTTTGCCAACAAATGGTTTTTTCATCGAGACCTGAAACTATATCTGAGAACTATATCATGGTGTCAAGGATATATGAGAGGGAAATACGAAGTTGGTGGGATAATCATGTAGATCGGTTCATATCACAACAAGTTGAGCTCTAACATAAAAGGGAAAGGAATATCAAATATCAGATCCTATTTTTTGAATAAGCAAGTGACTTGTATGAGATATTTTGGGGCAAGTTTCCCGAGGAGCTCTACAATTAGTTGCGAAGGCTTCAGGTGAAATAAAATTCTAAAGCATCCAGCTGATCCTGTCGCAACTGGACGCACTTAGATCTGACAACATTGCACAGATTGGATATTGATATAATGCGAGCAGTAAATTTTTGGGTTCAGTCCATAGTAGAGGGGTATATTGTAGAATTTGTGATTAAATTTCATCAATCCTTCACTAAAGAAGAATATATCTTCAAGTCTGGGTTGTGGGCAAAGTTTTTGAAAGAAATTCCTTTGTGGATTAAAACTCTAATGGTGGGAGAGGGATTACTAGCTTTCCTAAGTCCCGCTATGGAATCCTAAACACTCAGTACTGGGGGAAGGATTTAAGGGGGAAATTATATGGAATGGGAAAAGGGGGAACTAGGGAAATGGATGCTCAGATTTCTAGCAAGTTAAGAGATCTAAGATCACCAGAGGGAAAACATTTCTAAGAAGTTGTGGGAGAGGGCAATAAAAGATTTTGAGAAGAAGAAGAAGAATGTACACCAATGAGAAGAGGCACTGCAAATGATAGTGGGGAGATGAGTTGAGTTAGGGCCGACAGTAATGGAGGGTTCTACCTGAGAAGTTAGATAGGTTCATAGGATCCCATCCCGAGAGGAGAAGGGAAAGATGTCTAATGGAGAAAAGGATACAAGCCCCGAGGATGATCCATATGCTGAATTGAATGTTGCGATGGAATGATTTTTTCAAGAAATATCGACGACCTCAATGCGAGATAATCCTAGTCCCCAAATTCCAAGTAGCACTTTTCCTAACCTTCCCCTGGTACTATATTACCAACAGGATAAATTTTTGATAAAGTTGTGAAAGTCAGTAAATTACATAATATTTAGTCTAGAGTGAAAGTAAACATTAGAATTAGTGATAGTAGAGGAATTTCTCAACCAAGAACTAGGGGCTTTGTACTATTTCCACCTACACAGACAAAAATGGCAGGGCCATTTGCCAGATATCCCAAGTTCTCAGGAAAAGGGAATGATGATGTGGAACAACACTAGTACTTATGCAAAGTAATCTAGAGAGCTTTCCAAACACTAGATGATGTTAAGATAATTGAATTCCAAACTACGCTTCGAGAAAGAGTGATGCGAAGTTTCATTAAATGGCTCGAGGTACACCAAAATCCAGCTGTAGATAATGTCAAGAGGGAATTTGTGCAAGATTTTAAATTTTCGTAGACTAACTAACACGGGTTATATAAGCTATGGGATATTAAGCAACGAGAATGAGAGACCAATTGGGACCTAATGAGAAGATTTAAGGATGCAATCAAGAAACTAAGTTACCCAATAGACCTAAATCATCAATGTGACTGGTTCATCAAGGCCCTTATACCTCTTACCAAGACATTGTTAACACAACAGAATATTGACAAACTCCAGGACATGCTAGAACAGGCAATGAGAATCGAAGCAATGGTTGGGTTCCCGCAAGAATTCAGGGGAGGGGTAACCGCCCAGGATCCTTCCATAGTGGGACTACAACACCAAATTGCAAGTATAACAGAGAAACTCAAGGATATGCAACTGACCCTGCCAACACGACCCAATGTATGGTGCACACATTGTTTGCTAGAAGGACATCTAGTCTCTGAGTGACCTAGGTTGCACGGAACCACTATTGGAACATCATCAGTAGGGCTGCAAGGGATGCCACCAACAGGAGGATTCGTGCAAGTAAACTAAGTCAAAGGTTCCATTTCTACAAGCTTCTTCTACTTTACAACACAAATCTCATTTACTCATGATTATTCAATCAACTTTCTCAATCTGATTGCTCAATCTCCAATATTTTTTATGTCGAACAACTAGGCTTAGACCCTTACTCACTGAATTCTTACTCGCCTAACTTACTGACTCTCTCACCTCACTACTTTCCTGGGCACGTCAAACTGGACTTGACTGAATTGACCTGCCTGAGCAGTTCTAGGTAATGTTATAGAGTCCCCAGTTCCTTCTTTCTTCCCCATCCATTATAAAGCAAATCCACCATTTTACTTCTTCCCTCCCGAATTTTCTCTCTCTCGGGCCTCCCACTCGCTCATATGCCAGGATAAACCAAACCACACACAAGAACTGTACCCTAGCCAAACACATTTTCATGGCTTCTCGAACTAGCATAATACAACTTCAAATTAATACTGCGAGATCTGCAAAGGATTTGGCCACCCCCATTGACTGTGTCCCATTCTAAAGAAGTACTCTAATGTCCCAAACAACATCTACTATGATTTTTCTACCTCAAATACCCATCACACAGACCAGTGCAGAGCTTTGGATGCACTAGCTGATAGATTCGACAGAACCTCCTGTAGATAAATGAGGCTTTGCGAGGACGAGTAGGGACAAGAATGTGAGGGGGAAGGATAAGCAGAAGAGGGCCCCTGAAATGCTACAATTGTGATCAAGAGGGCCATGTTGCAAGGGAATGCCCATTATTAAGAAGGCCATGATGTTCTCAGTGCAAAGTAAACACACATGCCACAAAGGATTGTCTCGAGTTAGTAAAAAGGTGGGAAGAAAGAAAGAGACAATGAGGTGAAAACATGGTCAATGTAGAGTCGAGACTATCTGAGGTATAGCCATTACCAAGTGTAGCCATAATAATGATAGGTGGAAAGAAAACAAGAGGAGATGCAAGAGAAATGGAGCCATTGAAGTTGATAAAACCCACATCGCCAAAGAAATCTTACAACTCTGAACAAAAAAAACAATTTTTCAAAGAATAAGAGGAGATATTTTCAAAATTAATCATTCACATAGACCTGCATCAGGTACAACCAGTAAAGGAAGGAGAAAGAACTACAATGAAAGGAACACCAATATAAGAGTGGTTTAGATTAATCTTGAGCATTGTAAATTATGTACAAATGCTAGAAAAGATGAAACAGAATGCATGTAAACCAAATCAATTCTAATCTTCTAGAAAGGCATGTGAGAAGGGTGAAAAGAAAAAAGATACGGCCATGAAAGGAATTCTGAATAAATGCATAAGTTGCGGGGTTCCAAATAAGGGACACAATGTTGGACTTAGATTCATATGTTGATATACTTCCAAGAAAAACCCGGGAGGCACTAGGAAAGCCTAAGTTTTCCTTCTCTCCCATATAGTTAATTATGGAAAATCAATATTGTATTGTACTAGTGGGAAGATTAGAAGATGTTGAGGTTGATGTGGCAGGGGTAAAGACTTATACTCATTTCTAAGTGATTGATTTTATGGGTGATAAAGACCCATACCCAACCTTGTTGGGGATTGACTGGGAATTTGAGAAGTACGAAATCATTGAAATAAAGAAGGATATAATGATACTTGAAGATGAAGAAGTTAGGTTAATTCATCCATTAGATCCATATCAAGGGCCTTGTTACAAAAAAACGGTTGATGCTAAAGAAGACCCAGGACTCCTCGACCAACTATACCGATTGACAATGGGAAAAATAGAAGATTACATTAACTCAATGCCAGAAGGGGTGGTAAGATGGCATAACGTTCAGGGCTCCAAGGTGGGATCTGAAGTCGCATGGGATGACTAGAAACAAGGAGGGTACAAAGTCAATACTAGAAGGTGTGCAACCATTCATGGAGTCAACTAGATCGGGACAAAGGTAAGAGGATACCCTACTTTTACTTGTATGGAAATTTTCAACATGTTTATCAATAAAGTAAATGATATTGTCCCCGATCAGCATAAATTTCCTCTAATGAATGTGGCATTGCAATCAACTTTGGCAAGGTGGTGGGGAAACCACCGCAACCACCTTCACAGCTGGGAAAATGTGGCAAAAACTTTGAGAGAAAGATTCCAAGCATCAGTGGGACTGCAACCTGATAAAACATACAAGGGGATATTAGACTCTCGTGCACATATCAAAGCCTATGAATACCGATGGGAACACGAGGAATACACCAAAACCTTGTGGGTGCATAGCTTTATGCACTCGCTGGACACAATCCCACAAGTGTGATATCTTATGGAAGAGAAAAAGAGACAAACTAGTAGTTTAGAATTACTAGCCAATAGGTTTGTAAAGATATTTTCCTTCGAAGAACACACTCAATAGTTAACAGACATCTTGCAAGCCATGAAAAGGATTATGTTCTCCCTAGGGCCCGTCGAGACTATGGAACAACCTTATTTAAATCAGATACCTGAATCAAGCTGCCGAGAATAAGTGGCTTGTGGTAAGGTAGAACAGGAACTAGACGATGATATAGAGAACCACAAACATCTATCATTCAAAGAAAAGGAAGGTTAGTGAATAATTCAGGATGAGCCTACTATAGAGGGACTACAATTGTTTCTACTAAATATAAAAAAAAAACATAATTTCGGGAGTGTCTAGAAACCAAAATTAGCTTCCATTTGAGACTATTGGGATGAAGAAAAGACAAAACATATTTTTGATCTAGTAACGGAATACGAAGACCTATTTCCCTCTTCTGTAGCAAAACTGAAGGGCATCAAAGGATACTTGGGGGAGATGTGCATAATGTTCAAACTAGAAGCCATACTGATGAAACACAAGCCATATCGGTTGAACCCCAGAGTAAAATAAAATGAGAAGAAGGAGATGGAAAAAATGTTGGATGCGGGGATGATATTCTTGGTTGTGGAAGCAGAATGGGTCAGTGCCATAGTAATACAAAACAAAAATGAAAAAATATAAATAAAAGTATGTGTAGACTACTGGAGTCTAAATAATTCATGTGTGCATGATCCTTTTCCTACCCCATTCAGTGATGAAGTGTTGGACAATGTAGCTGGGAATGAGGCATATTTTTTCACATATGGGTTCTTGGGGTATCACCAAGTCAGGATAGTTGAGGGGGGCAGAAGGAAAACCACATTTACCACCGAATGGGGCTCCTATTCTTATCATTTGATGCCTTTTGGATTGAATAACACACCCACAGTTCTCTCAAGAATAGTCATAACAAAATTCAAAGAATACATACATAGATTTATGGAAGTTTACATGGATTAATGGACCATATACAATTTATTGAAGAAACATGCAAGTCTGCTTCTTATAGTGTTTGATTGGTGCAGGAAACTTCAGATCTCTTGAAACATAAAGAAGTGAATTTTCGCAGCACCCTTTGGAACATTGTTGGGTCACATGGTGTGTAAAGAAGGAGTGTCTGTGGACCCCACCAAGGTTGCAGTAATTGTTAATATGTACCCCCCAGAAAATATTAAGCAGTTGAGATGTTTGCTGGGGCATACAGGCTACTACCGGAGGTTCATCCACAACTATGCCCGCATCACTGCTCCATTTGAAAGGTTGCTAAATAAAATGGAACAGTTCTGGATCGAATATTGTAATGAAGCACTAGATGCATTAAAATAAAAACTAGCAAGTGCACCTATCCTAACATACCTGAATTGGGATAAACAATTCCATGTGAACATTGAAGCTTCCAACATTGCGCTGGGGGAAATGTTGGTGCAATTGAGGGAAACAAATGTAGATCATCCAATATATTTTTCAAGCTGAAAACTGTCAACTAGAGAGAAAAAATACACAACCACATAAAGGGAATCTCTCACGATTGTTTACTCACTTCATATGTTTCGCCACTACCTTCTTGGGGGATCCTTCAAATTCTTTACATACCACTCAACATTAAAGTATCTAGGAAACAAACCAGTGTTGGAAGACATAATCTACAGATGGATATTATTGTTCAAAGAGTTCACATTTTAAGTTATATTGAAGCCAGGGAAGTTGAATGTGGGACATGATCATCTATTAAGATTGGAATCAGGAGAGAATGGTGAACCAGTGGACTAGCAACTACTGAATGCGGATTTATTCCGAGTGGAGGATATGCTAGATTACTTGGAGAAAATCGCAACATTTTTTGCTTTAAGACAGTGCCCGAAAGGATACACAATCGTACAAAGGAAACACTTAGTCGTGAGGGCAACAGATTACCATCCCATTGTAGGCCAGAATCAACCAAGGACTGAGAAGGTGTGTGTTAAACCATGAAAGGGCATAGATTTTATGGGAATGCACAATACATATGCAGGGGGAGGGGGGGCATGTTGGGGGAAAATTTACCACAAGAAAAATACTACAAGCAGGGTTATGGTAGCCCACAGTTCACAAGGATGCTAAGGAATACGTAAGGAAATGTGGCATGTGTTAGAGAACTGAAAAACATTCAAACATGGATGACCTACCATTACAACCCTTCAGGGAAGCACAAGCATTTGAAAAGTTGACAATTGACTTCATCAAACCCATAATCCCAATTGTATGCCATTCCTAGGCAAGGTACATCATCACCACAACTAAATATCTGACCAGGTGAGACGAAGCAGCAATAGTAAAGGACTGTACTATCGATACAACATCTAGGTTCATTTTTTAGAACATCATTACAATATTCTGTTGTCCAAGAATTTTGACAAGCGATCAAGGCACACATTTCATCAATGCCACAATCAAATCACTCCTACGAAACTCTATGTTACATCACCACAAAAGCAGTTTGTATCACCTGCAGGAAAATGGGACCGTAGAAGCATTCAAAAAAAATTAGAAAGGGGCCTGAAAAAAGTTTGAAATGCAAACCAAGATGACTGGCACGAGAGGGAGCATATAGGACCACAATGAAGATATATCACAATCAGATGCCATTCCAATAGTGTATGGAAAATAAGCAGTAGTACCAACATATTTTGTTGTTCCCAAACTCTTTATTGCTACAACAACTCAGATGTCCGAGGAAGAGTTTATAACAAGGAATCTCCAAGAACTTAAAGAGTTGGAGGAATCAAGGTTCCTTGCATATTTACACCAATTAGTCCAGAAGTAGCACCATAAATCCTGGCATGATCAACATATTAAGAAAAAGGCATTCAACATTGGTGGTCATGTACTACTCTATGATAACAAGTTCTAGAAGTTTTTAGGGAAACTCTAAATGCATTGGATGGGGCCGTTTTATGTCATAGAAATGTAGGATTCAGGAGCTATAAATCTCGCACAGTTATATTGAGTAATACTGCATGATTGGGTGAATGATGCATGCCTGAAGCCCCTCCACGAAGGATCAATTACAATTTTATTTAGAATAAGTTCTCACACCCAAAAGAAGTCTATAGGTTAGGTTAGTCAAGAAATCTCACTCACCCAAGAGAACTCTATAGGTTAGGTAATTTGATTTCTGAAATTCAATCACCTAATAAATAATTTCTTTGTTGCAGATATTCCACCGTTGAATTGTTGCAGCATGGGGACCATACCACAACCAATTTTCATTGGGAGAGTACCATACGAATAGTGAAATCAAGCGTCATTCCATCATAATTAACCATCATTTAGGTGTTAGTCCATAGCATCACTCAAAAATCCAAATATATTTGTCGTAATTAGAAACTCACTCTGTAATAAAGTTTCCACATCATGCCATAATAATTTCACATCATGTCCGCTTAATTTCCATGACCACTGTTAGCAGTATTAGAGTCCACCTCACCCAAGGTAACTATCGACACGATTGTAGCCATGGAGGAAACATGAAAAATTAATTAGTTATCCAGTTGCATCAACTACCAGCGTGCCAAAAATCCTACTTAGTATGTATGGAGGAGGGGAAAACCAGAGTGCCAAAAGATAGAGCATTGGAGGATAGAGAAATTTCAGTAATGGTTTGTAACAGTGCACCAGCAGAATTCTAAAGTTGCAAACCATAAATCATTGTGGTATACTAGAGAAGAGGTAGCATGACGAAGACAATGGTATCAGTAGTGGAGCCAAAGCTCGACGAGAGAATTCAGAAATTAGATCTGTTGATATGGAAATACAAAAACTCAACATTAATAGACACATACTTCACAGATTCATTTCAGTTTCCAGCACTAAAGAGGTAGGTTTACATTAAAAACTATGTTAAGGAAGGTGGCAGTGAAGGAGCTCGGGTCCATCTAGATTTTCAAGGAATTTAGAGATCTACAATTCTCCATATGTGGAGTCAACTGGTGTTTGACATGCAAGGAGCAACAATGCAATGCATGAAGCTACTGATCAGCATAATTCAAAACGGTTCCCTATGGATTGGGAAGGAGATAAAGATTCATGCAAAGGACATTCACCATCTCACTAGGCTATCAGTGACAGGGACCGATGTTTCCACAAAATTCCAAACCACCTCTAAGAGAGCGAAGAAGGTGGGAGAGCAGGATTACTGAAAAATGCATGACACTAAGAGAGGAGGGAAAGGGGTGAAGATAGACCTGATTAACGCACCTAATGTAAAATTTTCATGCTATTTGGTTGCAGGAAAGACCATGTGGAATTATACCAAAGGAGAGTGCACAATGGACATTATCTTAGTTGCGGATCATTGCATGCAAGGGGCACAACTCAACTGGTGTGCGTTCCTGTTGCAGGAACTCTTCGAAGCCTATGAGGACAACTTCAAAAGGGCCACATGATTCATTATGGATATTTGATAATGGAACTAGCCATGTGCAAGTGATTCCCTCCAGGGAAGAGGCCACTTACAAAGATAAGTGAAGACTAGCTATTAGCCCTTAGGTATAAACCATGGAGAGTCTCGGGGGATCCTAGCAACAAGGTGATAAATGAAGAAGCATTTACAAAATGGTACTGAAAGCTACTACATGTTATATGTGCCCAATAGAGAATTCTTAGGATGCTACTGTTTAGCAAGAGTTGCCAGGGGAATTCCTGTTTAGGATTCCTTCTCCTTCTTGAGAGGCCTCTTAAGGGATTTCACTGATTTACCTCACATCTAGGATTGAGGCCAAGCATCCTCCTCCAAGACAGTGTTATTTCTGCAGCTGAATAATGTTGTGTTGCTGGTTGTTACAGTGAGGGTTCACTACACCACCTCCATCAGCTATTTTTCAGAGGAGGAGTCTCTCTTTCCTTTGAGAGATAATTTTGGAGGCCTTTAGAACTGATTTCAGATCTTGGCATTGGGCCAACCCATTCTATTGCCCCTACAACGCAGTTCCATGCAGTGACTACGTAATTTATAGTGAAGCATTTGTAGTGGGGCTCTTGCAGATTGTTGGAGGGTGAGATCTTTGGTGAAGGGATCAACCTTTCACTTGAAATATCCATTGGAGGAGGTATATTCAGTTTGGGAATCATCTACAACCATCTCCATCCAGTTCTATTTCTGAGTTGCAGTTGCTACCCAGCAACTCTGACATTTTGCAGATTTTGTATTTTACAGCCAATCCTTCTAGGATTGACATGAGGTAGCCTTTGGGAGCTGAGATCTTCACTCCCAATGTTGTATTGGGCCATACATTTGTATATCTATGTATTTGACATATTTTAGCATGCAGTTGATCTATAAAACTGCATTTTCATAGCTTGGGCACACATGTGTAGCAGTGTTTTATCATGTTTCTTGTACTTGTTTCTTGAGGCTGAGTATTGCCTATGTTGAGTAACATTTTTCCTCAAGATCTTGTATTAATTTGTTGCTGCTATTATTTAATGAGATGGCTATGGATTTCTCTCACATTTCTATGAGTTGAGTGTTACTACTGCTCCATTGTTGTGTTTGCATATTGCTGGGTCTCCAACTTTAGAATATCTTGAGATATTCTCATTGTTGTAGCATTTTCCTAATTTGGGATATTACAGTGGTATCAAAGCATAATCCTGGCTCAGCATGTGGATCTCAGCCATTATGCTATTAAGGAGAGAGAATATGAAGACTCCACTATGTGGAGAGAAAAAAAGAAGATAAGCTCACAAAGCTTCTTCCAAAATCTGTACAGAGCATTCATGAAGAATTCAAGAAGATAAGGAGGGAGATATGTACAGGATCTCCAAGAGGGCTTGAAACTGAGTCAAACTCTAGATTTTCTTATAGGGAGTGTGAGCATGTAGCCACACGCTATGATGAACAGCGCAGTCACATGGCTAGTTTTTCCATGAGAGAAGAATAAGAAGAAGAAGGAATGCCTGAGAGAGAAACTCTTAGTGGTTTCTTGCATGAGTATGAATCTCAAACTCAGAGGTTTAGAGCTCCTGTCATTTTCACGGAGTTTTGCAAGGTCAAGGTGAGGAGGAGCAAGCAGCATAATATGGATAGGTTTCTGCTATCTGTCTTTGATGGTTCCCCTACTTGTTCAGCCAGGGCTTGGATAGAAGAGCTAGACACCTTTTTGCAGCATCATCAAATTCCCGAAGATGAGGCCATCAGAGTAGCAGCGCTACACTTCAAAGGTAAGGTATATGCATGGTGGTTATTTGAGATTTTTACTTTGAAGAATGCAAATAATTCTTCCTATGAAATTTTCATTAGAACTTTGATGGAAAGATTTGGTAGGAGGAATTCTAAAACACATGTGGAAGAAATAAACACATCTAAAAAAATGAAACCCTTACATGTGATGGAGGAAACCATAGACTCATAATCATTCCAGAAAACCATGAAGGAGGCTGATATCTTACATGATACTTTGTTGGAGGCAAAACCTTCATCTTGTATTTTGGCACAAGGAGGAAAAGAGATCCCTTTTCCAAAAGAGGATCCAATCATTGGAGGGTTGCCCACTCATGTTGAGGAGGCTAAGGGAAACAACGCTGTCATTTCTAGAGTTGATCTAGCACCTCATGCAGAAGGAGGAGCTTTTGTTCCCACTAGAGGGATTATTGCATCTTTGCAAGGAGGTCCCCAGGATCTCATACATGAAGGTCCAAGCACAATTGGTGAGAAGCATGATTGTGTAGCATTGCGGCTAGAAGGAGGAGGGAGGGAGGAAGAGCAGCATCATGTGATAAGAGGAACACACCCTTCTCTATTTCAGAGAGTTAGTGCAAAGAGGAGGTAGACTGTATTGCACTATGAGAGCAAGGGAAAAGTTTCCAACCATTTGTACAGTCCACTCTTGACATTGATGTCTCACTGCATAGAGGCATTCCACCAGGGAGGCCACCAGATCTATCATTGATGAAAGACATCTTGTATTTGGATTCACCACTCTTGGATTTTGGAGAGGTGAAGAGTTCAGAGGATAACTTTGGCATGTGGAATTTCAAAGTAGCAAACAGTTTCATGAGGAGAGCTTCACATGCCAGATCACCAGCGCTGTCTCTTAGGAGGATTGATCCTTATTGGAGATCTCAGCTCTTAGTAGAGTATTCCAAGGATCTTGGTGCATGCATAATTCTTGATGATCCTGATGGAGATGACGGATATCAAGTGGATGATATGGTCATCTATTCTTATGAAATATTCTTCTTGACGGGAGCTTGTAATCTTAAGGAGGAGTTGTTGCATGCAGCATATGAGTACTTCTTTTCCATGAATTTTGATGCATATCTTGCCTTGGCAGAGGATTTCATTTTGGAGGGCATTAAACAAGACATATTTCAGCATATGGAGAGATTCAGAGCCTGGATGATGATGGAGAGGATGTCACAGCCAAATTCCTACTCATGGGGAGTAAGGGAGCATTTTCAGTTGAGCCATTTCAGCTCAAGTCTTCGAGTGTATAATGGAGAATTTACAATTTCACCTTATGTTTTGTACTTCTTGTCTTTTTATGAGCAACATATTGTACCAAGGAGGATTATTCCTTCTTGCATATTGTATAATGATGTACTTGAAGCCATTTTTAGCATTGAGATTTCCTATCTCATTGGTGGTTTGTGGGGGAAGCCACATGATTTTTGGTGTGCACCATTAACACCCTTTTGTACCTTCATGTTTATATCTTGTAGAATGATTATGGAAACAAAAAAGTGGCTGGGAAAGCACTTGTTTTTGTTTGATTTGATGCAGGCAAGGGATGCACTGCGCTGGTTCCTTGTATGGGACTTTGATCCACTTTCTGGTTGTCATGTGACAACTTGTTTCTATTGGTTTTTGCTTCCATGTATTGTTAGTATCTCTATGATCATAAGAAGATTTGATTTGAGTGTGGGCTTGAGACTCAGGATGCCCATTGGGAGCATGATTCTCCCTACTATACATGCTGTACATTTCAGGAGGAACCATGGGCTGTCCATGAATGCCACACTATATTTCTTTTCTTCTTGTGGGAGGGACCACTTGAAGAACTTGAGGAGGCACTCCATGGATCATCAGAAGATGGAGGAGTTAGTACAGTCAACTCTTTTCCCTTTGAGGATGAAGGGAGAATCATCTATGAGTCACTCCATTTATATGAGCAAAACATATGGTAAGAGTATTATTGACTTGCATAGTGATTTGTCTATATATATGCATCTCTTAACCATATTTGTGTAGGGATTTTCTCAAAGGAGGGATATTCTTCCTTCTAGATTTGGTGGTCTACATAAGGCCATTATGGATGATCACTCCCTAAGAGGATATGGGGAGGGGATTTCTTATGGAGAACATACTCAAATTTCACATGACATCATTCACTTTCTCCAGGAGATTGGGGCAGCAAACAAATGGTGGGGAGGCCACCCATCATTTCATTTTCTATGGCAGTTGAGAGTCAAACTGCGCTGGCTACATTTGAGGGACCATTATCCTTCTCCCTTACTTCACATGGCAGCCAACATGATTCTCTTTGTGGTTTTGTTGAAGCCTCAAAAATCGTTGCGACAACATTGGGAGATAACCACCCGGTCCGGACCTTAGAAAAGTTCCTTTTCCGTTTGGAGTAGTGGCTCCGACGGGTTTGACTAGGTCCAGTTACCTTTTCTCTATCGCTATTGGTTTAAGATATATCTTTAACTACTAATAGACAGGGATATCGGATCACTTCTTCTTGTTGATCGAGCAAGAGAATGACCCTTAAGTTGATTTCGGTTCAGCTAAACCACAACTAAGATTTTGCCTCTTTGAGAAGAGGACTTAAAAGAATGTAGAACTTAATATAAATGCGAACTTCATTTAAAATGCAAGCAGAAGAAACTAATCTAAATCCAATCTTAATTAGGTAGATATAGATCTAACCCAACTAAGAGCAAGATAGTTAAATGATGAGAACTTAAATATGTGTGGCTTCTAATTAATGTCAAGCTAAAGAAGAAATTCAATTAGCATGAAATTTGTGAATACCAAAACACATCCTATTGATACCATTTAACTGAAATAATAAATCAACAACACTCTGGAAGAAATTCACAAAAATTATATTGATTTTCAAATCAGTCAAGCCAATAATTAAACAATAACACGTGGAAGAAATTTGCAACACATTACTATTTAATAAATCAGTTTTATAAGACAGATTTTTGAGTAATTAGTTACTCAGAAATCAGATTTTAATCCATAAGAACAGAGATACATAACAATATTAAGACAAATTATCCATATCAACAGAAATGCATTAACGTGAATAAATTTAAACAACAATTTTATTATCATAAAATTGAAATTAGTATTTGATACAAAAATTCCCAAAATACCAGTTAATTGAATCCGCTTCTCTGATTCTGGTCTCTAACAGTACTTACGTTACTTGAATTTCTGCTTTCAAAACTAGAGCTGCAGAAATGCAAACTCTGCCCATCATACATAATTCAAGATATAAAGAAAAACCCTCAATAATGTTCATATCTGAAATTTTCTCTCCTCCCTTCTACAAATCTAAATTCCTATAACAGAAATTCTTTTAGAAGTCAATAATTTCAGAGGAGAGCAGCTCCTTTTACATTTTGCAATCTGTAATTTATAATATTTCCAAAAGTATTTTGAGAGAAGAGTTTGTTGAAGAAAAATCTTCCCAATCCAATTTTAATTTCTCAAAAATTCCAATCTTTAATTGCTAGAGCCTTCTCATTGATTGAGAGCTTCTTCTTCTCATCTCTTCAACTATTTTCCTGCAAAAACAAATCAAAAATAAAATTAAAATCAAAAAATAAAATCAAAATGTCAAATCTAGAAATTAAAATAGATCTAATTAAATCTTAATTAAATAAATAAAAAAGGAAACATAAGCTTTCTTTTGATTTATGTGCTGATCTAATTGGCCAATGAGAACATAGACAAATGAATTTGCACTCATAAGAAGTTGTGGCAAATTAAAATGCAAAAAATAAAACTCAGAAAATTAGTTTTGTTTAAAAATTCGTAGCTTGATCTTTTGCTGAATTTTAGACCCAACAAATGATCAAATCTAGAAATAAAACCTCTTCAAGAATAATCTCCATCATTTTATCTTTCCAATGAGCTGTCCTGGGCCTCATTTGGCCAAGTAAAACTCCATTTATGAGCCTCTAAAGTTGATATATTAAAATTGCCAAAAATCTGGAATTTTTGTTACTTGGGCTTAAAAAATCAAAATTTTAAATTAAATTCTAATCCTAAATTAGATTATGATATTTAATTAATTACAATTATATTATTCATCTAATTTAGTTATAATCTAATTCTGAATTAAGTTTTAATTATCTATTAATTAATTATAATTACATTATTAATTGTTAATTATATACTAATTATTTAATAAACTATTTATTAATTAATGTTAATCTAACTAATAATTATAATTAACTATTTATAAACAACTTAATCTAATTAATAATTCATTATAATTTAATTAAATTAATTACATTCTATTAATTAATTTAAAATTAATTATTTTAAATATTAAATATTAAATCTATTATTAAATTAAAACTAACCTAAAACTAACCTACCACTAACACTCACTATGTATATTAAACTAACATTAACACTACGTTAACACTATGCTAACATTTCAATATTCCCATTACACTCATATGAATGAGCTTGAAAAAAAAAAAAAAACTTATGAGCTTTTGACTTCATCGCAATCGGCTCATTGGGAGGGATGGTGTTATTAGGGTTTTCAAAGAAATGCACCCATCAAAATTCTCAATGCGATGATGAAATCCGATGCAATGTTTTATTATATTTTTTTTATATTTTATTTTTTATATCAAATTTTAATTTAATTTAATTAATCATATTTTATATAATAAATTAATTTAATTAATTTAAGATTTAAAATTAAATATGATTTTTTTTTTTTGGTTTTTATTTTAACGATGTTTAATTAAATTATGAAATTATCTAAAGGATGTGTCTATTTAAATTACAACCACTTTAAAAATAAAAATTAAATTACAGCCACTTTAATATTTTGAGCTTTCGAGATTAGTAATTTATAGAAAATTGAAATAAATGACTGAAATCCCGATGCATTATGATTTGACTGTATAAGTAAAAAAATGAAAAATATTAGTAATAACTAACTATGGGTTAATATTTAAACAAAATATATTATTGAACTAATTTAATTAAAAATGGAATATTGTACATTTTATGCATTTTTAATCCATGTGACATAAATGATTAGACTTCAAAGGAGTGCCATTTACAAACCAATTGACCAAATAAGGTGAAACAAGCATTAATGAAAAGCTTATAAAAAATCGATCATAACAAGGCAATCAAAACGAAAATCTAAAGAAAATGAAAAAATAACAAAATCGTAGGATAATTAAATTAATAAAAATCCTAAAAGGCGTTTAGCCAAAAATTTTATAGAAAGGGTCCTCATTATTTAAAGTGAACAAGATAAAAATGGGGCAGTTGTGTTTTACCACAACAATTGGCGACACACGAGAGAAGAACTAGTTATCTCTATTTGATATGAATGAAATTTTCCTAGAATTAAAGTAAAAATAATTAAAAAAGAGAAAATTATTTTTGTAATGCTTGACCAAGTTCATTAATCTGAATAAAAGAAATAATCATCTTACTGTAATTTTTTTTTAATTCCTCATAAATTAAAACATTTCATAACTCTATTTAGTCCTTAATTAGTTGTAGAGATAAAGCAGGGGTCACTTTACAGCTTAGCTTTTAAAATATACTCATTTGTCACAGGTAAAGCCACTGCTACCAACAAATATCTATAGTCTCAACAGGGTTACCTTTTAATCATGAATGATTCAGAATCCTATCTATTTAAGAATTATTGACCTAGAGATAAATCCATTTATACATGTTTTTTTTTTTTTTGAGTTCTTGAAAGCCATTGTCCTGGTTTGGTAGCCAGATAGTTGACAATGCCATTCACTGGTTATAATCGGACTGAACAAGCTGGCTCGTGATGAGATCCCTTGTTTTATAATTGTTTGCAATCATAAGCCATTACCCTGGTTTGTTTAGTAGTGTTGGTAATGTCAGCCTATTTTTCCCCTATGATCATGGTAAGCAGGCTCGTAATGAGACCTCTTATCTTTTAAGTTTAAATATATTTTTGGATTACACTCTAGAAAAATAAAACTCTTTTGAACAGGGAGAATCATTGACTCCTTAAGATTTCAGAATGACAATTTCAGAGTTAAAAGTGCTTTGCTGTAAAGTGTCTTTACTTGGTTAAAAATAACTTTTCTTGACTGATAATAGAATTTTGAAAGATCTTAATAAAATATTGAAATCTTAAAATAATTACAATTTTGATGAAAAAGAAATTTCTCAGATTTTATGATACTTCATCAAATTCTTTTTTTTTATAATCTTTTCCTTAAGTATGTCTACCTTTATAATAAGAAAAACAAATTCTGCTAAGAGATTTAAGAAAAAGCTAATAGGAGACTATTAACAATTTTTCCTATGTATGCCAACCATTGTTAGGTAACAAGAAGGCCTTCCATATAAATCATGGCAAAGTCACCAAAATCAAAACTAAGAACCAAAGGAAAATAATTCTTAAGCTAAAGTGAGAAAAGAAATCAGCAAACAAAAAATCAAGAAATTTAAAAGTGGAAAGGAAAATCCAAGTTTTGAAATACAAACTCTAACAAGAATGTTTATACCAATGTCTCAACAACATGAAGTATAAGAAAATAACCATGTAATCATTCCTTCTTATGCCGAGATTTAGAAAACTTATACCTTGCAGGGTTGTAAATGTTTTAAGCTTTGGATAGCAGTGATGATTAAATTCAGCCACAATGAAAAATTTCTGTCTGATATCAATCTTCTTGTTTCAAAGCATTATCTTAATCATTTTCTAATAAAAGGAATGCTTTAAAGAAACAGATTAAAGGTTCAAAAACTTCCTAGTGTAGTTGTTTCAACGAATATTATTGTTGCTTCTTGAAATAAAACCAGGAAAAGAACATAGGGCTTCCAAAATATGATTTGGCAGATGATTGAAAGCTTTTATGAAGAGCTGCAAAACAGATTCAAATATCAACATAATTAAAAAAAAAAACAAAACTGAAACTAAAGTAATGAAATGGAAATTAATGAAAGTGGGTATATGAATCTTACCATTGGATAACTACATTTGATCTTACCTGAAGGTATCAATTTCTCCAATACTAGCTGACTTCTTCTTTTAATTGACATTAAAAATATGTAAAAGGCAAACTAACCAAAATCCTATAACCCAAAATCATTATTTATTTTATTTAAACTAAAGCAAGCAGTAAAATGTAAACATAGAATGCTTTGTGTTCAAGGGAATTGAAATTAAAACAAATGCATCAGAAATGAGATTGAGAATTTGCAGTGATGATTATTCTCAAAATATTATAAGTTTTATACAAATTCCATGATTTTTTTTTTTTTTTATAAATTGTTCATAGTTAAGACCAAATTTAAGATAATGAAATTTAAAATAGAGAGGTCTTGAATTTTATATTTAATTATGAAATTATTTGAAACTAAAATATATGAGAAATCAAAATGATTTGAATATGCTACAAATTTGTCATCAATTGCTTTAGTATCATAGCGGTTACCCAAGATTGCTTTAAATTAACACAATGCCTTATTGGATGATTCGTATTGCATATAGAGGCATGCATTGGAGTTTATCGCATTGGGGATTGCAGTAGAAAATTGTCGATATTAGATCATACGAAAAGAATATGTGCGATGAAATGGAGTGATCATACCATTGAAGAAATGTTATATTTAGGATCAGGGACAGTCATGTCATAAATTGCACATTGCACATCGCATCACAAATTTACATTTTGCACATTGCACATTGCCAATTGCAGATTCAGAATAGTATCATGACCATGAATAAAAATGCGATGAAGCAATTGCGATATCGGCAATGCGATGGATGACGTGGCTTTCGACATTAGATATGAGCATCGAAAATGCGATGAGCGATATTCATATCGGCATATCGAAATATTGGAAAATAGTCATGTTTGAAATGCCAAGATGATTCTTGCGATAGAAGCAATGTGATAGATATACTAATCGGTGATGATCGAAGAGCAATGAGCAATCGGCGATTAGTGAAAAGAGATAAGCGATGAGCAATCGGTGATTAGTAAAAAACGATAGTGATAAGAAATCAACGACGAGTTATCGTATCGTAACTTTTAAAATGAGTGCACAAGGATGTATTCAATTTTCCTCCTGATTTGCGATTTGCGATCAAGCTTTTATCACATCGGAGTTTTTCAAATGGAAGAATTAACATTATTCTTAATGCGATATGCACGTTTGTGATCTGATTCATCGCATCGGAACTTTTGTGATGGACAACAAACTTTCCAATTTATTCCAATATGATATATGATCGGCGATCAGCAAAATTAAGTGCATGATGTAATGATATGATACGCTGATATGCGATGGAGAATGAGCCCGATAAATCTATTATAAAATTTTAATATCACATCGGGTTTGAGACATCGATGCTTTTAAAATTATGACCTTACCACTATTGTGATTGAACGGATGTGATATTTCTTATGAACTTGATTTAAATTTAATATCGAGTTCCGAATTATGTGTATATCACAATATTGGTAAATTTGATTATCGAAGATCGGCGATTCAAGATAATGGAAATATATTCAATTGAAAACCTCTGAGATGCAAAATGCGATATGGTATTTTATGAAAAATTGAATGAGGTAACACATCAGAGATCTTGCATCAGAAATATGAAAATCAAGTTGGAACATTTTTTATATGAATCTTTTGATACTGTTTTTTAAATTTCAATTGGTTTTCTAAATGAATGAATGAAAGAAAAGTTAAAGAATGCTTCAAATTCTAATGAATCACAAATAAAATTTCCCTGAACCTGTTGCAAATTTGAAATGGGTTTGTTGCTTACTTCAAGTTTTGAAAACAAATTAAAACCTGAAAATAATACAGAACAAGAATAAAAAATAAACTAAGGAAAATAGAAACTATAACTAGATGAAAATGAACTTGTAAATGCGTACCTGGAAGAAAATTTACAGTAAATTTTACCTTTTTTGAAGCTTCAAGTTCTCCAATTTTTTTTTTTAAAAGTTTAACATCATTTTCTTATTTTAATCTAAAATGCTAAGTAATGATTGTATCATTTCCAAAATTACATCAGAATACTAGAGTAGTAAAAATGAGTTCTTAGAATTACTTGTGAATAAAAATTGTCAAGTGATAGAAAATTCTTGGAATTTCTTCATGTATAATCAATGTTTATGAATTTTGAAAAACAAGAAATTTGAAGGCTTGACAAATAAGTATGATCAAATA
Source organism: Pinus albicaulis (assembly GCA_034641835.2). Taxonomy (NCBI): domain Eukaryota; kingdom Viridiplantae; phylum Streptophyta; class Pinopsida; order Pinales; family Pinaceae; genus Pinus; species Pinus albicaulis. The sequence goes on from CM076581.1 coordinate 1,264,661,057, forward strand.
ATTCAAGAGCTTTTCAAATGATCTAGGCTGCTTCTCTATAATTGAAATGGATGCCAAAAAGAAATTGGATTCATTACTTATTTTATTGAAAATCTGAAATAATGAAATAAATGCAAGTGAAAAAGAAAATTAATCTATTCCTATTTCTAACTTAATAAAGGAAACATGACTAAGTATAGTAATACTTCCAATGAAGCCATGTAAGCATTTTAATTCCTGCATGGATGTACATATCAAACATTAGTAAAAATGAAAATATAATTAAACTAAGAAAGCTAAATCTAAAAGCAGAATGTATCTTTATTGTTAGTAGATTATTCACCATTACCTTCTCTTGAAATGCCCTTTCCAACTAAATGTCAATTGGATCAAAGAAATCTGGATGGGTTTCCATTATTGAGTTGGAGAGGTTTAAAAGAGAAGATGACAGGCCGGGTTATAGAAATGATCTTTCAGCAGCAATGACTTATGTGATTTTGTTATTTTTATGATTAAGTGCTAAATTATTAACGATCTTCCATGAAGGAAAGCTTTCCAAACATCTTTCAAATTGATCAATGAAAAATGGATGGGAGTCCGATAAATCCAACACAAGATTATTAATTGAATTAGATTGCTGGTCATATTGTGAAAATACACTCGCTTGTTGGTGCTGCTTTCGAGAAGAAAGAAGTGATTGATAAGGAATGAACATCAAATGAAATTGAAAATTTAATAATTCTTGATGTTTACTGTTATAGTTTGAATCTTCATTCATCCATTGAGGCAATGCATCAATTGAGTGTTCAATATTGAGCTGCTCAATATGCCAGCATAAAGTATCTAAAATTTTAACATTAAAAACAGAAAATAAATTTGAAGTTAAAAATAAATTTTGAAATAATAACAAAATTGAATCATAGTTTACACTAGTGTTACAATTATTGTTACAACACAATTGGCACTGATTTAAAGCAATTTCATATTCACAATAATGGGGTAGAATAATGTAATTAGAATGATTGTTGATACCCATTTTTGAATTAGAGAAAAGGGTATGACTTTCAATAGGAATGCGATCTTGATCATCATATAAATCATAGATTGGAATAGTTTCTTGAATGCTTAAATCATAAGTATGATTATTTGTTTGAAAATAAAAACTATTTTGAACAATTTCTAAATTAGATTATTCTTCATTTTCACATGTGATTAGACTTTGATCATGAGGATTCAATTGTAAAGAAGACACATTAATATCCTCAATATTAAAGTAGTTATCATAAATTATCTCAAGGCATTCATTGGCATTCTCTTCGATTTTATTCAATGTATAAAAACAAGAAGGAATATTTAGCTCATGTTCATTAATGCCAGAAGAATGATCATTAATTAATTTTCTATCCTGATAAAAACTAATTGGAAACTCATTTAGATCAGCCTCTCTGTTTTCTGAAATATCTTTATTATGAAGAGAGGTTAAATTTCTATTAGAAAAATTGTCAGGATAAAGAAAAAAATATGAATCTGAAACAATGCATTTGAAAATATCTCTATTTGAGCATTCTGGTGTATTTTTTTCATTACAATTTTTAGATTTAAGATCATTATCTTGGCTACTTATGCTTTCTTGAAGAATGTTGCTTTGTTGATATGAATTTGGAATTTTCTCATCATGAAAGAATTTAGAAATTTGTACAGCATATTGTTTATTATTGGAAACTTTAATCGCTACTAGTATTTGCTGGATTATGATCTGATTTTGTGATTCTAATGCATAATGATTTTCAGATTTCAAAGCAGTGTCTTCTTCAATACTGCTGCTAATATTTTCTTGAAATTGATCAGTGAAATTAGGAGAAAATTGTTCAAAATTTGAAATAATTTCACATGATTTTTGAATGGAAGTAAGAGAGAAAATATGTTCAAACCAATATAATAATTCTTTTTTTGAATATTTATCTTTAGTTTTAAATTTTAAACAATTTAAACGAAACTTGATGGTAAAATAAATTAAAGACTCACCTTTAAATTTTCGTAGATATTCAAAATCATCACATACTTGTTCGTAGATATATCCATCAAATTTAAAAAGGAATATTGTAATAAATTGATCCCAAGTGTGGATTAAAGCAACTGGAAGTTATTTGCACCAGTTTCTAGCTTTTGCCATAAATATGAGAGTAAAAATTCTGCATAAAATGCCTTCATCAATTCCTTGAAAATCATAATTTGAAACATTTTGAATAAATTGAAAGACATGATTAAAAGCAGAAGAATTTTTCTTACCATTAAACCTTACCTGAGACAAGAGTCTTACCACTTCGAGTGGAGTATTGGAAGATGCACGTCCATGTATACAACTCCAAATTGGAAGTTTAAGAGGAGCCATCATGATTTAAATACAATGTTAAAATTGAAAAGACTCCAAAGTAAAACAAGTCTCAGCCCTCCTTCTAGCACCAAAAATGTTGAAGCCTCAAAAATCATTGTGAAAACATTGAGGGATAACCACCCGGCCTGGACCTTAGAGCAGTTCCTTTTCCGTTTGGAGTAGTGGCTCCGATTGGTTTGACTAGATCTAGTTACATTTTCCCTATTGTTATTGGTTTAAGATGTATCTTTAACAACCAATAGACAGGGATATCAGATCACTTCTTCTTATTGATCAGGCAAGAGAATGACCCTTAAGCTGATTTGGGTTCAGCTAAACCACAACTAAGATTTTGCCTCTTTGAGAAGAGGACCTAAAAAAATGTAGAACTTAATCTAAATGAGAACTTAATTTATAATGCAAAAAAAATAAACTAATCTAAATCCTATCTTAATTAGGTAGATATAGATCTAACCCAACTAAGAGAAAGATAATTAAATGATGAGAATTTAAATATGTCTGACTTTTAATTAATGTCAAGCTAACGAAGAAATTAAATTAACATGACATTTGTGAATACCAAAACACATCCTATTGAGACCATTTAACTAAAATAATAAATCAACAACACTCCAAAAGAAATTCAAAAAAATGATATTGATTGTCAAATCAGTCAAGCCAATAATTAAACAATAACATGTGGAAGAAATTTGCAACACATTACTATTTAATAAATCAATTTTACAAGACAAATTTCTGAGTAAATAGTTACTTAGAAATCAGAGTTTAATCCATAAGAACAAAGATACATAACAATATTGAGACAAATTATCTATATCAACAGAAATGCATAAACATGAATAAAATGAAACAACAATTTTATTATCATAAAATTGAAACTAATATTTGATACAGAAATGCCAAAAATACTAGTTAATTGAATCCGCTTATCTGAGCCTGGTCTCTAACAGTACTTTACATTACTTGAATTTCTGCTTTCAAAACTAGAGCTGCAGAAATGCAAACTTTTCCCATCATACATAATTCAAGATATAAAGAAAAACCCTCAATAATGTTCAAATATGAAATTTTTTCTCCTCCCTTCTACAAATCTAAATTCCTATAACATAAATGCTTTTATAAGTCAAGAATTGTAGAGGAGAGCAACCCCTTTTACATTTTGCAATTTGCAATTTATAATATTTCCAAAAGTATCTTGAGAGGAGAGTTTGTTGAAGAAAAATCTTCCCAATCCAATTTTAATTTCTCAAAAATTTCAATATTTAATTCCTGGAGCCTTCTCATTGATTGAGAGTTTTTTCTTCTCATCTCTTCAACTATTTTCCTGCAAAAACAAATCAAAAACAAATTTAAAATGCAAAAATAAAATCAGAATGTCAAATCTAGAAATTAAAATAGGTCCAATTAAAACTTAATTAAATAAATAAAAAAGGAAAAATAAGCTTTCTTTTGATTTATGTGCTACTCTAATTGGCCAATCAGAACTTAGACGAATGAATTTGCACTCATAAGAAGTTGTGGAAAAATAAAATGCAAAAAATAAAACTCAGAAAATTAGTTTTGTTTAAAAATTCGTAGCTTGATTTTTTGCTGAATTTTAGACACAATAAATGAACAAATCTAGAAATAAAACATCTTCAGGAATAATCTCCATCATTTTATCTTTCCAATGAGTTGTCCTGGGCCTCATTTGGCCAAGTAAAACTCCATTTATGAGCCTTTAAATTTGATATATTAAAATTGCCAAAAATCTGGAATTTTTGTTACTTGGGCTTGAAAAATCAAATTTTAAATTAAATTCTAATCCTAAATTAGATTATGATATTTAATTAATTGCAATTATATTATTCATCTAATTTAGTTATAATCTAATTCTAAATTAAGTTTTAATTATCTATTAATTAATTATAATTACATTATTAATTGTTAATTATAAACTAATTATTTAATAAACTATTTATTAATTAATGTTAATCTAACTAATAATTATAATTAACTATTTATAAACAACTTAATCTAATTAATAATTAATTATAATTAAATTAAATTAATTACATCCTATTAATTAATTTAATTAATTTAAAATTAATTATTTCAAATATTAAATATGAAATCTATTATTAAATTAAAACTAACCTACCACTAACACTCACTACGTATATTAAACTAACACTAACACTACCTTAACACTATGCTAACATTTCAATATTCCCATTACACTAATAAGAATGAGTTTTAGAAAAAACAAATAACTTATGAGCTTTTGACTTCATCGCAATTGGCTCATCGGGAGGGATGGTGTTACCGAGGTTTTCAAAGAAATGCACCCATCAAAACTCCCGATGCGATGATGAAATCCAATACGATGTTTTATTATATTTTTTATTTTTTATTTTTTATATCAAATTTTAATTTAATTAAATTAATCATATTTTATATAATGAATTAATTTAATTACTTTAAGATTTAATATTAATTATCAATTTTTTTTTGGTTATTATTTTAATGATGTTTAATTAAATTATGAAATTATCTAAAGGATGTGTCTATTTAAACTACAGCCACTTTAATATTTTGAATTTTTCGAGATTAGTAATTTATAGAAAATTGAAATAAATAACTGAAATCTCGATGCTTTATGATTTGAATATATAAGTAAAAAAAAATGAAAAATGCTAGTAATAACTAACTATGGGTAAATATTTAAACTAAATATATTATTGAACTAATTTAATTAAAAATGGAATATTGTACATTTTATGCATTTTATGCATTTTTAACCTAGGTGACATAAATGATTAGACTTCAAAGGAGTGCCATTTACAAACCAATTGACCAAATGAGGTGAAACAAGCATTAATGAAAAGCTTATAAAAACTCGATTGTAACAAGGCAATCAAAACGAGAATCTAAAGAAAATGAAAAAATAACAAAATCGTAGTATAATTAACTTCATAAAAATCCTAAAAGACGTTTAGCCAAAAATTTTATAGAAAGGATCCCCATTATTTGAAGTGAACAAGTAAAAATGGGGGGGTTGTGTTTTACCACAACAGGTTCCCTTTATTGATATTGCTAGAGATTTTCTTGGGAGCATGATTGGAGGAGAGACACATTGGGTGGATGTGTCCTTGGAGGGAGAGAACTCCCACACACTTTGCACTACGTGTTCTAAAGGGAGCATGGGAGATGGTATGGCCACTACAGCAGCTCATTTATTTCCTTATGAAGTGAGCCATATGAGGAATGTGATGCCATATGATGATGACTTCCAACTCATCACATATGAGATGATTTGGGCCAACATGTTAGATAACGTTGGAGGAGAGATCCTTAGAGGTCTAATCTCCATCTTGCCATTTGAGGGCATCGTCATTACAACCCAATATCAGAATATACTCTACACTTATCCTAAGTGGAGAGGAGGACATCGTGGGATAGGCTATTTTTTCTACCAGGATCAGATTTTCAACCCACCTACATTGCCAGAGCCAGAGGTGGAAGATGACTTTCAGGAGTTGCCATGTTGGGAGGTAACTCATCTTGCATGGATTATTTCTTGGGGGATGGGGGATCCACATGAGGAATATGTTCCTCAACACATCATAGACTCCATTCCTTGAGAGGAGGCTTTCCGGTTATGTCCTTGGAGTTGCTTGAGGAAAATCAACATTTGGGAGGGGAGCACTGCAATATTCCAAAAGTTTCCTATAATAATTTTGAATATTAATTTTTATTGATTTCACCTAGGAGGAGAATAAATGGGTAAGGAGGCCCATGCATAGTGATAATCTCAATAAAATCCCTCATAGTATGAAAGGGGATCATCATTGGAGCTGGTTTTCACACACTCATGTGTGAACAGGGTTATTTGCAAGTGGACAAGGTCAATTTTGACCAAGTCAACAGCGTTGGGATAAGAGGTGGAGAGCACTTAGAGAAACAACACAGTATGAATGGGAAGAGGTTTATTTGGTGGAGGAAACCCTAAGAGGAGTGGGACCCATGGAGAGGGGCTTTCACTTGTTTAAAATGAGGGCAAGGCAACCATTGTTACTCATGCTTATAATATTGATCTCATTGTCTATTCAGACATTGTGCATTCTTTGTTGTTTAGCAAGAGTTGCCAGAGGAATTCCTGTTTAGGATTCCTTCTCCTTATCGAGAGGCCTCTTGAGGGATTGCACTAATTTTCCTCACATATAGGCTTGAGGCCAAGCATCCACCTCCAAGACAGCGTTATTTCTGCAGCAAAATAATGTTGTGTTGCTGGATGTTGCAGTGAGGGTTCACTACACCACCTCCATCAGCTATTTTTTAGAGGAGGTGTCTCTCTTTCCTTTGAGAGATCATTTTGGAGGCTTTTGGAGCTGATTGCAGATCTTGGCATTGGGCCAACCCATTCTCTTTCCCCTACAACACAGTTCCATGCAGTGACTGCGTTATTTCTAGTGAAGCATTTGCAGTGGGGCTCTTGTAGATTGTTGGAGGGTGAGATCTTTGGTGAAGGGATAAACCTTTCACTTGAAAGATCCATTTGAGGAGGTATATTCAGTTTGGGCATCATCTACATCCATCTCCATCCAGTTTTATTTATGAGTTGCAGCTGCTACCCAGCAACTCCAACATTTTGCAAATTTTGTATTTTACAGCCAATCCTTCTAGGATTGGCATGAGGTGGCCTTTGGGAGTTGATATCTTCACTCCCAATGTTGTATGGGGCCATATATTTGTATATCTGTGTATTTGACACATGTTAGCATGCATTTGCTTTATAAAACTGCGCTGTCATAGCTTGGGCACACATGTGTAGCAGTGTTTTATCATGTTTCTTGTACTTGTTTCTTGAGGTTGAGTATTGCCTATCTTGAGTAACCTTTTTCCTCAAGATCTTGTATTCATTTGTTGTTGCTATTATTTAATGAGATGGCTATGGATTTCTCTCACATTTCTATGAGTTGAGTGTTACTACTGCTCTATTATTGTGTTTGCATATTGTTAGGTCTCCAACTTTAGAATATCTTGAGATATTCTCATTATTGTAGCATTTTCCTAGTTTGGGATATTACACCAACTCAGTTAATCAAGCTGCAGCACAGTCTCCCTTGAGGGATTGTGTTATTTTCATGGAGATTATATCTCTTCAGATCTAATTCATTTCAGTGCTCTCTTTCAGTGGAGGAGGCCTCTTCTCTATTGGAGGAAGTGTGTTGGGGTGCATGATATTCAGAATCTGATCTTGGCATGTGGCCATCAGCCATCTATCCCCTACAATGCAGTTTCTACTCCAGATCTGCGTTATTCTTATAGGTGGTGTTGCAGGGAGTTTGGGTGCATCAATTGGAGAGCTGGTTTCAGAGTGTTGGGGATCGACTCTTCATTTTGAGATCTTATGGAGGAGATCTATACTTGTACTTTTCAGATATGATCTGCATAATATGAATACTTCAAAATTTCTGAATATTTTTGCAGATATGCTTTTTTAGATCTCAGATCTACTACTTATGCTTGGTGTAAACCCCAAAATTCCAAGGGGGTCTGAAGGAGGAGCTCTTCTAGTGCATGGATCTGATATAGATCTTACTCTTTATGCACATATCTTCTCTATATCTAACATGTAATAAAAAATAGTTGTAGCTTAATAAAAATAACGTTGTCAAGGCAGATTTTAGTAAATCATATGGTTGCAGCCCCCTTTTGAGGAGATTTCTTCTGTTTATGACTTGTATTTTCAGCCATGTATTTGATGAACTTCATTGTATAACCTTATTGCTGCTGTAAGTACTATTGAAGGACATTTCATGAGCCTCCTATCACTGCCCTACAGAAACTATGTTATTTTTTTAGAAGAATTGTTTATCATTGCTACAGTCCCTCTTCGAGGCAATTTATCAAGGAAACAAGGTGTGGGAGATCTGTTCAACCCACCAAGAAGGATTTATTTTTGATACCCTCTTGTATTTAGTACTTATATACTCATATCTAAGGGATCCAAGTGCTAGTTTTCATTTCTGTAGCAGTCATTCCTGGAAAATGCATTTTCCAGTCATGCCTTGCTAGCTGTTCTAGATTTGGAATATTACATCTGTATTTATCAGCGTCACATTGTCATACTTTCCTATCAATGGCTCCAGCTTCTGAATTCTTTGATCAAGCTCTAGTTCCACCACTAACATTATCGTCTTCGTCATGTTGTTTCTTCTATAGTATACCACTGTTGTTAGTGGTTTTCACCTTTGGAGATCTACTAGAATGTTGTGGTTGACCGTTACATTCATTCCGTTCTATCCCAATTCTTTGTTTTCTGGCACTCTGGTTTTTCCTTACTCCATGCAGATTAAGAAGGAGCTTTGGAATGATGGGGGTTGATGCGACTGGATAACTAATTAATTTTTCCAGGTTCCCTCTGTTGATACGATCGTGTGGGAGGTTACTTTGGATGAGGTGGAATATGACTTTACTGATGGTGGTCTTGGAAATTGGGTGAACGTGATGACTAATTATTATGGTCTAATGTGGAAAGTTTATTACAAAGTGATGTTTCTAATTACACAAAATATTTTTCAAATTTTTGACTAACAATACAGACTGACACCTAAATGATGGATAATTATGATGGAATTATGGTTGACAATTTTTGGTTGTGCAAAACTCCCTCAACCACAATTACTTGTGGTATGGTCACCATGCTATGATAGGGTAGCAGTGGAATACTCGTGACACGGACATTATTCAATGCTTTGACATTTTAACCGATGTTATTTCCCTATAATTTGTGATATTAGCAATACCAAGTGTACAAGGGTAACATGAAACCAATCTTTGGAGTCCTAGGACCTAGCCTTCCTGGACTCAGAGAGGGCTCTCTCTATGTTTGTGTGAAATATGTAACTTGATTGATTTTAGGGTTTTGATTTTAAGCTAGTTATAGTGATAGGGTTTGTTTGTTTATTTTGTTTGGTTGGGTAGGTTGTCAATAAGAACAGATAGAGTAAGTGAAACTTAAACCATTGGGCTATGGAGTCCGCAAAAGGTCTTGAAAAGTACAACAATAGGTCAAGGGTGTTTCATAGGGAAAGTTAACAAAGCCAAATGGATCTAAATAGGTTTAGTGAGTGTGAAATGAACATGAAGTTGTGAATGCAATAGGTTTAAAGGGAAATTAAGGATCCTTCAACATACTAGAACAAGAAAAGCTTTCAGGTTGATAGCATAGTAAAACTGAAGAGTAGTTAAGAATTCTTCAACTAGACTTCACTAGACAAACCTCAGAACAATAATCATATAATCCTAGAGAGCAGTTAAGAATTATCTAAATATTAATTTCAGAAAAATATAACTTTTAAAATAAAATTTTAGTGAAACTAAAGAGCATTTAAGGATTCTTTAATTAAACTTCAAAGAAGAAAACATAGAGATAAAAGGATGTAGACAGAAGTAGGGTGCCAAGATAACATATCCAACTCTAAAATTTCTGTCCTATTTTTAGAGAAACCATGAACATAATGTAAACAAAGGAAAACATTGACAAGAGTGGAATAACATCACCATATAACAAAGCTCATGAATCCCAGGAATGTGTTGGTTCCATTGATATTCAGTCCAAGAGATTTACAAGGCTCCAAAGCTAAACTTCATCTAAAATCAAAGTCGATGCTCATCTCAAAAATCAACCAACATACAACCAACATGAATAATGAGGCCTACATGCAGTATTTAACTTGCAAGGGAGGACCAAACCCCTATCTAGGGTTTCAAAATGTCATTACCTACATCATAAATTTCATTTTGTCCTATGAGACCATGCAAGGCCCAAGGCACAAATATCCTAACTTAATAAATGCAAAATAACTTCTAACATAAATTCTGAGCTAACTAGAAGGGATTTGCCTTCAAAGTCCTCAAAAATATCTTTTTTTCAATAAATTTATGTCTTTTTTTGACTTTCTGACAAGGGCGCAACACCAAGGTTCAAAGGCGGAGTGCCACGCCAAGCGCGCAATGCCAAAATCTGGAAAAACTTCCTCTTTTGCAGATGAGATTTAGAAGCCTTCCCAGTGTGAAAATAAGCTCCATGATATCTCATTGGAAAGTTTGTCCTATCTAGTTTCCAAAAATTTCTTTATTTTCCTGATTGGAATCCATTTTCCTACTCAAAAACGCATTCTCACAAGACTGCTTAGGGCGCAGTGCCAATACTTAAAAGAGGGTAGAAAGGTGGTGTTTTGCTTGTTTTTGGCACTTTTAGAGGACTGTATTTGCTCCAAATGACTTGAAATTTTGTGTGGATGATTTCCTTGGCCTAGTGAACACAAAAATGCAAATTTTTCCTCCATTGGGTGCCCCAAAAAAGAGCGCAATGCCACTTGCACTGCGCATTTGGCCCTTTTTTTTTTTGGCCAAACAGTCAAAAAATAAAAATTGCAAAAAGATGCCAAAAATAGGTTTTTTCTTGTTGATCATGTTTGGGAAGATTGGAGGGATACATCAGCAAGGATATCAAGTTTTTCCCTTCATTTTTCTTGGTTTAGGGTTTCAAGTCTTGATTTGGCCCTTTGTAGCTTTGAGCTTGCAATTTGGTTTTTGAAGTAGTTCTTGGCCCTCCTTCTAAATATGTCATTGTCCTTGTTTTACTTCTTCAGGAGCTTTATTCCTCACCATCAGTGTCTTCATACTTAACCAAGGCCTCATCTAACAATACCTTCTTCAAGAGCTTTTATTCCTCACCATCAGTGTCTTCATACTTAACCAAGGCCTCATCTAACAATACTTTGGCCTTTGTGGCCTCTCTTTGGGCTCTGATTGCTCTAATGTCATTGATGGCCTTCTTTGCCTCCACTATTTACTTGTCTCCCTTGTGATCATGCCTTCATGGCATTTGGGCTTCCACATCACTTCCACTATCCTATGACATTGTAAATTCTACTTTTATAAAACCCTGTAGTGTAGATGGAAATGATATGGAGAGAGGGTGATGAAAAGGTCTCCTTGCAAATGAGGGAATGAGTGAGTGAGGGTATAGGTGTTATGAGAATGAGTGAGAGGCTAAACAAACTCAATGACAACCTTCCAGTTGTAAAATTACCCTTTTTATCATTGACAGTCTGTCTAGGAAGATGAAGCAATGGAATAGAGTGATTTCAAGGTTGAAACTTAGGATTTTGTTAGTATGAATCTTAATCACAAGCGTACGAAAAAGGTTCACTTTAGATGTGCATAAAAAATAGCCCTAACAACAAAGATGGATTCCAATATATTTAGATCTGCAATTAGTTGACCAAGATAAATGTTGCAAAATCTAGAGCTATCCATTAAAATACATTAAGCAGCAAATAAAAGCAAGAGTTGCTCCATGCATCCAATAGGCAAGACAAGATTGTTTTAAAGAATTTTTGTATTTTTTTACATCTAGGAAGGGAACATAGAAAGATGTTACCAGTCCCCCTCAATGGGATGGGTTCTTGTAAGTCCTCAGCACTTCAGATCTAAAATCTCTCTCTCTTGATGGTGTAGAAAACTCAGAAGAAAATGGAACTCAAAGAGAGTTCACAAGAAAAATGGTAGCAAAATATGACAATGATGGAGGATCAAAGTCAGACCAAAAGTATAGATCCATAGTGATCTTTAGGCAACAAAAGGTAGTGAATGAATGGAAAAACCCTTATATTTATAACAAAATATTGAGTTAGTCTAGATATTGGTGCATAATTCAAATAGTATTAACCAAATCAAGATCCAAAATTTATGGAATATTTTATTATATTTGTTGGAGGAAAAAAGAAATTGACTTTGGTCAAATCCCTTTATTTGTACATAATAAATAAATAAATGATTTATTTATTATTTTAAGGATGTGGTTGAATAATAATTAAATAAGTAATGATTTATTCAATTATTTATAAATGATTTAGTCAAATTTAACTAGGAATAATATTTAAATAAGGTTTAAATAATTATTCTTAGAGAATAATAAGATAAATAATGATTTATCTAATTAATTTTCCTGCTTGGGTTAAATATGACCAGGAATATTAATTAAACTACTGTTTAACTAATTATTCCTTGAGGAAAATCAAACAAATATGGATTTATTCAATATTTCCTCATGGGGTTTTCTGTTTAGACCATAAAAAACTTACTAAATGTGGTTTAATAAGTTATTTTTCATATTGAAAGAAATTTTACTTAGGGTAAAATTGGTCTTACATGATGTACTTTGGGCCATCTAATAGTAACAAGTTAGATGACCAAAAAATGGTGTAACATACTCTATTACATTGATTAAGAAAACACCAAAATTGCTTAAAGATGAGTGTATGTCATGGTACTTACCTTTAAGATGCTTGGAGGACCTTTGGCAAGAGCTTGGAAGCAATTTAGAGGGATTTGAGTGGCTAGAGGGCTTACAAATCCTTCCTGTACAAGGGCATAATGCCAGTACTGAGGTTGCAAAGCCAAGGGCTGAAGGCACAGCACTAGTTTCGGAGTGCGCAATACTAGTTTCTGAGGGCGCAATGCCTTTTTACAGAGGGCATTTTGTAATATTCCTTTTCAGGAATTTCTGCAAAATCTTCAATGGGGATGCTGTATAAGGAAAACCATGCAATAAAAATGCACAAAAGGACTTGGATCCTCTTATATATTTTTTATGTAGCTTAAATATGAAATGGCATCATAAATAAATCATTTTAGCTACACTAAACAGATCTCCCCAACTCATATATGCTCAAAAACACCCCAATCCCACAACTGCACAAATAGAATTGCTGAAGACTGCAACATCGTAATTTTTATTAGGGCATCTATAGAAAAATATAATTTAATACATATCTGGAGATTTCATTAATCATTTAAGGATAAATGAGACGTTTTACCCCTTTTAAAAGCACATCAGAACATCTCGGCAAGGGTTTCCGGCAGAATAACAATATAAAATGCAGCACTGCAAAAAATAACACTGTACCCTGCAACTTTGTATTATAAAATACAAGAAATAATATGAAATAGATGAATAATATAGAAATTGGCCTCAGGGCTTCTTCAATTGACCTCCCAAAGTGAAATAGACACCTCCTTCACAGAAACAAGCACAAAATAGGAGGATCTAACCCAACAGTTGTTTCTACTGCAGAAATGATGCAGTTACTGGAGGTGACTACGCTGTATATGATGCAGAATGGATATCCTCAAGATATATGATGAAAAATAAGCTTAGGAACTTCCCCTTAGATCTCACAATTAGCTAAACCAAGGTGAAGATGGAATTCCCGCATGAGAATTCTTTTGCGCTAAACAATGCTACAACTACAGCTAAACAGTTGGAGTTTGCAATCAGTCAAAAGACTAAATAAAGATGATTACTGAATTCCTTAATTGCTGCTATCTCCTCCTTCTTATCCTTGGTGAGCTTCCTCACCCTAGACCCCACTCATTGATGAGGTGACTTCCTTGAGAATATTCCCCTTTCAAAACTGCGTTGCCATAATTAGTTTCCCTCCTCTTGTAACAGTGTTTTTAACTTGTTCAACTGGATTTATCTCATTACTTTTCCCCTCTTTCACACCAAGGTGGATTTATTTTTCCTCCTAATCCAATCCCTTTTCACACTGGGATATGTTTTATTGTCCTCCCTACTCTTTTATTTCAAAAATGGAGCATTTATAATATTCCAAGTAGCAGTGGCTAATTGAGAATATTACAGTCCTCCCCGCTCGAAAGTTGCTTGCCCACAAGCAACAGTAAAGAAGGATGCTGCAATTTTTTCTCTCCCTCCAAAGTGGCATCCTCATCTGGTAGATTCCTCCATCGAATCAGATATTCCTTGATGACTCTGTTTCTTAGCTGCCTCTCCCTTGTGTCTAATATTACTTCTGGCTGCAAAATCAGGTGGCCCTCATCATTAATAGGGGGGAGATCCATGTTGGCAACTAAATTCCTCCCAATGGCCTTCTTGAGGAAAGAAACATGGAAGATATTGTGGATATTTATCCCCTTAGGAAGCTCCAAATCATATGCTACCTTACCGATACATTTGATCACCCTGTATGGCCCATATAAAGAGGGTTTGAGCTTCTCAGCTCCTTTCTCCTTGAGTGTGGACTATTTTTAAGGCTGAAGACACAGATAGACAAGATCTCCCACCTCAAACTATCTTTCTATACGACCCCGATCCGAATACATCTTATGTTGGTTCTGGGCAGTAGAAATGTTGTCCTTCAGTGCCCTGAGTATGTCCTAGTTCTCTTAGATCCATTTCTTTGCTCTTGGAGCCTTACTTGCCCCAAACATAACATCAGAAAATGAGAGTGCCTCATACTCATATAAGGCCTGGAATGGATTCATGCCAATAGAAATATGGTGATTAGTGGCGTAACAATATTCTCCTAAGTGGAGCCAATGCAACCAAGCTCTCTGTTGCCCTGCTACATAGTTCTTCAAGTAGCCTTCTAGCCACTTGTTCACTATCTCAGTCTGTCCATCGGTTTGGGGGTGATAGCTAGTGCTTGGAGTCAAATCAGTCCCCACTAACCAGAAAATTTCTTGCCAAAACCACCCATGAAGCGGCTGTCCCGATCACTCACTATGGTCCTTGGGATACCATGGAGTCTAAATACATCTTTGAAGAAGAGCTCAACTACCTATGAAGTAGTATAATGTGTAGAAATGCAAAGAAATGAGAGTACTTTTTTATTCTATCAACAACAAAAAACATACAATCCTTACCTTGTACTGTCGGTAAGCCAACGATGAAGTCCATAGAGATGCTTTCCCACTTCCCATGTGGAATAGGTAGTGGCTGCAATAACCCAACAGGGTGGGTGTGTTCTCCCTTATTTTGCTGACAAAACGTACACTCTCTGACATGTCGGAGCATATCCTCCTTGAGACCCTTCCATGAGAATCTCTCCCTTATGGCCCTATAAGTCTTTGTGAAACCTTGATGCCCAGCAAGTGGTGAATCATGTGATTCCAACAAGATCTTCTCCTTGAGCTTGGAGTTCTTAGCCAAGAAGATCTGGTCCCAGTAATAGATGACCTCAACCATTACTTTAAACCTGTCATCTGATACCTCCCCATCAAGTATCTCACATGCAAAGTCATCTTTGGAATACTCAACTAAAATTTGAGCTTTCCAATCTGCGTCCATGCCCCTCAAAGATAGCGTTGTGGGCCTCCTGGATAGTGCATCAGGTACTACATTGCTTTTCCCCTTGACATACTCTATGTCAAAATCATAAGCTTGGACTTTTCTCACCCACTTCTGTTATCTCTCCTATTTTTTCTGTTCAAGAAAGAATCTAAGACTATTATGGTCAGTCTTCACCTTGAACTTATTCCCCACCAAGTATTGTCAGAATTTGGCTAATGCATGCATGATTTCCAACATTTATTTATCATAGATGGGGTAAGACCTCTTAAGAGGGATCAGCTTCCTGCTCTCAAAGCCTATAGAATGCCCACCTTGCATCAAGACTGCTCCAATACCTTCACCTTATGCATCACATTCTAGAACAAAAGGTTGAGAAAAGTCAAGAAAAACCAAAACAAGACAACTACTCATTACCTCTTTGAGCTTATCAAAATCCCTCTGCACTATAGGTGTCCAATGGAAAGCTCCTTTCTTTGTCAAGTCTGTCAGTGGTGCTGCTAGTTGTGAAAACCCTTTCACAAAATTCCGGTAATAAGTGCATACGCCCAAAAACCCTCTGATTTCTATGACATTCCCGGGCTCAGGCCAATCTCTAATAGCCTGGATCTTCTCCTCATGAACCCTCACTCCATCTACTCCTGTGATGTGCCCTAAATACAACATCTATGTGAGGCCAAATTCACATTTGGAGAGCTTGATATAGAATTGTTGCTCTTTGAGGATATGTAAAACTGTCTCAATATGCTGTGAGTGCTCCTCCAAGGTGCGGTTGTAGATAAGAATATCATCAAATAAGACCAAAAAAAAATTTCTCAAATGACCACGGAAGATGTGGTTCATGCAGGATTTGAAAGTTGTTGGGGCATTGGTCAATCCAAAGGGAATTACCATAAACTCAAAATGCCCATAGTGACATCTGAATGTTGCCTTAGGGATATCTTGTTCCCTCACCTTGATTTGATGATACCTGGATCTCAAATCAATCTTGGAGAAGTATTTAGATCCCCTCAACTCATCCATGACTTCATCAATCCTGGCTATAGTACCTGTTCTTCATGGTATTTTTTTTCAAGCCCTATAGTCAATGTACATCCTAAATGTGCCATATTTCTTCTTTACTAAGACCACTGAAGAAGCAAAAGGACTAGTACTAGGCCGGATGTGTCCTAGAGCTAGCAGCTCTTGGATGGCCCTCTCAATCTCATCCCTATAAACCTTGGGATGCCTATAAGGAGTGGTGATTATTTCTTGTATCCCTTGTTCCAGCTCAATAGTGTGTTCAAACCCTCGGTTAGGAGGTCTCCTGGGTGGGATATCTCCAAATACTGTAGAATACTGGCCCAAGAGAGACTGAACATCTAGATGCACTGGTGAATCCTTGCCCTTCACCTCTGATATATGCAGCTCCACTACCCATTCAACATCCCCTCTACGTAGATATGCCTCCATCATGTGTGATAAAACAACCTGAGGGGGGTATGTGTTTATACCCTTGATCTTTTGATGTTTGCCATCCTTCCCTCCTGTCCATTCCATCTCCAAAGTTCTCCAATTAGTGGCAACTCTCCCAAGAGTGATTAACCACTGGACTCCTAATATGACATTGGTGTCTAGAATGTCTACCAAAAAGAAGTGGTTTGTCAAGGTTTAGGTCCCCATGGTGATGGTTAGTGTTAGAACATACTTGGCACACTACAGGGTCATAACTCCTAGGACCAAAACCGAGAATCCCTCAAACTCCTCCATGTGGATTCCTCTCCTTCGTACCAGTTGTGCATCAATAAAATTATGAGTATACCCACTATATATCAACACAGAGACTCTTTACCCCATAATAGTACCTTTCACCCTCAAGGTTAGATACTTTGGGACCCCTCTTAATGCTGCAATAGCTCCCCCTCTTGGAGAAAAGTCTTCTATGGGTGGTACAATGGTGGCATCCTTCTTGGAGAAGGTCTTGACATGATGTGTCCTTCCTGCAACACACTCTCCCTCCAAATCCTGAACATGGATTTTCTTCCTCGGTCCTAAGTAAGCCTCCTGCTGCAATAATGTTCTTTCCCTGGGCAAGAT
The DNA here is from genome assembly GCA_034641835.2 of Pinus albicaulis. Classification (NCBI taxonomy): domain Eukaryota; kingdom Viridiplantae; phylum Streptophyta; class Pinopsida; order Pinales; family Pinaceae; genus Pinus; species Pinus albicaulis. The sequence goes on from CM076581.1 coordinate 1,264,678,654, forward strand.
GTGTTGTAGATCTCTAGCTTTCTCCACAGCTTCAAGGAGTGTGGTTGGTTTAGTGGATTTGACCAACCCTTGCAATGTTTCAGCCACACCATTAATAAACATGCATACCTTCTTGCTCATAGTGAATTTGGATACCATCACTAAAAGCTGCAAATACTCAACAATATAATCCTCAAGATCTCCCTCTTGTTTGAGCTTGATTAACTTGACAAAGTGGGCTTCCGGATCTCTTGGATCAAACCTATCCACTAGATTCTTGGTGAAATTTGAGTATGAAGTGATATGATGATGCCCAAGTGTGGTCAGTCCATGAAACCAGCATTCTTGAGCTTCCCCTTCTAGGTGCAGCGCAACTATCTTGATGGCTTCTATCTCATAAACCTTGTTGAGATGGAAGTATGTGTCCAACTTCTCCAGCCAAGCCTTGGTTGTACACTTAGGTGTCCCATAAAATGTGGGAAATAAGAACCCTACCATACTGTGCTATTGAGCTGATCCCTGCATCAATTTCTCCTCCTTTTGATGAGGATTAATCCTCCTCCCATCCTTGATCCAGGAAAACTACTGAAAGCTCAAGTGCTCCTTGAACCCTTGAGATTGGAGTTAATATTCTTCAAAATATTCTCCCAGGGTTCCCTCCTTATCTCCTCTAGTTAGAAATGAAGGCATGGTAGAGCATTTTGATGCAGCTGAATGCCCCATGCCATTTGCAGTGCGGGTGCTTGCCTCATGGAAAAACCCTATAGAATCCCCTTCATGCCTCATCTCCTTGAGGTCCCTTGCAATTTTCTACAGGGTTTAAAGTAGGAGATTAAAAATTTCTTCCTCCTCCATTCTAAAGATAAATTTCCCCCACAAGCTGAGCCAAGAGTAGAGCTCTGATACCACTGTAATATTCATTTTCAGGAATTTCTACAATATCTTTAATGGGGATGTTGTACAAGGAAAACCATGCAATAAAAATTCACAACAAGACTTGGATACTCTTATATATTTTGTATGTAGCTTAAATATGAAATGGAATCAGAAAAAAATCATTCTACCTACACTAAACAGATCTCCCCAGCTCATATATGCTCAAAAACACCCCAATCCCACAACTTCACAAAATAGAATTGTTGAAGACTGCAATAGCATAATTTTTATTAGGGAATATACATAAAAAGATGATTTAGTACAGATCTGGAGCTTTCATTAATCATTGAATCAGAAATGAGAGGTTTGACCCCTTTTACAACCACATCAGAACATCCCGCCAAGAGTTTCTGGCAGAATAGAAATATAAAATGCATCATTGCAGAGAATAACGTTGTACCCTACAAATATGTATTATAAAATACAATATATGATCTGAAATATATGAATAATATATAAATTGGCCCTAGACCTTCTTCAATTGACCTCCCGGACTGAAATAGACACCTCCTTCACAGAAACAAGCACAAAATAAGAGGATCTAACCCAGCAGCTGCTGCTACTATAGAAATGATGCAGTTATTGGAGGTTACTGCACTGCATATGATTCATAATGGATACCTTCAAGATAGATGATGAAAAATAAGCTCAGTACCTTCCCCTTAGATGTAATGTTCCAAATCTGGAATTTCTACAACAATGAGAATACCCTAAGGTATTCCAGAGTTGGAGATGCAGCAATATGCCTTATAAAATATTTCCAATGATAGATCCTTCAATTAAATGATTTTGCAGTAGATTATAACTCACTTTGGACTCAAAAGGGTGGGGAAAAGAGGTGATTTTGACCCTAAAATGAGTGTATTCGGGTATCTTCATAAAAATAAGGTGGGATTATGGTTTTATCTGATATATTAGGTCATGAGGGACCTATGTTCCAAATTTAAGCTCAAAAAAATAATTCTAGCTAGGTTAAATAGTTCCTCCTTCCCCAACTAGGCTTAAAAACCCTGATTTCCCATGACTTAAATTATGTAGAATGTACTGAAGCCTCTACAGCATGATTTTCTCAAGGTTTTAACTAAAATAATGATATAAAATTATTATGGCAAGTTTATAATGTGATTCAATAGCCTTACATTATAAAATACAGATTTATACATGAAGAAAGGCCTCAAAACCCAACATAGGGATACAAGGAAATGCAAGATAAAATAGACCGCGTAATATTTAGGAAACTAAAGTAGTGTTTCATTATATTTCATATCTAGAACAAATATGAGTACAAAATGATAGATATGAATGGGATCTATATGCAAAAAGAGCTTTTTAGTACATTCCCCTTGGGGATCTGTGCAGAAGATGAATAACAATGATTAGATCTGAGATCTACACCATGGATCTGCAGTAAACTTCAAAAATTTCTGAAGAAAATGATACATAGTAGATCAAATCTGAAATGGAACATATATTGGTTTTCCAATCTATGGATCACCATAGTGAAGGGAAGGATCCCTTTCATAAGATATCTATCCTTCGAACTGATGCAAAACCCACACTGCAACACTGCTTGCAAAAAGGATGCAATTTCCTCAAGGGAATGCATTGATGAAGTGGAGAACACTTTGGCCTAATGCCAAGATATGGATCTGAAGCACAATCAGGAGAGGCACTCTTCCAAAAGGTTAAAAGACACACTCCGTTAGAAGAGGCTCCCAAAACAAGCTAGATATCTGCAGATATAGAATCCCACTTGCTGCAACTCACTAAAATAAGCAAATCTTGACTGGATTTACACTGCCTAAGAGATATGGAGCTTGGCCTCAAAGCCTAATAGTGGAAAAAGAAAAACAACCTCCTCCAAGAGCTTCTCAATGGAAGGAGAGAGAGGATTCCTAAACAGGAAACCCTCTTGTGCTATGCAGCACAATTCTCAGGCTAAACAGCCTAGAGAATTTGAATTAGTCTAAGAATACTCAATTCTAAATATCTTGAACAAACTTTTCCTTGAGCCTTCTCCTTCCTTTTATAAGATGAGGATGTGAAAAACCCTAAACCACTTACAACCCTTTAGCTCCTTTCACATGAAGTTCCTTCATCTAAAACTGCACTGAGCCTCTAGATGGTTCAATGAATCTAGATAGAACTGAGATTTGGTCCTATTGACCCAGTCAATTGTCTCAATCCTATTTCACACACAAGTGGATTTTATTACAAAGGTCCATATTTATCCCTTCTCACATTGGGCATGTATTTATTCATTGATTTAAGGAGTTTTTCATGTCCTCCTTTACATTTTATTCATCAAATAATAAAAAGGAGAAAAAATGAAATATTCCTATTAGCTTGGGCTAATTAGGAATATTATAGTCCTCCCCTCCAAAATTGCTGCTTGTCCTCAAGAAATGGCAAGGTGAGTGTTGCAAAATCTCAAATGGAATTGTCTCCTCCACAGAATAAACAATATAGTTGTCATCATGAAGAATTGGGAGATACAAAGGAAAAATTACAAGCTGTCCATTGGTCTTCTCAAGGCATGATATATTGTAAATATAGGGTACTTCAACCCCTTTAAAAGCCTTTACTATCCATTCTATCACCAAAATAAAATGAGCCATTCTTGATATCTCATAGAAACAATCATTAATCCCCATCATGTGCATTGAGTAGGGGGCTATAAGGCTGGAAATGAGATATAAATATACTCAACTCACGTTTTCCCTCTTCCCATTGTTTATGGATGTGCAGTTATTGATCCTGGGCTGCAAAAATTTAGTTCTCATGAAGCCAAGAGCTTGGACCTTCATGATTCTCTTCATGGATTCTAGTGAGCCTTCTTGCCCAACATCCTATGCATATAGTGAACAGATCATTTTTACCATAGGTGCTCCAACGGAAATATGGACTAAGTGTCATTGGATTGTGACCCAAGTCCCTTCTTTGAGACCAGCTTTTTCCATCCTCTAGCTGCCTCAAATCATGATACAATAAGTGGCCATTCCACCACCTTTTTGCTGCCATAAGCTTCTTCAAAGCTTGGAAATAATGGAGGATAATAGGTTTTGGTTGAACATGATTCAAGCAACACATATCTTGCTCCAAGTTCTCACTTGAGAGAGATCCCTTCCTATGACATAAGCCCAATACATGATCTTTCACATAAGAAAACACAATATATAATGCAGCAGCCATATAAGGTTCTATCCTCTTCTTGGAATACAAATGAATTTGGGAGATTGCATTCCAAATGGATACATTCACCCATTGTACCTTTCCTCCTCTCATGTTTACAATAAATATTGGAGCATCATTAACATCATGATATAAACGTGCTCCCTTATGCCATCCCATGAGAAGGTTACATCTTCTCCTAACCCAAAGTACATACATGATTATGATATTCATTCTAAATAGAAATACATGTACATACATCATGGATACAAGTAGATGTATGGACATGGAATTCATCATGGGGTGTCCATACTCTCTCCTCATCAACCAAAACAAACATGCCTTCTTCTTATGCATTATTTTCTTGAAATACAAGGCATGAGATAAGAAATTCAAAAACCTTGGGTGGTACCCAAACTCACCCAATAGGAACCAGTGTAGGTGATCTCCTCCCTGCTTTAGATCTAGATATGGTAAGTGGTTTCCATGCCACTTACTTGCTGCCCTTATCATTTCACCATGGCTAAAAGTGAAATGTATATTTTGTGCCTTAGGTAAGCACCCATCATGCTGTAACACCTCCCTTAGCCCATCAAGGGAGTGGCCATATTTTAAAATAATCTTGGCCCATAGTTGGCCATGAAGCTTGTAAGGTAAAACACTCCCTTTGGGAGTTATGGCCTAAAAATGTAAAGTAAGGGAATACATGCAATCATGAAATAAGATGTGATTTACATAAGCATGCTTCTTACCCAAAGTCTCCAATGTTGTGTTGGCTTCCCTCTTAGAAAGAGATGACATTGATGCACAAGGTTGAGCGAACACTTTGGTCTTCTGCTCATCATGGGAACTCCTTGGTGGAATTCCTTCAAGTAAGGAGACATCAAGGCATAGATCATGGAAGGATGTATGGACTGATGTGTCCTTTATTTTCTTGAATAGATCATTTTTCCTTCTTTTTGCATTATTATTCTGAAATGAAGAGGGACGAATTTTTCTTACCATGTGAATCTTGCCCTCCTCTTTGCCTTCTAAAATCTTCAAGGTCTCATCCTTTGATAGTGATGACACATTCTGCCCATGGATGGTGCCATAATCTTCATATAATGAGACCTCCTTAATGAGAGATGACTGAATACATGAGTGGAGAAGACCCTCCATGCTTCCACTGCGGAATCCAATCACCTTCCTAGGTGTTTCAACCTTCTGTAATGGATAGGAATGAAATCCCTTTGAGATATTCAAGAAAATACCCCTCATCTATGTCCTTCCAAAACCATTGAGGTTCTGGATCTCCTACAGGTAGAAGTTTCTCTTTGAGCTGGGGAGTGCTCATTGAGAAAGAGGCATCTAGAAAGGAGAAAAGGTTTCTCACTTCAAGATGTCTACCATTCATCATTTATTCATCCATTGCTTCATGAATGAAGCTGCAATTTGAATGCCCCCATGAGGAATGGTTCCTCCTTTCTTCCTTACTACACTTACACAGCACAGTGCAACTTTGTTGCTCTAAATCAGCAGCATACAAAAATGTAGATATCTTCATACAATGTGTTGTAATGACAAGAGATGAATTTTTAATCACACCTTGGATGGATGTAGAGGCAAAAGGTTCTTCTGCAACTATGTAGTCTTCCTCCATTACTGAAGGCTTCTCCTCCAAGGTTGTGCCAGCACTGGTACAAGTCTCCACCCTTTCAATATCCTTGAGATCTTCTTCAATACCCTTCATGGTCTTGAAAAGGAGCAAGGAGATCTCCTCGTCTGTCATTCTTCCAAGTGGTGGAGCCATGCTCTTGTTTTTTCTGTACAATTCATCTTCTTTGTGAGGGTAGGAAGTGCATGGGTATTCCTCTCCTTCTTGAAACCTTCTGTAGGTCTCACTGCAACTTTCTTCTCCTTGAAACCCTCTAGGAGTTTCATTTTCTCCTTCTTTCTCCTTTTTCTGTCTACCCTCTTTGAAGAAGCTCTTCATGGATCTAAAATATGATGAGGTAAAACTCATATTCTTCAAAATTCTAACCCTTCTCCTTGCTCTACATCACTTTGGCTTGAAGCCACAGGCTGAGCCAAAGATCTTGCTCTGATACCACTGTAATGTTCCAAATCTGGAATTTCTACAAAAATGAGAATAACTTAAGGTATTGCAAAGTTGGAGATGCATAAATATGCCTTATAAAAGATTTCCAATGATAGATCCTTCAATTAAATGATTATGTAGCAGCTTATAACTCACTTTGGACTCAAAAGGGTGGGGAAAAGAGGTGAGTGTGGCCCTAAAATGAGTCTATTCAGATATCTGCATAAAAATAAGTGGGATGATAGTTGGATCCAATATCTTAGGTCATGAGGGACCTATTCTTCGAATTTCAGCTCAAAAAAATAATTATAGCTAGGTTAAAGAGTTCCTCCTTCCCCAACTAGGCTTAAAACTCTGATTTCCCATGACTTAAATTATGCAGAATGTACTGAAGCTTCGACAGCGTGATTTTCTAAAGGGTTTAACTGAAATAATGATGTAACATAAGTATGGAAAGTTTAGAATGTGATTCAATGGATTTACCTTAGAAAATACATATTTATACATGAAGAAAGGCCTCAAAACCTAGCATAAGGATACAAGGAAATGCAAGATAAACCAGACAGCGTAATATTCAGGAAGTTGAAGCAATGTTTCATTATATTTCAGATATAGAACATATATGAGTACAAAATTATATATTTGAATGGCATCTATATGAAAAAATAGCTTTGTAGTACATTCCCCTTGGGGATCTCAACAGAAGATGAATAATGATGATTAGATCTAAGATCTACACCATGGATCTGAAGTAAACTTCAGAAATTTTTGAAGAACATGATACACAGCAGATCATATCTAAAATGGAACATAGATTGGTTGGAAAATCTATGGATCACCACAGTGAAGGGAAGGATCCCTTTCACCAGAATATATCCTCCGAACTGATGCAAAACCCACACTACAACTCTACATGAAAAAAGGACACGGTTTCCTCAAGGGAATGCACTGATGAAGTGGAGAACACTTTGGCTTGATGCAAAGATATGGATTTGAAGCACAATCAGGAGAGGCACTCTTCCAGGAGGTTAAAAGACACACTCCGTGAGAAGAGGCTCCCAAAACAAGCTATATCTCTGCATATCTAGAATCCCACTTGCTGCAACTCACTGAAATAAGTAAATCCTAACTGGATTTACATTGCCTAAGAGAGATGGAGCTTGGCCTCAAAGCCTGATAGTGCACAAAGCAAAACAACCTCCTCCAGGAGCTGCTCAATGGAAGGAGAGAGAGGATTTCTAAACAGGAAACCCTCTTGTGCTATCCAGCATAATTCTCAGGCTAAACAGCCTAGAGAATTTGAATTAGTCTAAGCAGACTCAATTCTGAATATTTGAAACTTGAGCCTTCTCCTTCCTTTTATAATATGACGATGTGCAAAACCCTAAACCACTTACAACCCTTTAGCTCCTTTCACATGAAGCTCCTTCATCCAAAATTGTGCTGAGCCTCTAGATGGTTCAATGAATCTAGAAAGAACTGATATTTGGTCCTGTTGACCCAGTCAATTGTCTCAATCATGTTTCACACACAAGTGGATTTTATTACAAAGGCCCAGATTTATCCCTTTTCACATTGGGCATGCATTTATTCTTTGAATTAAGGAGTTTTTCATGTCCTCCTTTACATTTTATTCATCAAATAATAAAAAGGAAAAAAAATGAATATTCCTATTAGCTTGGGCTTATTATGAATATTACATTAGATCTCACAATCAGCTAAACCAAAGGTGAAGAAGGAATTCTAGCATGAGAATTCCTTTGCAGTAAACATTGTTGTAACTACAGCTAAACAGTTGGAGCTTGAAATCAGTCAAAAGACTAAAAAAAAATGATTATTGAATGCCTTCATCGCTTCTATCTCCTCCTTCTTATCATTGTTTAGTTTCCTCACCTTGGACCCCACTCATTAATGAGGTGACTTCCTTGAGAAGATTCCCCTTTCAAAATTGCGCTGCCCTAATTAGTTTCCCTCCTCTTGTAACAATGTTGTTGACTTGGTCAATTGGATCTAGCTCATTTCTTTGCCACTCTTTCACACCAAGGTGGCTTTATTTTTCCTCCTAATCCAATCCCTTTTCACACTGGGATATTTTTTATTGTCCTCCCTACTCTTTTATTTCAAAAATGGAGCAGTTATAATATTCCAAGTAGTAGTGGCCAATTGGGAATATTACACATTTGGAGGCCTTTGCAGTGTCCAAATTGGTCCCATGATAGCTCTTTGGAAATCTTATCCTGACTAATTTCTAAATATACCTTGTTTTTGTTTATTGGAGTTCATTTGACCTGTCAAAAGTTAATTCTCCCAAGACTGGTCAAAAAGTGTTGAATGTTGGTACAGAAAATGTAGAGTGTTGGTGTAGGCAACGTTTGGAGGCCTTCCGCAAATCAAAATTGAGCTCATGATAGCTCATTGGAAATATATTATAGTATATTTGTCATTTGACTCATAAAATAAGCCACTTGGACACTCCAGGTATGAAAAAATTTGATTTTCCCAAGGTCACTCCAGAAGTGCAGCAAACCTCTTATAGCACCTGTAAATTTGACATTTCTCCCAAACCATGATACCTGTGTAAACTATGAAGGAGGTGTTTCTTCTTGGACCCATGATGGAAAAAAACCTCTCTCATTTGTGTCAAATTCACCTTTTTTTGTTCGAAAAAACAATTTTAAGAGAAACTAGCCCTATGAGTGACCAATGGCTTGACTCTTGGAATGAATTCTTGGAAAATGATGGAGGCATGATAAGTTTATTTTGACACCTTCCGGAGAATACACACACTAGCCTATTCAAATTCTTGTGTAGTCTCAACCTTTAAGTCCAACTTAACCTTTTCACCTTTTCTGATCACTTTCTTCACAACCCTAGGTGTTTGCAGCTCTTTTGTAGCAATCATCAATGTTGTCTTCTAAGTTCTCTATAGCCCTTTAAATTTGATTCATTTCTGTCCATCTCACCTCACCTTTTCCATTTTTCTTCAATCTATTTTGATATACTTTCTTCATGTTTGGCTTTGTGTGCCTCCTCCATGCCATTTTTTACAAGGGATCATTGTTTTGGCACTCAACTGGACCATCAAGCTCAAAACCCTAATGCTCTTCAAGACCAAATTGTTTCACTTTCCTTTGTTGTAAGTTGTCTTCATTTAGGAGTAGACAGTCTACCCCATCATCACCTTATGCTGACAAAAATTTCAACACTCCCGCAGAAGTGCCAATTTTTGTCCATTTTCCTCATGTGCAGACTTTGAACTGAAGGGATAGTCTTATTTGGAAATACTTAGGTCCTTCTTGAATAACCATGTCTTAATATTATATTACATCTGAGCCAGATTCTAGCAAGGAAAATCAGTGCCTTAAACATCCAATGATGACCTCAAACCATGTGAAAAACCCTAATGACCTAAGGGAGGGTCCTTTGACCTAATCTTGACTGAAATTTGACTTGGAGATCTTCAGGTGAAGAAAGAGTATTGTTACATCTTATTATGCCCAAAGGGAAATTGGAATGAGTCATCACTAGGAAACCCTGGAGGGAGGATGGAGTCTATTTGACAAGGGAAAATAGGGTAGTGAGGTCATAGATAGGAAAGAAGGATGAAGATGAGAGGCATAAGCCCATAAGGAGTCTTTTAGGAGCAATAGAGTGACCTTGAGATGGAAAAATGAGGAATAGTGAAAAAAAATTATAAGGATAATGAAGGATTCCATCCAACTGTGTTAGCTTTATAGCTCTTGACTCCTTGATTTATATCGCATAAAATGAACCCATCCATTTCATTTGAAGTTTCCCTAGAAAATTTTCGAACTTGCTGTCATAGAGTAGTACTCATCCACCAATGTTGAATGTATTTTTATTAATATGTCGATCATGCCAGGATTTTCACGCTACTTCTAGACTGATTGGTGGAAGTCTGCAAGGAAATTTTATTCTTCCAACTCTTGTAGCTCTTAGATATGCCTTGTTATAGACTCTTCCTCATACATTTAAGTTGTTGTAGCAATAAATAGACTGGGAACAATAAAATATGATGGTACGTCCACTTCTTTCCCATACACTAGCTGAAATGGTGTCTGATTATCCAATATTTTCCCAGTCGTCCTAGTTTGCGTTGCAATTTTTTGTTAGGCCCTTTTCCAAAATTTTGTTGAATTCTTATATGGTTCCATTTTCCTATGGGTGATATGGAATGCTTTTATGGTGTTGTATCATAAATTTTTGCAACAATGATTTGACTGTGGCATTGATGAAATGTGTTCCTTGATTGCTTGTCGGACTCCTTGGAAAACATAATATTGTAATGATGTTCTAAAAAATTAACCTAGGTGTCGTATTTATTGTACAATCCTTTAATGGTGTTGCATTAGCCCACCTGATTATATATGCAGTTGCGGTTATGATATACCTTGCCTATGAATGGAGTGCAGCTGGGGCTATAGGTCCTATAAATTCAACTTCCCATTTTTCAAATGTGTGTACCAATCTAACGGGTCGTAATGGTAATTCATCCCTTGTGAAGGTTTGTCCATTATCTGAAATGCGCACTTCCTTACGTACTCCTGAGAATCCTTGTGCCATGTAGGCCACCATAACCCAACTTGTAATATTTTTCTTGTGGTAGATTTTCCTCCAACATGTCCTCCCGCAACTCCATTTTGGCATTCCCAAAAAATATCTGGTCTTTCATGGTCTAACACACACCTTTGCAGTACCTAGTCTAGTCCCATCTTGTATAAATGGCATGCAATGAGCTGGTAATCGGCTTCTCTAATGACCAAGTGTTTCCTTTACACTATCGTGTATTCGTTCAGGCACTTTTATCAAGCCAAAAATGTTGCTATTTGCTCCAAATAATTTGGGATAGCCTCCATGCTAAACAAATATGCATCTGGTAGATGATCGTCAACTGTCCCATGATTCTCTCCCGATTCCAGTCTTGATAGATGATCAGGCCCCACATTTAATTTCCCCAACTTCACTATAACCTCAAATGTGAATTCTTGGAATAGTAAAAACCCTCTACAGATTCTACCTTCCAGCACTAGTTTGTTTACCAGATACTTTAATGTTGAGTGATCTGTAAATAATTTGAAGGAACCCACAAGAAAGTAGTGGCAGAACATCTAGAGGGAGTAAACCATTGCAAGAGCTTCCCTTTCTGTGGTTGTGTAGTTCTTTTCTACGGTTGACATTTTCTTACTTGCAAAATATACTGGATGTTCTACATTTGTTTCCTCTGGTTGCGCTAGCACTACCCCCAACGTAATGCATGAAGCATCAATGTGCACATGGAATTTCTTATCCCAATTCGGGTATGTCAGGATAGCTTCACTAGCTAGTTTTTCTTTTAGTGCATCCAATGCTTTATTAAAATCCTCATTCCACGTGAACTATTCCATTTTCCTTATCATATTTTCCAATGGGGTAGTGATGTGGGAATAGTTTCATATAAATATTATGTAGTATCCTATATGCCCCAGTAAAGAGCTCAGTTGCTTAACATTCTCCAGAGGGTACATATTAACAATTACCACAACCTTGACGGGGTCCACACCCACTCGATTACACACCATGTGACCCAACAATGTTCCAAAGGGAGCTGCAAAAGTGCACTTCTTTATGTTTAAAGAGATTTTCAGTTTCCTACACCGATCAAACACTATACGGAGCAGACTTGCATGTTTCTTCAATAAATTTTATATGGTCCAATCATCCATGTAAACCTCCAGGAATATGTGCATGTATTATGTGAATTTTGCTATGACTATTCTTGAAAAAATCGTTGGTGTGTTCTTCAATCCAAAAGGCATCACATGATAAGTATAGGATCCCCATTCGGTGGTAAATGTGGTTTTCCTTTTGTCCTCCTCAACTATCCTAACTTGGTGATACTTGGAGAACCCATCTGTGAAAGAATAAGCCTCATTCCTTGCTACATTTTCCAACACTTCATCATTGAATGGTATAGTAAAAGGATCATGCACACATGCATTATTCAGACTCTGGTAGTATAAACATACTCTTATCTCCAACTTTCACTTTTTTTCTGTATGACTATGGGACTGACCCATCCTGCTTCCTCAACTGGGAATATCACCCATGCATCCAGCATTTTTTCTATATCCTTCTTCACTTTTTATTTTAATTTTGGGTTCAACCGATATGCCTTGTGTTTCACCAGTCTGGCTTTTTGTTTCAACATTATGCGCATCTCCCCCAAGTCTCCTTTGATGCCCTTCAGTTCTGCTATAGAAGAGGGAAACATGTCTTTTTATTTCGTTAGTAGATACAAAATCTATTTTTTCATTTCTTCATCCCAATATTCTCTAATGGAAGCTAATTTGGGTTTCTTGGCACTCCCGATATTATGTTTTTGATCTTTAATAGCAATAAACACAGCCCCTCTGTAATATTCTCATCTTGAATTTTCTGCTCCCACTCCTTTTCTTCAAATGATAGATGTCTCAGGTTTTCTATATCATCATTATCCATTTCCTAATCTACTTTACCTCATTCCATTGCCTCTCAGTAGCTTTATTCAGGTATTTGACTTAAATAAGGATGTTCTGCAGTCTCCACCAGCCATGGGGAGAAAAAAATCCTTCTCGTGGCCAATAAGGCATCTGTTAATTGTTGATTATCTTCCTCGAAGGAAAATATTTTTACAAACCTATCTGCTAATATCTCCCAATTACTGATTTGTCTCTCTTTATCTTATGTAAGATACAACACTTGCGGCTAGAAAGTGCACAAAGTTATGAACCCACAAGGATTTGGGGTAGTCCTATAGCTTCCATTTGTCTTCACATTCTTTTATATGGTCGTGGGGGTCTGAAGTTCCTCTATACTTTTTATCTAGTTGTGGTCCCGTTGATGCTTGGAATCTCGTTCTCAAGGCCTTCACCACCTATTCCCAACTATGAAGATAGTTGTATTGGTTTCCCCACCACCTCGCCGAAGTTGATTGCAACACGACATTCATTAGAGGAACTTTATGCTCCTGTGGGGTAGTATTATATACTTTATTGATAAAATTATTGAGAACTTTCATGGTAGTAAGAGTGGGGTAACCTCTTACCTCTGTCCTGATCCAGTTGAATCCATGAATGGAAGCGCACCTTCTGGTGTTGACTTCGTACCCTCCTTGCTGCCAGTCATCCCATGTGACTTCAAACCTCACCTCAGAGCTCTGAATGCTCTACCTACTTACTGTCACCTCTACCACTGGGTTAATATAGTATTCTATTTTTCTCGTTGTCATCTGGTATAGATGGTCTAGGATTACTACATCTTCTCTGGTGTTGATGACTTCTGTGTACCGAGGCCATTGATATGGATCTAATGGTTTAAACACTCTGACTTCTCCGTCTTTGAATATCATTAGATCCTTTTTTAAGTCAATTCTAGTGTAGTTCTCAAATGGCCAGTCAATCCTCAACAAGGTTGTGTATGAGTCTTTATGACTGATTATATGCATCACTTTTAAATCAGTGTAGGTATTAACCCCTACCACATCCACCTCAACATCTCTAATATTCCCACTGGTACAATACAATATTTATTTTTCATACGTAATTGTATGGGAGAGAATTCCAACTTAGCCTTACCTAGTGCCTCCCAGGTTTTTCTTGGAAGTATATTTACAATTGAACCTAAGTCCAACATTGTGTCCCTTATTTGGAACCCCACAACTTGTGCATTTATTCAGAATTCCTTTTTGTTCTGTCTCTTGCTTCTTTTCACCCTTCTCACATGCATTTTTGGAAGATTAGCATTGTTTGGGCTTGCATGCTCCATTCCTCCTCCCACAACTCTCTTCAAATTCTACTTCAGTTGTTCTAGCATGTGTACATCATTTAAAATGCTCAGTAATAGTCTGAAACATTCTTCTATTGGTGTACTTGTTATTGTAGGATTTTCTCCTTCTTTCGCTGGTTGTATCTGCTGCAGGTCTCTGTGGGTGCCTAATTTTGAAAGCATCTACATGGCTTCTCTAAAGTACTATTTTTCCTGTTCGGAGTCATAGGATTTCTTTGGTGATGTTGGTTTTATCAGCATTAATGGTTCCATTTCTCTTGCATCCTCCTGTATTCTTTCCTCCTACAGTTATTATGGCCACAGTCGGTAAAGGTTGTGCCTCATATAACCTCAGCTCTGCATTGACCAAATTATCACCCCATTGTATGTTCCTTTCTTCCCACATTTTTATTAATTCGGGACATTCTTTTGTGGCATGTGCGTTTACTCTGGACTAAGAGCACCATGGACTTCTTGGCAATGGAAATTCCCTTTCAACATGGCCCTCTTGATCACAGTTGTACCATCTTAGGGGCCCTCTTCCACCCATCCTGCCCCCTCTCATTCCCGGCCCTCCTTGTCCTCGCAGAGTCTCGTTTACCCTGTAAGAGTTTTTTTCTAATCTATCCTCTAGTGCATCCAAAGCTCTACATTGGTTTGTGTGATGGGTCATCGAGGCACAGAACTCACAATAGACATTGTTTGGGATGTTAGAGTGCTTCTGTAGAATATAACATAGTCGAGGGGGGTGGCCAACTCCTTTGCAGATCTCACAATATTCATTTGAAGTTGTGCTCTGTTGGTTCAGGAAGCCATGGAAATGTGGTTGTCTAGGGTATAGTCCTTGCGTATTTACTTGTGTGACTCCTCCCACTGGTAGCGTCCCTTGCAGTCATGTTTATGATGTTCCGATAATGGTTCCACACAACCTAGGGAACTCAGAGACTAGATATCCCTCTAGTAAACAATGTGTGCACCATACATTAGGTCGTGCTGGCCATGTTGGTTACATATCCTTGAGTTTCTCCGTGAGACTCGTAATTTTTTGTTGTAGTCCTAGTATGGAAGGATCATATGTGGTTACCCCTCCCCTAAATTCTTGCGAGTACCCAGCCATTTCTTTGATTTTCATTGCTTGTTCTAGTGCAACCTAGAGTGTGTCAATATTCTGCTATGTTAACGGTGTCCTGGTAAGAGGTAGAAGGGCTTTTATGAACCAGTCACGTTGATGATTTGGATCTATTGGGTAACTTAGTTTCCCTATTGCATCCTTAAACCTTCTCATTACGTCCCAATCGGTATCTCCTTCTCATTGCTTAATCTCCCATAGCTCGGATAACCTTTGTTGGTTAGTCTATGATAATTTAAACTCTTGCACAAATTCCCTCTTAATTTCATCTACGACTAGGTTTTGGTGTACCTCAGACCATTTAATGAACCACCATAGTGGCCATTCTGAGAGAGTAGTTTGGAATTCAATTAGCTTAACAAAATATGGTGTCTGGCGAGCTCTCCAGATTTATTTAGATAGATACCATTGTTGTTCTGCATCATCATTCCCTTTTCCTGAAAAATTAGGGTATCTCGTGAATGAGCTTGCCATTTCTATCTGTGTAGGTGGAAGTAGTACAAACCCTTTAGTTTCTGGTTGAGAGATTCCTCTACTAGCACTACTACTAATGTTTACCTGCACTCTATATTGAATATTATGTATTCTCCTTGACCTTTGCAACTTTATCAAAAATTTATTCGGTAGGTGGTAGAGTACGAGGGGAAGGTTAGAACAAATGCTCCTTGGAATTTTGAGAATAGGATTACCCTTAATTGAGGTTGCTGGTACTTCCTGTAGCATTAATTCCATCCCAATGTGCAGCTCAACATCTAAATCATTCTCGGGACTTGTGTCCTCCTCTCCATTGGAAATATTTCCCTTCTCCTCTCAGGATGGGCTCCTATGAACCTATCTAACTTCTCAGGTAGACCCATCCATTCCTATGGGCCTTATCTCAACTCATTTCTCCACCGTCATCTGCGGAACCTCTTCTCATCGGTTTACATTCTTCTTCTACTTCTTCAACTCCTGTATTTACCTCTCTCGCCACTTCTCGGTGATTTTCACCCTCCGATATGCTCTTATATCTCTTAACTTGTTGGAACTTTCAGCATCCATTTCCCTAATGACCCCTTTTCCCCTTTCGTATCATTTCTTCTTTAAGTCCTTCCAATAGTACCAGGGGTTTAGGCTTCTATACCAATAATTTGGAAATCCATTAGTCCCTTGTCCACCATTAGAGCTTTAATCCAAAAAGAAATTTCCTTCAGTAACTTTCCCTGCAACCTGGATTTAAAGATATCTTCTTATTTAGCAAAGTATTTATGACATTCAGTTGCAAATTCTACAAGACACCCTTCTATTATGGACTAAACCAAAAAATTTACTGCTTGCATTATATCACTATCTAGTTTGTGTAATGCTATCAGATCTATGTGAGTCCAACTACGATGGGATCGACGCAATGCTCCAAATTTTTCTTTGACATGGAGCCTTTGCAACCAATTGTATTATCCTTACTCTGGCATGTGTTAATTTCACCTTCGTTTGTAATTCGCAAGTGTCATTTGAATTTTTATCTTTATATAGCAAGTTTCATCTTCTGGCATTGGAATTGCTGCTTATCATGCAACGTGAAGTTTTGGTCCCTTATTTGCGCAATTGGAACACAATGGATCTCCACAAACTCATCCAGCTAGGTACTTCATTCCCACCTTTGCATACCATATTTTTCCCCTCCAACACATATGTTGGGGGGGGATATCTCATGCTTCGGGGAATGATGGCACCTCTTCTCACTTGATTAACATAAGTCTCATCCTAGACACCAATGATCTAGGTATGGTCAATTATCCTTTCATTTCTTGGGTATTTTGTCCTACCGGTCTCTCTGGTGAGCCATATATACATCACATATCATAGATGCTTGATACCATGCCTTCAAATATTCTACTCTATGTGATACCAAACTTACCACTTGGTCCCTATTTTTTAATTTTTGGGTGGGGATGATCCTAGACCTTCTCTAATAGTCCATTCCTATACTCTTTTCTTACCTTTATTCTTCACCAGGAACCATCCTTCCATGAAGAATTAAAGAAATTTTTAGGCAAGTAAGGCCACCTATCTGAAAGTCACAGATCCAAATTCCAATAGTCGGATCATCAACTATGATCTCCACAAGTTTTATGGTATTCTCCTCCTCTCCAAATTCTCAAAAAATCACTATGAAAATAAATTGTATTTGGAGGCACGAAGCCATTTTTTTATGAAAAAACCTAGTTTTCCATCGCCCATTGAGATCAAAATGTAGATCAGTTTAGTGAACCTTCAGCCCTATTGGAAAAATCTCAGCGAGTTCTATAATGGGTCCTCCTTTGTTTCTGGTAACTTGACAGTTCACCAGGAAGCCATTTTTCCACGAAGTTTCACTTTGCTGCCAACTAAAACTGAATGTATTCATATGATCCGCCTGAACTTTGGTACAAATTTGACTTCGCACTTGTCAAATCATATGTCGATTTTTGTCATGAGTAACCCTTATTTACTCATGTTTTTTATGGTCCCCCTACACCTGGTAACCCTTATTTACTCATTTTTCTTATGGTATACCATCCATACTTGTGTCACATAAAGTCAGTTGCTTCCAGTTCAACCATGCATATTATGCTCTAACAAGGGAAGTCATTAGTATGCCTCTTAATTTATTTCCATCATCATACGTAATGTATGTACATTAGAAACTCTATTATGATCCCTCGTGCCTTGGTTGAGGATTCCTCATTTCCTCAACTCTAGCAGACCAAATTTTTTCAACTTTAGCACATTTATTACACGAGTATGGTCTATAGGGAGATGTACATTGGCCTTATCTTTCATCATTGTTTGGTGCATTGGATCAAGCAATGAGAATCATCATTTCCCTTTGACTTGGTTATTTCTCACGTGATCGACTCCATCTCATTACCACATGATTGAGAATTGTACACTTGATGGTTCAGTGATCCAACAGATTATACTACTGATTCTTGGGTGCATGTAAGATGTTCCAAACCTCATGAGGGGGTGTCCCTTCAGGTAACCCCCTACATGCCTGGATGACCTTAGACTATGATATGCCTTAGATTTAGTTCTACATATTTTATGGGTTCGAGTTAAACCGCTTGCACCACCACAAAGCATGCATTTCTCCTTCAGATGATACATTCATATCTTCACATCTATTTTCCTGATCAGTAGGGCTTATTCGGTTGTGATTTTTCCTCCTCATGTTAGCTTGAGGGGAATTATGTCTCATGTACTCATATTTTATTGTATTTAGTCTTGGCCTATGTTTTCTCGACGCATTATGTAAATGGGCTTCATTGTATTATGTCCTAGCCCATTTATGTTAGCATATCAGGTATCGTGTAATTTATAGCTCAGTCCCACAATGTTGGTCTCACCATTATTATTTCTACTCAGTTATCTCGGTGCGTATGGGTATGCCTCCCCTACCTCATTTGAGATCATGTACTCCCAAAAAATAAATTAAAAGGAGACTTATATCAATTTATTCAGTCTCTCCCCCTCTGTTTTCTTCCTTCCTTGCATTACTTTAGTTCTCTCTCTCTCTCTCTCTCTCTCTCTCTCTCTCTCTAACTCTCCTTTTTGTCATGTGGAAATGTAACTTAGAATGTATTTTGGTCATACAATTTTCTTCTAACACTCGTATGTTGGGGTGCAATCTGTTATCACTAATAAATGATTACCTAGCCATTTCTAACTAGGTGGATCGAAACACACCATGCAAGTTTGATTTTACCATAGTAAAATCACTTTCTCTATAGGAAGTAACTTAATAAACCAGTTTTATTAAGTTATTTGTGATTAAAACCCCCATGATAATAATTAAATAAATCATTATTTATTAATTGAACAAATCATTTTTTGATCATTATTCCTTGTCACATTTGACTAAATCACCTAGGAATAATTAAATAAATCACTATTTATTTATTTTTCCTTAACTTCTTTCTTGGAATAATTGTTAAATCACTATTTGATAATTATTTCATTTTCACGCATTTCTTAATATTTGCAAAATAATTAATAAATAAATTTCTTTGTTAATTATATCTAAATAAATATATTTGACCATTTTGAATATATTTTCCCTCTCCAAAAATATAATAAAGTATCCTAATTGTTAGATCTAGATTTAGGTCAATAATATTTTATTATTATCCATTTTCAAGATCATCCCAATACTTTGTTATAAATAAGAGGGGTTTTCATTCGTTCTTCTCCATGATCATTATCATCATCACCATTATCGTCTCCATACTTTTTAGCTCCCACTAGAGTTCTACACATTGTTTGGGTTTTCACATATTGAGAGAGGAAGATCTAATACTGAAGCGTCAAGGACATCAAAGGACCCATCCTACAGAGGGGGATTTATGACCCTTTTGTAAATCTCCTTCCCCAGGTGCTATTAGAAAAATATTTATTCTTTCAAATTATTTTTGATAATTAGGTTATTACATTGGATTTATTTTGTTCTTTATCATTTTCGATCGCATACATCTATTTTTCTATAGGTTTTTCTCACATTTTTATTGCGGATCTAAATCATAAGCATCCACAATTGTTGTTAGGGTCACTAGTAACCTGTGAATTAAGTGAGATCTTTTTGGTATAGCTTCCAAGAAATTTCATACTAACAAAAAGTGATTTTACTATGGTAAAATTAAACATACATGGTGTATTTCTATCCACCTAATTAGGAATGTCTAGGTGATTATTTTTGGTGATAACATTCAGCTTGGAATAAGTGTCCCTTGCTCGTGGTCTTGTTTTAACTTTATTAACTTTATTACGTGAAATTTTCACCTGAAATTGTTACAGATCCCTCCCCCTTAGGGAAACATTGTCCTGGGTGTTAAACCACACCTCTACCCAGAAATGTAGAAAATACACCAATGGATTCAATCTAATCATGCAATGTACTAAAACAAGATACTAAATCCTTTTACAATATTTTTGGAATATAAATCACGATCGCTCAATCACATGCAAGTAAGAGAAATAAGTAAATCAATCACACAACACAAGATTTTCTTGGGGAAATAAACTTCTCAAAACACCTACATATTTAATGTATTATCATCCAAGGAATCATGAAACAATACAATGCATGTGTGCTCACAAGAACCTCAGACACTCTACCAATCCTCTCACACTGATCTAGGAAAAATTGGACCAATACATAGCCAATTCCTGCCCACCTTTAGCTTGCCTTGCTGATTTAATCCCAAGGAAAAATAATTCCTATTAAATAGGAATTCAAACCTTCCTTGACTGTGAAATCCATCATGGGATTCCTGTGGCTCTATAACTGCACTTGGGTAGTTCGCTAAAAATACAAATGATAGTTTACCTGCCTTAACCTTTGTCTCAACTAGGTCTCCATTAGAATTTACATGCAAGCAACTATTAATAGTGAATCATAATTTAGTTGGTAGATCACTACTTGTGAATTAAATCTATTTTAATTCACCTAATCTTCCACTAGCTCATCAATAATTATAACTAGTTAAACTGATTTTAACTCAATTAATTTGAGTTAACTGATTCCACTCACACCACACCAGTGTTACAACTACAACTAGGCCCTCTTTGAATAATAGAATCACTCTACATGCCTATCCTTTGACACTCAAATCAAAATTCTTGAGCTAACTAAGTCTATCACACTTATTTAACTATTACAAGTTGTTATGAGATAAGATTACAATTTATTTTTCAATTTATTTAAAAATTGGACGCCCACATTATCACTAATGTGTCACTGAATTATTCACTCATGTGTAACCTGGAATCCCACACTAGTATGTGGTGCATTTTCGTGTTGAATTTAAACACTCCCTCTCAACAAGAAAGGGATTATCTGCCACCCCGATCCTACCTTTGTGGTATTCAATTTTTCTCTTCGCAAGTGCCTTCATCAAGATATCTGTATCCTAATATTCCATGGGAATGTTCTACAAAAAAATAATGCGCCTTTGAACACAATCTCTGAGATGGTGGTACTGGATGTCAATATTCTTGGAATTGTCATGGAATACTGGATTAACCAAGATTTTTATGCAACTATGGTTATCAAAATGTATCAATGGCAGATCCATCTGATGACAAAACAAACCAACAAGTATCTTCCTCATCCAAATGGCCTCACATGCAGCCTAACTATCTGCCATGTACTCTGCCTCAGCTTATCTGAGTGAAACTAATCTCTACTTCCTATTGTACCAAGAAACTGATGTTGATCCTATGCTGAAGATGCCCCTTGATGTTCTCTTCCTATCTGATGGACTACCTACCCAATATGCATCGGTGAAACCTTGAAGCTTCACTCCCTCTATCTAGTTGTACCATAATCCATACTTTGTAGTTCCCCTGATATATCTCAACACATGATTCCCTGCCTTCCAAAAGAGCTTGGTAGGCCTAAACATAGCTTTACTAAGTTATTTAACTACGTATCATATGTATGGTCATGTGTTCACCAAATACATAAGTGAACCCACAAGTTTCCTGTAAATAGTAACATCCTCCTTCCTCTAGTTTTGTGCAAGAGAAGTCTCCATGGGTTTGTTTCCCTCCATGTGGAACATCCTCATAAGCTCCTTGACATACAAATAGCTCCATATCTCTTTGCCATATTTCCAAGCCAAGGAAATAGTCCAAGAGCCTCATGTCCTTAATCTCAAACTCTCTTGCAAGATCCTCTTTACAAGAAGTTATGATCTGCTCATAACCTGTCAGTATAAGATCATCAACATAAAGTAAAATAATCAAAAGCTTACCATCAACCACAATATGATATAGGTTCACATCTGCTTCACTCTTTGTGAAGCCCAACCTGGTGAAATAGTTGTCGATCCTGGTAGACCAAGCACGATGTGCCTATTTTAACCCATACAATTCTTTCTTGAGTATGCACACATATGACTCCTCGTCAAATATCTCAAAACCTTCTGGCTACTCAATGTACACTTCTTCATCAATAATTCCATTGAGAAATATTTTCTTTACATCCATCTGATGTATCTTCCATCCCATCTGCGCTGAGAGTGCAAGGATGGATCTAGTCGATGAGTACCTTGCAACCGATATAAAAGTATCCTCATATTCAATCCCCTTTACATGTGAGAATCCTCTAGCCACAAATTGTAATATTCCCAATTAGCCAAGCTAATGGGAATATGCAATTTTTCTTTAACATTTTTATCTCATGAATAAAATTGTGAAGGAGGATCAATAAAACTCCTAAACAGCAAAATAAATCAATGCTCAATGTGAACAAAGTTAAATATGAGATATTTTCATAAACACAATTAAGTGGGAAAGAGGCTGGATCATTTGACTGGGTCAACAGGACAAAATCAACAACATTGTCCAGATGCAATGTATCTCCTAGAGGCACAACGCAGTTCATGTTGGAGGCCACTCATGTGAATGAAGCTAATTTATCAAGATGGTTTAGGGTTTGACAAGATTTCCACATTATAAATGAAAGAGGAGGACACCAAGGAGGGGGTTGATGATTTGATATTTCTAAAGGTATTTTCTATTTAGACATCCCTCATTCTCTTGCCGTTTAGCTGAGAGTAGTGTTGTTTAGCACTAGGGTGTTCCTGATCGGGAATCCCACTTCCTTCCTAGAGCAGCTCTTGGAGGAGTCTTGTTGCATTTTGTCCACTATTTGGTAGTTGGCCAAGCTTCATCTTCCAACCAAAATTTAGATCCTATTGAGGGTTTGATTGTTTTTGTAAGCTATAGCAAGTGGAGGCTAGATCTACTTAGATCTAGGCAAATCTAGAAGTTCTTTTCGGTGGGGAAGTTGTTTATCCCATTGGAAAGAGGATTCTAGATCCTTGGAGCTACCATTTTAGATCTTGGCATCAGACCAAACTAGTGCTAGATCCTACAGTGCAGTTTTCTTTCCATAACTGTGTTATTTTCAAGTAGTCATTTGCAGGGTCTTTTGACTGAATTTTTGAGGAGATATCTCTAGTGATAGGATTCCCCCTTTCAATGTGGTGATCCATAGATTGGCCATCCAATCCATGTTTGTTTCAGACATTATTTATTTTTGTTTCTATTTACTGCAGAATTCCTAAATATTGTTGTGAGTCTGTAATTCTAGATCTCAGATCTACTCTTGTACTCTCATATTTTGCTCAAAACCCCAAGGGGAATTTGTAGAGGAACTCATATAGTGTATAGATCTAATATAGTCTATATTTTTGTACAAAAATCTGTTCTAGATCTGAAATGTAATATACAACTACTTCAGCCCATAAAATAACGTTGTCAAGCTTTGCAGTCTCAATTTGTTGTTGCAACACCTCAATCTTGAGGGTTTCTTTTTGTAAATCTTCTATTTTTCTCTTCTACACTATATGGGCCACATTATAGATCTGTTTTACTGATGTACATGTAATTATTCAGCCTCCATACTGTTATTTTTCTTTAACTCAGGGGGAATGCATTATTTTTTAAGAAAAGTTTATGTGCATTACTGCAGCCCCATACTTTGGGTGTTTTTCAGCCATACTAGGTGGTGGGAGGTCTGTTTACATCACCTAGTTTGATTTTTTTTTGCTCTCCTTTTGGATTTAGACATTAGATCCACTGATATAATGGATCTAGAAGCTGAAAACTCATTTCAATACACCAATTTATGAAGAGAGTGTTATTCTAGGAGGCTGTGCTGTGTATTCCCCTTTCGGGATACTACAGTGGTATCAAAGCATATTTCTTGGCACGGCCTGTGCTTTTCTTGAAGATCCAATATGTATCCAGAAGAATAATAACCTCTCACTATTAGGGAGGGGAGGTACCAAAGAAGAATAAATAATAAATATTACACAGAGAACAAAGAAAAGAAGGGTGAGACCCCTTTATCTGGAAGGATTAAAAGGGAAGACTTTTCTAACACTCTTTCTCAAGCTATGCATGAGCTGAAGGAAGAAATATGGGGAATGATAAGGGAAAGACATGTAGATCCCTCATGGATATTATCATATCAAGGAATCCACATTACTTCTTATTATGTGTGTGAGCATCTAGCCACACAACCTGATCTACAACGCTGTAACATGCACATTTTATTAACAAAGGAAGAAGGAGGAGAAGGAACACCAAAGGAGGAAAATCTCGATGAATATCTCCAAGAGTATGAATCTCAGTCAAGGAGATTCAGAGAGCATCGAAATTTTCCAAAGTTCTGTCAGATTAAGGAAGGAAGGAGATACTACAACTATAGTAGAAGAAGAGGGTGCATGCAACCCACTTTTGGTATATTTTCTCTACCCGTTTTTAATGGATCACCTAAGAACTCAGCCCAATCTTGGGTAGGGCAGCTTGACACATATTTACAGCTAAATCAAGTCTCAGAAGAAGAATCCATGAAGGTAGCAGTGCTGCACCTCCAAGGTAAAGCATATGCTTGGTGGTTATTTGAGTCTTCTTCATTGAAAAATGTAAACATCTCTACTTATGAAAAGTTAACTAGGAGGTTAGTGAAAATATTTGATTCTATGCCATCTGGAATTTCTGTGGGTGAACCAACTAAGCCCAAGAAAGTAGAATATTTGCATGAGATGGAGAGATCCATGAAGATAAATCCATTTCAGAACATTGTTGAAGGGGTTAAAGATATGCTACATGAATTTCGAAGGGAAAAGGCCCCACTTCAGCAAGAACCTTCTTCTCAAGAAGAAGACATGAGTGTTCCTTTTTCAAGGAGAGATGAAGGAAAATTATCTCCTATTGATAAGGCATACTCTATTGATGAGGAGAAGAAAGAAGAAGAATTGAAAGGTTCCTCTAGCATTGTGACAGTAGGAGGGGTTCTATCTCTATTGAGAGGTGGAGATGAAGCCATTTCTTCCACTAAGAGGGCTCTTGTGTCTTTGTAAGAAGGTCCAAAGGATCCTATACATGAATAAGGTGAGCAGAAAGTGTCTATGCTAGTAGAAAATAGGACAGAACAAGGGAAGGGTCACAATGTTGTCATAGCAAGAGATGATCCACTAGTGCATGAAGTAGAGAAGGGAGAAAATGTTCCAATAAAAAGAACTCTTGCATCTTTAAGAGTGACATCACATGATCATGGGACTTCCACATAGAAATCAGAGGTGAACTTACACAGTGGAATTAAGGAGATGTTTATTCCATTTGACAGGCATGTGAGGATGAACCATGAGGCATCATTGTCTTATGGAAAGCCACCTGTAAGACCACCTGATTTAGAATTTGTGAAAGGTTTATCACACCTTGATGCTCCACTCATGAATCAAGGAGAATTGTAGCATTATAAGACAAAGCTACAGTGCTAGGAGGCTTGGGCAAGCTCAAGGAGAAGGGAGATCTTGTTCCCTTATCATCACCACCCACTCTCCTATCTGGATCTGCACTGTGGGAGGAGAAAAATGGAAGGATCAACCTTCCAACACACCCCTTTGGCATAGGATATGTCAAGGAAGGTATCAACAACATGACAGATATTTCTGTTGATGCATCATCTACGCTGTCACTGTTGAGCAGTCTAGATCTGTATTGGAAATCCCAACTTCTAGTGGATTATTCCAAGGATCTACACACTTGTATGATACTTGATGACCAGCTACATGAAGATGGCTATTTATTCTAAGAAGAGGTCATCTATCATCATGGTAAATTCTTCTTTTCTATAGCATCCAAGCTCAAGCAGAAGATACTACAAAGAGCTTACAAAGAGTTATGTCTTAGCCATATGTACTCCATGAGGATCTACAACATCATCATGAGAAGCTTTGATTGGGAAGGCTTGAAAGAAGAGTTGTATCAACATTTTCAAAGATGCATGAAGTATGTGGAGTTGGGGCAGCAAGATGACTCTATAAAGGGGTTATTTCAGCCATCTCTTCCTTCTTTGCGAAGGGGAGGAAGATCCATGCACAACTCCATGTGTATGAGAGGTATTGATGATGAGGAATTTGATTATGTAAGTCAAGTTTTATTTTCTAATTATGAATATTCTTTCACCATGTTTATGCAGGCCATGGCTGTAAGGAAGAGTGATACATCATGTATATCTCATGGAAAACAGTGGGCCACTCAAATTTCTAAATTTGGCCACTCCCTTGATGAACAAAGGGAGATTCTCTATCATGATGGGTTCTTCCCTAAGGCACCAAACTTATCTCACTCTTTCAGCCATAGTGAGGTAACATGGGCAATAAGTAAGTGGTAGGAAGGCCACTTACCACCTCTTGATCTGATGCAGGCAGGAGATGCCCTACAATGGTACCATATGTGGGACTATGACCCACCTCCTCTTGTTCAAATTTATGTTTATGTAATTGTAATTTTTCTTCCATACATGGATGATGTACTTGTCCTATTTTTGTATTTGTATGGAGGAAGAATAGGAGGCATGTGTTTACCACATGTGATGGAGACTCTCTTTATAAACTTTGCGACATATTTCAGGAGGAGTAGGGGTTCAGCCATGTTTGTTTCAGCACAATTATTGACTCTTTATGGGATGGATCATGTACATCTCATAATGACTTTGAAGGGAAAACTCATGGAAGGATGGATGGGTGAACACTAAGCTTATGCAGGAAGCTAGATCCTTGATGGTGTCACCAATGGGGGATAAGAAGTGTTGCAACCCTCACCCTATCAGTTGCTTGAGGACAAGAAAAATTTTGGAGGGGAGGACTGTAATATTCCCAATTATCCAAGCTAACGGGAATATGAAATTTTGCTTTAAATTTTTTGTCGCATGCATAAAATTGTAAAGGAGGATTAATAAAACTCTAAACAGCAAAATAAATCAATGCTCAATGTGAACAAATTTAAATCTGAGATATTTTCATAAACACACTTAAGTGGGAAAGAGGATGGATCATTTGACTGGGTCAACAGGACCAAATCAACAGCATTTTCCAGATGCAATGTATCTCCTAGAGGCACAACATAGTTCATGTTGGAGGCCACTCATGTGAATGAAGCTAATTTATCAAGATGGTTTAGGGTTTGACAATATTTCCACATTATAAAAGAAAGAGGAGGACACCAAGGAGGGGGTTGATGATTTGATATTTCTAAAGGTATTTTTTTCTTAGACATCGCTCATTCTCTAGTTGTTTAGCTGAGAATATTGTTGTTTAGCACTAGGGTGTTCGCGGTCGAGAATCCCACCTCCTTCCTAGAGCAACTCTTGGAGGAGTCTTGTTGCATTTTGTCCACTATTTGGCAATTGGCCAAGCTTCATCTTCCAACCAAAATTCAAATCCTGTTGAGGGTTTGATTTTTTTTGTAAGCTAGAGCAAGTGGAGGCTAGATCTACTCAGATCTAGGAAAATCTAGAGGTTCTTTTCAGTGGGGAAGATGTTTATCCCATTGGAAAGAGGATTTTGGATCCTTGTAGCTACCATTTCAGATATTGGCATCAGCCAAAACTAGTGCTAGATCCTACAGTGTATTTTTCCTTCCATAACTACGTTATTTGCAAGTAGTTAGTTGCAGGGTCTTTTTACTGCATTTTGGAGGAGAGATCTCTGGTGATAGAATTCCCCCCTTTCACTGTGGTGAACCACGGATTGGCCATCCAATCCATGATTTTTTCAGATCTGATTTACTAATGTTCCTATTTACTATATAATTCCTAAATATTGTTGTAGATCTATAATTCTAGATATCATATCTACTCCTATACTCTCATATTTTGCTCAAAACCCCAAGGGGAGTCTGTAGAGAAACTGATCTAGTGTATAGATCTGATATAGATCTATATTTTTGTACAGAGATCTGTTCTAGGTCTAAAATGTAATATAAAACTACTTCAGCCCATAAAATAATGCTGTCAAACTTTTCAGTCTCAATTTGTTGTTGCAGCACCTCAATCTTAAGGGTTTCTTCTTGTAAATCTTGTATTTTTCTCTCGTACACTATATGGGCCACATTGTAGATCTATTTTACTGATGTACATGTAATTATTTAGCCTCCATATTTTTATTCTACTTTAACTCAAGGGGACTGCCTTATTTCTAAAGCAGAGTTGATGTGCATGACTGCAGCCCCATACTTAGGGTGTTTTTCAGCCATACTAGGTGGTGGGAGGTCTGCTTACCTCACCTATTTTGATTTGTTTTTGATCTCCTTTTGGATTTATACATTAGATCGATTGATCTAAGGGATCCAAGAGCTACAAACTCATTTCAGTACACCAATTTTTAAAGAGAGTGTTATTCTAGCAGGCTTTGTTGTGTATTCCCATTTCGGGATACTACACAAATCTAACCTTGTATTTATCCACACTTCCATCTATTGCTTGCTTCACCTTTTAGATCTACCTAGATCCAACCATTGACTTCCCCACTGGCCTTAGGACCACTTCTCCTGCATTTTTTTTGATAATGGAGTCATACTCCTAAACCATGGCATCAACCCATGTTGGTTGTTGCACTACTTCCTAAAAAGAGGATGGTTTTTTCACAATACAGTCACTCATAAGAGCCATGTATCTAGTGTTCTTGTCTAGGGACCTTCTCTACCTACGTTGTGATGTAGTTGCACCTACATGCTTTGTCGCATCTAGCATCAATCTGTTAGCCTCTCTGGTGTGCTTCCTACCATTTCTAGTGGATGGCTCTGCATGAGTGGTTTCTACCACTCCATGATCCTCTGATTGTGGCTACTCCACATCCTGAGGTTCATCCTTTGGAACTAAGAGTTCCTCATCTGCATGCAATTCAAGCTCCCTCGCAAGGGATAATCACATGGCTTTATGCTCATCAAATTCAACATCTATCCTGACAACTATCATCTTGTTATCTAGCAAATACACTCAATAGTTGTGGGGAGTATCATTGTACCCCAAAATTATCCCAACCTCTGTTGTTGGCTCTATCTTCTTCCTTGAATCTTTGGTCACATGGCAATAGACAAATGAGCCAAAAATTTTAAAATATGAAACAACCATTTTCTTACCTAAAAAAGCATTCTCTAGTATACTCATGCCAAGTATCCGATGAGGACTATGGTTCTAAAAAAATATCATTGTGTTGCATGACTCTGCCCACAGATGAAATGGTAGGCCCTGATCATGTAGCATAGCTCGTGTTTCTCCCACAATTGTTCTGTTATTTATTTTTGCAACCCCATTCTGTTGGGGGTTACGAGGTGGAGTCAATTCTCTCTGAATTCCTTATCTGGCATAAAAGTTCTTGAATTCATTAGAGATATACTCACCACCATTTTTGCTCCTTAGAGCCTTCACATTATTCCCTATATCTTTCTCTACTATTGCTTTGAACTCACAAAACTTGGAGAATGTCTGATCTTTCTTCAGTAGAAAGAAGATCCAACACTTTCTATAAAAATCATCAACAAAAATCACATAATACTTGTTCTTTGTTGTGGAAACTGTAGAGAATCGTCCAAACACGTCAAAGTTAACTCTCTCAAGGATTATCGCTTCTTGGTTCCCCTTATCATGAAATCTGTATTTAATATACTTCCCCATGGTACATCCCTTGTTTTTGTCTATCTGTGTAAGAGTACCCTTTGGAAGATTTGTAGAAATCTGCTGCATGATCCTCAAAGCACTTTTGTGTAGATAGCCCAATCTCTTGTGTCATAACTCACCTATATCCCGACTCACCACCTTCCTTGATTTACTTCTCAATGCTGCACAACCATCTACATCAATTTTATAGAGGTTCTTCACATGAACCCCAATATTATTTACCTGTCCTATGGATTTGTGATGAAGGAACTCCTTTCCTTCACTAAAAACCACATCATATCCAAGATCCTCTAACGTAGCAACTGGAACTAAATTCTTTTTCAAGCTTGGTACATGCATGACATATTTTAATATTAAAGTTTTACCTGACTGTCTCTGGAAATTAAATGTACCAATCCCAGTAGCAATATACCTCTAGTCATCACCCATCTCAATGTACATCTGAGGATCCTTCTCATCCAATCTACTAAAGAGTTCTTTGTTTCCCATCATGTGAAAATATTCTCCATTATCCAAGTACCACATAGATCCCATAA
The DNA here is from genome assembly GCA_034641835.2 of Pinus albicaulis. Taxonomy (NCBI): domain Eukaryota; kingdom Viridiplantae; phylum Streptophyta; class Pinopsida; order Pinales; family Pinaceae; genus Pinus; species Pinus albicaulis. The sequence continues at coordinate 1,264,708,782 of CM076581.1, forward strand.
AAGTTTACACCATGCATGCGATGAGAGAGAATTCCAACTCAAACTGTGAGGCCAAAGCTTCACCCACTACAGCTCCCAGAGCCTTCTTGTTGTTCATATTTTGTGTACAATTTGTGGCATAGTTTCCATGATCATGACAATGAAACATTTCACCTTTGACATGTCATGCTTCTTGCCTTATTTTCTGGTCTCATATTTTGAATAGGAATTCTTCTTCTTCTCCTTCTTTGTCTTACCAGCCAAGGCATAATTTTCCTCATCATCACTCTTGGATGAGGATCCATCCCTAGTATTCTGTCGAGAGTCTTATTGTACCAAGTCTGACCATAGCCCCTCTCAATCTATAACTTCTCCCTCCCATTCACAGATTCTTGGTAACTATGCTAGCTCTTTGGAAGGCCTAGAAGTGATAGGCTCACTAAGTCATCATCACCTATAGTAATACCAACACTTCCAAGCTCATCTCGACATTGAGTGAACTTGCTCAATTATTTCTGGATTATGGTTTTTAAGCTTCTGTTTTTATCTTTTATTGCTGAAATTTCCGGATTATCCACAGTGTTAAGAAACAATTGTCGATGTTTCAAATCCCAACAGGGATCTATTTTCAGGACAGGATTCGTTCTCCATTTTTATTTTTCTGATCTTTTCCTCGAGTGCCAATTTTCTGTGGTCACTTATGCTTTGAAACATATCTTTCAAGGCCTTCCATATAGCATATGGATTTTCCTTTCCATAGAGACTCGAGACAATATGATATTAAACTACCTCTAATAATATTCTCCTTGCCTTTGCTACCTTCTTCTGCCATGCATCAAGAATTTGGGCATCTTTTTTTGTGGGCTTGGGAATATCATTATTTATGAATTCCTTCAACCCATTGTCCTCCAAAATTTTTTCCATCCTGTCCTTCCATGCAATATCATTTGAACTTCCCTCGAGTACATATTTGAGTCTCAAGCCATTGAAAGACATCTTCATCTGCTTCTAGCTCCAAAGAAAGTGTATGAAAATTTGAATATTGTTCAACACAAACTCAATTTATTCTCCACTATTGTGATTCCCGAGGCTCTAATACCATGTAAAAATTACAGCAATGGATTCAATCCGATCATGCAATGTACTAAAACAAGATATTGAATCCTTATACAATATTTGTGGAATATAAATCACGATTTCTCAATCACATGCATGTAAGAGAATCGCACAACACAAGATTTTCTGGGGAAAGAAACTTCTCAAAACCCCTCCATATTTATTGTATAATCAGCAAAGGAATCATGAAATAATACAATGCATGTGTGCTCACAAGAACCTCATACACTATACCATTTGTCTCACACTGATCCAGGCAAAATTTGACCAATACATAGCCAATTTATTTCCCACCTTCATCCTACCTTGCTCATGCAATCTCCAAGAAAAATAATTCCTATTAAATAGGAATTCCAACCTTCCTTGACTACGCAATCCATCATGGTATTCCCGTGGCTTTATAACTAGACCTGGTTAGTTTTGCTAAAAATACAACTAATAGTTTACTTGTCTTTAACCTTTGTTTCAATTGGGTCTCCATTAGAATTGACATGCATGCAACTATTAATAGTGAATCATCAGTTACTTGGTAGATCACTACTTGTGAATTAAATCTATTTTAATTCACTTGATCTTCCACTATCTCATCAATCCGTTAGAACTAGTTAAACTGATTTTAACTCAATTAATTTGAGTTAACTCATTACACTCACACCACACTAGTGCTACAACTGCAATTAGACCCTGTAAATACTAGAATCACTCTACATGCTTATCCTTTGACCCTCAACTCGAAATTCTTGAGCTAACTAACTCTATCACACCTAGTTAACTATTACAAGATGTTATGAGGCAAGATTACAATTTATTTAAAAATTTGATGCCCACATTAGCACTAATGTGTCACTGAATACCTCACTCATGTGTGACTTGGAATCCCACACTAGTATGTGGTGCATTTTCTTGTTGAATTTCAACAAGAAAAATTGCTGAAAATAAATAACATACTACCTATGGAGCTTTATAACCCAAATTTTTGCAGTATTTACAATAAAATCATGCTCAAATAAAAACCATCATGAAAGACATGAAAACATGAAAACCATACTGCTTATTGAAGCTTTATAACATAGCTTATTGCAGCATTTACAATAACAACCATACATAAATATGTACAAATACCAACACTGATTTTCCTTCACTAGTAAAAAATGAAGGATACATAGCCTGCATCAAATCATTCATATCCCATGTAGCTTCATCGGGCCCAAAGTGCTTCCACTGCACTTTGACATGCTCGAGTGCTATGTTCCGGAGCACGAGATGTTTCTGTTGTAATATGCATTGAGGTTTCAGCTGGAATTATCCTTCTTTCTCCATTTTCAATATAGACCAATCAATAACATGATCAACATCCTTTACATGTATTTTAAGAAATGAACTATGAAAAATATCATGGACTTTTGTTTTTGGAGGCACTGCAAGTTTGTAGGCCACTGGTCTAATCCTCTCAAGGATCTCAAAAGGCCTGCAATATTGTGGTTCCAACTTGGAATATGATCTGATCCTCAAGGAGATCTTCTTGGGACTGATGCACAGATACACATTCTCCCCAACCTAAAACACCTTAAATTCCATATGTTGGTCTACATTAATTTTCCGCCTATCCTATTTTTTCCTTTAGATTCTTATTTATAACCTACATTTCCTATTCTATATCTTTCAACTTGTCCTTTCCAATAAGTACCCTATTCACTGGATCACTCAAACTGATGGGAGTGTTACAACTCCATCCATACAGTTTCTAAAATAAAATCATCCTCGCTGCCTCCTGATAACCATTATTGTAAGTTATCTTGACCAATTGAAGGTACTCCCACCATATCCTCTGTTGATGCATGCCATGCAACTTCATAATATCCTATATTATCCTATCGACCCTCTCTATTTTTCCATTTGTTTGTGGATGATAAGATGTGATGAAGGCTAACCCTATCCCCAATGATGTAAACAAATCCTTCCAAAAATTGGAAGTGAACTTGGCATCTTTGTCCAACACAATCTTCTTTGGAACACCAAGAGATCTCACAATATCCCTGATGAAGACCTGTGCTACTTAACTAATTGAATGAGTAGTATTTATTAGAATGAAATGAACTACCTTTCTCAACCTATCTACAAAAACCATGATATAATAATTTTTCCTTGATGTTCTCAGAATACCTATAATAAAATCCATGGAAATTGTTGTTTCCCTTCATCACTTTCATCAGAAGGATAAGAGGCTAAAATCAAGAATCCTGTATTAAAAATTAATCAAATCAGTGATGGGAGTAACTATAAAGCCTTGACACCATCATAGAAGATCCAATGTGAACCCATAGAACCCTCCACTAGGAAATCGCAATGGGATAAATGAGGAAATTCAAATACGCACAACTTTTTGTTTAATGTTTGAGCATATTTAGGGGTGGAGCGCCATTCATCTCTACCACACCAGCCCCCAGAAACATTTTTTTTTTTTGGGAGGGGTAACTTGCGCAGGTGATAGAGTGGTGCTACCCCATGGAGTTTAAAAGTCAAAAGGGCTGGCCCATATATCCAACATCTTGGATTTATCTCGAGGGTAGCCACTGGATCCAGCCTCCTATTATTTTACCTAGTGGAGGATGGTGGGGATCACCCGCCATGCCATAAATATGCCAACACCATTTTCAAGTGCACGATGGAATTAAACATTAAATGGTAATTTATCCTCCCCCCATCCCTCGCTCTCTTCCACATGTCATTTGTCACTTCCCAATCCCATTTTGCGATGTCCCCCCTGTAATTTTCCAAATTTTGTGGAATATTAATTTTTGACATTTGCACTTAGGAAAAGAATAAAATGGGTAGGAGACCCATTCCTTTTATCTATAAGGAATAAAAATCCTCTTATCGTGAAGGAGGATCACTTTTGGAGTTTTATTTCACACCTCCATGTCTGAAAAGGGACTTTTCCAGAATGACTAGGTCAATTTTGACCAAGTCAAACAACGCAGTGGCATGAGGTGGAGAGCACATTGTGGGACAGTGCAGAGAAAGAGGATGGAAGATTCCTTGAGAAGGAAAACCCTAATGAATGGGACCCATGGATAGCGAGCTCACAATTGCATAAGAGGAGGGCAAGGAAACCATTTTTTCTCATGTTATGGATTATAGATTTCCATGTGTGTTTATACTTGGAGCATCTTCTTGTTGTTTAGCAAGAGTTTCTAAGGGAATTCCTATTTAGGATTTCCTCTCCTTCTTGAGATACCTCTTGAGGGATTGTACTTCATTATCCCCATATCCAGTCTTGAGGCCAAAGAATTTCATTTAGTTACAGCACAGTCTCCATTAGTGGCTGGGTTGTGCTGCTGGGTGTTGCAGGGGAAAGTTCCACAACATAACTCCGGAGATTTATTTCCATACGAGGGGATCTATATTTCATTGGGAGATGATTGGGGAGTGTTATTGGGAAGATTTTCATATATTGGCATCAGGCCAATGTTTTCTAGCTCACATACAACATAGTATCTCTCCTAGACTGCATTATTCTCATGGTGTATTTGCAGTGAGGGACTACAAGATTGATTGAGGGGAAATCTTGGGTGAAGGGATCAGCCTTTCACTTTAGAGATCCATTGAAGGAGTATATTTCAGATTGCAGATCATATTAATCCATCTCCTTCTATTTTTTTTATGAGTTGTTACTGCTACCCAGCAACTCCGACATTATTGTATTTCCCATTTTGTACATGTATTGTAGCCCATCCTCCTAAGGTTTGTTGTACTTGTGTTTTCAAGGGTTGAGATATTTCTCCCTCTTATTTCTTGAGCTATCATTGATATATAATTATATTTCCATTATACATGTTGTAGTATCTTCATATAATTGTGCAGTCTTAGCTTGGGTATACTTGTGTAGCAGTATTTTGAAGCAGGGTTTTGCTTGTCTTGAGTAACATTTCCCTCATGATCTTGTATTCATTTGCTGCTGTTATTATCTAATGAGATGGCCATGTATTTCATTCACATTTTTATGAGATATATGTCACTATTTTTCTAATGGTGTGTTTGAATAATGTTGTTGCTCCAAGTCTTGTGCATGCATTGTTGCAGCTTTTTCATTGGGCAATTTCTGAAGGGAACTAGGTGTGGGAGGTTTGTCTCGCCACCCTAGAATGATTTATTTGGTCCCAATTCATGGATTTTGGTCTTAGACACATTTTTCTAAGGGATCCAGGTCTTGGTATCAAATCCCGCTGCCTCCATTTCTAGAAAATGTGTTTTCCAGCCATGGATTGCTAGCTATTCCTAAAAAGGGATATTACAGCAGTATCAAAGCAACTTTCTTGGCTCAGCCTGTGGCCTTCAAGCCCAAGAAAGAAGAAGAAGAATATGTTAAAGTAGATGAGCTTGATCTCATCTATTTTCAAAACAAAGAAGAGCCTCCCCAAGGAGGAGAAACAAAGAGAAGAAGAGGAAGGTCCATGAACTTCCTATTCTCAAAAAGAAAGCAAGCATGAGAGATGCTTGGATCATCAGGTTCTAGATCGATACCTGAGTGAGTATAAATCCCATTCTGCAGCATTCAGGGGAGCCAAAAAATTCCCACAGTTTATTTAGCAGAAGGAGGAGAGAAGGCCTTATGGAAAAAGAGAAATCAAAGGCAATAGGTTTCTATTGTCTACATTTGATGGGAACGCTTTAGCTAAAGCTTGGGTGAAAAAGCTAGAAGCATTTTTTTTGCTACATTTAGTGGCAGAAAACGAAGCAGTGGATATTGCAGCACTGCACATCAAGGATGAAGCCTTCGTTTGGTGGTTCAAACCCTTGGTCCATTCAAGGGTGAGTAATTTGTAGAATTTTCTCAAAGGTTGATCCAAACCTTTGATGGAGAGGACAAAGGAAGAGAAAGTCATTCCACCATGGGAGGAGAATTGCACCAATGTTGTCACAGCTTTGGGAGGGCAGCCTTTTACATCTATGGAGGAGGAAACCATTGCACTGGAAGAGACAACTAATGCAAACATACAAGAAGAATATCCCAACATACACCAAGGTATGAGTGAAGTTCCACTTTTCATTTCAGCAAACAATTTAAGGCAATGTGGAAACTCACATGTAAAGGTCCAAGTATCTACACATTTTGCTATTTTAGAGCACCATGATTGCACTGCACTGTGTAATGGGTTCAAAGAGGAGGTGCACCCTCATCCTCATGCACTATTGATGAGTCTCATTCAGCCCTTGAGTCTCATTCCCTCCAAATTCATTCATTTTCATGTGGAGCTGTGGTGAATGTGGAGAGGAGAGAAGGCCCGAAATCTTGCGGTGATCGTAGCAGACAAACCAACCATTGGAATTAGGAGCTGTCAGTTGCAGGTAAGAGGCCTAACCATACTCTTTCTTTTCAGTGGATTAAAAGTTTATATTAGGTTCCTAATGCTCAATAAAAGTCCTCTACTCCTCCTCATGGCTAGATCACAGTTTTTGGGGAAAAAACCGCGACCTAAATAGCAAGTTTTGGCCAGATAAGTGCGACCTATCCTAGGTTTGGGCCTAAAAAGTGCGACCTATCTGGGAGGGGTGTTTTGGTGCTATTTTTTGGCTGAGCACTAGGGTTTTTTGATGATAAATATTCTTTCCTATCTGTATACTGATTGATATGATGATTTTGTGCAAGTATGGCAAAATTACGGATCAGCTGGAGAGAGAGAGAGACCTAGGTGCATTGCGTTCAGAGATCCAGGAGGATCAAGGTGTCTGTAGTGCTTTGGCCAAGTATGGGGTTCTAAAGTTTGTGGAGAACCCTTTGATGAGAGCTTGGGAGCTCTTATTGGCCCGGATTGTCAGCTACTGGGACCCAGACCATGAGGTTTTTATAGTGCAGAGGCATCAGATCGAGTTGACGGTCCAGGATATAGATTTCCTGACTGGTCTCCCACCACTTGGGATGGTAGGGAATACTCAGCCAGTATTACCACGTGGGTAGAATATCATAGAGTTTTTAGAGTTCCATTTTCATGTAGGTCTCCAAGTCAAAGGGACTCGGATACCTGTTGGGGATTTAGAGAGGTTAGAGACCCGTGCTGTGGCTGCAGCGGTGCTACAGATCCTAGGCAACCAAGCACTCCATAAAATTAAGGGGGGACAGATGATGTTGGTGGAGAGTGTTTTGAGTGGGACCTACTATGTGTGGGCTCAGATGATGTTGTCTTCGTTGAAATGACAATTGTCACTATGTAAGCGGCAAGTGAACCATGACTGTGTGTATGGTACATTTTTGTGCTCTTTCTTATTTGAGAAGATCCTGACACTTCGACCTCGCATATTGCTCCCAGATGGGGGACCGAGAGAGCCTAGGATGCATCGGTGGGGACGACTATTGTGCAGAGGAGGAGGTGGAGCAGTTGGATGAGATTTTCTTCCTGGTTTCTTTATTAATTGGGATCAGATGCCACTGTATATAGATGACTATCCATATAGTGGGATGAGTTATTGTGGGGACCCAGATCTACCACTTCCACTTGGTCGTATATGGGGACTAGATGGTAAGTGCCACATTGCTAATATTTTATGTGCATGTAAATTTTTTAGAATATTGTATTTAGTACTGATTATTTTACTTTTGGTATGCAGATACAGCACCGGTAAAACTAACCAGGTACATGGGGCGTCCTATAGTATCAGGGGCTGCAAGATCTAGTGGACCAAGGGCGCAGCAAAATGAGGATGCAAAAACCCTTCTGGAGGACATCCGTCATAGATGTGAGAGTCTTCTGACCGGTATTTTGGAGCGTGAATGGAAAGACTTAGATGACCAGTACATAGAGCCATGTATTGGTTTACCTTCGGAATGGCGAGGGGTCATGCGACACATGGCGATGGTCGGACAGAGTGTTCATGATCTACGAGCTGCGGGGGCAGAGCCATTGTCTTGAGATCCTCCAGATAGTGATTAGTGTGTAGGGGCATGTGGTGCCCCCATTTTTGAGTTTTTGGTAACATGCTATGGGCATGTCATATGTATCAGATTTAATGAACTCTAAAACATTGTATACGACACATACTATGGATATGCATCGTTTTGATATTTTTATGTTATTGTCTTGTGTTAAATGTGTGTGTTAAATTCCAATCCAGAATATGGTTTGCAATGCTATCTATGTAGTGATTTTATGCTCTAGGTACATGACTGAAAGTAATTATTTCAAATTCATGCATCAAAAGCTTCACTCGTAAATATCTTCTAAAAAAGGATAGGATTATGCACATGATATACACCATTAAATTGTATGACAAGAAGCAGGGAATCTAAATGAACATGAAGGTGGAGGATGAAATGTGAAAGGGAATTGGCTAATAAGCCTCGCATAGCATCATATTCAGCCTGATTATTGGTAGCAGTACTAATGCATACACCGTTTGAAAGAACAAGTGCCTGCAAAGAGGTAAAAATGGCCCAACCTGCTGAGGCTAGATTCTGGGAGTAGTGACTTGCACCATTGGAAAAACCGATATAAGGTGTCGACGGGGGGTCCCTCTGAAAGGTGCCACAAGACAATAAATGGGAGGGTAAAGAACAATGCTGGCAATCTGAGCGCATAGTAGAAATTGAATGCACTCTACGGAAGGGAGTGATCTGGGAAGGATGTCTACTTCCCATATGTTGCCGACGAGGGGAAATGTGGGAGCTATAGGAGACGTATCTTGAGCTTAGGCTATATAAATCACCAATGGTATGGATGATGGGATCCTGTTTATGGGCAGGAAATATGAATTCAGGGGTGGATGTAGCTTCCATGATGTTGTTGTCACAACAAGAGGTGGAAAGACAGGAGGAATGGAGACCACATGACGCGGCGGGGATACCTGACTCATCATCATGAGAATAAAGAATCACATGCGCATCATCACAGGAGATGACGTAAGAACAAGTAGATAAAGGATCTACTGATGCTGAGCCTGGGGTGTTTGCTGAAAGGGGGTCAAATGAAACAACAAGAGAAGATTCAGAGGGAACTTCTATCGAGGGTCTCAAGGATGATGAAAGGTAGAGGATGGTGGCTGCATGCTCCATCATGTCGACATCAGGGGGGGGATTTCAATAGGAGTGGGTAAATCCTCAGTCTAGCCTGCAGCATGCTGTGTAAGTATGGGAGAATTGGATTAGTTCTGTTCAATCTCGTACTCCCGGACTACATCTAAAGAGGCACGGTAATGCGTAAGGTGGGGAAAATGATGAGAGTAATGGCCATGGAGACCACACAAAGCACAAGGGTGTTTGGTGTGAATAGTATTATTTTTCTTGGTAATGATCAATGAAGAAGTAGAGGTTTCGGGGACAGTCGACTCAGGGAACGTGACGTTAACCATGGGCTTGATGCGGGGCAACTCGGGAAAAGTATGGGTGGCATGACCGATGACATCACACAAAGCGCAGGGCTTTGGAGGTAGAGGAGGTGCAGGGTCAGTCGGGGCCGCTTTTTCCTTTGAGGCCCTTTTGCAAGCTTTGCCCTTCTTACCCGAAGCAGTCGCAACAGGAGGTGGTTCCTATTGAGGTGGTTGAGGCACTATGACAATGAGAGAAGTCAGAGGGACCAGTTGAACCAGGGTCAAATCAAGATAAGGTTTAGGTTGGCATGGCAAGGTAGCAGTTAGAGGATCAAGGTACCAAACCAGAATCCAAATGGTCAAGTTAGGAAGAGAGAGGGTGGCCATGAAAGGTGCCGTATAGATGCCTGGTGGAGGGACTAGGAACGATATCTGACCGGAGGGGTAATGGCTAGGTGGGACGACTCCTGAATGGTTAAGGCCTAGAGGGACCAACCCAGGAGGATAAATAGGCTTATGAGTACTAGCTGAAGGGCTAGGAGGAGGAGGTCCAAGAGGCTACATCGAAGGTCTAGGAGACGGATGCGGAGGGCGAGGGGGCTGCTAACTAGCCGAGGAGGGCCTCTTGAGAGAGGCCTGAGACGATTTCATCATGAAAACATTCGATGAGCTGGGATCAGAGATAGGAGGAGGGAGACCAAGGAAAGTACCAAGAGAGGAGGAGTCCTTGTAGACACCAGGTGAGACACTGGTCAAAGGGTCGACGATTTTTTTGTTGGCCACTGAAGAGATCGTGGACTCAGGGGAGGTCTGAGACTTTGGCTCATAATATGTCAACTGGTCAATGGTGAATATCTTTCTATTATAGGGCAAGGATATCTTCCAGTGAACCGCAGAAGGGACATCAGACATCACATAAGTGTAGCTACGACCCAATAGAATGTTGTAATCCAAGGGGGTGTCTATGACTTCTATGTCAACGAAAACCGTCTTACCCGCAAGAGTGATAGGAAAATTGTGGAATAAGCCAATGGGCTTGGAGGCATGGCCATCCCACGCTCAGAGGGTGATCATGGAAGGAGCCAACTTTGGAGATCCGAGTTGTTTCCAAACCGAAGAAGACATCACATAGGTGGATACCCCCTCATCAATAATACACCGAGAAACGTTGGCATTTCAGATCTTGACTGGGATTCAGAAAGCGACGGAAGCAGGGAAAGGTGGATGTTCTGACCTATCAACATCAAAGAAAATAAATTAATCATCGGAAGGATCTACAGCTCCCATGGTAGATAGAAGAGCTTTTCGTTGTGAAGGGCACAACTAGAGGAGTTACAGCGTTGAAATGGGAGCAGGGGATTGTGCCAAATCATTGACTATGCTATATGAATGGGCAGCTTTTCCAGAAGCATCATTTTGGCGTAGTGGACCCTTAGAGATATTGGTATGAACCTCTGTCCTAGGCGAAGGGATCTTCAAGGGGCCATTAGGTGTTGAAAGAGGCTCTGTAGAGACCGAAGGAGGCGGCTCGGGGACAAACGTGGCGGGAGGCCTGTTGTACTAACGGGACCGAGTCTAAAGATTGATGTCTATGGTTGAAGGTTGATTGGATTTCATCATGAGAATCTATTCAGCGGGGGTACCAGACAAACAAAGTTGGGTAACAGTGTGGTAAACAGAAGGTTGGGAAAAGAGAGGAGGCATGTTGTACCCTGAATACGTGCTACCAAGAGGGGAAGATATGTAAGAGATGCTGCCCCCCCCCCCCCTGAGGAAATCAAAGCCCATGGGAGGTTGAGAAATGACTACAAACACACGGCACCAAGGAAAAAGATACTGACAAGGGCAGGGAGGTGCAGAACCAAGTGATTACAATGTCAAAACAAGGGCAAAGAGGTGCAGGATCAAATGATTTCAATGTTTTAGAGTCTTTTCTTGGTGGTGTTAACCAAGCCCTTTTTTTCTTAGGGTGCGTGTGTAAAAAGTGTAAATTTTAATTTTTAAAACTAGACATTTGTAGAGAAAAATAAAAAGTGTTGTTGTATAGCTGTAAATAAACCTGCAAATGATAGTATATAGACCTGCAAAACAAAAAAGAAATAGCTAATAATGCAATAATCTAAACCCAAGCAGGTGGTCTCTCAATAATTATTCTATAGGTGAGTAAAAAACTAAACAAAACACACTAAAATAGGCTAATAGATCTTGGGTCAAGAGGGACAGAGATCTAAAAGACAAAATCTACTGGAAAGTGGTGCAGAAAACAACAACAAATCAGAGGAAAATTACTCTAAAAAGAGGTGGCGAAAGGCTATCTCCAGGAAGGAAGCGGAGTGTCCCCTAAGGGAAAACCAAAAAAAAGCTAAAATAGGAGATTTGGATGGATAACAAGCCGATCTGAAGTGGATCTAAAGATGAGGTATCAGATCTGAAAAATGGCTGAAGACTCTGAAATTTCAAACAACCTGCAATAGAAAACACTCTTCCACCAAAAGTGGAGGGTACTAAAGTCCTAGGGGGCTAGGTTCCCACTTAGTTAAGTGAAACATAACAAGTACAGGTCCAAAATGGGTGGAGATAGAGGTCAGACAACCTTGAACAAAGGCTCAGCAGAACCTAGAAAACTTTCAAAAAAATCCCTGCAGAAAGTCCAGGTCACAGTTTTTGGCCTGTTTTCAGCAGAGGTCACACTTTTTGGGTTGTAAAGTACATCCTGGAGGTCCAGGTCACATTTTTTTGGCAGAAAAGTGTGACCTACACTTCTGGCACTCTCAGTGACAGAATTCAAAAAAAATTGTCATCTCAACTGCGATTGATGTCTATCACCTGCGCAATGGGTCCGAAAACATGCGGAAGTTAGAATTTTTATAGTTTTAGGGTTTTATGGGTTAAAAACAACATCAAGAATAAGCAAAACAAGGGGCTGAAGAGAAATCCTAGGGTTTGAAGTAGCTGGATATGCAAGGATCAGAAAAACGACAACGGTCATAATGGTAAACCCGTTTGGAGTACCCAGTTGTTAGTATGAATCTTTATTCGAAGTGTATGAAAAAAGACCACTTTAGCTACGCATAACTTATAGCCCTAACAACAGAAATGACTACTAATATCTTCAGATCTGCAATTATATGATCAAGATAAATGTTGCAAAAAGATAGATCTATGCATTAGAAGACATTAGATAGTAGAAAAATAAGATTTAATCCATAGATCCAATAGAAAAGACAAGAATATATTCAATGAATATTTTTATTAATGGCACCTAGGAGGAAAACACAAGAGGGTGTTCCCTATTCTCCTCAATGGGATGGGTTCTTGTGAGTCCTTAGCACTTCAAATTTAGAACTTTTCTCTCTTCATGGTGTAGAAAACCCAGACAAAAAATGGAAAAGTTTGGCTATGATTATGGATCAATAGCCAGACCAAGTGTTGAGATCTAGAGTGATCTTTAGGCAACAAAAGGTGACAAATAAATGGGAAAACCCTTCTATTTATAACAACATATTGAGTTAGTCTAGAGATTGGTACATAATTAAAATATTATTAACCAAATCTAGATCCAACTTTTATGGAATATTTTATTATATTTGTTGGAGGGAAAAGGAATTTGACTTGAGTCAAATCCCTTTATTTGTAAATAATAAATAAATAAATGATTTATTTATCATTTTAAGGATGTGATTAAGTAATAATAAATAAATAAATGATTTATTTATCATTTTAAGGATATGGTTGAGTAATAATCAAATAAATAATGATTTATTTGATTATTTAAGGGTGAATTAGTCATATTTAACAAGGAATATTATTTAAATAAGATTTAAACAATTATTCTTTAGAAAATAATAAGATAAATAGTGATTTATCTAATTAATTTCTTTGTTTTGGGTTAAATGTAACCAGAAATATTAATTAAACTACTATTTAACTAATTATTTGTTAAGGAAAATAAGACAAATATATATTTATTTAATATTTCCTTATGGGATTTCCCATTTATACCATAAACAACTTAATAAAGGTGATTTACTAAGTTATTTTCATAGTGAAAGCAATTTTACTTGGAGTAAAATTGGTATTACATGATGTACTTGGGTCCATCTAATGATAATAGGTTAGAGGACCAAAAAATGGTGTAACACTGCACATGGTATAACCTACAACAAACATTTCATTGGGGTATTCTATGATGATCATGTCCTACTCATCATGGATGAGATGTCTTGGGCCAGCCGGATTATCATCGATGGAGGAAAAATCCTTGGAGGATTTCTCTTCATTTTTCCATTTGAGCACAATACTTTTGCAGCCCATGATCAACACACACTCTACACTTATCATAATTGGATAGGAGGACATCATGGGGAAAGCTATGAGGCTTTCCATATTCATATTTTCAGCCCACCTTCATTTCCAAAGCTCAAGGTGGAGGGAAATTTCTATGAGTTTCCATGCTGGGAGGCAGCTTATGTTGTATGGATGATTGCTTGGGGATGGGAGATTCATATGGGAATGATGAGTCCCATTATATACCTGATCTCATGCCTCAAGGATTCCCTAAGATAGCCCATTGTTTCCTTCATGGATATTTGTTTCTACATGATAGTTATTTGGGGATGTTCGCTAAAGGCTAGATTGCATATGTTGGAGGGACAACTTGGACACTTGATTGATGATATGGCATCCTATTCTTGGATTAGTTTATCATGCATGGATGCTACAGGGAAAGTAAGGGGAAATAAATCAGTCTATCCTTGTACTTGCTTGAGGACAAGCAATCTTTGAGAGGGGAGGACTGTAATATTCCAAATTTTGTGGAATATTAATTTTTGACATTTGCACTTAGGAGAAGAATAAAACGGGTAGGAGACCCATTCCTTTTATCTATAGGGAATAAAAATCCTCTTATCATGAAGGAGGATCACTTTTAGAGTTTGATTTCACACCTCCATGTGTGAAAAGGGACTTTTGTAGAATGACTAGGTCAAGTTTGACCAAGTCAAATAGCGTAGTGGCATGCGGTGGAGAGCACGTTGTGGGACAGTGTAGAGAAAGAGGAGGGAAGATTCCTTGAGAAGGAAAACCATAATGAGTGGGACCCATGGAGAGGAAGCTCACAATTTTATAAGAGGAGGGCAAGGCAACCATTGTTTCTCATGTTATGGATTATAGATTTCCATGTCTGTTTAGACTTGGAGCATCTTCTTGTTGTTTAGAAAGAGTTGCTGAGGGAATTCTTGTTTAGTATTTCCTCTCCTTCTTGAGATACCTCTTGAGGGATTGTACTTCATTATCCCCATATTCAGGCTCGAGGCCAAATAATTTCATTTAGCTACAGCACAGTCTCCATTGGTGGTGGGGTTGTGTTGCTAGGTGTTGCAGGGGAGAGTTCCACAACATCACTCCGGATATTGATTTTCAGAGGAGGGGATATCTATTTCATTGGGAGATAATTAAGGAGTGTTCTTGGGCAGATTTTCATATCTTGGCATTAGGCCAATTTTTTCCAGCTCACATACAACGCAATATATCTCCTATACTATGTTATTCTCATGGTGTATTTGCACTGAGGGACTACAAGATTGATTGAGGGGAAATCTTGGGTGAAGGGATCAGCCTTTCACTTTAGAGATCCATTGAAGGAGGCTATTTCAGATTTTATATCATATTCATCCATCTCCTTCTATTTTTTTTATGATCTGCTATTGCTACCCAGAAACTCCAGCATTATTGTATTTTCCCATTTTGTACATGTATTGTAGCCCATCCTCCTAAGGATTGTTGTACTTGTGTTTTCAGGAGTTGAGAGCTTGCTACCCCTTATTTCTTGAGCTATCATTGATATATCATTATATTTCCATTATACATGTTGAGGTATCTTCATATAAATGCGCAGTCTTAGCTTGGGTATACTTGTGTAGCAGTATTTTAAGGCAGGGTTTTGGTTGTCTTGAGTAAAATTTCCCTCATGATCTTGTATTCATTTGCTGATGCTATTATCTATTGAGATGGCCATGTATTTCATTCAAATTTTTATGAGATATATGTCACTATTGTTCTAATGGTGTGTTTTAATAACGCTAATGCTCCAAGTCTTGTGCATGTATTGTTGCAACCCTTTCACTGGGCAATTTCTGAAGGGAACTAGGTGTGGGAGGTTTGTCTCACCACCCTAGAAGGATTTATTTGGTCTGAATTCTTGGATTTTTGTCTTATACACATTGTTCTAAGGGATCCGAGTCTTGGTATCAAATCCTGCTGCCTCCATTTCAAGAAAATGTGTTTTCTAGCCATGGATTGCTAGCTATTCCTAAAAAGGGATATTACACCCCCCTGTTTTCGTCCACATGTCACCTGTCGCTTCCCAATCCCCTTCCACCATGTCTCTCCCCCCTCTCCCATCGCTCTCTTCCACATGTCATATGTCACTTCCCAATCCCCTTCCACCATGTCTCCCCCCCCCACAAAACCCTAAGACGTCATCCCACGTTAAATGACCATTTCTCTCTCTCTGCATATAAAAAACTTCCCACTCCAAATTTTTAGAATTTTTTATTGTTTCCTGGTGAAAACGCCTCCCGCCATCCATTTTCTATGTAGTTTTATTTGATTAATCATTCATTCCATAACTCCCCTCCAACGTACTTTTCAGTTGTCTATAGGATAACCAAGCAACTAGTCGGTCCCCTCCACCTGCAAATTATTTGAATATTCATTAAAACATGAAGAAAGGAGTCCCCAAGACCCCTAAATCCTAGGAGGTCAAACCCTCCTCTAGTGTTGAGCCTCTCATGGACATGGATGCACAAATTTTAGACACCTCTTATGCCTAACACATCACAAACCTTCGACTCAACCTATATGGTGACCTTGTTAGAGGAGAAGACCCATTTTGGGTGGTCGACTCAAGCCTGTACTACCAAATTTTACCCTCAGTACACTATTTCCCTAAGTATTTCTTCTGTTTCACAGTGTCCTACATAAAAGAGAAGAGTTGTTGTGTCTCCTCCACTAGGGCCAAAATCCTTAAGGAGACCCCAAAACTAATCTAAAAAACCGTATGCTATGCAGTGGAATTATGCATTATGGATAGAACATTCTTCCCTAGATGTGGTGCTCATCTAGGACAACAGGTTAAAGAATTTACAAGTACTTTTCCTTACAATAAATAGACACACAGAACAGATCAAGAAACATACTTGGAGTCCAAGCACTTCCAATTCTCCTTTTATCACTCTTGATGTAGCTTCAAATCCAAGCTAGATCACCAAAATATTTCCTATAATAACGAACACTAAACAACAAAGAGATAGAAACATATAGATGTCTATTCAAGTTATTCAGTTAAATCAATGAAACATGAACCATATACATCAGAAAGAATTCATAATATGAAATACATAAGCTTATACAGATACACATGTGGGAAATTAATCAGCAATATTTATTAATGGATAGGAGGGGAGGTTACAACCTAGTGATTGATTTGATGTCACCATCTCCAGCAACATCCCAACCTCATCACAATACACATCTCTCCAGCAGCATGTCACTCAAATCAACTCCTCAATTGAAATTCCACAAGCATTTCTCTACTAAAATTATTCCTTACCAAGCACTAGGATTTGTGCTCAATTTATAGAGGATCTTAAGGTAGTTTTAGAATCAATGAATTTATAATAATAGGAAAGACATGTTCCCAATATCAAATATATCAAATGAACACATGGATTTGAAGTTTGACACATATGCACTCTTCTAGACGGCATTGGCTGGCAAGTGGAGATTCCGGAACAATGAGAATTTCACTCCCAAATGACCAATTCACCCTTGAGTGTCGGAAAGTTCTTTGCAGAGCACCTTTGAATGAAGGTACCTTCATATGAAATGCACGTAGCCCCTTTAGAGACTATGTTGGTGAGCTCATAGGTGATTTTTCATGTTCTTCAAATAATGGAAACCTTGCAATGGAAGTCATAGATGATTTTTTCATGTTCTTTGTCTTAGGGAATGTAGCAACTGAAATGATAGGGGATGATAGACCCTATTCATCGATCTTGGGGATGATGTCCAGTTAACTAATGGTGCCCAAATTGACCTATAACACCGTAATTTACCCAAGCTCCCTTGAAACCCAAAAACTTATATAAACCACTTTGTTCTACCATTAAACTACCCTTTCGGCTGACAAGCAACAATCCTTTCTGAAAATGGCCTTGGCCCCTAACTTATAGTCTCTTCCCATTGCTAATATATTCCATATAACCATCTTTGCAGAGCCTATTTAGCCCATTTTATCCCTAATTTCTCATATGTTTGGGGATGACAAGGCCAATATGCCTACTAAAGCCTACCTAGGGTTTCTAAGGGAGATGATGTGGTCAGTCCATTTGTTTGACATCCCTACTTACCTAAATGGGGCCATAAAATTCTAACTGTGTCATTTTCCTACCACTTCCTACTTCAGATACTATTACCTATTGTTCTACTTGTTTTCGTACACCCATGTGGATGAGTGTGAATGTTTGGGTCTTAGCCTGATGGCTCCCAACAAACAAAGGAAGTCAATTTTTTACTATGATGTTTTTGTTAGGAGAAGACCATATAATAAGGTATTTCCTTAGTTCATATATTCCTACATGGCCATTGATTATAAAAGTATCCACATTGTTTCCCCTCCAAGAGTCCTCCCTCAACAAAAAACAATTCTTCAATTTAGCAAGGACATCGGGGTGGGATATTGGTACCTATTTGATTATTACACATAGATTAGGGTATAGGGGTGCGATATTCCTCCATATGACTTGCCTGTGTTCATGCCAATCAGGATATTCTCTCTAGAATTCATTAAACAAAGTCTTAATGTGGAAAATTTCCACTTTGTCCTTGCCAAAAATGGATACATATTCAAGCTGGGTAAGCCCATAGGCCCTTTTAATGTTAATTCTAGGCAGGCCTTCCAGGAAGCTAAGGAATTACTGAAGCAAATTAGTTTTGATATGGGAGATGTTTGGCACTATGATCCTCATGGTATAATTTCCAAGAAAATGGAAAGCATAAAGGCTTCAAATTATGAGCATGAATATAGGACTGATATTGAATGGAAGGCTAAATTTGATTCATGGCCTATTAACATAAAGACAAATATCAAATTTCTAGCAAAAAAAGACATGGCACATAAAAGGACTGTTTACTAGACTAGGGATGTAGATATGGAAGATGTACACACTAGAAAACATGCGAAAACTCAAGAGATAGAAGAAGAAGAAATTAAGGCTAGCTTGGTGGAGACAAAACCAGACCAACCAGGCTTCCAAGTGACTTTGGAAGACCCATTACAAGATCTTGCCTCATCATCCTCAGAGGTATACCTTTTGAGTTCAATAGGAAGTGCAACTAAATTTGAGCCTAGTTGGCTTGTAGGAAAAGAAATTGTAGAAAGAAACAAGAAGATAAGGGAATAAATTCAACTACAGAAGGCATCCCACTCAGTCCCATACCAAACTAGGATTTTGGTTGCTATGGAATTGGAGAGAAATCAAATGAAATTCTCCCTGCAATACACATTATCATGATCACTACCTTTGAGCTCCTAATTCAATGCCTTGGATGTCTCCTTACACTTGGCAAGTGTCCCTCCCCTGATAATATCAATTTCCACAGGTAAGTAGGAGAGATGTTATATAGTGAGCTTAATCGAAATGCAATGACCATAAGTAAGGCAAAGAAGTTATCAGAGAAGGTTGCAACAAGGTTAAAGCAAGAGAGCATTAACTTTGGAGCTCTACACATGTAGAAAGAACACTTCAAAGAGTTGATTGTAAAGTTGAAGGTGAAGGTGAATCCAGAGGAAAAATCTCCATTTGACGCCCTTATCCAAAGCTCACAAGGAGAAGTATAAGAGATAAGACACAAGCATAAGATGTCATCCAATGAGCATGTGTAGCCTAAGGAACTTACACAGGTGGAAGAAGAGAAAGATATCCTATAAAAAGAGTTAATATATAGAAACAATGAGGTAGTAGCTCTCAAGCAGTAGGAAACAAAACTTCAGAAAATAATAGACACTCACATTTGTGCAGTTATTCTTCCTGAGAACCCCTGAACTCCCACAGAACAACTCACCAAGACCCTCACTGGGCTCCATATTTTAGAAGGGGAGCTTAAGAAGGTGCAAAATTATTTGGACACTTCCCAGAGAAACCTATCACAGAAAGAAAATCATCTTAATAATGACGATACTAATGGATACCTTATCAATAAGAACCTACAGGCATCAAACCAGGATATTTCTGAGCTCAAAGGCAAGATGAAAGGAAACATGTCTCTCCTGCAAGCTAAGCAAATTTTCTGGGATGAAATCATAGTAGAGATGAAAAGAAACTAAGAGCATATAACTTTTATGGATGAGGAGAATATTGTAATAAAGTATTATGTGTTCTTCATCCTAGCTTCTAAGGAACAAGGTGAAAAAAAATCTCATATTTCCAAGAGTTTTATCTAGTATATAAATGATAATATAATCAATAATTTAAGGTCTATAGATGTGTTGGATAGAGTGTCTACTATAATAGAGATATATAATTTTTTTTAAAAGGAGGAGGATAGAGCTTGAGTTGACGAATGTGTATATGTGGTACTAAAAGATGTGGTTTCCTTCAATGTTGAGTTTCTAGAGACAGTCAAAGTAAGACTTCCCAACTATTGGGAATTTTTGGGAGTACTGATCCAGTGGAACAATAAAGTCAAATGCTAGTAGAGGCCAAGAGTAAGGTGGATTCCTCTCATGAGAATAATTCTAGTCTGAATGGTAAGACTATGGAAAATTATTTGAGAAGGAATTTTGAGCTGTTAGGGTTGTTGAAGACCCCATTCCGCCTTAGGTTGAACTACACATTGCTCACAAATCTCAAGATCGCATATAAGTTGTTCTTCCATTCTACTCTACCAGCTCCAGCATTGTGGAAGAGATGCGAACAATACATCAACCCTCTAGTACTCCATATCATTGATGTTACACCATTTTTAGGTCATCTAACCTATTATCATTAGATGGACCCAAGTACACCATGTAAGACCAATTTTACCCTAAGTAAAATTGCTTTCACTATGTGAAATAACTTAATAAAACACATTTATTACGTTGTTTATGGTCTAAATAGGAAACCCCAAGGGGAAATATTAAACAAATTTATATTTGTTTGATTTTCCTCATGGAATAATTAATTAAACAATAATTTAATTATTATTCCAGGTCATATTTAACCCAAAACAAGGAAATTAATTAGATAAATCCTTATTTATCTTATTATTTTCTAAGAATAATTATTTAAATCTTATTTAAATAATATTCCTTGTTAAATATGACTAAATCATTTATAAATAATTAAATAAATCATTATTTATTAAATTATCATTCAACCACTTCCTTAAAATAATAAATAAATCATTCATTTATTTATTATTTACAAATAAAGGGATTTGACCCAAGTCAAGTGCATTTTCCCTTCAACAAATATAATAAAATATTCCATAAAAGGTGGATCTCGATTTGGTTAATATTATTTTAATCATGCACCAAGATCTAGAATGACCCAATATTTTGTTATAAATAAAAGGGTTTTCCCATTCATTTGTGACCTTTTGTTGCCTATTAGATCATTCTGGATCTATACTCTTGGTCTGACTTTGAGCCATTATCATTGTCACATTCTCCATTATTTGCTTTGCGATCTCCCTTTGAGTTCTATGTTTGTCTGGGTTTTCTACACCAACAAGAGAGAGAAATTCTATATCTAAAGTGTTAAGGACTTCCAAGAACCCATCCCATTGAGGAGAATTGGAAACACCTTTCTTGTTTTCCTCCCAGGTGCCCTTAATATAAAATTCTTTCAAAAATTATTCTTGTCTTTTCTATTGGATGCATGGATTAAAACCTTATTTTTACTGCTTAATGTCTTTTTATGCATAGATTTGGATTTTTGCAGCATTTATCTTGATTAGCTAACTGTAGATCTGAAGATATTGGTAGCCATATTTGATGTTAGGGCTATAAGTTATGCGTAGCTAAAGTGGTATTTTTTCGTATACTTCGACAAAAGATTCATACTAACAACTGGCAACTCCACACGGGTTTTCGATTATGACCGTTGTCATTTTCCATATTCCTGCATATCCAGCTGCTTCAAACTCTGGGGTTTCTCTTAAAATTTTTATTTTTCCTATTTTTATGCTATTTTTCACCTCTAAAACCCTCAAACATTAAAATTTCTAACTTCTGCGTGTTTTTGGCCCTATTGTGCAGGTGACATCCATCAGCCGCAACTGAGACAACAATTTTTTCTGAAATCTACTGTCGAGAGTGTCGGAAGTGTAGGTTTCACTTTTTGGCCCAAAACCTGTGACCTGGAGGATCAGGTAGTGGAAAACAACCCAAAAACTGCGACCTAAGCGAAAACCAGGTCAAAAACTGCGACCTAGAATTTTTTCTAGAATTTTTCTGACAGTTTTCTAGGTTTTGTCTAAACCTCTAACAGGGTTGTCTGACCTCTGTCTCCGCCCGTTTAGACCTATTCTTTCTCTTTACTCAACTAAGTGGGAATCTAGCCCCCTAGGGCTTCAGTACCCTCCACTTTTTGTGGAAGAGTTTTAGCTACTGCAAGTGTCTAAATTTTCAGAGTTTTAGCCATTTCTTTTATAGATCTGATACCTCATCTTTAGATCCCTTTTAGATCACCTATTTTTCCTTTCAAATCACCTCATATAGTTTTGTTTGGGTTTGCCTCTAGGGTCACCTCCTTGTCCCTGCTGCCTTTAGTTGTTTACCTTCTTTTTTGCAGCAACCTTGCCTCTACCTCTTTTCTATTTTTTGCACCTCTTTCCAGTAGATTTCTCCTTTAGATCCCTATCCCTCCCAAACTTAGATCTATTGGCCCCTTTTTAGTGTGTTTTGACTAGATTTTTTTCCCACTTTTAGACTAGTTTTGAGAGACCCGCCTTCTTGGGTTAGATCGATGCATTGTTAGCTGTTAATTTTCTGTTCTTTCAACATTATATACTATTCTATGTAGATTTATTTTTAGTTATGCAGCACACTTTTTTATTTTACTCTCAAAATGTCTGGGTTTAAAAATTAAAATTAACAGATGCCACACACTGACCCTAAGTGAAGAAGAGCCTGGTTAACACCGCCAGGCAAAGAATTTAAAATCAATTGACACTGCACCTTTCTGCCCTTGTTTCGACATCATAATCACTTGATTCTGCACCTCGCTGCCCTTGTTAGTCATTATTCTTCCATTTGTACCGTCATAATTGTGCCCCCAAGGCATATATCCCAGAGACTTCTTGGCCTTTACCCTCAATTTTTGGTTGGTCGACTTTCTCCTGCCCACCATCGTCGAGTTAGTCCTCCCCTGAGTCCACACTCTAACTCCTCTTCTGATTCTTTGGGTTCTCCCCCTAATTCTAGTTCTCCCCCTTTTACCTTCACCATGTCTGGTCCAGGGCCTCATGCTAGCAGAAAACCCGGCCGTAATGCCAGGAATGCTACTAGCAGAACTGCCATAAGAACTACCTCGGTTGCGCCCTTGCTCCCCTTCATGGCAAGACTCAGCCACCCCGATTTGGACCGGTTGCTAAACAACCCTATACACCATGACGCTAGTTGGCCTACTATGCCGACAAAGCTCCCTTCCGACATCCCAAAGTTTGAAGGCCTTGCTGGAGAAGATCCTTCAAATCATGTTTGATCTTTCCACATGTGGTGTTCATCTACCTCCATTACCGATGACTCTGTGCGTCTTTGGTTGTTCCAATGAACCCTTATAGGAGCAGCTTCTAAGTGGTATGTTGATCAGGACCCTTCCTCTCATACCACCTTTGCGATTCTTGCCCAAGCTTTTTTATCTTAATTCCAGCTTCCCCTTCGTTATGACACTGGTGTCGAACTTTTGACTTCTTTCCGTCAATCATCTGTGACCCGCCTATCCGATAATGTCCAGGAATGGTAGAGAAGAAATATCCTATGTCAATCTCCTACCTTCGAAGACCGTGTCTACATGGACTGGTTCCTTATATCTCTCTTGCCTCCTATTAGGAAAGATATCACATCGCATTTTCCTCAAATCGAAGAATCCGCCCTCCAACTAGCGTTAAAATATGAACTGATCTAAGCTCAGACAGGTTATGTTTATACCATTATACCTGATCTCCCCAAACCCGATGGTGCCAACACACTGGGGACACCTCATGCCACTGACGGTATTGTTGGAGCTCTCTCTCATTCCTACGCCCAACCTCCCATGGGTTATGGTTTTCCTGGGGGGGCAGCACCTCTTGCACTTTTTCCCCTCTTGGTAGCATCAATCCAGGATATGGCATGCCCCCTCTTTTGGCCCAACCTCCTGCTTACCACACTGTTACCCAACCCCCTTATTATTCGTATCCACAACTTGGTGCTCCAGCTCCTCCAGCATCAACACCTCCAACTCCCTTGCCTTCTCAACCCCTGCAATAGCAGTCACTGCCCCCTCAAGAGCCAGTGAATGCATAGCAGGGATTTGTGGCTACCCAACCACCTGATGGATAGGCGGCCACTAAACCTTCCCCTTTTGGTTCCTATGATTACCAGATCCTCATGATGAACTCTGCTCAACCTCTAACCATCAACCTTAACCTTCAAACTCGGTCTCGTCAGTACCCCAAGCCTCCCACTCCATCTGTCCCCGAGTCACCTTCTTCAGGTTCTTCAGAGCCTATTTCGACATCCAATGGTCCCTTGTATATCTCTCAACCCAAAGATGAGGTTCATACCAAAAGTCCTAAGGGCCCATTACATCTAAATGCTACTTCTAGTCGAGCTTCTCATTCGTATAGCATAGTAGATGATTTGGTGCAGTCTCCTGCTGCCATTTCAACATTGGAACTCCTCCAGTCATGCCCTTCCCAAAAGAAGGCTCTACTATCTACCATGGGCGATGTAGATCCTGCTGATGACCAATTGATTGTTTTCGATGCCCGTCAATCAGACCATCCCCCTCTTCCTGCTTCCGTAGCCTTCCAAATCCCAGTCAAAATCCGAAACGCTCATGTTTCTCGGTGTGTCATTGATGAGGGGGCATCCACCTGTGTGATGTCCGCTTCAGTTTGGAAACAACTCGGATCTCCTGAAATGGCCCCTTCCAAAATCACCCTTCGCGCATGGGATGGCCATGCCTCCCAGCCCATTGGCATATTCCGCAATTTTCCTATCACTCTTGCGGGCAAGACTATTTGCATTGACGTTGAAGTCATCGATGCCCCCCTTGATTACAACATTCTTTTGGGGCATAGCTACACCTATGCTATGTCTACTGTCCCATCTGCAGTCCACTGCAAGATGTTTTTCCCTCATAATGGAAAGATAGTCACCATTGACCAGTTGACGTATCATGAGCCAAAATCTCAGACCTCCCATGAGTCGATCATCTCTTCTATAGCCAATATTCAAATCGTTGATTCTTTGACCAGTGTCTCTCCCAGCGTCTACAAATACTCCTCTTTTCTTGGAACCTTCCCTGGTCTTCCTCCTCCTCCTCCTGTCTCTGACCCCAACTCATCGAATTTTTGCATAATGCAATTGTCTTGGGCTGCTCTCAAGAAACTTGCTTCAGCTAGTCAGCAACTGCGCTCTCTGCAACCTGCTCCTAGCCCTTCACCTGCAGCTGGTATTCATGAGCCTCTTTACCCTCCTAGAATGGTTCCTCCAAGCCTTAGCCATTCAGGAGTCGTCCCACCTGGCCATTACCCCTCTAGTCAGATACCGTTCCTAGCTCCTCGACTAGGAGTGTACACGGTACCTGTCATGGCCACCCTCTCTCTTCCTAACCTGACCCTTGGGATTCACATCTAGTACCTTAATCCTCCAGCTGCAACCCTACCTGGTCAACCCAAACCTTATCTTGATTTGACCCTGGTTCAACTATTCCCCATGACTTCTCCCACTGCAACAGTGCCTCAGTCACCTCAACAGGAACCACCTCCTGTTGCAACCGCTTCGGGTAAGAAGGGAAAAGCTCACAAGGGGGCATCAAAGGACAAGGCTGCCCTGACAAACCTTATCCCTCCTCAGCCTCCAAAGCATACCATCTAGTGTTCTTTGTGTGATTTTTTCGGTCACGCCACCCATACATATCAAGACCATGGTCAGCGAGACGTTTTCGGAATCTGATATCCCTAAGTTCTATGTCACCATACCCGATTCAATCCTGAAACTCAAAACCTTTGCACACAAATCACCCTTGTGCTTTGTGTGATTTCCATGGCCATTATACTCACCTTTTTCCCTGCCTTGAAGAGTATCGTTCATCTTTGGAAATGGTTTGCCAATTCAAGGCCAAGTGCAACGAGTCCACCACTCCCTTATTTGCGCATTTTACTTCGGCAAAACCAGAGGATACGAACGCTCCCATCAACATTCCCCCTCCTGAAGTCGAGATGACGGAGCCTTCGAAAACCATTTTATACCTATCATCATCCATGAGACCCTTAATGGAAGTCCCCTTGGAGACTTCCCCTGATGTTTCGCTTGACCTCCCTTCAGCGATCACCTAGGGCTCAAAATCGGTAGATCCTTTATCTTCTTACTCTTCTGTCACCCCTTGTGATGATGCGCATGTGACCCTCTCTTATCATGATGATAAGTCAGGTAGCTTCGCCGCGTCAGGTGGTATTTCTTCCACCAGTCACCCCATCTTCTATCGCAATGATGACATTATGGAAGAAATCACCACCCCTGATTTTGTTTATTCCCCCTTACATCGAACCCATGCGTTCGAACCACATACACCTTATGGCCATTACATTGAAACCCAATGTTTGGGTATGGGGGCACCCATATTTGAGAGACGAGGAGAAGCACTTGTCCACAACTCTCCTAGTGTATCTGGTCATGTCGACTTTAGTAACATTATTCTTCCACATTTATAAGAAACTCTAGAGTCCCATATCACTTCAGATCACTCTAGTGATGATACCCTTTATCGTTCCTTCATCTTACATCAGCAACCCAGCCTCTTAGACATTGTTGTTGACCAACCTATGGGTTTTCTAGGAGAGCATCAGTTCATTATCTCCAAATCCTCTCTTTGGGATAGTGACACCAGGTATTCCAACCCAGAACCTTAAAGTCCATTTGATTCATATATGTAGTACAAAAAGAGATTGGTAATCCTCCATTTCCTTTCTCAAACTGCATAACCATAACAAAAAAAAATGGCGCACCACATCATTAAAATGTGTTTAGATTCGCCTTTTTATAAATACATTGTGGCATGACCACAACATGCTTGGGGGCACCTATGCCCCTCAACCATAAAAATCCTAGATCTCAGCCAAAAACAACACTGAAACCCCCTTTCTCTGACAAGTCGCACTTTTCAGGTCATTTCCTGGGACAGGTCGCAGTGTTTTGCCCAGTACCTACTACCCAGGTCGCAAAACAGACCCCAAAAAGTGCGACCTGGCCTGTTCATGAGCTCTGGGTACCTGTTAGTTTTTAGTTACTTGCTACTTCCCCATGACATCTTTTATCCAAGAAGCGTCACTTCACCCCTCTTCAAAATGAAATTTCTTCACCTGCAACACTCATACTAGGGGCACCACTTGGCCTCCATACTTTTCCTTGCTCGTGTTGATGTTCGTCATGAGTCACCATCTTGTACTCATGTTTTTATGGTCCCCCATTGGACCTTTACTGTGTGGCAGCACCATCGAGTTGCCTTTTTTTAAAGCATCTGAGTTGAGTCATCATCGCATTCATGGAGTCTATCCTGAGTCCCTTTATATCCCACTATTGTCCTCCATCCTTCATTGCTTGGTCCCTCTCTTGTGTCGCACATTATGGCCTTCAGTACCACTGTCCCTTATCCCTCATGACATTGTGTCAAATGCTGCCAGATCATCCATGCCCTTTATGTTTTAACAAGGGAAGTCGTCCATTTTCTACTCAGTACCCCCCATTTCATCATCATCATTAGTGTCAGTCTGTCAGTCGCTCTACTATATTCTCTCATGCCTTGGTTGAGGATCCCTTATTGCCTCACCTATGGTGAATCTCCTTCTATCAACATCAGCTTATTAATTCCAAAAGATGGGTCTAGAGGGTGGTGTACCTTGGTTCCAGCTTCCACTCTTGTTCGACGCCCCGGATCAGGCAAAGGGACTAATTATTTCCCTTTGACTTGGTTTTTTCTCACCTTCAGCTCCCTTTAGCATGATCAAGATCCGTATACTTGATGGTCTATTGATGCAGAAGTTGTTCTTCGTGATTCCCGGGTGTGTGTGAGATGTATCAACCCTCATGAGGGGGTGGCCCTACAGGTAGCCCCCCACATGCCCAGATGACCTCTTCATCGCATCCTTTGATGCAGCTCCATATATTTGATAATTTCGGCCTTAGATGCTTGCAGCACCTCTTTGATTTGCATGTATTGGTCAGATTTTGCGAGCCCTTCCCCGTTTATAGGGGGAATTTGGGTTGTATTTGTATATCATATACTCAGATATTATTGTATAAGTCCCGGCTGTTATCCCAGGCACAACATGTATGTGGGATTCATCATCTATATGGCTCATGTTTATGCTAGCATGTACTTTACAGTTCGTTCCCTTGTTTGTTGGACACACTATTCTTTTGTACTTTCTCTCAACGGGCATAGGTATGCCTCCTGTTGAGTCCCAAATTTGCATCTTTTCCATACACTTTTCCATACCTTTTTCACTCACCTAAACCTCCCAAATTGTCAATATCATGTGCAAAAGAGCATCTAACATGGTTTTTAATTATATTTGTGTGTTTGCTATTTGATCTAGATTTTGTTCATTCAGCTGCGGAATCTTGCCACTTTCCGCAGCTGCTGCAACTTTCCGCAGCTATTTTTTGAAACTCTATGCTACAGGTGTCTACAAGGGAAACGAGCCACATGGGCAGGTCAGGAATGACGTGGACATGGTTCGTGTCCTATTGGTTCAAGCAAACTCGTCCAAAGAAGCTGCGGTCAAAGGCGTCCACATGGAAGTCAGCCATGGAGTTTCATGTCGGCCAGACTCTGTTTCGTGTCACATGAAGATCCATACGGCTGTTTCTAAGCCTGCGGAGGATAAATCGACATCTGTACAGAGCTCTAGAGTCGAATTCAAGCATCCACCTCTCGTCGATTTACTTTCCAACACGGCCATGCTCCTATATCCGTGGACGTAGTGGTCTACGTGCTCTCCACCAGCATGAACTTTAGGAGACAGTTATAGTTTGTTGTTATATATAATGCGTTTGCATACGCATATGAAGTTAGTCGATATTAGTGAATGTAGTCTCTGTTATATTTTGATTAGTCTGCTCTGTAGTGATTACGCTGCACTTGTGCCGTAACATTACCCTTCTGTAATGACTGCTTTTTAATATGATAATACTCTGTTTTTCAACTTAATTTGTATTTGAGGACCGTTGCCAAGGCTGGTGTAGAGGGCCCCTGCTCAGCTAAGGTTTTGTGCATTAGTGTATAATTTTAATTTCATTCCATTGTGTCATAATCCATTCATATGTTCATACAATGCATTTGTTTCATTTATGTTCATACATTTCCATAATTTCCATTTCATTTTTGTCTTTCATGTTTTATGTTGATAATCATTGATCCGTGTTCTTGTTTAGCAGGAGATGGGCGTGGAGCATTTTCTCAGCTTTTTGATAGTGACATGGAACTAACATTGTTATTTCTTTAACTAATTTGCTTTTCATAGCTTTTGTTTAATTTAGTATTGCTTATGTTGCTTCAATGATTAAATTTAGATATATTAAGCTTCTCATAGCATCTTCAGTTGCCTCCGAAAGCCACAACTGGACTGATGGTGAGGGATTGTATTATGAAATGTGTAGTTTAGTATTAGTTTCTTTTCTACAAATTTAGATATATTAAGCTGGTCATAGCATCTTCAGTTGCCTCCGAAAGCCACAGCTGGACTGATGGTGAGGGATTGTATTGTGAAATGTGTAGTTTAATATTAGTTTCCTTTCTGCAAATTTAGATATATTAAATCATGCATGACATCTACAGTTGCCTCCGAAAGCCACAGCTGGAATGATGGTGAGGGATTGAATCATGAGTGTATGGTTTAGTATTAGTTTACTTTCTGCAAGTTAGATATCAGCTACTCAAGTTATTTATGATTACTTCTGAAAATCATAGCTGGACTAATGATGAAGGATCAGAAGATAAATTGACGTAATCTGATTTAGATTTATTTTGTTGCAATTTTGAATTTCCTTAAGTATAGTTTCTTTTGTGTTTAGTCGGTAGAAATAATAGTTTAGTTTTCATGCTCAATAGTTCATTATTTTGATTTACTAGACTAGCAGCACTTTTCCATTTCAAGAGCACATTTTCATTTCCTTTCAAGTCTTATCATTGTAAATTTCAAATTGCTTTTAAAGTTTCAAGTTGGTAAATCATTATAGGGGATATCACTTCCTTGAAAAAATATAACCAAACTTGTTTTCATCTTAGAATTTCCATTTCACCTTAGAAAAACCAAAAACGACAAAAAGTTAAGAAATAGGTTATCTTGCACATATAGTGCGCCGCACTTCATCAACTTACGATTCCCGGATTGACAAATTAAATGCAGCAATTTAGGACACACTAAATTGACCAAACATTTTGGCGCCGTTGCCGGGGAAGTGTAACTAGGTAGCCAATTTCTTAAAAAAAAAAAAACATAAAATCATAAAAGAAAGGAAAACTTGATAACTTCTTGAAGTATGCTCTCCTCTTGCACCTAGTGTGATCTGGAGGATCAGAAAAGAGATTTATTGGTTTAGTAATTTCTTAAGTATGCTCTCTTCTTGCACCTAGTGTGATCTGGAAGATCAGAAAGAGAATTATTAGCCCAACTTTAAAAAAAAAAAAAATGGCATGCATAGAGCAAGAGATTCTAGGGGAAGGTTTATAGCTAAAGCCAAGAGTTCGATTTTCACAACTCCATCTTCTTCAAGGCATAGACCAGATTCACCACCATCTACCCCTAGCCTTAAGATTTTTGGAAGTCGAGGAACAGCTGAATTAGAGGATTCTCCTATACCACCTACTAAAACCCACTTAGAAAACAAAGAGACTTTCTCTCATCCTTCCTTGGTAGAAGAACTAGAGGACTATAGGGACTCTAAAGAAACTATCATGGCAGAGGAAGTAATAAATAGAGGTGGAGGTAGAAGAGGAGGAAACAATGGAGATAACAATGGTGAAGGAAATAATGGTAGAAATAGGGAAGGAGACAATTTGTTTGGATTCCCTATAGTTGATGAGGAAACTCATGCAACAATGAAAAATATCTCACCATCTGTTCTCCCTAACTTTTATGGATTGCGAAGTGAGGATCCTGAAACATTTCTGTTTGAGTTTGAAGTTGTGTGCCGAACTTATAACTATATGGAAGATTCTCAAAAACTCAAACTGTTTCCTTCAACATTGAAGGGATCTGCTTTGAAATGGTTCATGGGATTAGCCACTCAATCTATCAGGACTTGGAATGAAATGAAACAAACATTTTTGAATAGATACTTGGACTATTGTATGCCCACCAATCACAAGGATGAGGTATTCAAAATGATGCAAAAAGAAGATGAAAATTTGGAAGACTTAATTGAAAGATTTCAATACAACTTGAAAAGAGCAAAGATGAGCAACTTAGATGATGAAACCTTGAAAGCCCTCATATTAAAAGCTATTAGAGATGAATGGATAGAAATTTTAAACATGATGGGGAAAGGAGACATTTCTCAACTTCCATTTCATGATATAACAGAACTATGTGTCCATCTCTCAAGAGGAAAATCTAAAACTGGAAAAGGGCCTAGGGATCCTTCTCTTATTAGGGCTAACAAATCTGCAACTGGATCAGTAAGTAGGGCAGAGATTGGTAATATGCTTGATGAGTTCAAAACCGATATCTTAGGGAGCCTTAGTGAACAACTAGACACCCTTAAAATCCAAAACAAGCAGAAAGCAGAAACAGATGCTTTAGCCATCTTTTGTCCGAAATGTAGGAAGAAACATGCTTTAAGGGAATGTCCCTTGGATGCAAAAGTTGTAGAAACATGTATGATTTGCTCGGAAAATCATGAGATCAAGGATTGTCCTTCAATCCCTGGACTCAAAGCTGTTTTTCAAGAAGATCCAAATTCAATAGAATCTCTCTGTTTTGTCGCAAGGAGACCTTGGCAGGGACAACAATCTCAAGGGTTTAATAACCCTATGAATCTTCAAACCCCACCAAATTGGACTCCTTGGCAACAGCCTTGGCCCCAACATCAAAATTCATATCATCCATGGGTACAAGGGATGCAAAATCCTTATGGGAGATTTGCTCAATTTTATCAATATCCTCCATCTTTTCAAAATCAACAAGCTCCACAACTTCCAAGCCCAAATCCACAACTTTCATTGCCATTTCCACAACAACAACCTTCTCAACAAAATACAAATCCTCAACTCATTCTCCCATACCAACAGAAGACAAATCAACTTCTAGCTCAGCCATTGCCAAATCCTAACAATAAGAATCCTCAGAATACTTATATGGTAGAAGGACAACAATTTCCTACCTATATGATTGTTCCTCTCAACGATGTACAACTCAGATCTGGTAGAGTTTTAGAAAAACCTTCTATAGAGATTCAAGAGCAAGATACCTCTGAGGAGGACTCTCTTCAAGTTAATAAGGGTTATGAGGAAGAGTCTCTTCAAAATTCAAGCATGCAAAAAGAAAAAGAAAAGTTAACACCCACAACTCCTATAGTTGAGCAACCTGCATCTTCATCTACACCTCCTTTTCCGGAAAGACTACAAATTGATAAGGGGGTGGAAAAACAAATCTTGTTGCCTAACTATGACTTTCTAGATGAATTGAAGGATGTTTGTATCAAGATTCCATTGCTACAAGCCATTCGAGAAATTCCTATTCTAGCAAAAACCATAAAGGAGTTGAGTTTCAAAAGACCAGGAAGAAAACTAAAAGACACAAGAAGAATCTACCTGGTAGGAAAGATTGCAGACATTATGATGGGAAAAATTACCATGCAAAAGTATGTAGATCCAAGAAGTCCAATTGTCAAGACACATATAAATGGGATAGAAATTCCAAATACATTGATTGACTTAGGGGCTGCTATCAACATTATGAGTAGACAGACTATGGAACAGTTAAAACTTCCTAATCTTCTCTTTACACCTACTTTACTGCAACTTGCAGATCGATCAGTTATTAAACTAGATGGTGTATTAGAAGATATTTCAGTCTCCTTAGATTCTTGGGAATATCCAGTAGACTTTATGATTTTGACTCCCAAGAATAATCTAGGAGGACATCCAATTATATTAGGAAGACCTTGGCTGGCCACAGCTGATGCTTTTATTAGTTGTAGATCTGGAGACATGTACATTTCTAATGGTAATTCGACAAAGAAATTCAATTTGTATCCTCCAGCAAGAGCAATTACAGAAATAGGAGACAATGAATGGGTCGATGATGAGAACACTATACAACCTGTCTTTACCATTTCTGAAATTAGTGAGGATAGTCAAATTCTGAACACATTAGAAAATTTTGAGACATCTTGAGAATATGACCCCACACAATTTCAGTTGGAATCTGACATAGAATATTTATCATCTAGACAAATGTCTCTTTACTCTATGGAAGAGTTTGGTAATTCTGCTATTGAGATTTTTCCAGAAAAAACATTGAATATCAACAAACATTTGGAGAAGTCACAACAAGAAGAACTAAGGAGAATCTTGCAAAAACATTCTACTGCATTTGCATGGGAGTATACTGACATGAAGGGTATTGATCCTAAGACTTGTATCCATCATATCTATATTGAGGAAAACAGTAGACCAATCAGGCAACCTCAAAGAAGGATGAATCCAAATCTTGGGGAGATAGTGAAAGAAGAGCTCCAAAAACTTCTCAATGTAAACTTCATTTATCCAATTTCAGATAGCCGATGGGTTTCTCCTTTGGTTATAGTACCTAAAAAGAATGGTAAATGGAGAGTATGCATTGATTACAGGGAATTGAACAAAGTAACTTTGAAGGATCACTTTCCTTTGCCTTTTATTGATCAGGTATTAGATACATTAGCAGGTAAAAAGTACTTTTCATTTTTGGATGGTTTTAGTGGCTATAATCAAATTCGGGTAGCACCTGAAGATCAAGATAAGACCACATTTACTTGTCCATGGGGAACTTTTTCCTACCGAGTGCTTCCTTTTGGGTTATGTAATGCACCCGCAACATTCCAAAGAGCAGTACTAGGAATTTTTTCTGATCTAATCCATGATTGTGTAGAGGTTTATATGGATGATTTTACATTTTATGGTAATTCATTTGAAGAGGCATTAGAAAATTTGGAAAAAGTTCTTATAAGATGTAAAGAAACAAACCTTTCATTAAGCCATGAAAAATGCTTTATGATGTTTACTGAAGGGATTGTTTAAGGACATCATATTTCAGGAGATGGGATTAAGGTTGATAGATCAAAAGTTGAAGTCATCTCCAAGTTGCCTATTCCAAATTGTCAAAGAGATGTTAGAAGTTTTCTAGGATTTACTGGTTACTATAGAAAATTTATAGAAAACTTCACTAAAATAGCATCTCCACTCTTCAAATTGCTTACAAAAGACTGTGAATTTAAATGGGATCCTGATTGTCAATCAGCTTTTGAAACTTTGAAAACAAAAATATCTGAAGCACCTATCTTGAGAGGACCAAATTGGAAACTTCCTTTCCATATTTCTACGGATGCTTCAGATACAGCTCTTGGAGCTGTGTTGGGTCAAAAATATTTAATTCCTTATGCCATTTATTACACCGGTAAAAAATTGACTCCCACAGAGTTGAACTATACTGTGACTGAAAAAGAGTTTTTAGCTGTTGTTCATGCAATTAATAAGTTTAGACATTACATAACAGGCTATGAAACTTTTATTCATACTGACCATTCTGCAATTAGATATTTAATGAACAAACCTGTTACTAATGGCAGAGTGACAAGATGGCTTTTACTTTTGCAAAAATTCAATATTACTGTGTTGGATAGACCAGGAAAACAGAATACAGTAGCTGATTTCTTGTCTAGGATTCAGAATACTAAAGAAGATTCTCCTGTAGAAGATAAGTTTCCTGATGAATATTTGTTTGCAGTAACTATTAAGACCCCTTGGTATGCGGATATTGCTAACTATTTGGTTACAGGGAAACTACCTTCACATTTATTTCCAAGAGAAAAACGAAAAATTATTCAGGAGAGTTCAAGATATTCATGGATTTCTAACGAATTGTTTAAAGCAGGGCCAGATCTTGTGATCAGAAGATGTGTCAGGGAAGATGAAATGCCTGATATTCTTAAGGCATGTCATGATGAACCATGCGGCGGACACTTTGCGGACAAAAGGACGGCCTATAAAATCCTTTCCTTGGGATATTATTGGCCTTCTCTCTTCAAAGATGCAAAACAATATGTAAAAAGATGTGATAGCTGCCAAAGAGTAGGGAAACCTACCCTTTCAAATGAAATGCCATTGAAAACACAGGTACTCATTGAACCCTTTGAAAAATGGGCTTTAGATTTCATTGGACCTATTAATCCACCATCTAAGCAAAAGAAGTATATATTGGTTTGTACTGATTATGTTACTAAATGGGTAGAAGCTAAAGCATTAGTATCTGCTACTGAAAATTCAGTTGTTTATTTTCTTTATGAGGATATTTTTACTCGCTTCGGTGTTCCAAGAGAAATTGTGACAGATCAGGGGAGCCAATTCACATCCAATTTGGTGGAAAAGTTGATGGAAGAATACAAAATCAAGCACAGAAGATCTACTCCTTACCATCCAAAAGCAAATGGTCAAGTGGAGTCCACAAACAAAGTTCTTGAAAGTATCATCACCAAAACTGTTCATCTACATAGAAGAGATTGGGCAGAAAGGCTTCCGGAAGCCTTGTGGGCCTACAGAACTACATGGAGGAATACAACAGGACATTCTCCCTATGAACTTGTTTATGGGAAAGAAGTCTTGCTCCCCATTGAGTTCCAAGTCAAGACCTTCAAGATAGCAGTTCAGTTGGGGATGGACTTATCGGAAGCCCAAAAGCA
Organism: Pinus albicaulis; assembly: GCA_034641835.2. NCBI lineage: Eukaryota > Viridiplantae > Streptophyta > Pinopsida > Pinales > Pinaceae > Pinus > Pinus albicaulis. The sequence continues at coordinate 1,264,744,372 of CM076581.1, forward strand.
TAGAATGGAGCAGTTGAATGAGCTAGATGAGATCAGACAAGAAGCAATTTTAAGAACTGATCTAGTTCAATATCAAAGAGCTAAATGGCATGACAAGTACATCAAAGAGAAGAAGTTTCAAGAAGGAGATTGGGCATTGTTATTTGATTCCAAGTTTAAATATTTTCAAGGAAAATTTCGGACTCATTGGCTTGGGCCATATGAGATTGACAAGATCTTTAGCAATGGAGCGGTAAGAATCAAGACCATTGATGAGTTTCAAACTCCTCTTATTGTGAATAGCCATAGATTGAAAGTTTATCATAAGCCACTCTCAAAAGAGGATTTTGTCAAAATGTTTCAAGAAAGTTCTGCAATCAGGCTGGTACAGAAGAATTCTTCTTCTCCACCAGCCTAGCTTTTGTTCTTTTCAGTTAAAAAAATAAAAATAAATAAAAATAAAAAATGGTATAAGCCTGAAAACCAATCATTGATTGGCAGTCTTATACAGAAAATATAGGGTGAAAATCAGGAACACCTGACACTCTATATTTTCCAAAAAAAATCTCTCTTTCATTTCACAAGCTTTGTCACCACCCACTCCATTTCATTCCACTTCATTCCATTTCATTTCACTTCATTCCACTTCATTTCATTCCATTCCATCAATAAAAATCTTTTTCATGACCATTTCCATCTGGTCATTTTTCATTTGATCATTTCCATTCATCCAAGTAATAGCTGTGTCAGTTTCCGCAGCTGACATCTGTTTCCGCAGCTGACTCCAGTTTCCGCAGCCAGAAGCAGATTCCGCAGCTACTACTCTGTTTTCAAAGATAATGAACAGTCAGATGTTATTTCCATAATTATGAAATAAAATGCAGGTGAGAGGATCAATGGAGCATTCAAGACACCAATGGAGATCAATCAGTTGAAGACCAAGGGCAAAGGCAAAGATTCCAAAGGTATGAATAAAATTTATTTCAAATAGTATTGAAAAACACATTTTTATATAGTTCTAAACCATGAGCTCTATCCATTACGCGCAATGATTATATTGACAGTTCCGTAACCTTTCACGATCTCCATATTATCCTCTTGCATTCATTCACAAACGGTTTTATCATTAAAAGTCCGATTTTCACTCATGTTCCAATATCCCACCGGAGATAATGAGACGTATTTGATTTGACCAAGGACTCTTACAGCCGCATAAATTCATAACCGTTGATTGAAACGTGTTCATATTTATTGCGCAGCCACAAAAATTCAAAACGCTGCCGAATGTGTTATACTTTGTTAATCTCTTTGTCGTGTCTCTGCCGTGTTTACAAAACCCCACTCTGCTCATTCTCACTCCCTGTTTCACTCCATTTCGTTCCTTTTGCTCATTCTCACTCCCGTATATCTACCCACAGTCTCACTCCATTCCGTTTATGGTGCTCATTCCCATTTTATGATACATCCCCACAGCCATTGTGCTTGTTCCTGTGCATTCAATCATTCTATTTCCATTTGAAACCCTCACGAAGGCAAATTTGTGAAGAACAGAGAAGTGAAATGGGAAAATTGCTAAGAGCAGAGCCGGAAGGACCGAAGTTTATAGAGGGATATCCGCAAGTAAAAGAGATATTGAAGAAAGAAAAATGGTTGCGTTTTATCCAGAAATTCAGAGGTTACCACAAAGAAGTTACGAAAGCATTTGCAAGGTCGTTTGATGGTTCGGGAGCAGAAATTGGAGACCTTAAGTTTGTGGTCAATGAAGCATCTATAGCAACAGCCACGGAACTTCTTCAGGAGGGAGAGCGTTGGTTCAAAAATAAAAGCATCAGTGATGAGGCATGGAGAACAATCTTACGAAACCAAGGTATGGATATAACGGTTTTTAAAAGAGGAATTCCTGTGCATGCATTTAAAGAAGAATGGGCCACTTTATTGCTAGTTGTTCAGAAATTCATTACATGTGAAGGCCGTTTTGGGTCCATGTACATGTACCATACCAGGCTATTGATGAATTTTCTAGAAAATCAAACTCTCAATCTCCCATATTTTCTATTCAATAGCTTGAAGAAAATGGTTGTGACTGTTCAAAAACACTTAGGAGATGTAGAGCCCCATCTATATCACCACGGCCTTATAAAAATTCTGATTGAAAAGGAGTTAAAGGAAAGAAAAGACACATGGGAACAATTTCTAGTTAGAAATTTCTTTGAGGAACCTCAGGAAATTTCTGAAGGTAGTTCAACAAGAAGGAGTAGAAGAAAAAGAATAAATGTTGAAACCCAAATTACTCCTACTCAGGAAATTCCTGCAGCTAGCACAGCAAGAAGAAGTAGGAGGAAAAGAAAAATTGATGAAATCCAAAATACTCCTACTACTACTATGGAAAGAACTGATAGGGAAGAGAGACTGGTAAAAAGGAAGAAGAAGGAAATCAAGGGTAAGAAGCCAATAACACCAAAAGAGAAAGAAACTATTGAGGCTGTACATAAAACTCCTTCTTCTGAAGAGGGAGATCATCAATTGCTATCTGAAAGATTAGTTTATCTTCAAAAACAGTCATCTATATCCAAGAAGGAAGAGGAAGGAAAACAAGAACAAAAGGGTAGTGTACCACAGCGTGTGAGGAGAAGCAGCAGACTTAAGGGGAAATTGAGAAAAACACAAATTAAGAGTCCTCATTTCATTGATTTGGGTGAAGAGACATCTGAACAGTCCCCAACTGACCATAGTCCATCTCAGTCAGTTAGTGAACCTGGTTCATTTCATTCCCAATCAGACAATGAGCATACTCCATCTTATTCTCAGCAAAATATTGATGCAAGCCCTCCTCGGCCAGATTTTGAACATAACTCTCCTTTACAGCATTTTGGGGACAGCCCAATAAAAAGGACACCTGAAATAGACCCCAAGCAGCAGGAGGTATATGACTATATAGAATCTTTGGAAAAGGCAGCCACAGGTCCAAGTACTTCTTCCATTCAGCCTCATACATTGCAGGATGATTTAGTTCAATCATTAAAACGGGAAATTTTTGAGCTGGAGCTTTTAAATAGGCACATCAAAAATGAAAATGAAACATTGAAAGAACAAGGAAAACTGGACAAGATCATCCATGATAATACTATGTTACATTTGGGAATATGGCAGAAGAAGAATAAGAAATTAAAAAGGAAATGCCAGGAATTGAGCAGAGCACTTGTAAATATCAAATTTAGATGCTTAATGAAGAAACCCAGAATGATGGCAGTACCAAGGAAGAAGAGAAGAGGATTGGATGTGCTGGCTGAAGTGTCAAGGCACATGAATTGAACAAAGAGTATCAAAATTTTGGTTGTATGAGGACATGCAACACCTTCACAGTGGGGGTATGTTGAGTCCCAAATTTGCATCTTTTCCATACACTTTTCTATACCTTTTTCACTCACCTAAACCTCCCAAATTGTCAATATCATGTGCAAAAGAGCATCTAACATGGTTTTTAATTATATTTTTGTGTTTGCTATTTGATTTAGATTTTGTTCATTCAAATGCGGAATCTTGCCACTTTCCGCAGCTGCTGCAACTTTCCGCAGCTATTTTGTGAAACTCTATGCTACAGGTGTCTACAAGGAAAACGAGCCACATGGGCAGGTCAAGAATGACGTGGACATGGTTCGTGTCCTATTGGTTCAAGAAAACTCATCCAAAGAAGCCGCGGTCAAAAGCGTCCACATGGAAGTCAACCATGGAGTTTCATGTCGGCCGGACTCTGTTTCGTGTCACATGAAGACCCATACGGCCGTTTCTAAGCCTGCGGAGGATAAATCGACATCTGTACAGGGTTCTAGAGTCGAATTCAAGCATCCACCTCTCGTAGATTTATTTTCCAACACGGCCATGCTCCTATATCCGTGGACGTAGTGGTCTACGTGCTCTCCACCAGCATGAACTTTAGGAGACAGTTATAGTTCGTTGTTATATATAATGCGTTTGCATACGCATATAGAGTTAGTCGATATTAGTGAATGTAGTCTCTGTTATTTTTAATTAGTCTGCTCTGTAGTGATTACGCTGCACTTATGCCGTAACATTACCATTCTGTAATGAACTGCTTTTTAATATGAGAAGACTATGTTTTTCAACTTAATTCGTGTTTGAGGACCGTTACCAAGGCTGTGTAGAGGGCCCCTGCTCAGCTAAGGTTTTGTGTATTAGTGTATATTTCTCATTTCATTTTTTAAAAAATCATTGTATCATAATCTATCCATATGTTCATACTTTGCAGTTGTTTCATTTCTGTTTATACACTTCCATAATTTCCATTTCATTTCTGTCTTTCATGCTTTATGATTGTTAATCACTGATCAGTGTTTATGTTTTTCAGGTTTTAGATAGGCAGCCCGGGCATTTTCATAGCTTTTTGACTAATGACATGGAACTAACATTGTTCTGCTGCTAATTTTCTTTTCATAGCTTTTGTTTAATTTCAGTATTGCTTATCTGCTTCAGTAGTTAAATTTAGATATACTAAGCTGCTCATAGCATCTTCAGTTGCCTCTGAAAGCCACAGCTGGACTGATGGTGAGGGATTGTATTATGAAATGTGTAGTTTAGTATTAGTTTCTTTTCTGCAAATCTAGATATATTAAGCTGCTCATAGCATCTTCAGTTGCCTTCGAAAGCCACAGCTGGACTGATGGTGAGGGATTGTATTATGAAATGTGTAGTTTAGTATTAGTTTCTTTTCTGCAAATTTAGATATATTAAATCATACATGACATCTTCAGTTGCCTCCGAAAGCCACAGCTGGACTGATGGTGAGGGATTGAATCATGTGTGTATGGTTTAGTATTAGTTTACTTTCTGCAAATTAAATATCAGTTACTCAAATTGTTTATGATTACTTCCGAAAATCATAGCTGGACTAATGATGAAGGATCAGAAGATAAATTGATGTAATCTGATTTAGATTTATTTTGTTGCAATTTTGAATTTCCTTAAACATAGTTTATTTTTAGATGGCAGCAAGAATAGTTTAGTTTTCATGCTCAATAGTTCATTATTTTGATTTACTAGACTAGCAGCACTTTTCCATTTCAGCAGCACATTTTCATTTCCTTTCAAGTCTTATCATTGTAAATTTCAAATTGCTTTTAAATTTTCAAGTTGGTAAATCATTATAGGGGATATCACTTCCTTGAACAAATATAACCAAACTTGTTTTCATCTTAGAATTTCGATTTCACCTTAGAAAAACCAAAAACGACAAAAAGTTAAGAAATAGGTTATCTTGCACATATAGTGCGCCGCACTTCATCAGCTTACGATTCCCGGATTGACAAATTAAATGCAGCAATTTAGGACACACTAAATTGACCAAACACCTCCCCCGCCACGTTTAGCATAGGTACCCTCTCATAAAAAGAGACTTGTTGCACCTGTAAGTCTCATCTCTTTAGGGTCTAGTTCTTCAGCACATTAGGCTACCTTACATTTCTCTCTCTGACTTCCCTTCTGATGTTTGGTGATTGAGTTTTTACAACGTACTTCGGTCATACGATTCGATCCTAACACTCGCACGCTGGGGGGCAATCTGTTACACCATTTTTTGGTCATCTAACCTATTATCATTAGATGGACCCAAGTACACCATGTAATTGTTGGCGAAAAGTCAGGTCTCGCGGGCAAGACCCAGGTTCAAGGGTTGTGGCCAACAAGGAGTCCGGTGTAGTCTAGGAACACGCCGGCATTTTCACCCTGCTCTTGGAGAGCAGTGCGTCTCACCCGAGGCATGCCGCGACCACATGCATAAGGGGATGAGATCACTGGTAAGGAATAAACCCGCAACCAAAGAAAGAAAGTGCATCCATTACATATACCAAATTACACATGCAAGATCACTTACTAAGTATTCAGACAGTCGCAACTTAAAATTTTAAATCAGTGTAAACACATTACAGCACATGAACAACGTATTGAGACATCAATCTTCCCTTATATTATTCTTCTGGCCGAACACATGATTACATAGCTTTCTTCTCTGATAACTCACAAGTCTGATACAGATGGGTTTTAGAACAGAAAGGAAGAACATAGAGAGTAAGAACCCATAGGAAGAACAAGCATGATTCTTCCGCAGCTGCTCTGCGCGTCCTTCCTCAGGTCTTGATCCTCACGACTTCTCTCGCATCCATTCAACCTTCAACAACAACAACAACTTCTCTTATCAGCCGGGTGATCGCCTTTTATTCACCCGCTCCTCGCGACTGGCAGCTTCTCTGTGTCTTCACTCTGACTTTTCCGAGCTTCTCTTCTGATTTCTACGTGTTCCTCTTTCTGTTTTCTGCTGTGTTTCTTTCATCTGCACTTATCTCTGTTCGATCTCCAGCTATCGAGTGCTTCCGCGCCACCTTGGTAGCTCCGCAACTCCTGGTCGCTGCGGCGCGGTCGCGGTTGCTATGTGTATTTATTCCGCAACTCAAAAAGAGTCAAAGTTCAAAATGTCTTGGCCAAGAGTTCAAAACTTAAACAAAAACAAGGGCCCCAACAGGCCCCGACCACAATTCTTTGACTCGTCCGCGAGTCAATCACAAATAACGGTTTCTATTTCCATTCCCCCGCTGGCTTCCGTGCCCTGCTCTGCTGTTCCTTCTTCCGCTGCCCTTTCCTGCTGTGCTCCGCCATCCGGTTGGCCAAACAAGGGCCCCAAATCCGGGACCCGGCGGAGTGCGGAATCTCGGAGCTCTGTGAAGGTCGCCACTGCTTGCTGCCATTCCTGCATAAGCAGGTCGGCGTCTTGAGAGATTCGGTTAGCGGCGGCTTCGTCTATGGGCGTCGGGGCAGCCCCGAACAGGGTGGCGAGCTGGGCTTCTGCCTTGGCATCCAGCTGGTGCATAGCGTCAGCATGGGTGCGAAGGGGCGGACGAATCTCCCGGATGACGTGCTTGGCCGCTGCTGATTCGGCCTCAGTCTGCTGCATGTGAAGTTCCAGCTCGTCCGACTGGGCGTAGAGCTGATCTAACCTTGCAGGGTCCGTGGTCGCCTGAATGTCCCGGGCAATCTGTTGCGGCTGGGCAGCAATGGGCTGCGTCTTGACAGTTAACGCGAGTGAGCACTCTTGCAAACTGCGTAGAAGGGCAGAAGTCGCGGCTGTAGTGGAATGGAGAGTTGCTTGTAGACTAACTGCCTGCGTCTGTTTGGCAGTTACCTGTCCTGAATGGTCACTGGGTGGATCTAGAAGGGTAGGCCGTACGGCTAACGCCGCTTGTAACTCCTGGTTCTCCCTGCAAACAATAGTGAAAACTTCCCTGAGGTGATGAGCCTGTAGTGCGATAGAGTCCTCCTCGATTCTGGTGGGAAGTGGAGCATGGTGAGCCCGTGCAGTGGGCCATACGCTGGAGATCGCTTGGATAGCAATGTTGACTTGCTCCTCGAGGTTGGTCTTCTCCCGCAGCAACTGATTGCGCTGTTCAGTAAGCGCCGTGATCTGATTCCGCTGCTCGGTGCACCTCCGCTGTAGCTCGGTGTGAATCTGCTCGGCTTTGAGGGCCGCCCGCTGAATGAGCAGGTACAGCTGTGCTGGACTCAATTGTTTTGCATTTTTTGTGCTGGGTGCACCCTGCTCCGGCGTCTGTTCCTGCGAAGATTGGCCCATGGCCGCGGGTCGGCCGGAAGTCTCTGGAGGATGGACCGGCGTCTGCTGCTGCACCGAAGTGGCCATATCAGGCTCCGGCCGGTCCTGCTGCGTGGTCTGCTCTATGGAAGGGGCGGTCGAATCAGCCCCAACTGTGGCTCGCTGGACAGATATAGTTGGAAGAGGATCCCAGGATGTGGCCACGGGGTCAATCGGTGGTACCACGGCTGCAGTACTGGAGGTGACCTCCGCCCCGTGGTCACTGCCGAAAAGTTCCCGGATCAAAGAATCTGACACAGTGGCTGAGGAATTGGACGGATTGGGGGAGGTGGCATGTGGTCGGCTGGTGGAGGGGGCGGTGGATGGAGTGAACGAGGTTTGAGGGAGACGAAGGTTTAGGAAATCTGCCGGATCAATCAGCGGTTCCTCCAGAATCAAAGTTGTTGTGGGCGGAGTGGCTGGTGGATCATCCTTCGTAAGATCCACCACTGGATCTGTGGCCGTAGTGCGGGCCCTCTTGGATGGAGGTGGGTCGGCGGAATCGGGTTCGGGGCCCGGTTCACCCATTGGTGTGATGAGGGGGGTGGCAGAAGTGAACAGGTTAGTGGGAATGGGGGAAATGAGGGGGGCGGTATTGGAGAGGCCACGGGACCGATTAATACGAAATTCAGTAAAAGAAGGAAATATAGGGGCACCACTGGAAACAACCTGGGTTGCCACGTTGAGTCGCCGTGCCTGGTCGTTGAAATGCTCGACGATGGGGACCAGCGATTCAGGCAGGTCCGATGCAGTCCCAGCTGCATCTGGTGTTGTCTTTGCCGCAACTTGTGAAGATCCCCCTGCGCCGGTCGCGGCAGGCTGTTGTGCGGCCCTCATCCCCTCAAAATTGTAGCGGATGACTCCGTCGCGGACGTGCTGAACAACCCCCGGCCACGCAGAGACCTCCCTGTGGAAAACATTGTCATTCAGCTGGAAGCGAAGGGGCGCCATATGAAAGGTGTGGTGCGGTACGCAAGTTGGCCGGATGAAAGTGTGGCTGTGGCTGACGCCAAACCACACCTGTTCACTGTATTCATCCAATAGGTGCCGGGGCACCCGTTGCTGGTGAGTGACCACATCGGTCATCATCCCATACCACGCCCGGAACGCTTCTGCGTTCACCTGCTTGGTGCTGGGATCCATGGACACCTGCCAGGGGGTGTATTTCATCGCCAGAGGCTGGGTTATGGTCGTCTCCGCCGGATCCCGGATAGGAGGAAGGTGCCATTTCCACATGGCGAACGCTAAGATCAAGTACCCATAAATAAAACTGGTAGTCCGCTTGTAATTGTCTTCGCAAGCCGCGAAGAGTTCCTTCAACACAAACGAGCTCCAATTCAACCTGGCTCCCTGGACGCAATGCTCTGCAATGGAAATTGTGTCCAGAGTGCACTCTCCCTTCGTGTAGTGGCGCATGGTCTTGCTAGCGATCAGGTAGCAAGCGAACCGGATTTCTGGTACGTTTATCAAATCTATCTTGGCACCTTTACCACCCCGGCGAGTGCCATACTTGGTGCAGAGGTCCGCGTCAGCCGACTTCCGGGCGCGCTTGGAGGAGTTCTGGCCCGCACTGGAGACATCTGCACCTGTTTGAGATAGCCCCGTAAGCCGGTTAATGTCTGCGGCATGTTTTGGAATTTCTTCGTTAAGCCACAGGGACCCGTTCTGCACCCGACTGAGGAGGAACCAGGTACATTGCAGAGCTGGTCCGGTGGTTCCGAAGACAGGAAGACTCCTCAAATTCATCAAATTCGACTGCTGTAGGCCCCGGAATTCTGAACGCATCCGACTGTGGGAGCTGCTCCCGGGCATGTAATGGTGTTCCATGAACGTCTGCCAATGGAGGTGAGGAAACTCAGCCGGGTCGGACAAGTTGGCGTCCATACATGGTGCATTGTCATACTTGCCGACCAGCGACTCTACTCGGTGAATTCTGCTATCTAACGCTGGTTCAGGGACTGAGAGGAGAGCTCTCGGCATCTTGGCGCGCCGCTGATAGACTTGGACGATTCTTCTGTAACTTCCTGCGAGGTGCTGAGTGCTCAGATACTGCGAATGCTCCGGAGTCGCTGCAACTTCCAAATTGAACTGGTCCGTCATCCTTGTGCTGATAGCCTTCATGCAAATTGGGCCATCTGCTGGCACGCGCGGAGTTGATGAGACTCCATAACGACAATTAATTCTTGCTATCTTTCTTGCCTGCGATAATCGTGCGATCAATCGCAGGCCTGTGTGTAATCTGACAGTTGCTGACGGCGCCATGGGGAGATGGGCGGACTCGACAGCTGAGGGAACTGCGGGTGATGGCAAATGATTACGGTATGATTACTGTCCATTAAGGGAATTTATGACCAAATCTGAGCGATCCTACGGACTGACAAAAGGACTGACGGGAATGACCTGGACTGACACTGGCACGAGGATGGATCCTTCGTGCACGACACGCTGGACTGGCGCGGTGACATGCTGGACTGGCGCTGCGACACGCTGGACTGGCGCTGCGACACGCTGGACTGGCCAGCCCCGACCACAATCGGTTGTGGTATGGTTACCGCAACTGACGCTTTATCTGACTGATTGCAAAGGAACGGAAAAGACTACCTACGCTCATCCCGGTTGCGGGAGAGTTATTCAACTACGCTACTCTACGGGTTCTCTCGGTTGCGAGAGTTATTAATGAAAAGTGAGAAGGTACCTACTCCTGGTAGGGCTTCAGGCGTGCGCCATTCACCCATCCTGGAAGAACTGTGCCGTCCAGTTGTGCCAATCGAACGGCTCCTGAGTCGCGGATCTCGATGACAAAGTACGGTCCCAGCCAATGCATCTGGAGCTTGCCTGGAAACTTCTGGAACCGGCTGTCGTATAAGAGAACTTTGCCGCCAACTTGGAAAGCTTTAGTTTTGATGTGGCGGTCGTGCCACGCTTTCTGCCGGGCCTTCTCGACCCTCTGGTGGAATTCTGCGAGGAATCGAGCCTCATCCAGCTCCTGTAGCTCCTGGAGGCGTTCCCTAAGTGACGCCTCTTCTGAGAAGTGAAGGGACGTTGCGATCAAAAGGCTGGGTACGGTGAACTCGGCGGGAATCACCGCTTCCCGGCCATACACCAACTGGAAAGGCGTCTGGTTGGTCAAACGTTTTACCGTGGTCCGGTAAGCCCATAATGTCGCTGGTAGCCGCTCATCCCAATCGTCCCGCTGAGCGTTGCAAATTTTAGTCAAGCCCTTTTCAAGAATCTTATTGAAGGCTTCCACCGTACCATTGGCCTGTGGGTGGTATGGGATGCTTTTATGATGCTGAATCATAAATGTGTGCAGTAGCGACTTGACCGTGGCATTAATGAAATGCGTACCCTGATCGCTGGTTAAGCTCCGTGGGCAGCCAAAGCGGCTGATGATGTGTTCAAAGATGAACCGAGCAGCGGTCTCTGCCGAGCAGTCGCGTACCGCTACTGCCTCAGCCCACCGTGTGAGGTAATCCGTCGCGGTAATGATGTACCGGGCTTTGGAATGGCGAGCGATCAGTGTGATGGGGCCTACGAAATCAACAACCCACTTCTCAAACGGCCGCAACACATGCACTGGGTGTAGCGGAAGCTCGTCCCTGTGCGAAGGCCTTCCCGTCCTCTGACAAACATTGCAACGTTTCACATAGGCCTTACAGTCGGCATGTACCGTCGGCCACCATAGGCCAGCTTGAAGCACCTTCCTTGCGGTGGGTTTAGCACCCACGTGTCCTCCCGCAACACCGCTGTGACATTCCCACATCACTGCTTCCCGCTCGTGGTCAAGAACACACCTGCGCAACACCTCATCCAGGCCCAGTTTGTACAGCTGCCCTGCGATCGATTGATAATCGGCCGCCCGGACAACCAAGTGGCGTTTCTGAAGAGGGGTGTAGTCCTCAGGGCACTATCCTGTGGTCAGATACGTGGCAATGTCAGCCAGGTAGTCTGGGACTGCTTCAACTCGGAATAGGTCAGCATCCGGGAGCTGATCGTCCAACGGACCTTCATTCTCTCCCGTCTCCAACCTGGATAAGTGATCGGGACCAACATTCAACCTGCCAGGCTTGAAAATCACCTCAAACGTGAACTCCTGAAAAAGTAGAAGCCATCGACAGATTCTTCCTTCCAACACAGGCTTATTGACCAGATATTTTAATGCCGAATGGTCCGTGAAAAATGTAAATTTTCCACCCAGAAGGTAGTGGCGGAACTTCTGGAGAGAGTACACCATCGCCAACGCCTCCCGCTCGGTCGTGGTGTAATTCTTCTCCGCATTCGATAACCGTCGGCTGGCGAAGTATACCGGGTGGTCAACTGTCGTTTCCCCGGGTTGCGCCAATACAGCTCCAAGTGCAATTCCGGACGCATCAATGTGCACATGGAACTGCTTATCCCAGTTGGGATGAACAAGTATGGGTGCCGTCGCCAACTTCTCCTTCAACGTGTCGAGTTCCTTCCTGCACTCTGCCGTCCACTCAAATTCTTCTGACTTCTGCAACAGTTTCTCCAAAGGGGCAGTGATTTTGGCGTAATTGCGGATAAACCGCCTGTAGTATCCTGTGTGCCCGAGCAGTGCCCGCAACTGCTTCACGTTCTCGGGGGCCTCCATGTGGACGATGACCGCGACCTTGGCAGGATCAATGCAGACCCCTTGCTTGCACACCACGTGACCCAAGAGTGTGCCGAATGGTACTGCAAAAATACATTTCTTCAAGTTCAAGGAAATCTGCAGCTGGCGACACCGGTCGAACATAACACGCAACAGGGAGGCGTGTTTCTTCAGCAGGCTGTAAACAATCCAATCGTCCATATAGACTTCCAGGGACTTGTGAATGTACTCCCGGAAAGTAGCAATGACAATCCGGGAAAACACAGCCAGTGCGTTCTTCAGACCAAATGGCATAACGTGGTATGTGAATGATCCCCACTCAGTTGTGAATGTCGTCTTTGCTTTGTCTTCCTCGGCGATGCGCACCTGATGGTAGCCCGAAAACCCATCGGTGAAGGAATAAGCTTCGTTTCCCGCGACATGATCTAGAACTTCGTCGCTGAAGGGAGTGGGAAACGGATCGTGAATACAAGCATTATTCAAACTCCGATAGTCTACGCAGACACGGATTTCCGCTTTGTCCTTATTGTTCTGGATGACAATGGGACTTACCCACTCGGCTTCTTCTACTGGAAAGATGAGACTCGCAGCCAGCATCTTGTCGATCTCCATCTTGACCTTCTCTTTGATACGTGGATTCAACCGGTAGGGTCGGTGCTTCACCGGCCTGGCTCCCGGTTTCAGTGTGATGCGCATCTCGCCCAAATCCCCCTTGATCCCCTTCAGGTCCGCAACTGATGACGGAAATAAATCTTCGTACTCCCGGAGGAGGCTGAAAATTTCTCTTGTCGTCTCCTCGTCCCAGTAATCTCCCACTGTTGCCAGCTTAGGTTTCTCCTCCATTCCAATGTTCAGCTTCTTTGTCTTTAGGGGCTGCAAATGGACTCCTTCTATCGTCGGCACGTCACGGACGCTCCGCTTGCCCTCCTTTTCGTCAAAATAGAGATGCCTAAGGTCCTCCAAACTATCGTCCTCCGGATCGCCGCCAATCCGTTGGCAAACCAATTCGCACCTGACCTCCAAGCGTGACGCCACCGGCCCCTCATCAGGCTCAGGATGGCGGAAAAACAGAACCTCCTTGACGGCTTGTAGTGCCTGAGATTCCTGCACCATCTCCCCTTCGAACGAGAAGCTTTGGACAAACTTTTCCACGACTGCTTGCCAGGAGCGGGTTCCCCATTTCCGCTCTTCCTCCAGGTACCAGGCCTGGGGAATTGTACCCAGGGAGTGGACAAACCTGTGGACCCACAACTCCTCAGGATACCTTGCGCTACGCCACTGTTCCTCGCACGCCCGCAAATGCTGTCGCGGGTCGGAAGCTCCATGATGTTTAAGTGTAATGCAGGGCCCTTCATCCTCTTTGAAGCGTGCCCGCAGAGCCTCCGCCACACGCTCCCATCGCAACAGAGTGTTGCGGTGATTGTTCCACCATCGTCCCGATGTTGACTTCAAGGCCACATCCAAAAGTGGTATCCGGCTTTCCTCTGGGACCCGGTCTTCCACCTTGGCAATAAAAGTATTCATTGCTTGCATGTTTGATAATGTGGGGTATCCGCGGATCTCAGTCCCTACCCACCGGACCTGAGCGATGGAGGCACATCTCCGCGTGGTGGTCTCATACCCCCCTTGCTGCCAGTCTTCCCACGCGAGCTCGGATCCGAGCTCCGAGCTCTGCACACTCCGCCAACTGATAGAGCCAGTTGCGGTCGGGTTAATATAATCGTCCCGCTTCCCTGCAATCATCTGATAGAGATGGTCCATCATCTGAGCATCCTCCCGACTGTCCACCGGTTCTGTATATTGCGGACCCTGATACGGGTCGAGAGGCTGAGTGACCCGTACCTCCCTATCCTAAAAAATCATCAGCTCCTTCTTGAGGTCGATGATCGCGTAATTATCAAAAGCCCAATCAATAACAAGTAAATCAGGATAGGGGTCCTTATCGCCCATGATATCAATAACCTCAAAGTCAGTGTATGTCTTCACCCCCGCAACGTCGACCTCGACACCCTCGAGTCGGCCGATTGGCAAAATACAGTACTGGTTCGCCATCCTGAGTTGGATTGGGGAATAAGCGAGCCATGGCTTTCCAAGAGCCTCCCATGTCTTTCGTGGCAATATATTGACGTCGGACCCCAAGTCCAACATGGTGTCGCTGATTTGGAATCCTGCGACCTGCGTGTTAAGCCGGAATTCTTTGCCTGTTCGTTGCTTGTTCCGCTTGACACGTTACACGTATTGAGGCCTAGCGTCCACCGGATCTCTGGGTTTTGTGCGCCACTGCAGCGCTCCGTCTAAAGCATGCTTGAGCTGCTGCCGCAGCCCAGCGTTATCAACAATCCGGAGGAATAGCCGGAGCCAATCCTCGACCACAACATCTGCGACGTTCTACGCACCGGATTCCGGCCGCCAGGGCTCCTCCAGCCCTCCCTCGTTCCGCAACTGGGCGAATGCCTCAACTGCCTCCTGAAAATACTTCTTCTGGACTTCGGGCCTGATCAACTTCTTTGGGGATGCCGGCCGAACCACTCGTGCTGGCTCCTTCTCGTGGGCATCGTCTCCAGTCTTCTTTCCACCCCGTGTTACTATCGCAACGTTCTGCATATCAGGGGTGGCGGTGCTGCGCGGTTCTGAGTTTATCAGATTTGCTCCCCTCTGCCTCACCCGTTCTTCCCACTTCTTGATGAGCTCCGGACAATCTTCTGTAGCATGGGCATTGACCCGGCACTGGGAACACCAGGGTCATCGTGGAAGGGGACATTCTCGAGCCACATGACCCTCCTGGTCACAGTTGTAGCATTTTACCGGACCGCGTCCGCCTGTTCGACCTCCCCGCATGCCGCCACCTCTTCCCCTTGGGGCCTCGTTCACCCTGTACGAGGGACGATCCAATCGATCCGCAAGAGCGTCAAGCGCCCTGCACTGCTCAGTGTTGTGGGTCGTAGACACACAAAATTCGCAGTATACATTATTCGGGACCGTGGAGTACTTCTGCAATATCGGGCACATCCGAGGAGGGTGCCCCTTCGTCCGGCAAATCTCACAGTACTCTGTGGTGGAGGACCCCGGTTGCGGTTAGAACGCCGCAAAGGGCTGTTGCGGCTGATGTACTCCCTGTGGGTTCATCGCCGCACCACCCCCTGGTGGTGGACGCCCCTGAATTGCTGCAACTGAGGGTCCAACTCCTGCGCCGCGCAACCGAGGACATTCGGTTGCGACGTGTCCCTCGACCAGGCAATGAGTACACCAAACATTCGGTCGCGCTGGTCTCGCTGGCTGAATTTCCTTGAGCTTTTCGGTCAAGCTGGCGATCTGGTGTTGCAACCCTATCAGAGAAGGGTCTTGCGGGGCCATCCACCCCCTGTATTCCTGGGGGTATCCCGCCATGGCTTCAATCTTCATGGCCTGCTCCAAAGCGTCCTGCAGATTATCAATCTTCTGCTGAGTAAGAGGGGTTCGTGTCAAGGGGAGCAGAGCCTTGATGAACCAGTCCCTCTGGTGGTTTGGATCGATCGGGTAGCTCAGTTTCCCGATCGCATCCTTGAATCGCCACATCAACTCCCACGCGGTCTCACCTTCCTTCTGCTTAATTTCCCACAGCTCGGACAGGCCCTGCTGGTCTGTCTGGGGAAGCTTGAATTCACGGACAAAATCCCGCTTCACGTCCGCAATTACAGGGTTAGGGTGCGCCTCGGACCACTTGATGAACCAACGCAGAGCTCTCTCTCTGAGCGTGGTTTGAAACTCTAGTAACTTCCCTGCATCCGGCGTCTGTCGAGCCCTCCAGATGGCTTCGCACAGATACCAGTGTTGTTCTACGTCGTCATTTCCCCGGCCAGAGAACTCTGGGTACCGGGTGAAAGATCCAGCCATGTATACTTGCGGAGAATTAACCAGGATAAAACCTCTGGGTCCTGGTTGCGTAACGGTCCCACTAGGGAAAATACTACTACTAGTAACGCTGCTGCTACTGGGCGTTACCGACGCCGCTGAACTACTATATGACTGACCTAATGCTTGTAACTGAATAAAAATATTTCTTAAAGGTTGATAAAGTACCAGGGGAAGGTCGGGATCCTGGCCATGCGGAAAGCGGGACGTAGGGATGCCTGGAGGGGTGGGTGCCGTCTGATCCTGGAACATCTGCTGCATCACGTTGTGCCATTTGTCATCGGAGCTTTCTTCGGGCTGCATCTTTCCATTATCTTCGCTAGTCGTTACTTCTCTTTCTCGCGTCGCTGGGATCCCATGCACCCACTGTACGTCCGCTGCCATCCCGTCTCCTGTCCGGTTATCCAAACCCATGGTTCTTGTCTTCTGAGGCGCCTCCTTCTGATTTCTCCTCTCGATTTCCCTTCTCTTCAAATCTCTCATTACCCTTCTTCGCCACCTATCGGCGATCTGTGCCCGCCGATGCGCACGTAACTCCCGCAACTTGCATGCGGCTTCAACGTCCATCCCCCTCTCCCCACTCTCACAGTCTACACCGCATCGGTCCCCTCAATCCTTCCCCCATTAAGGGTGGTTTACGCTTCCATACTCGTTTTGTGGAATTCAATCAACCCTTCGTCCACCATCAGGGCTTTGATCCACAGCGGAATCTCCTTCAACAGCTTCCCCCTCGGTCCTGCGTGAAAAACAGCCTCGGCCTTCAAAAAGGATTGGTAACACTCAGCGGAAAACTCCACTGCGTATCCTTCCAATGTGGTCTTTACCCAAAAATCCACTGCGCAGGTTAGCTCAGTATCTACCCGATGCAGTGCTACCAGGTCTTCGTGCGCCCACCTGCGGTTTATCTTCCGCAAGCCTTCTTGGGGCACCGTCGCGCGTAACCTCCGCAACCAGTTGTAAAGGTCCGTAGGGAACCTTCCCTAGAAAATTTCGTACGTATCACTAGCTGAGTCAGAGAAAATAACAAGCTCCCTGATCGCCGCCTCCTTTTTCTTGGTCAGCTTTGCTTGTTGAGCAATGAACTGGTCAAGATGATCATCCCACCATCGCCGTATTGCTCCTTAAAAAATCCTCGAGACCATGATCTAGATCCCCTCAGAACATGCAGGTCCTGGCAACGGAACCATTTGTTGGCGAAAAGTCAGGTCTCGCGGGCAAGACCCAGGTTCAAGGGTTGTGGCCAACAAGGGGTCCGGTGTAGTCTAGGAACACGCCGGCGTTTTCACCCTGCTCTTGGAGAGCAGTGCGTCTCACCCGAGGCGTGCCGCGACCACATGCATAAGGGGATGAGATCACTGGTAAGGAATAAACCCGCAACCAAAGAAAGAAAGTGCATCCATCCCATATACCAAGTTACACATGCAAGATCACTAATTAAGTATTCAGACAGTCGCAACTTAAAAATTTTAAAGCAGTGTAAACACATTAGAACACATGAACAACACTTAGAGACATCAATCCTTCCTTATATTATTCTTACGTAGAACACATGAGTGTATAGCTTTCTTCTACGATAACTCACAAGTACGATATGGATGGGTTCAGAACGGAAAGGAAGAAATATGAGAAGTAAGAACCCATGGGAAGAAAAAGCATGATTCTTGCTTGTTTAACCTCTGCGCGTCCTTCCTGGGGTCTTGATCCTCACGACTTCTCTGTACATCCATTCGACCTTCAGCAACATAATTACTTCTCTTATCAGGCGGGTGATGTACTTTATTCACCCGCTCCTCGCGACTGGCAGCTTCTCTGTGTCTTCACTCTGACTTTTCCCAGCTTCTCTTCTGATGTCTATGTGTTCCTCTTTCTGTTTTCTGCTGTGTTTCTTTCATCTGCACTTATCTCTGTGCGATCTCCAGCTATCGAGTGCTTCCGCGCCACCTTGGTAGCTCTGCAACTCCTGGTCGCTGCGGCGCGGTCGCGGTTGCTATGTGTATTTATTCCGCAACTCAAAAAGAGTCAAAGTTCAAAATGTCTTGGCCAAGAGTTCAAAACTTAAACAAAAACAAGGGCCCCAACAGTAATACCAATTTTACCCTAAGTAAAATTTCTTTCACTATGTGAAATAACTTAATAAAACACATTTATTAGGTTGTTTATGGTCTAAATAGGAAACCCCAAGGGGAGATATTAAACAAATCTATATTTTTTTGATTTTCCTCATGGAATAATTAATTAAACAATAATTTAATTATTATTCTGGGTCATATTTAACCCAAAACAAGGAAATTAATTAGATAAATCCTTATTTATCTTACTATTTTCTAGGAATAATTATTTAAATCTTATTTAAATAATATTCCTTGTTAAATATGACTAAATAATTTATAAATAATTAAATAAATAGTTATTTATTTAATTATTATTCAACCACTTCCTTAAAATAATAAATAAATCATTTGTTTATTTATTATTTACAAATAAATGGATTTGACCCAAGTCAAATGCCTTTTCCCTCCAACAAATATAATAAAATATTCCATAAAAGGTGGATCTATATTTGGTTAATATTATTTTAATCATGCACCAAGATCTAGAATGACCCAATATTTTGTTATAAATAAAAGGGTTTTCCCATTCATTTGTGACCTTTTGTTGCCTATTAGATCACTCTGGATCTATACTCTTGGTCTGACTTTGAGCCATTATCATTGTCACATTCTCCATTATTTTATTTGTGAGCTCCCTTTGAGTTCTATGTTTGTCTGGGTTTTCTACACCAACAAGAGAGAGAAATTATAGATCTGAAGTGCTGAGGACTTCCAAGAACCCATCCCATTGAGGAGAATTGAAAACACCTTTCTTGTTTTCCTCCCAGGTGCCCTTAATATAAAATTCTTTCAAAAATTATTCTTGTCTTGTCTATTGGATGCATGGAGTAAAACCTTATTTTTACTGCTTAATGTTTTTTAATGCATAGATCTGGATTTTTGTAGCATTTGTCTTGATTAACTAACTGTAGATCTGAAGATATTGACAGCCATATTTGATGTTAGGGCTATAAGTTATGCGTAGCTAAAGTGGTCCTTTTTTGTACACTTCGACAAAAGATTCATACTAACAATTGACGCAATGGTGTTGCCTCTAGAACCTATTTATCATGATTAAGGATACTATCAATCATGGACAATTTGATATTTATGTTTTATGTAAATATTATATTTCATAAGAATCAATGTTAGTTAGCTAGAATTCGGATAGTATATATGTGCCACTAAGCATGCTACTATTTTTTCTATGAAAATTCACTACTGAATAAGGAAAGAATATTTTGTAAAGGGTTCTCTTCTTGAGGCCCTATAAAAATAGTTTATGACATATAACCTAGGGTTGCGTTTTTTTTTCAAGAGGGAAGCTCTACAAATTGTGAACGTAATGTATGCCCTATTGAATATTAATGAAATCTCTTGGTGATTTCGACTTACATGGTTGTGTAGTATGTATTTTATTTTGTGTTTATTCACTATCTTTTCATTTTTCTTCTCATATTACATGTAATAATAGTTGTTGGATATGTTTTTCATGATTCGTGGATTCATAGTAGTCTAATATTGATATAAGATGCCGATGGCTGAATAAGAAATATTATCCTTAATATGCACTCCATGTATCTTAGAAAATCACTTAAAAAAATTTCTCTCATCCATTTCATGTTGAATTTCGATGCACTAGATTCTTAATTCAAGCCATGTGTGTTGGATTTCTTCCTTTAACAATTATTCTCTCCAAATACTACAATGACTGACAAAATATATGTTCATGTACTATTGGCCACCATAACTGGACCTTAATGCTTTTATGAGTATTAATTTGCAGATATATATGTATTTCTCTTCTTAAATAAGATTATGAACCAATTTTAACTTAAAATTCCAATTAAATACTGAGTTTAAGAGACAACTCTATCAAAACCAACAAGAACTCATCATGATGTCCTAGGCACTAGGCTCTCTTCAACCCAGAGGTTGTCTCTAAGAGCTACAACATCTTATGGCGCCATTACCAAGGACGAATAAGAATATTTTCCCTGGGTACAACATTTATACACCCTTTGGAAAAGTGAGGAAAAGGGGTGTGGGTTGAATATATCTCACCTTGGTGACTCCATGGTTTGAATTTCGTTTTGAGCATCCTGGATTTCAAAAGGCCATACACTCACTCCAGTACTTCAAAACAAAGAAATCCTCTTGTGTTTGACCCTAAAAAATAATATCTATGAGGATTTGGAAATAAATAACCCCGATCACCCCAGCCCCTAATACCTCCTTTCCATAATTATCATCTTCTAGCTCTCAAAGGGTCGTGATAAATTCTTCAAGTCTTCCTCCAAAGCTTTGGAATATTCTGAGGAATAGTGTACACTATTTAGCCTATTTTTCTCAAGAGTTAAAAATGAAGAATCCTATACGAGTTATCCTACCTTTACATTTCATACCTTCTGGGAACCTAAGGATATAATACATTTTGATAAATAGTCCAACACAAAGATCCAATAGTCTTCCAACTTATCTTCATTTAGTTTCAATTTAGACACCTCCTCAACCAAGTCCTGTGATAAACCTATCACCACCTCCCTTTGAAAATATGTTTTCCCCTAGATTTCTTCTAAATAAATATGCTCCATTATGTTTTCCCCAACCGATAAATTGTGTACCACAAGATTATCTTAAACTATTGCCAAGATTCAATGGAGAAGAAGATATCTTAGTTCAAATACATATAGAAACATTTTGTGCATTTGCAGAAAATCTAATTGTGGAACATCTCAATGTGATGTTACGACTCTTTGTTCAGTCCCCAGATGGGGAGGCTAGAGAATGGTTCGAATCCCTCCAAAAATTTTAAATCACTACCTCTAAGCAGATGGAAAATTATTTTATGTAGAAATAAAATGGACAGGGTACATCCTCATTTAATTCAATGCAATGAAGAAAAATCATGGTGAAGATGTTTCAGAATTTACAAAAATATTTAAAAAATTGTACAATAGTCTCCCTGTTGAAATCAAACCCCCACAAGTTGTTGCCAAAGTGGTTTTTCTTGGGGATTTTGAGACAAAGTTTGGGCTCACTCTTAAAGAAAGGAAGTCTTCTACCCTGGACCAAATTTAAATAGATTCTCTAGAAGTTGAAGCAAATTTCACCTCTACTAGGAAATGGAAAGGGAAAATGGAGTATGGTGATAGAATGAGAGGAAAACAGGAAACCGGGTCTTTAAAACATGGGAAGGAAACCCAAGAACATAAGTTGGAGGATATGAATAAACTAATAAGATTTTTTTCTAACAAGCTTGTGTAACTAGAGTTGGAAAACAAGAATGCCTCGACAAATTTAACCAACTCCTAAATGAAACTTCAACCCTCAGTACAAGAGACAACCCTTGCAGCTCTTTCAAAGGGAGAGAAAACATCAGCAAGATCATATTCAAACTCCTTTGTATATGGATGATGATCCAGAGGAAAATGCTAAAGATACCATAAAATTTCAATAAAACTAGTTCTCTTCTCTTTCTGATGAGAAACATGAAATAAAAGCACATGAGGAAGAAGAGGATGACTTATATGACCCATTGGACGATGGTGATATTGATAAATATTGTAGATTTTTTTTGACTTCATGCAGGCACAACTACGTATAAAATATGATCTTAGGTCTTGTAGGAAAATATCTAGAATGCAAGGTCTAAATGAGGAACCTTCTTCCAAAAATCCTCCTAAATCAATAGAGAAAGGAAAGAAGTCTCTTGACCAATTCCATCCAAATGGAAATGATTCATCATATCATATTCCTCATAAGCCTAGATTTTCTAAAATACAGAAGTTGCCTCCACAAACCAAGCTATTATGTAATAAGGAGAATGAACATGTTGATGTTCCCACGACTGATAGGAGCCCCTCTGTTTTTAATCTCAAAAAAGAGTTGGAGAAGGTCAAAATATTTTTTCCCTTGACTGAATTATTAAAGCATCCTAATTATAAAGACCAGATATCTCATTTCATGTGTCCAACCACCATGGCTCCTTTGCAAGATATCCTAAACCTCTAAGAAGAAATATATATTCTTGTACTTGGAACTCATGTTGAGGAGCAAGACTCTTTCACTTCCCCTTTCTATATTACCTTGGTAATTCATGAGCTCTTAATGCACAACTGTATGCTTTAGTTAGGAGCTTCTCGAAATATGATGCCACTGTCTATTATGTAGCAGTTGGGGCTGCAAATAACAAAACCATATAAATATGTGTACTCCTTTTATTCCAAGAGATTAAAATTTTTAGGGATGATTAAATATTTGGTGGTAAACTTGGCTCAGATTCCTGTAAAAAGTGTAGTAATCGATATTATAATTTTTGATATCCTTGCAAGGTTTAGTATTCTTTTATCCAGGTAATGGGGATCTAAAATTGGAGGATCCATCAAACTTGATTTATCATATAATACCATCCCTATGTTTGGTGGAGAAGAATGTTGACCGTATAGAGATTCGAGATTTGTAAAGATAGTTACAAGGGTTGAATGTTCAGATAATGCCCCTAATAATGTTGTTGAATATGAAGCCTTGTTACTAGGTCTATAAGTTGCCATAAATCTCAAAATTGGGTGATTGGCAGTGTTTGGAGATTTAGAGATGGCGGT
The DNA here is from genome assembly GCA_034641835.2 of Pinus albicaulis. Taxonomy (NCBI): domain Eukaryota; kingdom Viridiplantae; phylum Streptophyta; class Pinopsida; order Pinales; family Pinaceae; genus Pinus; species Pinus albicaulis. Next base: position 1,264,767,202 of record CM076581.1, read on the forward strand.
GAAGAAAATTAGAAATAAATTCCAAACCAAAGATCCAAGACTAAAGGCTTACTTAAATGAAGTATAGGACTTGATTTATGACTTTTTCCTAGCCTTTGATATCCATATTTTCCCCATAGAGAAAAATAATATGGTTGAATCCTTGGTTTTTGATTCTAGTAACTTTAATCCTCCTCAAAACCCCTTCCTCAAATACGAAGTTGAGTTCAGGTACAGACCTTCAGTACCAGACAATGTGAAGTATTGGCATGTATTTTAAGATGAGAAAAAAATAAAATTCTTCATGGAGGTCATCAAAGAGTTTTAAAACTCGGTAATTAACTAGGAGGAAGAGAGAAAGATAGATGAGCAACAGGTTAGTTGGGGTGAAACTATTGTTAGAAAAAATATTCTATAACAGAAGGGTAACACTATTATGAGGGCATTTGTCCCATTGGAAATATTATAAACCCAAATTTTGTGGCTACCAAGCCACCTGAACAAGTACTTAAGGAGAAGGTGGAGGAATGTAACATTGGTGCAAAACAAGATTTCACGGTAATCAAGTTGGAAAAAGGAGTTCCCAGAAAATACAAGAAAATGTATCTGGACTTTTTTAAACATTATATGGATGTGTTTTCTTGGTCATATGATAATATGAAAACATTTGACACTACTATCATTGAACATAAAATCCCTTTGAAGAGTGGGGTGAAACCATACAAACAGAAGCTCGGGAAAATTAATCCTTTGTTACTCCCATCAATTGGGAAAGAGGTGAGGAAGTTGCCTCAAGCCAAAATCATTGTAATGCTTTTAGGTATTCAAATGGGGTAGAAAATTTAGTCCATGACAAAAAAAATAATGGGGAAATAAGGTTATGTGTTGACTTCACGAATGTGAACAAGGCCTCATTAAAAGATAATTACCCTCTGCCTAAATTGGAATACATTTTGTAGAAGGTGGTAGGGTATACCTGGATGTGGATGATGGATGGTTTCAAGGATACAACCAAGTTTTTGTACATCTTGAAGATCAAAATAAAATTAATTTCACTGCACCCTGGGGAAAATTTATGTATTACAAAATTCCCTTTGGCCTCATAAATGCAGGAGCCACTTTTCAAAGACTTGGATATAACATTTGTTGGAGAGAAAGACAAATTTGTATTAATTTACCTAGATGACATCAATTTATTATAAAAAATAGATGAAGAACACATTGAACACTTGCAACTCACTTTTGAAAAATGTAGGAGGTATGGTCTATCTTTAAACCCCAAGAAATCTCAGTTTTCTCTAAGTGAAGGGAAACTACTGGGCCACATTGTGGCAAAGGAAAGAGTAAATTTTGATCCCAAAAGGGTGGAGGCCATTAATAACATTACACTACCATGAAATAAAAATGAAATCCAGGTCTTCTTGGGTATAATTAACTTTTTAAGAAGGTTTATCCCCAATTACGTTGAAATAGTCAAAGAAATCATAGAGATGTAGAGGAAGGAAAAGGAATTAAAGTTGATTTTAGAAGCTCAGGAATCATTCTCCATAATCAAAAATGTTTTTTAGAGCCTCTTTTATTAGTCAACCCAGATTATCTAAATTTTTTTTTTTTTTTTCTTTTTCTTCCCCTCACACATTGTTTGTTATCTTATTGCATACTACCGATGAAGGGACCGAGAAAACAATTTCATTTTCTAGCCAGGTGTTACGAGATGTTGAGCTGAAGTATAATATTTTGGAGAAACATGCGTATGCCTTGGTCAAAGCCCTGAAATATTTTAGAATCTATATCATGCAATCAAACATAACTGCTTATGTTCCTACAACTGTTGTGAAAGATATCCTGGTGCAAGGTGATAGTGAGGGGAAAAGAGGAAAATGGATTGATATAATGAAATATTATCATATGGATATATAAACTACCAAGATGATCAAGGGGTAGGGGCTAGCTAAATTTATGGTTGAAGTAAATTTCCAAGCCTTGGGCATAAAATTACTAATGGAAAGGTGGAGAAAGTGGAAAATTGGAGGAATAACAAGGGATTGAAATATCAACTCAGAAAATCTAGATGAAATACATTGTGTCCCACTAGTATAAACATATTTTCCATTATTTAATATTTCATAGGTGCCCAATAAATTTTGAAAAAATTAAGTATAGAGCTTTGAGGTTGCAAACCCAAAAATATGCTATCTCAAATGGCTAGCTATATTGGAAAGACCCAGTGAGGATTTTTATTTTATGTTTTTTGGAAGAATAAGTCCACAAAGTGATTGATGAATTCCATATTGTTTCTATGGAGGACATTATAGTTGGAGAGTTACAGCCCACAAAATTATCAAGGCGGGATTTTATTGGCCTAGGTTGTTTGGTGAGGTGCATACCTATGTTCGGGCCTATGAGAAATGTCAAATGTTTGAAGAAAAAAAGAGGTTAGCACCCATTCCTTTAATTCTTGTTTTCTTTGAAGAACCTTTCAAGCAATGGGGGTTGCAATTCATTGGATATATACACCCACCTTACAACGGTCATGCAAACTTCATCAATACCATACCATGTGGGTTCATATTGGGGGATATATATTGAGTCAAAAATGTCATAATATACAGGGTGATATATAGGGGGTAAAGGGTTTTTATATTGGCATGTATAAAAAAATGGAGCTCAAAGTTAATGAAAAAAATAAAGGGGTATAAAAAATGTTAATGAAAAAATTGATGCCTATAATATCTAGTAAAATTAGAGGTTATTTAAATTGGAAAGGTACATTGGTTCATATTGGTAGGGGGTTAAGTAATGTAATTTTTAGAGTTATTTTCTAATTTTTAGTCAAATTAGGGTTATTATTTAGTATGCCACAAACACACTTGATATTTCAGAGGCTTCATTAAGTGAATCCCCCGTGACAGCGGTCAGCACAAGTGGATACTCACAATCATTGATTATTTCACTAAGTGGGTAGATGAAACCCCAGCTAGAAATGAAATTGATGCCATCGCCATTAAATTTATGGAGGAAAACATCCTTGCCAAGTTCAGTTGCCCAAAGAAAATTTCCACTGAGAATGTTTAGGTGTTTAAGTTAGCTAGGTCTCTTGATTTTTTCCAAAGATACAACATTATATTAGGTCGTTCCACTACCTATTACCCATAAGGAAATGGATTGGTTGAATCCTCCAATATAACCTTGATAAGGATTCTAAAGAAGAAAATATCATAAAATCAGAAGAACTGGGATTCACAATTGAATTTTTCCCTACAGGCTAACAGGGTTACCACCAAGAGGTCCACTTGGAAGTCCCCTTTTGAGTTATTCTATGGGAAAGCCACAATTTTCCCTATAAATTTATCTATGTCAGTGGCTAAGATCCTACAAGATGTTGAGGAGGAGCCAAATTCTCTGACCAAAATGATAAATCAGTTGGTAGAGCTTCAAGAAAATAGGGAATAGGTGAATTAGAATTTGATTAATTATCAGGAAAGGATGAGGTCTTTGTTTGACATAAATGAAAAATACAGATATCTACAGCAGGGATAAATTATAAAGCTCTGGAGCCATGACAAAAGATCTAATGTTAAAGCATGCACTGATGGAACCTTCCACCAGGCAAGCACAATAGGCTAAAGGAGGAAATTTGAATATGCACACCTTTTTATTTAAAGTTAGAGAAGGTTTAGGGGCGAAGTGCATTAATCTCCGCCTAATAAGCTTCTGGAATAATTTTGGGGGGGTAACTTATGCTAGAAGTAGACTGGCACTACCACCCAGAGTTGAAAAGTTAACAGGGCGGGCTTGCCAATGAAACAGCCTAGATTGATTCCAGGGGATGGCTGTTGGATCTAGCCTCATATTCTTTTACCCACTAGAGGATAGTGGGGACCACCCCACGGGGATTCAATCAATGAACCTATGACATATCACGTGCGCTCATGGCGTACTAAAAAATACCCTTAATTTGACTACATATTGGAAAATCCCTTTAAAAATCACATTATCTAACCCCCTAGCAATATGAACCCAATTCACCTTCCCAATTTAAAAAACCCCTATTTTCACTACATATTGTAGCTATCCATCTCTTCATTAATATTTTTTATACCCCTTAATATTTTTTCATTAACTTTGAGCTTCCTTTTTATACCTGTGAATTTAAAAACCCTTTATCCCTTATTATATGCTCAATATATCATGTCATTTTTTCCTCAAAATATATCCCCCAATATGAACCCGCATCATATGATATTGCTCCACAAGTGAAGCCCTAGTGGACCACCCACCTCGTCATAAATCTGCGAGTGCCATTTTAAAGAAAGTGATGAAAATAAAAGGTAAATGGTAATTTGTACGCCCCCGCTCCCATCCACCTATTACCCTTCATTTCCCAATACCTCTCCTCCATGTTCTTCCACCCCCTAAGATGTCATCCCATTTCATACAACCATTTCCTTCTCTCCACCTATAAAAACCATTCTCGCTCCAAATTTTTTAAGTTTTGTATATTTTCCCACTGCAAATTTCTCCCACCATATGCCTGCTCTATAATATTGTTTGATTAGTCAGCTAGTCTGGAACTCCCCTCTAACATCATTTCAGTTGTCGCCAGGACATACAAGTAACTGGTCGGTCCCCTCCACCTGAAAATTATTTGTATATTTGTTAAAACATGAAGAATACAATTCCCAAGACCCCTAAAGCATGGGAGGTCAAACCCTCCTCCAGTGTCGAACCTCTCATGGACACTGACGCACAAATTCTAGACCCCTCGTGTTCCTACCACCTTGAAGACCTTCGATTCGACCTATATGGTGACCATTTCAGAGGAGAAGACCCATTTGAGGTGGCTGAATTAGGCCTATACTACCAAATTTCACCCTCAGTACAGTATTTCCCTAGGTTTTTCTCCTTGTTAACAACTACCTACATCGAAAAAGAAGAGTTGTTTTTTCTCCTCCACTGAGACAAAAATCCTTTATTTGACCCCATAAATAATCCTAAAATCCCTAATTTAACCAAGCTCTCCTGAACCTTTTCAATTAAAAAAAACCACATCGGTTTACCATTACACTACTCTTTCAGCTGATGAGTAATAGCCCCATGTGCAAATGGTCCTGGACCCTAGCCTACAGTCTTCGCCCATTGATGATAGCTTCCCTCTAACCATCTTTGGAGAGCCTATTTATCCCATTTTGTCCTTAATTTCTAATCATTTTGTGGATGAAAATTCCAATATGGATGCTAAAGCCTCCCTAGGGTTTCTAAGGGATATTATGCAACTCGGTAATTTGTTTGACATCCCTCCTTATTACAAGGAATTTTCTCACTGTCCTTGTACTCCTTATTCCTGAATCATAGAGGACCTTAAAGATGACCCCTGTATCTCTTTTCCATCATGAAAATATGATATTACATCCCTTACAGTATGCATAACAAACTCTTTGTTAATCATTCCTGGAGTAGCTCCTTAAAAACATGTTTATTTGGAGCAGCGCAACCCTTATTTGTCTCACCCACATTGATGCCTCATCTTAAGCATGTGAGCAGCATTGATCAGCATCGGTATGGAGGTCACACCCATGTCAATCCACTTCTGAAATGTTTTTAAAAATGGAAATGAAGCTTCATGGTCTAGAAGCTCTGTGGGCATAGAGCTTGTTGTTTGTTCATGGGGATAGGGCCGAAATTCTCCCTTTGGGCTTCTTGTTCCTACAAAAGATTAACCACCCAAGGGGATAAACCATTCCCCCACCTTAAGTGGATCCATGTTCCCTCTCCCATCACTATAAAATGGACATCCACCCATACCTCTATTATTTAGAACAAAGAGAGAATTATTGTTATAGACATTGAAGGAGATTTGAGACCTTTTCCCTTTTCGTACTGAGTTGAAATGAGTGCTTTGGAGACATGTCTAGATCCGGACCTATTGAAGGAGAGCTTTGACATAAAGGTGCAAGTTGTAACTCCTCCTCTTATATTAATATGATACATCTTATTCTTACTTTCCACTCTTTTCCATGATGCATGATTACATTTCTAGTATTACTTGATTAACTAGATAGATTGTTTATGTAAAATGTATGTTGTCCTTTCACATTTTGTGTTTTTTGATCTCTTGTATAGGTAAATAAGCACTGGAGATAGTGTGGATCTAACTAAGAAGAGTAAAGGATCAAAGGAATTGAGTGAGGAGCATCATCAGAGCATCAGATCGAGGTAGGCCATCTCCATACGATCTGTGTTCATTTATAATCTAGGAAAGTAGGTGTTAGATTTTTCCCTTTGTTACTAGACCCATATTAGGGCTAGAGGGATCATATCTATCCACAGAGAGGATTTTCCTGCATAAAAAATTGGCAACTCCACTGGGGATGGAGTGCCTTTAGCCTCTTGTTTTCACTCTTTGATTTTTCATTTTTTTGTCAATATTTTGTCAAGTGTCCATTTCTCTTTCGTTGTGGCTTTTGTAACTGCTTACAGTCATTTATCTCTCTATTGAAGTAATAAGCCTAGTTCCATTTAAGAAAACCCTTTTGTTTTTTACCATTTCCCTTGACCGGCGTTGTTATTTTTCTGACAAACGCGCCAATCAACGTTGAATGCTTTAACACAGTTTCTCTTTTCCTCTTCCAATGCGGGGTGCAGCCTCATAGGCATGTTGATTTTTGTGTGTATGTTTTTATGGTTTATTTCTATTACTTTCCAGTGTGTGTTGTCCTTTTGAGTTTCTTTCCTTTTTCAAATAACTCCTCTTATTCTCTATTCAATGACGTCTTTGCCTCAATTTTCCTATCTTTGGTCCTCACTCTTTCGACCCGTACATCCTTATCATCCTAGAGTTTCTATGTGTTTTCGAGTCATCTGAATGGTTGCATGCTTTGTTGATTTCCAGACCTACTATTGAGTCAAATTTTGTCGTATATTTCAGGATTTTTGTTTGATTGAGTTTGTTTTTCAGTTGATTTTTTCAATTACAGATTTCAAGTGTTAACCCTATGTGCATTTGAGTCTCTTTTCTACCAAAAATCATAGATCACATTTATTGCCTTCAAATGAAGCTTTCTCTTTGCGTGTGGATCAGTGTCAAAATGAAGGGTGTATTGTTTGAAGAAATGAGTTTTAGTCTCTCTTTGATATTTGGATCTTTGTCTCTTATAGCATTTTGAGAGATTTCATTAGTACTCAAAGCGAGTGATTACTTTTGGATTGCATTCTACATTTTTTTCATTGTGCTTATAAAATAAAAATAAAAAATTATTTCATTTTTTATTTAAAAATGAAAAGTTTCATTTCGATTTGCTTCTAGTTCATTTAGTGAAAGTTAAGAAAGTAAAAATAATTTTTGTTTTTATTTAAATTATGCACTTGAAGAAATAGTGAAATTTAATTCCATGCAATTTTTTTCTTTCTACGTTGATTGTGTGAACTTATTGTTCCCAATTAACATAGCTTTGATCGAAATGAATGATTGATTTTTCTCATATAGTTGCATCTTAGGAATTCAAGTGACATCGGTAGGACTTTGAAACCGATACCTAATTCAAGATAAAATCTAAAATTTATTCAATCAACCTAAGGAGCATTTGGAACCTAACGAATCACATTTAGAGGTCTAGGCTAGAGATGTGTTCTGGCATCACAAAACATAGGAGTTGTCACTAATAGTGTGTGTTACAAATCGGGGTGATATCCCATCCCATGTACAGAAGTGTATTGATGTATGATAAGTATATTTGGGATTCTCTCATGGAATGGCTACGCATGAAACAATACTACTACAGACTTGGACTCCCACGTACCATGCAATATATTTTGGGAGACACCATTAGGCTACAAACCTCCCATAGGACGTAACCGAGTCGGATGCCTTGTAGATGTGATACACCATTCGGGTAGATTGGTTGATGTAAATTAAGTCCTTGGTCATTTCTCTTTCATTTGATCACCAAGGTGCATATTTCAGTTCATGGATACCCGGTAATCCTTTATGCCTAGTTCATCCTTTTTTATTTATTTTGTTTTTGAGTTCTAAAATGAGCTACCCATGATCACGTGCTTACCCGTTAAGATATTTATAAGCCACGTCATGAGTAACTCCTTATGAATATATATATATTTTTTAAAGCCTTGAATTAATCACCTCTTTTCCTCTTTTTATTTTGGGATAAATTCATTGTGGCTAACCTATAAAGTTCATCTTCCCCTTCGTCATCCTCTTCCGAAGGGACATCATCACGAGTCTCTTATGTAATATTCCTAATTATCTTTCAGCTAGTTGGAATATTAATTTTTTCTTTTGTCACTTAGATAGATGAATAAGAGGGTAGAGAGACCCATAAATCTCTCTAGTAGGAATAAAACCACTTCTAATGTGAATGTGGATCTATGTATCAGTTGAATAAAACATTATTGGGTGTGAATAAGGGCTAAATCATGTGGATGGGTTCATATTTGACCAAATCAAAAACATTTTCATGGAGGTAGTCGAGAGTTATTAGAGAACAACACAATTATGATGGAGTGTATGCATGGGAGTATCATCTTTAATGAGTGGGACCAAGGGTGAGGAAGCTCACCAAGCATATAAGGAAGGGGATGGAAGCCATAGAGGGGATTATGATTATTTCTTATGTATAGGTCTTTTATGACTTTCTACATGCTACAATTGTTTAGCGGAGTCTTCTGTGTTGTTTAGCACAAGGGTGTTTCTGAGTGGAAATCCCACCCTCATCCTCGGGGGACTTCAAGTGCCCACTTAGGAGAGGTTCATTGAGCTTAATTTCCACCATTCGGCATCAGGCTAGGCTTCAGAAATCATCCACGGTGTAGTCCTCTTCAGGATTGGGTTGTTTTGCAAGGTAGTAGCAGTGGAGGGTTGATAGACCCAATTTTTAAGATTTTTTTCCAGTGAGGGGAGTAGCCCTTCATCCATGAGGCTAGCAAGGAAGTTCCTTGAGAATTATTCCACCACCCAAAATCATTCCAAGCAAAATCCATCATTCACAGCGCAATCTCCTTCAGAAACTGCATTATTTTGCAAGGCAGTTGCATTGGAGGGTCAAGTACCCAAGTCCTTAACCCTGTTTTCCAGTGAGGGGAGCAGCCCTTCGTCCGAAAAGTCAGTGAGGATGGGTGTCAACCTTTTTCACATTATATCAGCCACATCCTAGAAATTATCTAGATGCGGAGCATTATTCAACCCTAGGGATGTATTTTTCATTTTTTGTATTTCTAGAAACCCCTTCTGGGTTGTCTTGGAATTTTGCTAGAAAGCCTAGATCTCTGATCCCGACGTTTTCTAAGCACTATATCAATAGATCCATGTATTGTAATTTATGGTAGCAGTTACTCCTAGAAAAAACTTCTCTTTCATAGCCTCCGACATTTTTTATAGCATTTTTTCTTCAGATTTCATGTACTGGGTCCTTAGAGGCTTATTTTTCCTAGCTTAAGTGTATTTTTCCTCAAGGTCTTGTACAAATTTTTTTCTATAATATATAATAAAATGGCTCTATGATCCACTCTTATTTTTTGTGTTGATATTTCACTGCAATTTCCAATTTTATGATATATATTCCTGTTTTTCCTAATTTGGAATATTACAGTGGTATCAGAGCATAATCTTGGCACAGCCTGTGGGACACTACATCTATAAATCTAGAGAAATTGATGGAAGAGAATTTCCAAAACTTCTTATCCAAACTATGCAGAATATTTCTAGAGAAATCAACGAGATGAGGATGGAAAGACATAAAGAGACCCCAAGAAGGTCTCAACATGGAGAGAGTTTCGGCACCTCACATTATTTGTGTGAGCAATCGGTATTACAACCACTTCCACAATGCTCCACCATGCCTACATTCGTAGAAAATGGAAATGAGGTAGGAGGAACACAAAAGGAGGAGACTCTGGGTGATTATCACCTAGAATATGAATCTCAATCTAAGAGGTTCAAATAGAATCTAAAATTCCAAGAGTTTTGTCAGATCAAGGATAATATAATACCAAGTAATCAAAATAGAGGTAGAGGATACATGAGAACAATGGTCTACAACATACTTTGGGTAGATTATTTATGCTTGCTTTTGATGGGCCACCCAAATTCACAGCCAAGGCTTGAGTAGGGAAATTTGACGTCTATTTCCAGCTGAACCGAGTTTTAGAGATGGAGGCCATTAAGATAGCAGCTTTTCACCTTGAATGTGAAGCACATGAGTGGTGGTTTCATGGCCTATCTACATCGGGGAATGCCAGTATAACTTCTTATGAATAATTTAACCAAATATTGGTGGAGATATTTGACTAAAGAGATTTAGAACCTCATTTTTTTGAGCTAGCTAAGCTCAAGAAGTCAGGAGATCCAGAGACTTATATCTCTTAATTTTTGAAACTTTCAGTCATGGTGCTAGATCTATCCATAGCTAGAAGAGTACACATGTTTATTGATTAACTAGCAGAACCTTTTCATAAGTTGGTAGAATCCACTAGAACAACTACGCTCCAAGATGATATTGAGAGGGCTAGAGACTTGCAAAATATATTTCCAAGGGCAAGAGCTCCCCTTCAGCAAGATTTCTCCTCTCATTCAAAAGGGGAATCTATGAAGGTTCCTCCCTCAATAGAGGACTAAGAAAATGATCTCTTATTGATGATGAGGTATTCTACAATAATGAGGGGGAGGAATAAGAAGGGCTGGGAGGGGATACGAACGTTGTAGCACTAGGAGAAGATCCACCACCACCTGGAGGTGGAAATGGAGTAATTTCTCCAACTAGAGGATCCCTTGCATCCTTGTGGGGAGTTCCAAAGAATCTAACATTAGGGGATCAAGGCACAATCCAAGAGAAACATGTGATAGATAGTGGGACTACCCACAATTTTATTAATGCCCAACTAGTGCAGAAGGGATACATACCAACCAGTGATTCTAAAGGGTTCTCGTTGTGGTCCCTGGGACTAAGCAGTGGGGGAAGTGTGTTCCATCATTGAATATGACTTTGGGGACATACATCCTGATAGATCAATTCTTTGTGGTCAACACCCATGACAACAATGTGATATTGGGTGTGCAGTGGCTTATTACACTAGGGAAAGTCACTACATATTGGGAGGCCTTGCAGATGGCATGGATATATAAGAAGAATGGTAATCATCAAAATATCAGGGGCATGCACACCTATCCACCTCAGGAATCCTCCACACATAATATGGAGACTGATTTTCATAGAGGAATCCAGGACAACTTAATCCACTCATATATGCAGTTTACTCTAGACTATGATGTTTTATTATTTCGAGGCATTCCAGCAGGGATGCCCCTGGATTAGAAGCTAGTTAAATATTTCTCACAACAAGTGACACTACTCTCAGATCTAGCTAAGAGGAGATCCATGTATAGGGCATGCACAGCGTAGAGGGTCTTTGATTGGCTCAAGGAGGAGATGAATATTGTTTGGTATCAGTATTACCAACTTTCACCAAGAATTTTTCACTAAAAGGTGATGCTTCAGGAGTGGATGATGACACAAGTATGGTGCAAGAGGGATAATATGTATCCGTTGAGAGTTAGAAGATACTTCCACATCGAAAGGATTCTTCCATATATGGTAGAGTGTTTCTAGTCTTCATACATGCATTGGCCAAGCTGAGGAGGTTTGGATGGGCAATAAATTCCAAGAAAAGATTGACCACCATAAATTTCAATCTTCTCTTAAGGAAAAACAGCTGCAAGGAGGGAAGCAAAAGCGGGATAGTAGTATTCTAGAAGTTGGCTTTGGCATTGAGCATGTCAAAGAGGGGAGCAATTAGGTGACAAGTGCCTTATCACAAAGGTTGGCAATGTTGTCATTGATGAGCACAGATCCAGATTGGGAGTCCCAACTATTGGTGGAATATTCCAAGAATCACTTTACATGTGAAGTGCTTAATGGGCAAGTGATGGATAAAAGGTATAGAGTGATGGATGGAGTCATATATTACAAGGATCGAATCTTCTTGACTAGAGGTTCTAAGCTCAAGGAGAAGGTTCTAAATGCAGCACATGATTCACTCATTTTCGATCACCAGGATTTCATCAGGACATATCAAGCCATTCGTGAGAGATTCTCATGGGAGGGTCTCAAGGAGGATGTTCTCCAACATATCAGGAGATGTGTAGTTTTCTTGAAGAATGAGGAGGGAAACAACCATCCTGCAATTGTTACAACCACTTACTTTTCCGAGAGAGAGATGGGAGAGCTCATCTATGGACTTCATCACCAGCTTGCCAATAGTACATGGTAGGGGTTGTGTCTTTGTACTTATTAATCCACAAAAAAAGTATTTGCTTTCTTTTTCCATATAGTTACAATTAATTTCTCCACAAGAGGTCAAGCCTCTCCTTGGACTTCATGGTCTTCTTAAGACCAAAATCAGTGATAGAGATAGCCATTTCCTAGATGGTTTTGGGAAAGTATTTTTCTGTTTTGGGTGTACTCAATTGACACCTAATGCCATGTACTACTTACAAGTAGATGAGCAGATAAGCACAAAAGGCAAATGGTTAGGAAGCTACTTGCCACATTATGTTTAGGGGCATCAAGGAGCCAAACTGAGTTGGTCTTACTTAAGGGAATATTATCACCATTTGGCATTTCACATGGCACTTGGTGCATCTCTCTTCTTAGTTCCATATGGTTATGATGTTCTATTCACTATTGATATAATAGGTTGGGAAAGCAAGTTACTAGAACCAAATATTCGATCCTATAGATTCTGGATGCATTTCGACCACTTGAGGACAACATTATTGCATCCCAAGATTTGTAGTAGTTCTACACGTATCATCGATGGGTAGAGGGACAACTTGGGGTGGAAAATTTGGTCCATAATTTTCAGCCATACAACCCATTTACATTACATAAGTAGGAGACTGTTGAGCTTTTCTATGGGCCACACATGGTGAACCATCTTGTTGGGAGAGTGGCATGTAGGTTGGATTCATTGGGATCAAGATCCCCAACATTTCTCATATCTCATGCTTCAATAAGGCCATTAGACATCATGTAGTTTTCTCCATAGATCTTCCACTTCTTTATGATGTGAGAAATTTTGTTTTTTCACCAAGGGCCAACTTGGACACTTGGGAGGGGCTGCTAAGGGATAGATTTATTGGACAACATATGGTTTTGTGGAGGAGTCTATCGGGTGATGATTCTATAGGGGAAGGAAAGGAGTTTTTGCAGTATCCATCCTTGTATTTGCTTGAGGACAAGCAAAATTTGGGAGGGGAGGATTGTAATATTTCTAATTAGATTTCAGCTAGTTGGAATATTAATTTTTTCTTTTGTCACTTAGATAGATGAATAAGAGGGTAGAGATGCCTATAAATCTATTTAGTAGGAATAAAATCACTTCTAATGTGAATTTGGATCTTTGTATCAACTAAATAAAACACTATTAGGTGTGAATAAGGGCTAAAGCATGTGGATGGGGTCAAGTTTTACCAAATCACCAGCGTTGTCATGGAGGTAGTGCAGAGTTATTGGAGGATAACGTAGTTATGGTGGAGGAGTGTATGCATGGAAGTAGCATCTTTAATGAGTGGGAGCAAGGGTGAGGAAGCTCACCAAGAATATAAGGAAGGGTATGGTAGACATAGAGGGGATTTTGATTATTGCTTATGTATTAGTATTTTATGTCTTTATGCACGCTTTAGCACTTTAGCAGAGTCTGATGTGTTGTTTAGCACAAGGGTGTTTTCGAGCGGAAATCCCACCCTCATCCTCAGGGTACTTAGAGTGCTCACTCAGGAGAGGTTCATTGAGCTTCATTTCCACCATATGGCATCAAGCTAGGCTTAATCCATCATCCATAGCATATTATCCTTAAGGATTTGGTTGTTTTTCAGGGCAATAGCAGTGGAGGGTTGATAAACCCAGTTTCTGAGCTTGTTTTCTAGTGAGGGGAGAATCCCTTAATCTGGGAGGCTAGCAAGGAATTTCCTTCAGAATTATTCCACCATACGGCATCAAGCCAAGCAACAGTCATCATTACAGCATACTCTCCTTCAGAAACTATGTTATTTTGCAGGGTAATTGCAGTGGAGAGTCAAGTACCCAAGTTCTTAACCTTATTTTCAAGTGAGGAGAGCAGCCCTTCATCCAGAAAGTCAGTGATGAGGGGTGTCAGCCATTTTCGCATCATATAATACACCTCCCAATAGTTATCTAGCTACAGAGCATTATTTGACCCTAGGGTTTATTTTTTCATTTTGTGTATTTCCGAAAACCCCTTCTGGGTTGTCTTGGAATTGTGCTAGAAAGTCTACATATTTGATCCTAACATTTTCTAAGCACTATATCAGTAGATCCATGTATTCTAATTTACAGCAGTAGTTAGTCCCAACAAAAACTGCACTACCATAGCCTTCGGAATTTTGTATAGCAGTTGTTCTTCACATTTCATGTACTGGGTCCTTAGAGGATTATTTTGCCTAGCTTGAGTGTCTTTTTCCTCAAGGTCTTGTACAAATTTTATGCTATAATGTATAATAAAATGGCTTTATGATCTACTCTTATTTTTTTTGTTTATATTTCACTGCAATTTCCATTTTTATGATCTATATTCCTATTTTTCCCAATTTGGAATATTACATCTTCTGACTCTTCGCCATCGACTGGAACTCAAACTGATGAGTTTTCCATCCTTCGAAGTGTTCAACCTCTTGCTACTCGATCTCCTCCTAAAGAGTCTGTAAGCTATATCATGTTTTCTTGGAATACATTATTTGATTCCTTAGAGATCTCTCCTGAATGGTTATATAGTCCATTTGATACACCTGGTGTACCATTCGTACATTCACCGCTTACATCTTGTGTAGCCGCTCGTCGGCTATTTGCACCAATGGATTCTAAAGGAGAGGCTTCATCTCCCCTTAAGGTTTCAAGCACCATTAGTGGTATGGATGATTCTTTATATGAGGGACATCAATTCCCTCCTGAGCACTTTCCCTATGGGGGTAAAACCTCTCAACCTTCCACCTAGCCATTAATTCCACAAGGTTACACCTCATTGGGACACCTAGTTTCAGGTGTTTCGAGTGCCACGCCTTTGTATCACAATACTATCTGGCATAATACTATGATATCTACCTCTGGTTTGTTTTTAACCAAATTAATTTTTCCCATGCAACCAACTATTTGTGTCAGTGTTTCATCACCTCCCATTAGTGTTCCCACGTCGATTCCATCGACTCCAATTTCTGGTGGAGGTCCATCCTGTCGAATGTCTCTCAATATTTAGTTGGACCATCTATGAGTGGATTATAGACTCACATCTCGGGCTCTTCTCAAATTGTTGGTAGTATCCCTATGCCTTCCTGATCATCTAGTGCAACAGGGTTAACATATGATCACTATCAGCCAGTTTTACACAACCAAATACTCAACCAGTAATCCTATGTCCCGTTTGGTTCCCATCAGTTGTAGACCTTGTTTTTTAATCTGCACTCATTTCAAGGGCAGTCTGGTATTCAATCAGGGGCTTATGCATATCAGCAAGGGCCTATCTTCGGTCAACAACGACCTTATGGGCCACAAGTTCAACCCTATTTGCAAAAGGCAATGCCTTATGTACAATCTAACCAACCTTTTTCCCATCAAGGTCAGTTTTCCTATTCTTAATAGGAACAACCTTCTAGTCAACAAGGCCAACCTTAATTTTAGCAAGGTCAGCCTTTTTTCCAACAAGGACAACCCTCGTCTCATCAAATTCAGATCTTTGTTCAGCCAGGTCAACCTGGTTCTCAGGGGAAACCTGGCCACCCTTAGCAACCACTCAGTATCGTGACGTCAAAACCTTGGGTACCATCCAACAGCCTCAAGGTCAACTCTTGGCCTCACAATGTCAATTGTTGGGTTCCCAAGGTTACCTTTTGGGTTCACAAGGTCAACCATAGGGCACTACATTCCAAAAATTTCAACAATAGAAAAATCCATGTGCTGTGAATTACACTCAAGCTAGACCTCAATGGTATGTTGTAGGTAAAAATCAGTTTTTGGGTCAACAGTTGGGATATGGTCAAAATCAACAAATTTTCAATCCTTAAGGGAAAATTCCCTCCAGACAAAACCCATGGGGGAAAAATTTCTCCCAACCTGGTTGGAATCCTCAAATGGGTCTTTATCAAAAGGTCAATCATGCATTTCAATCCGCAATTTCCTTTTATTACAACATTGGAACTCCCTGATGTATCGAGGTTAACTAATGATCCAATCCTTCATAATACATATTAGATCACGGTTCCAACCAAAATCCCAAGTGATTGCCCCAAGTTTTAAGGAAAGGATGAAAAAGACCCCCAAGCACATGCCATGACTTACCATCTTTAGTGTTCGTCTAACTCTTTGGTTGATGACTCTATTCACCGGCATATTTTTCAGAGAACATTGATTGGTGCTGCTAATAATTGGTACGTTGAGCTTCCTTGTGAAACCTTCAAATATTTCAACTATATCGCTATGGCTTTCCTCACACACTTTCAGTTACCGGTTTGCTATGAAACAGGAACTCAACTCCTCACATCCTTGAAATAGTATACGGCTACACATATCTCTGATCATATCCATGAATGGAGATGGCGTAATCATTTGATCAAGTTTGAAATTCTTGATTAACTCTTGACTGAATGGTTTACCAAATCCTTCATCAATGAGATCACCAAGGATATTTCTATGGGGGCATTTGTCACAGAATAGCAAGCCATTTCTCGTGCACAATATCTTGATTTGGTATATTCCATTCTGGCACATTGTATGATCTCTAGCTTGACGCTCTGTATGATTCTACTAAACCTAAAACCTCCAAAGCTCTGACGACACCACCTGTCAAAGACATCATTGGATCGATTACCCGTACTTCTCGAAATTCTTCTTCTCGTAAGAAGAAATCAAACTCCTCCTCGATTTTGTTCTGTGTAATCCCTCAAATCCTAGTAAAACTGTGGAGGTTAATGTTGTTCAGTCTACCACGAAAAAAAAATCCTCCAAAGGTAAAAATAGGGGCAAAGGAAAATTCAAATCTAATTCCCCGAAACAAGATTCTCCAAACCTCGTACTGATGATAGAATCAAGTGCATGCCTAAGTACCCTTACCTAATCTGTGAAAACAAGCACTACACTAAAGACTGTCCACGACGGGCCGAAGTTAGGCATTTACTAAAAGGTACTCAAGGAACTCCGACTGTACTCAAAGAAATATTTCCATCTCAGCAAAATCAGATGGTAGAACAACCCCCATCTTCTTCCTTCTTAAGTTCCCAAGTGTTCATGATGAATGGATGAGCACCCATTTCTGTGGCCACCAGGTCCAAATATTATTCCACTCTTTCTCGTTATTCAACAGAGAAATAAATTTTCGATGCTCCTACTCCTTCTCCTCCACCCTCTTCTCGTCCTCTTCATATTGAAAAACGTAGTCCTGATTCCATTATCCGACCACCTTCCAAAGGTGTGCTCTGAAAATCCCTTTATAAACCACATGCCTGAGCTTCTCAACATTACAATATCATTGAGGATTTGGCTCATGTGCCTTCTGCTATGTCTGTGTTAAAGGTTCTTCAGAGTTTTCCTTCACAACATAAATCATTACTATATTCCATTGGAGGAATTTATTTGAATAATTCAAGTCTCATTAATTTCAACCCAGAAAATCATGTCCCACATCTTCCCCATTAACTTTATTTCCTTATTTAAGTAATTATTAATGGAAATAATATCCATTGGTCATTCATGGAAGAGGGTGTGTCCACCTGCATCATGTATGTGTCTTTTTGGAAAGCCATCGGCTCTTCGACTCTTATCCAGTCCCTGAACACTTTGGAGGCTTTTGATGGAAGGTATTCTCATCCTTTGGTATTATCCCTAAATTTCCTATCACTTTGGAAGGAAAAATAGTCAATGTCAAAGTAGAACCTATCAATGCCAAACTCAATTAAAATCTTCTACTCAGTCGTAGTTGGACTCATGCTATGATTTTTATGCTGTCCACTCTTTTTCATGTTCTTCGCTTCCCACATCAAGGGAAGATTATCATTGTTTACTAATCATCATTTTTTGCTTCCACTTATTTAGAAGGAAATGTGCCATATGTGGAGCATACCGCCACACCATATGAGAGTATAGGGATAGGAATTTTTAAATATTTTTCCCTAATGGGTCTCTTTTTTCTTCCATCATTGAACACTGCTCAGTTCAATATGATCTCTACTTATTCTAATCCTTGGATCATCCCTTCCCTTGATCAAATTTATTCTTTCGGAAATGTTGTGTCATTAAGCCCTGTAGAATTCAATTATGTGAAATCGTTTCGGCTTCAGTTCTTGATTATGGTCGTACTACTTCTAGTATGAATTTTGATGCACACTCCCAATCTCCTTGACTTGGTTCTCTGGATTATTCAGATACCTTGAAGGAGATGTTTCCTTCTGACAAAAGTATCGTGGAAACTATGTCTCTTAAGGAAACACCTTGGGATGATACCCATCATTGTTATTCATTTCTTCCAAGCCCTGGATTAATTTCATCGTGTCTCAAAAATGTCACTTCTCCTGCTCTGAATTTTCCACTTCCGACACCCATATCGACACATGGGCTATTTTCTGAAGGAAACATGGGAAGCATTACTGCAACGATGCCTATTTCCATTTCTGTGAAACCAGGAATTGTCGAGAACATTCAAATTGGGGTAAATTTCTCTCTGGATGAGATGAAGCTATACACCAATATTTTTCAAGAGTTTCGAGATGTATTTGCATGGTCTTATGAGGAAATTCCTGGCATCAATCTGAGTATAGTGGTGCCTAAGATATTGAATTATCCTAATGTGAAGTTGTTTGTCAGCGAATTTGTCCCGTGCATCCTCGAAAGGTAGTTGTTATAAAGGGAGAAGTTGACAAAATTCTTAATGCTGGATTCATCTATCTGATTCCTTTGATAGATTAGGTGTCCATATCATCCCTGTCAATAAAAATCAGGGTAATATTCACGTCTGTGTTGAATATTGAGACATCAATCGTGTATGCCGAAAAGCTGACTATCCCACTCCTTTCATTGACCAAATCATTGATGAATACGCTGGGAGTGAGATATTTTCTTTTATGGATGGTTCTTCTAGATATAACCAGATTAACATGTTGTCGATCGATCAACATAAGACTGCCTTCATCTATCCATGGGTAAATTTTACCTACAAGAAGCTCCCTTTCGATCTAAAGAATGTCGGTGCTACTTTTCAATGCGTGATGTCATATGCTTTCCATGATATCAAACACATCGTTCAGCCTTACTTGAATGACCTTCGTGCCCATTCAGCTAAGCATCAGGACCATCCTGCTCACCTCTGAGAAAATTTTCTACACTGCTTACACTATAATATTCGTCTGAATCCACATAAATGCGTCTTTTGTATTGAATCTGGCAGACTCCTCAGGTTTGTCATCTCTAAGGAAGTCATCCATCCCAATCCACTAAAATTCGAGGCTACCATTAATTTACCCCCTCCTTCATCTTTACATCAGCTGCAGAGCCTACAAGGGTAAGCTAATTCCCTTCGTTGTTTTGTTCCCAATTATGCGAAGCTCACTAAGGGCTTTGCACGATTTCTTAAAAAATGGACCCTATTTCTGTGGGATGAAGTTTCTCAAAACTCCTTTGATGCTTTAAAGAACATTCTTATCAACGCTCCTTTACTCCATCCCCTGAATTACCATTGTGACTATTTCCTTTACATAGCAGCTACTTTTGGTATTATTGGTATGGTACTGGTACAAGATGACAATGATGGTACTAAACATGTCATTTATTAACTTAGCCACAACCTTATGGATACAGAGACTCGATATGCCCATGTTGGGAAACTGGCTTTAGATGTGGTACATGTTGTTCAGTGCTTTTGGCATTACATTCTCCTTTGCACAACTACCGTGATCTCTGATTTCAATCCATGACCTATATTTTGACCCATCAGTTACTTGGGGGAAAATATTCTAAATGGATTTTCATTCTGCAGGAGTTTGATTTGGAATTCACTGCTACCAAATCCAAAAAATCATTGGTTTTCACCAAATTGATATGCTCCCTTCCCTTTGCTTCTGCCCCTTCTAATCTTGATGAGCACATTCCAGATGACACTCTCTTCCTTATCATCACTATCGATCCATGGTACAATGATATCATCATGTATCTCCAAAACCAAACCTTTCTATATGAGTTGACCAAATATGATAGTCGACGCATTCGACCTCACTCTCAACCATATAGTATTATTGGGGATACTTTATATAGCGTCATCGTAGATTCGATTCTTCGTCAATGTTTAAATTTTGAAGAGGCTAAGAGAGTGCTCAACGACTTCAACTATGGGGCATGTGGCAGTCATATGTATGGATACGCAACAACTCAGAAAATCCTTCATGATGGTTATTTCTAGCCTTCCATTTTCATGGATTGCATTCTTGTTGTCCGTAAATGTCACAGTTGCCAGATTTACCAGCAGAAGATGCGTGCCCCACCCGCACCCTTACACCCAGTTGTTACCGTCATCCCTTTTGCTAGATGGGGCATTTATTTCATGACATTTAACCCTCACTCGGTCAGCAGGCATGCTTATATTATCGTCGTCGTTGACTATTTTACCAAATGGGCCAAGGCGATGCCTACATATGTTGTTGATGGTAAAATTGTAGCTCAATTTCTCTTCAATCATGTTATCTCTTGGTCTGGAGTCCCTCAAGCCATCGTCACTGACCATGGCTCACATTTTCACCATTACATGATGGTTGAGCTGACCTTTCATTTGGGCCTGCATCATGACAGTTCAACTCCATATTACCCTCAGGCCAATGGCCAAGTTGAGGCAGTCAACAAAGTCTTAGTTACAATGCTTCAGTGCAATATTGGGATTCACAAGTAAAACTAGCATCTCATGCTTTTCTCATCTCTTTGGACTTACCAAACCTGAACTAAAAATGCTACTAGATTCACTCACATTCAGTTAGTATATGGCCTTGAAGCAACATTGTCGATTGAATGTAAAATTCCTTCACTCAAATTAGTCGTTGAATTTCTTCTAGATACCTCACCAGAGGAGGAACATCTCCTATATCTATAAAGCCTTGATTAAACTCGTCGCTTCGCCACTTTAGTTACTGAAGCTCAGAAGAAATGGGTCAAAGCCCATTTTGATCAGACTGTTTCTCCACATGCCTTCTCTGAAGGAGACTTTTTTATTCTCTATGACCAATCACACGATAAGCTGGGGGAAGGAAATTCAAACCAATGTGGCATGGGCCATACATTGTAAAATGTGTTTTGAAAAAAGGTGCCTATGAGATAATTGATTATGAAGGTAACCCTTTGGATAAGCCTTGAAACGGGCTTTATCTAAAAAATTATTATGTGTAATATTTTCATGTAATTACTTGTGTACATTAGTGTGCTTTTCATTTTTGTACAATTTTGGTTTGGTGTGTGTTTGCAAGTGGTTTTCCTGCTCATGTTTTTTTACTTCATTTGCAGATGTGTTTAACTCCTTATGTCGGTTTTGCTAATGGTGCCTATTGTAGTACTCAGAACTTATCCTCTACAACATGGGTTATCTATGACCCTAATGGTGAGTTAGTAGATCTGCAAGGTATCTATTTAGGTTGTACAACCAATAATATTGTTGAATACATTGTCGTCATCGAACTTCTGTCAGAAGCAATCACTCTTGGCATTAGAGAATTGGTTGTAAACCTAGATTCATGACTTGTCCTACAAATCAACGATAAATATTTCGTCAAACACCCTTAAATTTTGAGAATGTATCTACATGTTCGTCTTTTATAAAGGAATTTTGATTATTTTACATATCAACACATTCCAAAACACATGAATACATTAATAGATGCATTGGCTAATTATGTTTTATATAGACATTTGCAAAATTTGTTAAACTATTATCATCATTACATCATGTATAAAACCGGAAAATATAACATATATATATGTGTGTGTGCATGTGTGTGTGTGTCTGTGATTTTTTTTTTCAAAATTTTTCAAGTACATTATAACCCCCAAAAAATATATGTTCTGATACATAACGAGACTCACAGGTCCCAAAAAGACTACAACTGCAAAAATCAAAACTAGACTAATCATCATGGTGTTCATGGTAGCAATCCACTGGTCAAATGACTTGAGTCAGTAGTCGATGAATACGGTTGGACACCCCTATAGTATGCCTCTAGTAATGGAGAGGAATATCTTGAACATGAGCGTATTCCAGAATCACGGTAGTCAAAGCATCCAGATTCTAGGCAATCTCCTCTTCAGCATCTACTCCCTCCTCATATGAAGCAGCCTCAAAATCCCTCTCTACTCTTTTGAAAATAGATATTATAGCTAGTATCTGTGGTCCGACATCTGCAACACATAAGTTTAAACATCGGAAGAAATATATATAAAATATTATAAAAATTCAGAAGTTAACAAAAAAAAAAATTATTTCTGTCATCCCAATGTTCGCCCTTAAGAAGCGAAAGGACTGGGTCAACTCAGAAATCAGTCCCAGATTTCGACCATTCCTCTCTGACAATGAGATGTCACCTCAACCACACACACAAAAAAGGCTTGTACTACATGTGTTTTCCACCCCCTGTGCAAGGCATCAACTCACTCCACCTGGTCATGCATGGATCCCATCGTATGGGTGTGGCCACTTCCACCCACTGAAATTGGAATAGTGACACTCATTCTAGAAAAAATGTTGTTAAAATTGAACCACACCCAAACTCTTTAAGGCAACCATTTTTGCATTTGGATAGTTGTTTCTTCATATTTTTCAACACTACTTGTGCCAAGTTAAAAACAGTGGGTGCCATGAAGTCCATAGTTGTTTGGAGTTGGGCCTTCGTAGCCTCATGTGATGCTTGTGCCACAGAAACACGTGTTATGGTATATAGGACTACTTTGAAAGGAAAATTGTTCATGTTGCTTATATTTATCTTCCCACTAGAAGATTTGGTTGCCTCTTAACACTGCCTCCCTATGAGCATGTCCATGCTCTCCCCCATGATCTCTATCCCTACCAACTGAGATTGTTCTCCTCTCCATGATAGCCCAGTGATGAATTAAATAGCAGCAACCTTGATCCCCAACTCTTGTTTGCCGATTATAAATCTCTCTCTTCCCATGTCCCAAATGCTTATCAAGTACTGCAGAAAATCTGGCTGAGATCTCAAGCCGGGAGTTAAAAATAATTTGAGCCCGCAATTTCTTAAAGCATCAAGAAAATATTGGTCTTCCATTGCTTCCCTATCCACATATTCATGCTTCCTCTCTCTCCACTCAATCACCATGAATTCTTGGTATTTCCTTTATGTCATAACTTTTAAGCATCCTTTTGTCAATATCCATGCATAAAAATCAATTTTGAATGGATTTTTTTGGAGGAAATTGTGTGTCTTTCTACGCTCTGTGATTAGTGGACATTTTAAAAATAGATGCACCGATCGACACCAGACCAAAGTTAAATAAGGCGGAGCGGGGCAATCCCGATATGGCATCCCCGCGCCGATCCACTGCGATGCCCGAGATTAAAAAAACTTCTCCAAAAATCAATATGCTTTATAAGAAATGCTAAGATAAGTATGAAAATGAATAAGATGAGTGTGGCTCTTACCTCATGCTAACGGCTCATTGATCAGCTTCTTGGATCGCCCACAATATGCTCCTGAGGATCAAGGGAAAAAAGGGTAAAAAAAACTCTTCCAAGGCTTGTGAAGTAAAAAGTAAAAATGTTTTTAATTTTCTCATTTTTATAAATGTTCATGTCACTTTTAGGGTCTTTTCATATTTTAATATATTTTAATTTGTAATATTCCTAGATTAGCCTACAACTAATGGGAATATTAAAATTTTGTTTTGTCACATATATAGGTGAATAAGTGGGTGGGGAGATCTATAAAACTCTTTATTGTGAATAAAACCACTTCTCATGTGAAAGTGGATCATATTTTTCAGCTTAATTGAAGCACCCTTGGTGTGAAAGGGGTTGGACCACTTTGACTGGGTCAACCTTGACCAAATCTATAGCACTGTCATGGAGGGGTGGCCATCAATGAGGCACAACGAAGTTTTAGATGGAGGTGCCTTGTGTGGAAGGAGTATTATCATTGGATGTGGTTTAGGGTTTGCAAGATCTTGTCTTATAAAAGGAAGGGGTTGGTAGCATTAGAAGGTTGTTGATGAACATTATATTTCTAAATATATTGTCTATTTAGAAATATATCCTTCTCTTGTTTTTTTAACTGAGAATCAATGATGTTTAGCATTGGGTGTTCCTGGTCGAGAATCCCATATCTTCCCATTGAGTAGCTCTTGGGAGAGTTTGTATTGCATAGTCCACTATCTGGCTAAAGGCCAAGCTTCTTCTTTCAACTACAGTGTAGATCCTGTTGAGGGTTTGACTGTTTTTGCAAGCTGCAGCAAGTGGATATTAGATCTTTCAGATCTAATCCATTTCAATGCTTCTTTTCAGTGGAGGAGGGTTCTACTTCATTGGGAGGACTGTATTGAAGATATTGAGCATCATCTTCATATATTGGCTGCAAGCCAACTGTATTTTGATCCCTACATCATAGTATATATCTTGATCTTTGTTATTCCTGTAGGTGCATTTGCAGGGTGTTTCAGCATATCATTTGGAGAGTGATTTTCTAGGTGTTGGAGATATACCCTTCACTTTGGATATCTGTTGGAGGAGATCATTTTATTTTTTATATCAGATCAGATCCACTTTCCATATCTGAATATTTCCATATATCTGTAGTCTTAGATCTCATATCTACATCTTGTACTTGGTATTTTGCTGGAAACCCCAAAAGGGGATGATTAGAGGAGCTTGTATAGTGTATGGATCTACTATAGATCTAAATTTTTATCCACATACTTGCTCTAGATCTGATGTGTAATATATAGCTATTTCAGAGCCAATAAATAATGTTGTAAGGCTTTTTTTGTCTTAATATATGGTTGCAACGCCTCATTTTGAGGGATTTCTGTCGTTGGAGACTTGTAATTTCTTGTCATGCACCTTATGGGTCACTTTTAACATGTATTTTTTATGTTGTAATGACAAATGGAAGGTCTCCATATTGGCCTCCTGATTTATAAAATATGATCTGCATTATTTTTATATCATTCTGTATTCTATTGTTGCATTCCCCATTTGGGAATTGTTAGTCATCAATAATTTTTGCCTTCATAGATGACTAAATGATTTCCCTAGATTTCTAGAAACAAAGTTCATGAACATTGTGAGTTCTAGAAATCTCACTACCTTCATCATCCTTAAAGATATTTTTTCACTATTTTATCATTTCACCATGTCAAGCTTTGCTTGCCAGTCCCAGAAAACCCATTAGGGGCTCATGTCACTCCTTTTGTCTATATTTTGTCACCTTTGACCCAAATCCTCTGTTTTGTTTTGCCTAAACCCCCCACTGCTACCTAAGGCCACCAATTAAACAGCTCTGTTGTGTCCCCCAAAAATACCCCAAGCATTGATGGTCTAAAAACTATCTTTGTAGGCTCTTTAGATAAATCAAGTACATTGGATTTTGGATCTTCAATACATCATTTTATCATAAAATCTGTTTTACACTTAATGACCCCAAAATCTAAGTTTTTAGTCCAAAGCCAAGTCCAAGGAACCTTCCACTTGGTCACCTAGGTTTTCACAAGTCATAGGGTGGATTTGGTATCCTAAAATATTTGTTTTTCCTATTTAAAGAGACTGCATTCGAAGAATAAAAGGGACAAGTAACTTTGTCCAAAATTGATCAAAGGGTCATTCAAAAAAAGGCCTCCTTGGCCTAGTGCACAAATTCTACAGGGGACAATTGCCCTTTCTCACATTACTGCAAAAATATCAAGATGGCCATCAACCTAGAAAAGAGGTAAGGTAATGGGAAAATCATCACAAGAATACCATCAACAACAAAGAGAAAGCAGCAAACATATGTTTTAGAGAATCTTGGTTTTTTGTGACTAATTGGAAAAACAAGTGAACCAGTGCAAGGAATCAATACAAGGGCTACAAGGACAAAGGTCAAATCAACTCCATCTAGTTCACATTGAAGATTTTTAGAAATAATCAATCAGTTTAGAGAAGTTTTAGAGAACTTAGAATACAACACTATTTAATTTTTTCTAGACAGCCCTAAAACCTAGGAGTTTGGGAAGAATGACAAACTAGTCAAAAAATGATGATAAAGCCTCCTTCTTCATAGAAAATGGAATTCAAAGTGTTTGAAGCTGCCCTCTAAGGGTTTGACAAAGAAGCATTGATTCCACCTCACCAAAAGGACAAATGACAAAGAGTATCAGTGCAAGGGCATGAATTTTCAAGGTAGAGGCATTAAAATGGATCAAAAGGAGGCAAACATAAGGTAAAGTGCCAAAGGATAAAATCATTACTAATCATGAGTTTACTATTGGGAAAATAAGGTGTCAAAATTCCAAAAAAGGCATTAAGGGATCAAAAGAAAAATTTGTGTAGGCACCTGCAAAAACAAAAGTGGCCAAGGGAGACACAAGATGGTTTAAAATGCTAACTTTTCCCACTAGAGATATATCACTGTCACAATGATCAAAGGAACAAACATGTAATTAGTCTAAAAAAAAGAAGCCTCCAAAAATTGTTTCCTTATCAAAAGTATATTCTACAAGAGATAGATTAGCCATGAGTGACATTTCTGTAGGACTGTAAAAAATGGCTTCCTATAGGAAAATTGATAAGGTAAAAAAAACCTAATGTATCTCACAATGGTGGCACGTATGAGGACTAAAGGAGTTGTTGATGCCAACTGCTAGGGTTTTCACACCAAAAGGTTTTTCATTACTTCAAAGAGAAAACATGACAAAAGGTCAGTTGAAAGAAGGTCCAAATTCTTCATTTCAGTCTATTCACCAAGAAATCAAAAGCATAAAGATACAGGGCTGAAGAATCCAAGGTAAAGGTACCAAAATGATCAGAAGTTTTCTTTTTACAAGCGTTGAAATTCATGAAAAAGATAAAGTGAAGAAAACCTTCAAAAAGAGCACTAATGTCACTGTCTACCTATTTTCCTCAAAACTTTGTCAAAATGACCTTTTTCTTTTTAAAGAACTGTTTCATGTTTCCAAATGTGGATAAGAGACAACGTTTAAGTTGGTTTAAAAATTTTGTAAATCCAAGAGAAACATCAAGATGTTCCAACCAAGGAAAAAACCATTTTTATTTTTATTTTTCAGATTTTTGCCACCTACACGGACAAAAGGACCAAAAAGAAAGAAGGGAAAATAAACATTAGAAAGTGGTTTTGATCATGAAATTATTTTTCAAAAGGAAGTATAAAGGTTTTCTTCCCTCTTCCCAACTCATTTTTGTCTTTGAAGGAGAAGAGGAGAGCTGTTGAAAACGTGTTTTTTAGGGTTTTCTGCAAAACTTGTTGAATTTTTTAGGCACTACGCACCGACAGAGGTGCTACACACAGAGTCGTTGGTATTGTGCATAGAGAAGGCAGATAAAGTGAAAAAAATAACTGTGCTACGCACTGGCGAACGCACTGCGCACACACCCAGTTCGGGCCCGACTTGCCCACCATTCAATGGAGCTACACATCGAGAAGGTCTGACAGGCCTGATAACTCGCCCAAGCCACCCACACCCAACCTAGCACTGTGCACAGGCCTGCCAACAGCCTGACCTAACCTGGCACTACGCACAGGGAAGGCCCAACAGGTTTGACCTGTCGGGTGGTGCTACGCACAGAGGAGATTTGGCTAAATTTGCCAAAAAATTCTCAAACTCACTTTTTCTCCTCCTCAAATTTTCCCCAGGCTCTTGCATGAGTTAGACAAGGTTGGTAGTCATTTTATTTACCCTCCAAATTGATCTTTTTTCATTCATAATCAAAGGAGAATATCAAAAACCTAAATTTGGCCAAACGCTAATCTACATGGAAATCAAATATTTAACCTTCTAGGGCAAGAATTACCAATTGGAGAGTTGTCATTAGCATAAATACACTGAATACAAGCTAAGCCTCCTCCTAAAATCTAAAATCATTCCTAGAATTACTTCATTTTTCCCTCGTTTTCTAAAATCTTCCCTCACCATCACTCATTTGTCCTCCATATACCTAAAGCTCTGACCAAGCTAAAAACCATTTTGTTCAAGGATATAATCATCCACCATGTCCAGAGAAGATATTAGTACTAGTAGTGATGAAGGCCAAAGGCCTATCCAGCCAAAACACAAGGGAGGAAGAACTGATAGGTTTGAGCCTTTGTATACCATTCAAATCACCTCTTCTCCAATGATCCTTGCATGTTTTCAAGATGTTGGATGCCATCAGTTCTGTGAGAGGGTTAAACAGGTCCAAAACCACTCATTTTTGACTAGGTTATTCATTATCAGCCACAAAACCATCAGGTCAACCTAGCAGGAGTAAATTTTTAACTATCATCTAAATCCATTGCTAAAGCTACAAGAATACCAGATATTGGTGAAAGATGGTTCAAACAGAAGAAATTGGCCTTAAGCTATTATGAGCCCTTCCTCAAACCTAGTTATCAACAAGGCTGCAAGACTATTTTCCCCTTCTCCCACCTGCTAGAGAGATATGCCCTACTGATGAGGCAGATCATCAAGTACTTCACTTGTGAGGGGAGGTACTCTAGGATTTATTCATATCACATAAGGCTACTAATGCACTTCACCAGGGTTAAATTTATAAACCTACCATACTATATCTACCAGAGCATTAACAAAATGGCTTTAGTGGTCAGGAAAAGGAGTTATTCCCACCAAATGAAAATCCTTTTTCACCACTCCTTGGTTAAGATGATTTTTTCGCACCAGCTAGAGAAACAGGGAATCCCTTGGGAATTTTTCATCTCACATGATATATTTGCAAATCCCCAAGCCTTCATTCAGCAAAATTTTCCTTCCACTTCACACTCACTTACCTCCACTGCTCCTTCACCTCCACCTATGCATTCTCCACAAGGAAACATACCTCTTTCCTCTTCTCTTGATGCATCAAATGAAGATGATGATAGTGATAATGAGGAACAAGAAAATGACAGTGGAAACTAGAGTTTAATGAGGAACAAGGGGGTAATAGTAGCAATGAGGAACAAGAATATGATGGTGGAAGTGATGAAAATAGTGGGATAGATACAGAGTTTAATGAGGAAGAGCAGGAGGATGATGATGACAAGGAGGAGGGAGATGAACATGGTAGTCATAAAGACAAAAAAAATGAACACTTGGAGGAAGACAGTGATGATAGTGATCCCAATGAATCACTCCCAAGTACAGAAAAAGGTAGTGTGATGAGCAATATGAATACCAAGAAGATAGTGAAGACAATGATGAGGGTGGCAGTCAACAAGAAAGTGAACGTGACAGTCAAGAGAAAAATGTGCATAAGCATGACAATGAGCCTAGTCATAGTGCAAACAGTGACAATATAGATGAAGATGATGAACATGAAGAAACAGAGGAAGAAGATGAGGAAATAGAAGATCAAGAAAAAGGAAATGATGAAGTTGAAACAAAGTTTGAAGAGGTAGGCAGTGACCAATGAAATGACACTGATATGGCAGTCAGTGAGAAAACAGATAACAAAAGTAATATTCATGACAGTCATGACATTTGTCATGACTGTCATGACACAAATCAACCTCCTAGTGATAATGGAAGTGAAGCTATCCCAAAATATGATGAAGAAAAGGACCTTTATGATGGAAAAAACCAAAGTGAGGAAAGTACAAGAGATGATGATCAATTTGAAGGCCAAAGTGGCAGTATAGAAGGTAGTGAGGAGAATAAAGATGATAATGGTGCTGAAGGTCAGGACAACAGTGATCAAACAGAGCATGAGGTGATTAATGGAGACCACAGTAAAGATAAAGGAGCTAATGACAACACCAAGGGTCACATCTAGGATAAGGACACTACCAAATCTATAATCACTCATCTCACATGCACATACCATAGAGGGAAAAGAGATGTGTTTGCTGCCTCAAAAAGGAAAAAGGCCATCTTTCACCAACTATCAAACCATTGGATAAGGGAAAGGAAAAAATGTAAAGGAGTGAGCTGCAGGTAAAGGGAAGGAGAGGTAATAGAATCAAGAAAAATACTCAAGAGCCTCAATTCATTGATCTAGACAGCGAAAATGAGGACAAGGAGATGACCACTAGATTAATACTCTTAAAAAAAGATGCATAGCTTAAGGAGTGGGAAAGAGATTTCGAGATGGCACAACAGGTCATTCAGTATTACAAGAATGAGCACAAGCACTTCAAGAAGGTGAAAAGGGGCCTTGCTTTCTAGAAGAAAATGACCAAGCACTATGCAAAGAAAAACAAGCTTGCTTGTGCCAAACTGAAGGAGGCCCTCATGGAGATAAAAAACCTAAAGGAGGAAAAAAATCATGATAGCCTTGGATTTTTGGCTGAGGCTTCTCAAAAAGTGTCCAAGACTTCTTGAAGGACCTCTCCACAAATTTTCGGCCAAGTTGAACAAAATTTTGTGTTTTTGAAATTTTGAGGCCTATGTGTGCAACACCCTTGCCGCTACATACAAATTTGGTGCATCCTCATCTCGTAAAATTTAAATTTTTGGATTCCTCTCATCATCAGTAGTCTTCTCACAAAATTTCAGATCATTTGGAGTAATTTTGACCCCCCAAAAGATCAAAAAACACCAAAATTTTGACCATTCTGCATCATTTTCAGGCAAGGTGCTGTGCATAGAGCAGTGTTGGGAGAATGGGCTTTTGGGCAGGAAAATGGCACTCATTTATGAAAAAGTAAGCATCTTGTGAAATTATACTCATCATGCCTTCCAAGGAGCCATCACGAAGCCAAATCTGACATCGGGAAGGGGTCCAAAAATTACTCATAAAAGACCTTATTTTCTACTGAAGTGGCGCTGCGCATAGAGACTGTCTAAGTGTGTTTTGGACCAAAAGTCAACAAAACACACTCACCTATTGCAAATTGATATTTTTGAGTTTTTTGAGGCAAAACACTCTAGAATTAGGTGCAAATAGTTATTTTGGAATTTATTTCTTAGGATATTATGTGCCTTGGGCCTTGCATGGTCTCTTGGCCATCAATGACATTTATGGTTGAATTTGACATTTTCCTACCATATTTAGGGTTTTAGTACTCCTTTTCTCCATAAATAGAGCATGAGGCCCTCATGTATTTTGTTGGCATTTTATGAGATTTTAGAGCAATATACATGGTTTTATGAGCTTGGAGAAGAAATTGGTGTTGTGGAGTTGATGAATGGCTTGTTTGGCTTGATGATGGAGAAGCTTGTTTGCAATATTCCTTAGCTTGGTGAATGGTGATGTCTTATTAATTTGTTTATGTTTCCTTTTTATTGTTATGTTTCACTCTTCTTAGTTGCTATAAATCAGAAAAAGTATAGGTTGAGACATGCTCTTTGAGGCACCTCAGTCCTTCTGTTTTTTATAGCCTTAATGTTTTCCTCAACTGGTTGTGTTTGAAGAATTCTTAGCTGCTCTTCAAGCCTCCTTATGCTTGTTAGTTTCATTTATGGATTAATATGCTGGTTAACAAATATGATTCATGGTATGCCCTGCTTATTTGAGACTTTCTAAAACTCTGTCTTGGAACCTTTCTTTGGAGTATTGTTTGATAGGTTAAGTCAAAGAGGTCTCATTCAATCTTGTCCTTTTTCCATGCCTACCAACTTGTTTTAGAGTTATTTATAGCTTTATTTATGATGTTTAGGAGTTCCCTTTTCATAGATTGAGTTGTTGTGCTATCTTGTATGTTTTCCCAAATTCTGAAGGTGAATTTACTAAAGTTAGAAGCTCTTATGTTTTTTATGTTTCACTGGAATGTTTATCTTGGATATTTATTGGTTTAAAATATTATCATAGAGTAAATGGTTTTCTCTAGCTCATGCTTAGTATCTTGTGCTAATCATATTTAAGACCTCCTTGTTCATAGGTATTTGAAAAAGGATTATTGATTTCCCTTTGCCCTACCTTATTCACAAAATTGATGTCCATCCCATTTCACTCATAACCCTAAGGATCCATTAACCTTGCTATATTGGCCTTGCACTGCACTCTGATTCATTATTGAGACACCCTTGACTTTCATTTGACTCCATAGTCCAATGGCTTAGATATATTCTCACTCCACCTATTCCACTTGACCATCTTACCAAACCAAAACAATCAACAAACCCTACACTTAAAAACTAGCCTAAAATCATCTACCTAAAGCAAAAAGAACACATCCTTTGCACCCAATAGAGGGATCCCTCTTCGAGTCCAGGTAGGCTAGATCCTAGGACTCCAAATACTTGTTCCATGTTACCCTATCATTTGGTCTACCAATCTACCAAATCACGTGACACTAACATTCTAGCAATCACGGTGGGACTGAGCACGTAGTAGCCTAAAAAAATCCTATAGACTCATTTAAACCTTCGGTTAAGCTTAGAAAATTGACTGATAGCCAAAGAGTAGACTCTATTTGTTTCACCATCCTAGCAAAATGATGACTCAACTATAGGACACTCACACAAACCTTAGGGCTACATATAAGAACTCAGAAAACCCCAAAACACCCTTAGACTGGTTTTTTGTCAGTTATTAGTGGTGGACCATAAACATACATCTTTCAAAATGTTGGAAATGTTTTCATTGATGGCAAAGGAATTGGCAAACAACGAGCATCTGAAACAAGAATAATTTTCCAAAGACGGAGTCCATCGAATAGAAAAGAATAAGTGAATTTTCTAGTAAATGGTAATTCATGTGTGAACATATGTATGCATCCTGATGGAATCCGTGATAATTAATGGTGCACTGTATGTTTTTCGAGGAACCAATGTTAATACGGTTGACAATGTATCCAAACTGGTAGACAGTGGAGTTATATATTCGTTATGAACAAACATATGGTTTTAAGCTTCACATGGAAGGGTCTACGCTATTAGTAAGGAGGTGACTGGCTTTCATGGAGAAAGGAACGAGGAGCGAGGGAAAATCAGTTATAACAAGGAAGAACTAAAACAGAGTATTTGGCATTGAACTCTCGGACTAACCCTTTGGAATCATGAACGGAACCTGGAAGGAAAGAGGTAGAATGTAACAAAAGGAAGCGCGACGTAACCCTGCATGGAAGAGCGGAACCGTGACCAAGTGAACAGTGGAGGGGGTTTCCGGGTTTCATCGCACCACCTTTCAGTGATAGGCAAGATTTCCTGGTTGGGGTGCGATTCCATAGAAACATTGACACGTAGCAAAGGTGAACCCACGTAAACCAATATCAAAGCACGCCATCGCACGTTAGCGTTTGAAAAAATAAGCCGAGCGATATTATTGAACGTCGTTGATCTGGGAAGGGGTCATCGGACGGTTTTCATTTGATATAGATGCGTGAAAGTTACCTAAGGTACGGCGCGCCATCGCGCGTTATCATCCGTGCATCATCAACGAACGATATCCCTCAGATCATCTGAAGCCGAGCGATGTGCTCTCCGCCGTCGGACATAAACGATCGTTAATGATGGGCCCCAGTTTTAAATTATATTGATTGGGATTCTTCAAATTAACGTTTGCGGGCTTAACCAAGATTTGTTATGACGAAAAGCGATTGGACCATCATCTTTGAATGTTATTCCAAAGTTGGTGGAATGAATAAAACTGGGGTCAACTTATAAAGGCCTATTTAAAAGCCATTTGATAAAAGCGCTGGTTATTAATATAAAGTTCTATTATATATTTAATTGCCAAAGGTTGTGAATAATGTTTATTTATCAAATTCCATGAATTTGATAAATAAAATTCCAATAAAAGAAAGAAAACCATCAGTGGTTGGTGGTTTTGACTCATGGTTTTAATAAAGGAAAAAACTATATAAGGAGAAGATGATTATAGTACAAGGCATGCATGTGAAGGAGTTGTTAATGAATAAATCTCTTTTAGAGATATACGCGTGATTAAACTCTGTTTTCTGAAAAAGCTGAATCTATGATGCACCTATGAAGTTGACGAAGGATCAAGATCTCTAGATCTAGAAATGATGAATGCCTAGGAAGATCTGCAAAGAAATAATGAAGACCTGACGTTAGTCTGATGAAGAAATTGAAGAAATTTGGTGGATCTGAGGGTTGAAGTCTTCTGCTTGAAAGTGGAAGATTTCTTCCAGTACAAGCTGGTGTCAAGATCAAGGGGTTGGAGCTCCCTTCCAGTAGTGACTGTTGAACAAGAGAAGGTTGTAGCTTTCTGCAGGTGGTTGCCTGCGTGCTGGTATAAGTCTATGCCAGCACAAAAATTGAAAGAAGTTTTCTTTATAATAAACATTGAAGACAAAAACGACAACAGCGGTGGTTTTCTCCCAAATTCGGTTTCCACCTTAAATACTGGCGTTCATGTGTGTTGCTTATGTGTGATGGTTTATTCTGTATTACTGTACATGCTTACTGCTTACTAACCTTCTGATGAATGAATGAAGCAATAATCTAAGTAAATAATTGAATGCATAATTTTTTAGACAGATCTAAATACTGATTCACCCCCCCCTCTCAGGTTTTTTCACAACAATTGGTATCAGAGCCAGGTTCTTCTGAAAAAGCTTAGCTGCTAGAAGGAAGATCAAGCAAGATGAGCAATCAAGATGGAACATCATCTATCAGGCCTCCACTATTTAACGGAAACAATTTAATCTTCTGGAAAACAAGGATGAGATCCTATCTTCAGTCTTTGGGAGCAGATGTATGGGAAATTGTTGAAGGAGGATATCAATATCCAGCTGCAGTACCAACAAATCTGACGGAAAGAAAGAATTATGAAACAAATGCAAAGGTGGTCAATGCTCTATTGGGAAGTCTAACTGAATTATAATTTGTCAAATTCATGCAGCTGAATAGAGCAAAGGCAATATGGGACAAAATAATTCTAAGTTATGAAGGTGATGCAAAGGTAAAAAGTGATAAACTCCAAACTCTCAAAATTCAATATGAGAATCTAAAAATGGATAATGAGGAGAGCATTGCCAATTTCTTTTTACGTCTTAATGATATTGTAAATCGTATCATAAATCTGGGAGAAGCAATAACCGAATCTACTTTGGTTCAGAAAATTTTAAGATCACTGATGGCAAAATTTGAGTCAAAAGTTTCTGCTCTTGAAGAAAAGCAGGATCTTCAAAATCTTACCTTGGTGCAACTTCATGGCATACTAAATGCATATGAAATGAGAAGTGGAGGACCATCTGAAGTCAAAGAAGCAGTCTTCAGAGCTTCTACAAAAGGGAAGGAAGTACAAAAAACAGAAGGATCGGGATATATCTCAGAAGAAGATGAGGTAAATTTTGTAAAGAAACTTCAACTTGGCACAGGACGGTTCAGAGGTAAGCTTCCTTTCAAATGTTTTGATTGTGGAAGAGTTGGTCATTATGCTGCTAAGTGTCCTCATAAAGAAACACATAAAAAATGGAAGGAAGTAGCAAGAAGGAATAAGAATCGGTTTAGCACTAGAAAAAGTTACTATACTCATGAAGACAGTGATGGGTTATCTGATAGTGAGGAAGAATGTGAACAAGATCTTAGACTTCTCATGGCATTTGAAAAAGAATCTAGAGACGAAAATGAAACTTTTGTGGATACTCTAGAGGACAATGATTTTCTTGATGAAAACAATCAACTCAAAATATGCTTAGAAGAAAGTAAAATAACCATAAAGACTCTGAAAAATCAACTTGAAGAAAAGGAGAAACACAATGAGAAATTAGAGTGTGAAGTAGTAAGTCTAAGAAAATAACTTGAGAAAGTAAAGACTCTGAATCTTAGATTTGCTAAAGGATCTGAAACCTTAGATGAGATTATCAAGGTACAACATTCTCCTCTTATAAAGACAGGTCTTGGATATATCGGAGAATCTTCTCAGGCTCGAGCACCAAATTATCTAAAAGCAGCTACAGCTGGTATACAACATGCTACCACTCAGCAAGGGAATAAAGAATATTTACAGGTAAAGCATGATCATCTCAATTCAAAGAACACTAACAGGAATATCTTTCAAAGAAACACCAATCAACAGGTAAATTGAAGTAGAAGATTTCATGATCGCAGAAATTTCTTCTTCAATGGACAATGTTTCTCATGTCACAATTTTGGTCATAAAGTTGTTCAATGTGTTACATATAAAACCATCATGACAAGAGAAGCAAGAAAGAAAAGGATTGATATTGAAACAAAGAAGAATACCTACAACAACTTTTCTACTCTTAAAAATGAAGTTGAATGTGCTTATTGCAATAACTTTGGCCATGAAGAATCTGAATGCAGGAGCAAAGTTCAGCCAAAAGAACATGTTCCTTCAAACTCCCAAGTATGGAAAAAGAAGGAATTACAGGTTGAAAATTGTGGCATAGCGTTATTTTCAGAAGGTGAAGAAAATCAATGGTACATTGATAGCGTATGCTCAAGACACATGACAGGACAAAAACAAACTTCTTGCATATAGTGCTCTAGAAAAGGAAAATAATTTTACATTTGGAAATGATACTCCTGCGGTCATTAAGGGAAAAGGGTCTATTTTTCTAAAAGAAAAGGTGAAAGATAATGATGTCATGTATGTGGATGGATTAAGGCATAACATGTTAAGTGTAAGTCAAATGTGTGATCAAGGAACTGAAGTTGTCTTTAGTTCAAAAGAATGTGTGGTACGTGATCTTGATACAGGTAAAACAATTATAAAAGGAAAAAGAACCCCAAGCAACCTGTATGTATTGAAGAACTGCAAAGAACACTGTTACTTGAGTAAATCTTCAGAAAAATGGCTATGGCATAGAAGGTTGGGGCATCTGAGCTTCTCTCAAATCAACAAATCAAGCAAACTTAAAGTTTTTCGTGATCTTCCCAATATTACTCTACCTGAAAATATCATATGCAAATCTTGCCAATTCAGTAAGCAAACTAGAGTACAATTTAATGCCAAGGAAGGATCATCAAGTAAGCCTCTTGAACTCATTCATACTGACATATGTGGACCTATGAGGAAAAATTCACCATGTGGTGAAGAATACTATATCTTATTCATTGATGATTTCTCTAGAATGTGTTGGATTGGGTTGATTAAACACAAAGATGAAGCATTTGAGAAATTTCAGATCTTCAAAGCACTGGTTGAAAATGAATTAGACCTAAAAATCAAGTGTCTTAGATCTGATCGAGGAGGAGAATATACATCAGATGAATTCCTTGAATTTTTTGAACAACATGGCATAAAAAGACAGTTTTCTGTAGCTGGCACTCCACAACAAAATGGTGTTGCAGAAAGAATGAATAGAATAGTTCAACAAATGGCTAGAGCTATGCTTGATGATTCCGGAACACCTGACACATTTTGGGGAGAAGCAGCACATACAGCAGTAAACATTCTCAACAAGGCACATGTTCATGTAAATAGTGATAAAACTCCATATGAACTCCGGTATGGTAATCCTCCCACTGTAAAGAATTTTAGAATTTTTGGAAGAAAATGCTTTATCAAAAACAATGATGAAAAACTTGGCACGTTTGAACCTAGAACAGATGAAGGAATACTTCTTGGTTACTCCTCTAGGAGTAGAGCATATAAATGTTACAATAAAAGACTTCGGAAGATTGTTGAATGTATTGATGTTGTTATTGATGAGTCTCCTGCAGCTCCAAAAGAAGAAAATCAAACAAAAAATGAAGACGATGATGACATATATCCTTCTACATCAAATAGTAATGATATAGACAGTGAACCCAATGAAGAACCCGAAGATGACTTATCTGAAAAAGGTCCATCCAGATATGTTCAAAAGAATCATCCAGAATCTCAAATTTTGGGAGAAAAGGGATCAGGTGTACAAACAAGAAGGACTCTTGTGGGATCTTCTAGCAATCTGGCATTTCTATCCACTATTGAACCACACCATGTAAGTCAAGCTAGCAAAGATGAATGTTGGATTCAATCCATGAATGAAGAGCTTGATCAAATTGAAAAGAATCACACTTGGGAATTAGTACCAAGACCTCATGACAAAAATGTCATTGGAACTAAATGGATATTAAAAAACAAGTTAAATGAGAATGGGGATGTTATAAGAAATAAATCTAGACTTGTTTGCAAGGGGTATGCTCAACAAGAAGGTATAGACTTTGAAGAAACTTTTGCTCCTGTAGCCAGACTTGAAGCCATAAGAATTTTTCTTGCTTTTTCAAGCTTCCAACAAATCAAAGTTTATCAAATGGATGTTAAATCTGCTTTTCTCAATGGTGATTTAGAAGAAGAAGTTTATATAGAACAACCAAAAGGATTTATTTTGGGAAATGATGAAAAACTTGTTTGTAGACTTAAAAAGTATTTATATGGTCTCAAACAAGCTCCAAGGGCATGGTACTATCGTCTTGACAAATATCTTCATCAACAAGTATTTTCAAAGGGGTCTGCTGATAGCAACTTATACACAAAAACTGAAAATGACAAACTATTTATTGTGGTTGTATATGTTGATGATATCATTTTTAGAAGTAATGAAGATTCTATGAGTCAGAAATTTGCTTCTGATATGCAGCAATAATTTGAAATGTCTTTACTTGGGGAACTAACATTCTTTCTTGGCTTGCAAGTGCAACAAGCAACAGATGACATATTCTTATCACAAGCAAAATATCTTAAGCAAATCTTGAAGAAGTATGGCATGGAAGATTTCAAACGTATAAGTACACCAATGATAACTGGATGTAATCTTAGTTCTAATGATGATTCCCCCATGGTGAATCAACCAGAATACAGATCTATGATAGGAAGTCTACTTTATCTCACTGGGAAAAGACCAGACATTATGCATGCAGTTGGTATTTTTGGATGATTCCAAGAAAATCCAAAAGAGTCTCACCTTCAGGCTGTGAAAATAATATTCAAATATTTACAAGGAACTCAAGACCTTGGACTATGGTATCCAAAGAATGTTGATCTTACTCTTCATGCATACACTGATGCAGATTGGGCTGGAAATATTGATGATCGGAAAAGCACTAGTGGTGGTGCATTCTATATGGGGCCCTGGTTAGTATCTTGGTTCAGCAAGAAGCAAATCTCTATTGCCTTTTCTATAGTAGAAGCAGAATATCTGGCTGCCGCATCATGTTGCACTCAACTTCTCTGGATGATGCAAACCTTACAAGACTTTAAAATAAAACGTTTACCTCTTATATCCATTATGTGTGATAACACAAGTGCCATCAGTATCTCAAAGAATCCTGTTATGCATTCCAAGACCAAGCACATTCCCATCAAGTATCACTTCTTACGTGAACAAGTGCTTGAACAAAAGGTGAGGTTGGAATATGTGCCCTCCAAAGAACAAGTTGCTGATATATTTACCAAACCTTTACCCAGGGAAGCGTTCGAATATCTCAGAAAGAAGCTGGGATTAGTCTCTTCCATGCAGAAGATTAGATCTACTTAAATACAGAATATTAATCGGATACATGGTTTTCCTGAAGGACAGAAAACCGCGTATGGGTAGTTGGTGACAAATTTTTGTTGCGTCAGCATTCTTCAGCATAGTTGCGGTGTTGTTGGGTATCTCTAGATGCACAGGTTAAGGGGGAGCATTGGTCTTGTGGAAAGAATGCATTTTTGGCATTCTAATTATGTTAGAAGATGCAGCATGATCTCAGGGGGAGCATGGTATTAGAGGTCCATAGGATCTTAGTATTATTGGCCCCACAATATGTATGACATCGGACCTCAAAAGGAACTTGATTTATTCAAGGTACTGCGGAGGCACTCCTCTGTACAGAATGATCATCGGGCTTGTGCTATCGCAATTAATGACAGTCGTCGATCTGTGGTCAGTGCCCGATGGGCGGGTCAACTACGGAGGTAATCCCTAGGTTAATCATCAGACTATTTGTCCCCTCGCAGTACCATTGATCCCAGATCCATGTTAACCACACAGCTTTTAACATGAACTCTGATTAGATCTGATCAACCCTTTGCCATTGATGTCAAAGGGGGAGGAAAAGCAAATAAAGGGGCTTCTCAAAGATAAACAGAGGAAGAGTATTGCCATCAATGCCAAAGGGGGAGATTGTTGGAAATGTTGTCATTGATGGAAAAGGAATTGGCAAAGAAGGAGCATCTAAAACAAGCAGAATTGTCCAGAGATAGAGTCCATCGAATAGAAAAGAATAAGTGAATGTTATAGTAAATGGTAATTCATGTGTGAACATATGTATGCATCCTGATGGAATCCGTGATAATTAATGGTGCTCTGTATGTTGTTCGAAGAACCAATGTTAATACGGTCGACAATGTATCCAAACTGGTAGACAGTGGAGTTATATATTCGTTATGAACAAAGATATGGTTTTAAGCTTCACATGGAAGGGTCTA
Organism: Pinus albicaulis; assembly: GCA_034641835.2. Taxonomy (NCBI): domain Eukaryota; kingdom Viridiplantae; phylum Streptophyta; class Pinopsida; order Pinales; family Pinaceae; genus Pinus; species Pinus albicaulis. The sequence goes on from CM076581.1 coordinate 1,264,807,687, forward strand.
CGCTATTAGTAAGGAGCTAACTGGCTTTCATGGAGAAAGGAACGAGGAGCAAGGGAAAATCAGTTATAACGAGGAAGAACTAAAACAGAGTATTTGGCATTGAACTCTCAGACTAACCCTTTGGAATCATGAACAGAACCTAGAAGGAAAGAGGTAGAATGTAACAAAAGGAAGCGCGACGGAACCCTGCGTGGAAGAGCGGAACCGTGACCGAGTGAACAGTGAAGGCGGTTTCTGGGTTTCATCGCACCACCTTTCGGTGATAGGCAGTATTTCCTAGTTGGGGTGCGATTCCATAGAAACGTTGACACGTAGCCAAGGTGAACCCACATAAACCGCTATCAAAGCGCACCATCGCACATTAGCGTTCGACCAAAGAAGACGAGCGATATTGTTGAACGTCGTTGATCTGGGAAGGGGTCATCGGACGGTGTTCATTTGCTATAGATGCGTAAAATTTACCCAAGGTACGATGCGCCATCCCGCGTTATCATCCGTGCATCATCAACGAACGATATCCGTCGGATCATCTGAAGCCGAGCGATGTTCTCTCCGCTGTTGGACGGAAACAATCGTTAACGATGGGCCCCAGTTTTAAATTATATTGATTGGGATTCTTCAAATTAACGTTTGCGGTCTTAACCAAGGTTTGTTATGACGAAAAGTGACTAGACCATCATCTTTGAATGTTATTCCAAAGTTGGTGTAATGAATAAACCTGGGGTCGACTTATAAAGGCCTATTTAAAAGCCATTTGATAAAAGCGTTGGTTATTAATATAAAGTTCTATTATATATTTAATTTCCAAAGGTTGTGAATAATGTTTATTTATCAAATTCCACGAATTTGATAAATAAAATTCTAATAAAAGAAAGAAAACCATCAGCGGTTGGTGGTTTTGAATCATGGTTTTAATAAAGGCAAAAAATATATAAGGAGAAGACGATTATAGTACAAGGCGTGCATGTGAAGGAGTTGTTAATAAATAAATCTCTTTTAGAGATATCTGCGTGATTAAACTCTGTTTTCTAAAAAAGTTGAATCTATGATGCACCTATGAAGTTGACGAAGGATCAAGATCTCTAGATCTAGAAATGATGAATGCCTAGGAAGATCTGCAAAGAAATAATGAAGACCTGACGTTAGTCTGATGAAGAAATTGAAGAAATTTGGTGGATCTGAGGGTTGAAGTCTTCTGCATGAAAGTGGAAGCTTTCTGCCAGTACAAGCTGGTGTCAAGCTCAGGGGGTTGGAGCTCCCTTCCACTAGTGACTGGAGAACAAGAGAAGGTTGTAGCTTTCTGCAGGTGGTTGCCTGCGTGCTGGTATAAGTCTACACCAGCACAAAAATTGAAAGAAGTTTTCTTTATAATAAACACTGAAGACAAAAATGACAGCAGCGGTGGTTTTCTCCCAAATTGGGTTTCCACCTTAAATACTGGTGTTCATTTTTGTTGCTTATGTGTGATGGTTTATTCTATATTACTGTACATTCTTACTACTTACTAACCTTCTAATGAATGAATGAAGCAATAATCTAAGTAAAGAATTGAATGCATAATTTTTCAGACAGATATAAATACTAATTCACCCCCCCCCTCTCAGTATTTTTCACAACAAAAAATAACTAAAAACATCCACCTAGCGACTCCACTTGCCCCCAGTAAGCCTATTACTTCACTAGTCCCTGATTCGAATGTTAGATTAGTTTGTCCTTTAGATTGACTCTTAACTAAAGTATGCTTTAATGAAAGATGACATAAACCAGTAGCAATAAATGATTAAATAACAACAATAAATAGAGAGAAGAAGAAGCAAACAGTTTGATGACGGAGTTCATCCCTCCTGGACTACATCTCCAGGTCCGCTTTTAAGTGGGCGTACGTTTTTATTAGGATTGATATTGGAATTTATTTACACTGAATTGGAACAAAATGACTGTGATCATAGGCACTTCTGAACCATGTAAACAGAAATTAATCTTCCTCGCCTTTCTGACGCCTGTCTCCGTGCTCAATTCTGACACCCGACGACTGAGAAATGCTACAAAAAAATCTCCTATGTCCTTCTGAAACTAAACTCAAAATGCACAATATGCCTTTACAAAACAAAGATGAATTTCATGAAAAAATTCCATGGATTTATAAGTCTGCATCAAACCTCTGTTTGCCAAAAATATCAATTGGTTGAGCTGAATTAATGAGGAGGTCTCGAATCCCTATCATTTCCATAAACCTAGGGATTAAGTCTTTGACCTTAGCATTGTATTTAATGCAAAAAACCAAAATAAAACATTAGTATAAAATCCTTAACCGCAGCGCTAGCTAACCCGGCGGAAAATTTAATGTGGAACATGTGATCAGGGCGGCGGATAGAAAGCACTAGCAGTTACGGTTTTCCACCGGCGGTCTTGGTCTTACCCCAGTGGTTCCGGCAATAGATTTCACATGACATATCTTCCCGACATGGCTTAAAAACTGGTGGTTTAATACGTGGTTTGACATTTTCACCGCTATTGCATTACATTTGTTCACACATCTTAACTTTTCCGACACAGTTTAAAGACTTGATGGTTTAACTTAGCACTGTGTTTATGGTTTTATAAAGTTTAGACCAAAAGTGGGTCTAAAATTGTTTTTTACTATAATATACCTTAGCGCTAGGACTTAGGTTTTTAAACTTAGGTTTAATGTTTAGCATTTAGACTTAGGGATTTCTACATAAGATTTAGATCCTTAGTACTAGGATTAGACCTTAGGATTTAGCTATTAGCACTTAGGAGTATTACATCATTATTTTAACCCAAAAATTCAGCTTCTCATCCACATGACGACCATAACACTGAAGGAACTTTCACTGGCGAAACTGAACCATGATCAATTTTGAGGACGACATTGACGAAAATGGTAGATTGGAGACTATACTGGATGTCGATTGTACTTGGAACTCTGTCGATATATACTGATCAAGATCCTCCTGAATCAGTCCCTATAGACTCCCCTAGGAATGCATTGAGCAATCCCAATCATGCTGATGGTGGATAGCAAAGCTCAAATATTCCACCTGGCGACTCCACAACCCTCAATAGAACAAAAGAATCTACTGGTAGAGAACTCTAGAATGGTTGAAAAGACACAGTGACCCTTTCTCATTAAAAAATACGGATCCAAGGATACAAATGAGATATGCTCCAATGAGTAGAGATCATATCCCTGGATTCCCCACAAAATCCCTCAAATAAATTGGATGAAAAACCTACCTATATTTCAAGATGAAAAATTTTATGACCCCTTGTTACATCTCATCAAATTTCATATACATGTATGGAAGTTAAAGGTTGAATGGCATGAGGACTTCCTCATGGAAATTTTTATGGCAACTCTAGAGGGTAAGGTAAGAGAATGGTATGAATGGCTAAACTCTGGTAGCTTTTTTTCCTTGAAAGATTTCCCTAAGGTGATTTATGAACGTTATAAAGAATATTGTCCATATTTATCATTAGCTGAAAATTGTTGTGATCAATCTGAAGATTTCATACAACACATTGTAAACATTGGTGAAGATTTAGGGAATTGGCATCTTGAACATTTATCAGAAGAACTCCATGCATTTCATTCTCAAGATAGCTATCATGACAACCTAGAGGAGTTATAACCCAATCAATAAATAGAAGGAAACCCATAGAATCTCTCTAAAGGCACAAGTAATGATTCACCATATCTTGTAGGTGAGGCTCAAGAAAACATTCAGCCTCAAAATCAGCCTTCACAAGATAAAGAGAACTGTTGTACTTCTATCCAAATAAAGAGAAAAATTCCTCCTCTTCTGGCTGAAGAGGAAATAAATCAGATGCTAAAAATTCAGTCAGCCTCTAAGCCTTCATATGAAAAAAACATTCTTGTTCCTCCTCCTACTAATGCCATCTGCCATAAATTAGAAAGTGAACTTATAGATCAGTTCAAAGAAGAACAAACTAGTAACCCAATATGTTTGATTGATGAAATTATTCATGTTGATGATTATCCAAATTTTGATCAATTTGATGATGATGTTGTTCTCCAAATAGAAGCTAACCTTGCAGAGCCATCAACAGTTGATTTGTGGGATGAAGTTCACTATCATTAGATTGAAAGTAGTAATCAGCCAAGATAGGTCACCTATGACACTGATGAGGAAAGCCATGAAAGTTTAGAAGTAAGTGAAGAGTCTCTGACTCTTTTCTCTACTTCACTTCAGTCCATCAGAAATAAATTTCACATAATTAGTAATCAGCAGTCTTTCAGCTTTGATGTTGAGGTTGAGGAGGATGATGAACTTCTTGAACAAGTTGTCAATGAGAAGCCTTCTCTTGAAATGGTTAAGGAAATCATTTATGACATAAAATTTTCCTCAACTCTAGATGAGCAGCCACCAGGTCCCATTGAATTTCCAATTGCAGATGAAGGCTTGGAATTTGATAATCATGAGAGAGTTGTTCAGTTGCCTTCTCAAGAGGATTTACTGCCAAAAAGTGTCCCTTCTCATCAACATGATGACTTTCACAAAAAATTCAGCCCACTTAATCAGAACATACCAATTATGCTAGAAGACAACATTGCAATCTATGATAAGCCTACCAATTCAGATAATCATGAGGAAGAGTAAGATTTTCTTTCCAAAAGAAGTCCTAAGCTCAGCCAAGTGGAGGAAGAATCAGGCCTAGATCAAGCTTATTTATCAAATCTTCACATTCAGGTATTGTTTCAAGATCCATTTGCTGATTTTTTAGAAACATTTGAAGAGGGAGTAAAAAATGTCAAGAGAAGTTTGATGCATAATTAAAACATTTTAGGCACTGTTGTTCAAACACAAGTAAGGTGGGAGTAGCCTTTTTATTTTCTCAAAACCATCAAAGAGTTAAACCAAGATCCCTCATGGAATCATCTGCTTGACTGGTTGTATTGGAAAAGACAGTTCACTAGCTGAATGTATATCATGTATAGTTTAGATTAGGATAGATAGGAATGCAAATAATCTCAGCCTTTGAGCATATTTTAAATTTATATTTTTTTGAAAAAAGAGAGAAAAAACTCAAAAACATAGAAAGAATGAAAAAGAGGGCAGATTTGAAAAGATGTAAAGCCCCATACCCAAAAAATAGTACTACTGAAAGTGAGCAACCTTATATGCCACTGCTGGTTCAAAAAGAAGGTATTGTTTCAGTCATCTAGCTTAATCATGACTGAAACATGTTTTCAATTTATTTTTGATAAGTTAGTGAAAGATAGTTGGTCAAATCATTCAAACTGGACTTGTTAAAAGATAGATTAGGAAAGAAATATGTTGGTTCCACATGCTTAAATTTGAACCAAGGAGAAGGATCGAGATGATTAACTAATCATGAAACACAACCCTCATACCTTCTAGTTTTTTTTTTATGAAAATAATGTTTGTGTGCAACTTGTTCCAATGCCACAACTAATGGTAAGTTAGATTGTCTAATCCTAATTTAACCATGCTTTCAATTACATATTTATAGCTTAGTGAATGAATCCTGTCAAACAGTTTAACCTTGACAGTTGAATAGTCTAGGTAAAGAATCAAAGGAGTTCATTAGAATAATCTAAACTCCTGGAAGAAATAAGATAGAAGTAGATAGTATGTTTTGTTTTCAAAATAAAAATATGTCAAGGTTGCTAGTCCAAATTCACCCAAGGAAGAAAAAATCTCAGATAAAGTAGGTTGGGTAGGTAGATATGAAGTTGAGCTAATCATATCTTTCAGATTATTGAGATCGTAGCTTCAAGCAAGCATTAGTAAGTGAAAAGAGGTAAAAATTTGCCCAATGAATGAGGCACTGGTCTCCACAAAGCCATAGATCTGAAGTTCTGGACACCTCCTAAAAAGGAGTTACCATCCCCAAGTGGAGCCACAGTTAGTCATCAGTAATTTTTACCTTCATAGATGACTATATGATTTCCCTAGATTTCTAGAAACAAAGTTCATGGACATTGTGAGTTCTAGAAATCTTAGTGCCTTCATCATCCTTAAAGATATTTTTTCACTATTTTATCATTTCACCATGTCAAGCTCTGCTTACCATTCCCAGAAAATCCATTAGGGGCTCATGTCACTCCTTTTGTCTATATTTTGTCACCTTTGGCCCAAATCCTCTATTTCTTTTTTCCTAAACCCCCCACTACTACCTAAGGCCACCAATCAAACAACTCTATTGTGTCTCCCAAAAATACCCCAGGCATTGATGGTCTCAAAACTATCTCTGTAGGCTCTTTAGATAAATCAATTACATTGGATTTTGGATCTTCAATACATCAGTTTATCATAAACTCTATTTTACACTTAATGACCCCAAAATCTAAGTTTTTAGTCCAAAGCCAAGTCCAAGGAACCTTCCACTAGATCACCTAGGGTTTCACAATTCATAGGGTGGATTTGGTATCCTAAAATTTCCTATGTAAAGAGACTGCATTCAAAGAAGAAAAGGGACAAGTAACTTTGTCCAAAATTGATCAAAGGGTCATTCAAGAAAGGCCTCCTTGGCCTAGTGCACAAATTCTGCAAGGGACAACTTCCCTTGCTCACATTACTACAAAAAGATCAAGATGACCATCAACCTAGAAAAGAGGTAAGGTAATGGGAAAATCATCACAAGAATACCATCAACAACAAAGAGAAAGCAACAAGCATATGTTTTAGAGAATCAGGGTTTTTTGTGACTAATTGGAAAAAGAAGTGAACTAGTGCAAGGAATCAATACTAGGGATACAAGGACAAAGGTAAATTTAACTCCAACCAGTGCACATTGAGGATTTTTAGAAATAATTAATGAGTTTAGAGAAGTTTTAGAGAACTTAGAAGCAACACTATTTACTTTTTTCTAAACAACCCTAAAACCTAGGAGTTTGGGAAGAATGACAAACTAGTCAAAAAATGATGATAAAGCCTCCTTCATAATAGGAGATGGCATTCAAAGGGTTTGAAGTTTTCCTCTAAGGTTTTGACCAAGAAGCATTGATTCCACCTCACCAAAAGGAAAAATGACAAAGAGTATCAGTGCAAGGGCCTGATTTTTCAAGGTACAGTCATAGGCATTAAAAAATATCAAAAGGAGGCAGACATAAGGTAAAGTGCCAAAGGATAACATCATTACTGAGCATGAGTTTTCTATTGGGAAAATAAGGTGTCAAAATTCCAAAAAAGGCACTAAAGGATCAAAAGAAAAAGTTTTGTCAGCACCTGCAAAAACAAAAGTGGCCAAGGGGAGACACAAGATGGTTTAAACCGCTAACTTTTCCCACTAGAGATATATCACTGTCAAAATGATCAAAGGAACAAACATGTAATTCTAGTATAAAAATCAGAGAAGCCTCCAAAAATGGTTTCCTTATCAAAATTATATTCTACAAGAGATAGATTAGCCATGAGTGACATTTCTGCAGGACTATCAAAAATGGCTACCTACAAGAAAATTGATAAGGTCAAACAAACCTAATGTATCTCACAATGGTGGCACGTATGAAGACTAAAGGAGTTTTTGATGCCATCTGCTATGGTTTTCACACCAAGAGGTTTTTCATTACTTCAAAGAGAAAACATGACAGAAGGTCAGTTGAAAGAAGGTCTAAATTCTTCTTTTTAGTCTATTCACCAAGCAATCAAAGGCATAAAGGTATAGGGCTGAAGACTCCAAGGTAAAGGTACCAACATGATCGCAATTTTGTTGTTTACAAGCGTTGAAATTCATGAAAAAGATAAAGTGAAGAAAACCTTCAAAAGGAGCACTAATGTCACTGTCTACTTCTTTTCCTTAAAACTTTGTCAAAATGACCTTTTGATTTTTAAAGAACTGGTTCATGTTTCCAAATGTGGATAAGAGGCAAGGTTTAAGTTGGTTTAAAAGGTTTGTAAATCCAAGAGAAGCATCAAGATGTTCCAGCCAAGGAAAAAACCATTTTTTTTCATATTTCTACCACCTACAGGACAAAGGGACCAAAAAGACAGTGAAAAAGAAAGAAGGGAAAATAAACATTAGAAAGTGGGTTTGATGACGAAATTATTTTTCAGAAGGAAGTATAAAGTTTTTTTTCCCTCTTCCCAACTCATTTTTGTCTTTGAAGGAGAGGAGGAGAGCCATTGAAAACCTTTTTTTTAGGGTTTTCTGCAAAACTTGTTGAAGTTTTTAGGTGTTGCGCACCAACAGAGGCGCTACATATAGAGCCGTCGGTGCTACGCATAGAGGAGGCAGATATAGTGCAAAAAAGCATTGTGCTATGCACCGGTGTATGCACTGCGCACACGCCCCGTTCGGGCCCGAATTTCCCACCATTCAACGACACTATGCACTGGGAAGGCCTGACAAGCTTGATAACTTGCCCGAGCCGCCCACACCTGACCCAACACTACGCATAGGCCTACCAAAAACCCAACCTGACCTAGCATTGTGCACATGGAAGGCCCGATAGGAACGGCATGTCGGGTGGCGCTATGCACAGAGGAGATTTGGCTAAATTTGCAAAAAAATTCTTAAACTCACTTTTCCTCCTCCTCAAGTTTTCCCCAGGCTCCTGCATGAGTTAGACAAGGTCGGTAGTCATTTTATTTGCCGTCCAAATTGATATTTTTTCATTCATAATCAAAGGAGAATATCAAAAACCTAAATTTGGCCAAACCCTAATCTTCATGGCAATCAAATATTTAACCTTCAAGGGCAAGAATTACCAATTGGAGAGTTGTCATTAGCATAAATAAACTAAATACAAGCTAATCCTCCTCCTAAACTCTAAAAGCATTCCTAGACTTACTTCATTTTTCCCTCATTTACTAAAATCTATCCTCACCATCACTCATTTATCCTCCCTATATCTAAAGCCCTCACCAAGCTAAAAACTAGTTTTTTGAAGGATATAATGAGCCACCATGTCCGAAGAAGATATCAGTACTAGTAGTGATGAAGGCTAGAGGCCTATCAAGACAAAACACAAGGGAGGAAGAACTAATTGGTTTGAGCCTTTGGATACCATTCAAATCACCTATTCTCCCATGATCCTTGCATGTTTTCAAGATGTTGGATGCTATCAGTTCTGTGACAGGGTTAAACAGGTCCAAAACCACTCAGTTTTGACTAGGTTGTTCATTCTTTGCCTACAAAACCATCAGGTCAACCTAGCAGGAATAAATTTTGAACTAACATATGAATCCATTTCTAAAGCCACAAGAATACCAGATATTGGTGAGAGATGGTTCAAATAGAAGAAATTGGCCTTAAGCTACTATGAGCCCTTCCTCAGACCTAGTTATCAACAAGGCTACAAGATTATTTTCCCCTTCTCCCACCTGCTAGAGAGATATGCCCTATTGATGAGGCAGATCATCAAGTACTTCAATTGTGAGGGGAGGTACTCTAGGATTTATTCATATCACATAAGGCTGCTAATGCACTTCACCAGGGTTAAATTGCTAAACCTACCATACTATCTCTACCAGAGCATTGACAAAATGGCTTCAGTGGTCAAGAAAATGAGTTATGCCCACCAAATAAAAAGTATTTTTTACCACTCCTTGGTTAAGATGATTGTTTTTCACCAACTAGAGTAGCAGGGAATCCCTTGGGAATTTTTCATCTCACATGATATATTTGCAAATCCCAAAGCCTTCATTCAGCAAAATTTTCCTTCCACTTCACACTCACTTACCTCCACTCCTCCATCACCTCCACATATGCCTTATCCACAACGAAACCTACCTCTTTCCTCTTCTCCTGATGCATCAAATGAATATGATGACAATGATAATGATGAATAAGCAGATGACAGTCGAAATGAAGAGATCAATAGGTTAGAGACTGAGTTTAATGAGAAACAAGGGGGTGAAAGTAGCAATGAGGAATAAGAATATGATGGTGGAAGTGATGAAAATAGTGGGGCAGATACAAATTTTAATGAGGAAGAGCAATATGATGATGATGACAAGGAGGAGGGAGATGAACATGGCAGTCATAAATACAAAAACAGTGAACGCTTGGAGGAAGAAAATGATGGTAGTGATACCAATGAATCACTCCCAAGTACAGAAAAAGGTAGTGCTGATGAGAAAGATGAAGACCAAGAAGATAGTGAAGACAATGATGAGGGTGGGAGTCAACAGGAAAGTGAACATGACACTCAAGAGAAAAATGTGCATAAGCATGACAATGAGCCTAGTCATAGTGCAAATAGTGACAATATAGATGAAGATGATGAACATGAAGAAACAAAGGAAGATGATGAGGAAATAGAAGATCAAGAACAAGGAAATGATGAAGTTGAAACATAATTTGAAGAGATAATCAATGACCAAGGAAATGACATTGATAGGACAATCAGTGAGAAAACAGACAACAAAAATAATATTCATGACAGTCATGACAGCTGTCATGACTGTCATGACACAAATTAGCCTCCTATTGATAATGTAAGTGAAGATAGCCCAGAATATGATGAAGAAAAGAACCTTTATGATGGACAAAACCAATGTGAGGCAAGCACAGGAGCTGGTGATCAATTTGAAGGCCAAAGTGGTAGTATAGAAGGCAGTGAGGAGAATAAAGATGATAATGATGTTGAAATTTAGGATAGCCGTGATCAAACATAGCATGAGGTGATTTATGGATACCACAGTATAGATAAAGGAGTTGATGACAACACCAAGGGTCACAGCCAGGACAAGGACACTACCAAATCCATAATCACTCCTCTCACATGCACATACCATAGAGGGAAGAGAGATGTGTTTGCTGCCTCAAAAAGGAAAAGGGCCATCTCTTCTCCAACTATCAAACCATTGAAGAAGGGCAAGGAAAAAATGGAAAGGAGTGAGCATCAGGTTAAGGGAAGTAGAAGTAATAGAATCAAGAAAACTACTCAAGAGCCTCAATTCATTGATCTAGATAGTGAGAATGAGGACAAGGAGATGACCATCAGATTTCTACTCTTAAACAAATATGCATAGCTTAAGGAGTGGGAAAGAGATTTCGAGATGGCACAACAGGTCATTCAGTATTACAAAAATGAGCACAAGCACTTCAAGCAGGTGAAAAGGGGCCTTGCTCTCCAGAATAAAATGACCAAGCACTATGCAAAGAAAAACAAGCTTTCTTGTGCCAAATTGCAGGATGCCCTCATGGAGATAAAAAACCTAAAGGGTGAAAAAAAGCATGATATTATTGGATTTTTGGCTGAGGCTTCTCAACAGGTGTCCAAGACCTCTCCACAAATTTTGGGCCAAGTTGAACAAAATTTTGTGTTTTTTAAATTTTGAGGCCTTTGTGCACAACACCCTTGCTACTACGCACAAATTTGGTGCATCCTTAGCTCAAAAATTATATATTTTTGGATTCCTCTCATCATCAGTATTCTGCTCACAAAATTTCAGATCATTTGGAGCAATTTTAACCCCCTAAAAAGTAAAAAAAAAACCAAAATTTTGACCATTATGCCTCATTTTCAGGAAAGGTGCTGCGCATAGAGCAGTGTTGGTAGAATGGATTTTTGGACAAAAAATGGAACTCATTTAGGGAAAATCAAGAATTTCTGGAAATTAGACTCATCAGGCTTTCCAACGAGCCATCACAGAACCAAATCCGGCATCGGGAAGGGGTCCAAAACTTACTCACAAAAGACCCTATTTTCTGCTGAAGTGGGGCTGCGCACAGAGATTGTCTAAGTGTGTTTTAGACCAAAAGTCAACAAAACGCACTCATTTATTGAAAATTGATATTTTTGAGTTTTTTGAGGAAAAACACTCTAGAATTAGGTGCAAATAGTTATTTTTGCATTTATTTCTTAGGATATTATGTGCCTTCGGCCTTGCATGAACTCTTGGCCATAAATGACATTTATGGTTGAAATTGACATTTTCCTACCATATTTAGGTTTTAGTCCTCCTTTTCTCCATAAATATAGCATGAGGCCCTCATGTATTTTGTTGGAATTCGATGAGCTTTGAGAGAAATATACATGGTATTATGAGCTTGGAGAAGAAATTGGTGTTGTTGAGTTGATGAATGGCTTGTTTGGCTTGATGATGGAGAAGCTTATTTGCAGGATTCCTTAGCTTGGTGAATGGTGATGTCTTATTAATTTTTTTATGTTTCCTTGTTATCATTATGTTTCACTATTATTAGTTGTTATAAATCAGAAAACTATAGGTTGATACATGCTCTTTGAGGCACCTCAGTCCTCTTGTTTGTTATAGCCTTAATGTTTTCCTCAGCTGGTTGTGTTTGAAGAATTCTTAGATACTCTTCAAGCCTCCTTATGGTTGTTAGTTTCATTTATGGAATAATATGATGGTTAACAAATATGATTCAGAGTATGCCTTTCTTATTTGAGACTGTCTAAAACTATGTCCTGGAACCTTTCTTTGGAGTATTGTTTGATAGGTTAAGTCAAAGAGGTCTCGTTCGATCTTGCCCTTTGTCCATGCCTAACAACTTGTTTTAGAGTTATTTATAGCTTTATTTATGATGTTTAGGAGTTCCCTCTTCATAGATTGAGTTATTGTGCTATCTTATATGCTTTCCCAAATTTTGAAGCTGAATTTACTAAAGTTAGAAGCTCTTATGATTTCTATGTTTCACTAGAATGTTTATCTTGGATATTTATTTGTTTATATATTATCATAGAGTAAATGGTTTTCCCTAGCTCATTCTTAGTATCTTGTGCTAATCATATTTAAGACCTCCTTTTTCATAGGTATTTGACAAAGGATTCTTGATTTCCCTTTGCCCTACCTTATTCACAAACTTGATGTCCATCCCATTTCACTCATAACCTTAAGGATCCATTAAACCTTGCTAGATTTGCCTTGCACTACACTCTGATTCATTATTGAGACACCCTTGACTTTCATTTGACTCCATAGCCCAATGGCTTAGATAGATTCTCACTCCACCTATTCCACTTGACCATCTTACCCAACCAAAACAATCAACAAACCATACACTTAACAACTAGCGTAAAATCAACTACCTAAAGCAAAAAGAACACGTCATTTGCACCCAATAGAGAGATCCTTCTCCGAGTCCAGGAAGGCTATATCCTAGGACTCCAAAGACTAGTTCCATGTTACCCTGTCATTTGATCTACAAATCTGCCACATCAAGGGACACTAACAAGAATATTACATAATTAATTTTACCTTGAAAATGGATAATGGGTTTATTTTTGTGCAGAAATAGGGTTAATTGTTTGATGGATGGCATGTACATGAGTGTGAGTCTATTAATTTTTCAGACTCAGTAAAAATAAATTAAAAATTCACCCCTTGGAGTCATCCTTCAACTCTTTTTCGACTCTCTAATCATGAAATTATTACTAAGTACTTGCCATTTTGAACTCGTTAAAGTGAACGAAACATCATTTACCCAGTATGCATTTAAGCCTTTTTCGGGCTGGGATAAATTATTTAAGAAAAAGGAATATCTTAGTCAATCGTGGCTAAGAGGCTATCTCAAACTTTGTTTTCTAACTTTTTGGGTTTGAGGGACTATTTACGAAAAGGGCCATCTGGAGTTTTCTTTTCGCCTCATTTCAAACTCTCTAAGCATGAAAAGGTGCCGAGTGTTGAAACCTTAGTTAAACTGAGAGGGGGGCGGGGGGGGTGAATGAGTTTAACACATTCATGAACTTTTAAAACTTTCAATTAAGCTTATTTATAATTTAATGTCATGATCAAATTTATATGTGAACATTCTTAATATGTGAGTATAAGTATTAAGATAATGTGACAACAGACTTATTATGAGAGAAACAAGTATTAAGCAGATTGAATAACTATATCAACACATAAACATCACACACAGAAACAACAGATATAAGTGGAAACTCATAAAGGGAGAAAACCACATCTTATTATTGTTGTGATGCAAATGCAAGCTCCAACTTCCTCTCACCACTAATTTTCTGTAAGCACCAACCTACAGGAGGCTCCAACCTCAAATTCTGCAAGCTACAACTTGCAAGGAAGCTCCAACTCCCTCACTTTTATAAAAGAAACACTTGCTGATTTACCTTGATATCAGCTCTATTCTGTACCTTCTTTACAACTGTCTTCCAGTCTTCATATCTGTCTTATATCATCTCTAACTTTTCACAGCGTCCCTACCTTCTTCTTATTTTCTCTACTTCAATTCTGCATTCTCATTTCTTTTACTAGCTTATTCAGAAATATATATTCATTTCAATTTTACAGTGGGATTTTTTTTTTCTCCGGAGACTTTCCAATTACATCACAAACAATTTAAAAAAAACATTTTCATTCAGTTACAACATTGATTTCAAATCAACCCATTCAACATCTCGGCTCACTATTTTTTTTTTCTCTTTTTATGCAACAACCTCTGTCTTTTTTGTTTGAGCATTTTCTCCAGTTTACTGCAGTTATATAACTGCTGTATATGCAACTATCTTTTAATATAACTCAAATCAACTCTCAGAGTAATAATAAAATAAATTTTAACATATAAAATGCCCTTTCGGCCCCACCAGGTGAACTTTGTTTCATGTTTTAATGCGATGAATCACTTCGATGCCCTTCAAGCCAGAACTCAAACACATGAGAATCACCATTTATAATGAATCGGGTCTGATTCTTGATCGTGATCACAATATTGCAATCACGTCCTCCAACAAATTGGTGTGATGAATAAAGGGCCTCACATATTCCAAGGTCTTCACCCTTAGTTTATTATAAAATGGGATAAACCCTTTTAATAGGTTTACCACAGAATCTTTGAGTTGAATAAGTCATGTCCGCTGTTATATATCAATCATACCATTCATATAAAAGAATGAATAATCATTTGAATATTACAATTTGGACCATTGTAATATTTTAACATTCAATCCTCATGTGCGGTATTTCCTTTATGAAGGCTATACGAACCCTAGACTTCATTCGCGAAGGATTTCACTTTATATATAACTCTTAATGTATTTGGGCCCACATCTTCGTTCAACGAATGTCAAAAATTATATATATATATATATATATTACAACCTTTGTTGTGACATTATAATAAAACCCACTTACATTAAAAACTCACTACCAACACAACATTTAATGCATTTCCACGGCCCCACACATTACATCAAACTGCATATATTGTTTACCCAGATTTTAACTTCTTTTCAAAAGGAAACCTTACTATCAACCCAATAACTGAACATTATGAAGGCCCAATATTATTTTATGCCCAGCGCACAAAATTTGGTTAAATAAACAAACCCAACATACGAATCTTAGGCAATGCGTATATTAACATATGTACTAGTACTCAATGTCTCAATAGACAAAGGCTTCTCACCTTTCGTTTTATGGAATATCATAATTCCAAAACACAACTTTGGTTAGCACATTACATGCACACACACACACACACACACACACACACACACACACACACACACACACACACATATATATGTCGCCATCTATATGAATTCCCCAATCAAATGTTGTAAACGTTAATGTAAACCTTCGACCTTAACCAACGCATCACTGCATAAAACTTCGGCTCCTCAATTGACGGCGTCAGTCTCATCGCATTCCACTTTGATAATCTGACGGTGGTCACATAACCAGGGTGCACGAGTGTTAACTCATCAACCCTGTGCGATGAAACTGGTCCCAGTAGTTAACTTGCCCCTCGCATCCAACGGTCGTGAGCTCATCGCTCCTCCAACCTCAATCTGACGATCCTTAACAAGTTTTGCATTTTTTATTGGTACGAACATTAACACATTAAAATTACGCGAAAAAATTTGTTTCAAAAAACCACCTTAGGACACGTGGTGAGCGGAGACACATATCGCATTTTTATTTTGAATACCATTTACCACTTTTAAAGAATGCAAACCCACTGGTTTTTTGATCCTCTGGTTTTACTATTCCTCATGGTTCCATTCTCAGGGTTCCGTCTATGCCTCTGTTTTAATTCTTCAGTGCTTTTATATATATAAACTCTGCCTTTTTTTTATGTTAACCTTTTTTTAATCAATGTTTCAATGTTTTATTATAAACAAATTCCGTTGTGCTCTCGGCACTTCCACATGTTAACCTACACTATTCTATCCCAATTTATACTGTGCATTCCAGGTTCGAATCTAGGATTCTACGAAACCCTCACATTTCATTGGTTCCCTTACGCAAAATCACCACAATGCTATATTCTGGCTAGTAATTATTCTGGTTACAAAGAAATCGACATTGATCCTTTACTTAGGGACAGAACACCATCAAATCCCTATCATAGAGTAATATTATACTACGGTACATAGAGATTCGAACCATTATCACACATAATTAAACCAATCCAATCATGCACATAACTCAGAATCAATTCTTCATATGTACACTTATAATCAAATTACAGAAACTCTGCCCTCACTACTCTGCAGCACCACCTCATCTGTCTCCTGCTGCCTCTACCTCCTCTCTGTTGCCTCTGTTCTCTGCAACTTTGCTTCTTAGATGCTCCTCTTTTTCCAACTCCTTCGCCATCAATGACAACATTTCCAACACCAAGCTTCACCTTTGTCGGACTTGTTAAAATTTAACGAGATTGGACCCGTCACCATGACGACACTGAGTTCCTCCTTCCTAAGGCCCGTAAAATGTACTAGGATGGATTTTTTCGAAGGAAAAACTTATATGACAAGCATATGCTATCCCCTTCAAGAATGTATTAAAAATTAATTGGGTTACTCGCTAGAAATGGTGGGGGAAAAGGAAAGTATTTATCAGTTGTGTCGAAATTATGTCGCTCTTGAACATGACATGTCATCTGTTTCGTGTCGGGTTGGGGACATCCTACATTCGTCACTTTTCCTCTATGGGTTTGGGAGATCTATTTTCCTCTAATTCAATTACCATTTTTTTCAACATGACCTCTGATTACATTCTAGTCAAATGCTAACAAACTCTGGAGTCGTGTTGTAGATATGTTCAAGAGAAGTTGCATATGTGTCTTATTCATTACATGGTTCTCTATTCAGTCTTGATTCATAATTATCTTCTTTCCTCTATCTCATTTCAATGATGTGGGACACATTATGGCCCTCCTTTAGCAGATCACTTCTTAACGACTTCAACTCATTATCCGAAAAGTTGATCTAGGGATCCCTTTTCAACACCTTAGAGCATGCATGCCCTAATGGTAGGTTGTTTGCATTCAATGATAGGCTCACACCATTGGCCTTCGATCGGGTGGTTTCACAAGTGTTCAACTTCAGTTCCTTATTCACATCTCGTGGATTATACTGATAGTACCTTGAGGGCCATTTTCATTATTGGTGGTCTCTCTCACGTCTTTTAACAGTTTACATCATTGGTTGGTAACCAAAAAATTTTCTTGCATGTTCGACTTTAACTCACTCATTCACATGTCTGAATTTGTACTTGATTGGGTCGTGACAAAGCATAAGACACTGGATTTTATCTGCTAAAGTCCAGGTTGATAGGTGATATGTGTTTCTCATGATTGTACATATTGGGTTGAGGGGTCCTGACCCAGTTTCGGAGGTTAAGGTTTGCCAACAAACCCCTATACTACTGGCCCTTTTGGCAATGACCTACTTTCGCAGGCCAAGGTCTTACCCGAAGTAGTATGGGAGGGTGTTGGAACCAGGTTTCCGCACCCTAGGAGAGAGTAGGTAGTTAAGGAAGATCTGTGTTCACAACTTATTGGATTCACCTAGAGCAAGTCAATTCGCAGGCTTTTAATAGTATACCCGACATATAACCATAACAAAGAAAATCATATTTAATCAATCCAATCGCATTCATGTGTGCATTGCCAAATATAATCATAGAGTACTTATAATGGCAGCTTAATAATAGATCACAGATATACTTATATCATAACACAGATTCATTCGAATTAGTAACAGATAACACAGATGTAATCGCAGCTTAAACAGATATCATAGATTCACATCAACGGTAACACAATAGATCCAGATATCCCAAATATACTTCAACTATATTCCGCATACATTAATATCCAAAAAACCCAGTTAGTGGGGTCTGCACACAGCAATACTAAGGATCTCTACGCACACAGCTAGTAAGAGTCCTTACCCAAAACAAACCAAAACAGATCTAACAATTCACACATAACATCAATCTTAATCCATGCCTACCTTTAGACTCAAACTATCATCTATTTATATCGACATCACCTAAGCAGCCTACCCTTTGACCCATTACAAAACATTGGGGCTTTGACCCGCCCCAAAACCCTTACGCAAGACTAATTAATACCAAAATATACAATATTTGTAGCTTAGGGAGCCTCTCTCCAACAGGCCCCCAACACAATCTTGTGACTCATCTTGAGTCACTATGGCCTTGGGTTCTGCATCTTTGCTTGAATTTGCTTGATTTCATCAACCATTGGGGGTAGTAATCCTTCATTTTGTGAAATAACATTTTGGGCTATCTCCACCAACTTCTACGAAGTTGGGCCTTCGGTAGCAGCAGTGATGCTCTCCAACGTCTGGTTCAGTTGTTTCACTACGATGTCAACATCCTGAGACTGTTTGAGGGCCTCATTAGCCCACGGCTTGAGGTGATCACTCAAAGTCTTCTTCTGTTGCCGAAGAGCCTCCATTTCATCTCTCATCTTATGTCTATTGTGCAGTCAGGCTAAGCACTGTGCAGGGACCAGAGTGGTCAGTGTAGCCTCAATTTGATCAAAATATTCTTCCTTTTGCCGTAGATCTTGGTTGATTTTGTGCAGAAGAGTGTTGTGTGTACCTTTTTCCATAGCTATATAGCTATTTCCAATAGTTCGGCACCCTGATAAATCTGACCTGTAATGATATTCATGGCTACTGTGACTAGCGCAGCTCATTGGGCCCTTATCTCAGGAGGTATTTCTAGCTGTAACTTGGCCTGTAAGGCTGAAATCCGTTGTTCCATCTCAATCCTAACCACCTGGATCTCAGTCCTTAATGCCTTCAGCACCGCAACCAACCCCTCAATCTTGGCCCGGGGGTGGCAGAAGCCAAGATATCTTCAGTGACGTCCACACAGAGTGTAATATTCCACAATTTGCAAGAAATAAATTGGAATATTAATTTTTTCTTATATCATCTAGGAGATGAATAAAATGGGTAAAAGGCCCATGAGTAGGAATAAAATCCCTCATAGTTTGAAAGGGATCAATGGAGCATCTTTATTTTTCACCTTCCAGTGTGAAAAGGGGAAAATGCATGAGGAAAAGGTCAAGTTTGACCAAGTCAACAATGCGGCCTAAGAGGTGTAGCTTGCTTGGGAAGACAGCGCAATTTGAGAGGGAGAAAGATTATTTTTGGAAGAAACCGTAATGTGTGGGGTCTAGGGCAAAGAGACATTCACTTGCATAAAAGGAGGAAGAGGTAGCCATAGTGAGACATCTTTGAGCATTTTATTATTTTCCTAATTAGACTATTTGCAATCTTTGGCTGTTCAACTGAGCTGCAGTGATGTTTAGCACAAGGGATTCCTGTTTAGGATTTCCTCTCCTTATTGAGAGGCCTCTTGAAGGATTGCACTTCATTTCCTCCACATCTAGGCTCAAGGCCAAAGCCACTTCTTCAGTCACTACGTTATTTCTACTGAAGTATAACATAGTGTTGTTGGGTGTTGTAGTGGAGGGTTCCACAACACCATTTCTTGGCTCATATTTCAGAGGAGGGAGCTTCTATTCCTCGAGAAGATTAGTGAGGAAGGGTTCCAGGGCATATTTTCATATCTTGGCATTAGGCCAAGCTTCTCCTATCATCAGTAGCACAGTCCCTTTTCTAGACTGCGTTATTTCAATGCATATTTGCAGTGAGGGTTGCACCATCATCTTGGAGGGAAAGATTTCCAGTGCTAGGATCAACCTTGCACTCGGGAGTTCTATTAGAGGAGGTTTGCTTCAGATTTTAAATCTTATTCATCCATCTCCATACTATTTTAGTTTTGAGTTGCAGCTGCTACCCAACAACTCTGACATTTCTGCAGATTTGCCATTTGTACTTATATTTCAGCCAATCCTCTTAAGGATTGTTGTATTATTATTTTCAGGGGTTGAGAGCTTGCTCCCCCACCATTCTTGAGCTGATATTGCTATATCATTGTATTTTCATATTATATGTTGTAGTGTATCCTATAGATAATGTTTTCATAGCCTGGGTTTATACCTATATAGTAGAGTTCCTCATTTCCCTGTACATGTGTTGCTGAGGCTTACATTGCTTTGCTTGAGTGATTGTTTCCTCAAGGAATTGTAATATTTTTCTATTATATTATACATTTGTTGGCTATTCATATCTTCATGTGTTCATGGCTATAAGATAACCTTGTTATTCCATTACATGCACTTACATTTACTGCAGTCCCTCCTTGGGAATTTTCTGAGGACAACTAGGTGTGGGAGATCTGTTTAACCCACCTAGAAGGATTTATTTGGAGCCGTCTCTTGGATTTCAATCTTAGATGCATTTATATAAGGGATACAGGTCTTGGTTTCAATTCCTATAGTAGCCATTTCTGGAAAATGCGTTTTCCAGTCATGCCTTTCTCACAGTTCCCATTTTGGGATATTACAGTGGTATTAGAGCAACTTTCTTGGCTTAGCCTGTGAGTCTTAGCCAAAGAGATTAGAAGATTTAAGAGGATGGGTTTTATCTCATCATATTTTAGATCCATGAAGAACCTCCCCAAAGAGGATAAGCAGAAAGAAGAGGAAGGACCCTGCACTTCCTATTCTCATTGAGAAGGAGACAGAGAGAGATGAGCAGGAAAAAGACTCCATCTTTTGGAGAAGAAAAAGGGGATAAGCTCACAAATATTCTTCCTAAATCTATACTTAACATTCATGGATATTTCAAGAAGATCCAGAGGGAGATGTATGAATAATCTCCAAGATATTTTGAATCTAAAGAAAGCTCTAGATTAACACATGAGGAGTGTAAGCAAGCAGCTACACACCCTAATGCACAGCGCAGCCACATGCCCAGGATTTTCGGAAGAGAGATGGAAAGAGGAGAAGAGGTTGCTAGGAGGAAAACCCTTAGTGATTTCTTGAAAGAGTATGAGTCTCAAACTCAAAAATTCTGAGATCATCTCAGTTTTTCAGAGTTTTTCAAGATGAAGGTGAAGGGAAGAGAGAAGCAGGATAGAATTCATCTATCTACCTTTGAAGGTTCACCTGTATGTTCAGCCAAAGCTTGGGTGGAGGAGTTCAAGACCTTCTTGCAGTAGCACCAAATTATTGAAGATGAAGCCATCAAATTTGTAGCGCTACATTTGAGAGGTAAGGCTTATGCCTGGTGGATCTTTGAATCCTTTTCTTTGATAAATGTAAACATAATATCTTATTCAAGTTTCACTAAGGCATTAGTGAAAATATTTGATAGAAGGATTCATGAGACACACATGGTGGAGCTAAACAAGGGAACTCAAAAAAAACCCTTGCATGAAAACACAATCCCACTTCAGAAAACCATGGAGGAGGCTGAAAGCTTGCACCATACCTTGCCGGGAGAAAAACTTCCATCTCACACCTTTGAGCAAGGAAGCATGGAGATCTATTTTTCAGAAAGGGATCCAATCATTGGAGGGTTTCCCATTCATTTTGTAGAGATTGAGGGCAACAACACTGTCATATCTAGAGATTATCTAGTGCCTCATTCAGAGGAAAGAGGAGCTCTTGCTCCAAGTAAAGGGATTCTTGCATCTTTGCGAGGAAGTCCCTAGGATCTCATGTATGGAGATCAAGGAAAAACTCATGTGCCAGTGTTGAGGAGGTGTGGAACCATGGAGACACAAGTAGAAGGTAGGGAGGAGAACCATTATCATGAGATGAGATGTATACATCCTTATCCACTTTAGGAGGTTGATGCACCTGAGGAGAAGACTGGATTGCGCAGTGAGGGCATGGACAGATTTGTTCATTCATATATGCAGTCATCTCTTGATGATGATGATGTCTCATTGCATGGAGACATTTTTCTGGGGAGACCACTGGATCAGCAGAGGAGGATGGATGCTTCACCAGTTGAGGCACCACTAAGAGATTTCAGAGGAGTTGGAACCTTGGGAGAGCTTGATGCAACGTTGGGAGTCTTGGGTAGACTCAAGGAGAGAGGGAGAATTCTCTCAAAATCATCATTACCCACTTCCATTTCAGATTTTGCGCTGTGGTAGAAGCAGCAGGGGAAGGACAGCATCCTTCCAACTTGCATCTTTGGCATGGGAGATGTCAAAGAGGAGGATGACCGTATGACAAATGTTCTTCATGAGAGATCATCAGCGTTGTCACTATGGAGGATAGATCCATATTGGAAATCCTAGCTATTGGTGGATTATTCCAAGGATATTTTTACTTATATGATATTGGATGACCAGTTTCTTAAGGAGGAGTATTCAATCAAAGATGGGGTCA
This sequence comes from Pinus albicaulis, assembly GCA_034641835.2. Classification (NCBI taxonomy): domain Eukaryota; kingdom Viridiplantae; phylum Streptophyta; class Pinopsida; order Pinales; family Pinaceae; genus Pinus; species Pinus albicaulis. The sequence goes on from CM076581.1 coordinate 1,264,830,139, forward strand.
TCTTCTATCATGGTAGGATATTCTTTCCTAGAGCTTCCAAGCTTAAGGAGAGGTTTCTACAAGCATCTCATGAGGATTTCCTTTTCAGTCCCAATTGTTCTATGAGAGCTTACCACACCATCATGGAGGAGTATTTTTGGAAGGGTTTTGAGGAGGAGATATATCAGCATATGAGGAGATGCATGGATCTGGTGCAGATGGAGGAGATACATAAATCTTTGGGAGAGTTAGCACAACCACCTCTTTCCTCTTTTAGGATGAGAGGAGACTCTTCATGACCCACTCCATTTGTATGAGTAGAAAATATGGTAAGGGTATTCATTGTTGTTTACATGATTATTTGTACAATGTATATATGCATCCCTTAACCATACATGTGCAGGATGATGCTCCAAGGAGGAGCATTATTTTTTATAGACCTCATGGTTTAGTTGAGGCCATAAGCATGATTGATGGCCATTCCCTAGGAGGACTTAGGGAAGATAGATATTATGGAGGATATTCTCATTGTACACCTTGCATTATTCACTTCCTTCATACTTATGAGGAGATTGGAGCAGCAAGCAAGTGGTTGAGAAGCCACTCATTTTACCAGTCTCTATTGTAGTTGAGGGTCAAGATGCGTTGGTTGCATTTGAGGGACCATTTTCCTTCTCATTTGTTGCACATGGTAGTAAGCATGAATCTCATCTTTGCTCCCTATGGGTCTATTGTTTATGTCTTTATGAGGAGCATGCTTGGGAGAAAGACACATTAGGTGAATGTGTCCTTTGAGGGAGAATCCTCACACACTTTTTGCACTACATGTTCTAATGGGAACATGGGAGATGGTATGGCAACTAGAGCAACACATTGGTTTCCTTATGCAGTGAGCCATATGATGGATATGATTCCATATGATGATGATTTCCAACTCATCATATATGGGGATATTTGGGCCAAAATGATTTGCAGCGTTGGAGGAGAGGTCTTTGGAGATCTAGTCCTCACCTTGCCACTTGAGGGCAACCTTATTGCAACCCAGGATCAGCAGACACTCTACACTTATCTTAAGTGGAGATATGGACAACGTGGGGTAGGCTATTTTGTCTACCATGTGCAGATTTTCATCCCACCTACTTTTCCAGAGCCAAAGGTGGATGACAGTTTCCAGGATTTGCCTAGTTGGGAGGTGACTCATTTTTCATGGCTAATAGCTTGGAGATGAAGGATCCATATGGGAAAGATAGTTCCCATTGTATTTTAGATCCCATTCTTCAAAGGGACCTCTAGACATAACCTTGTTATCCTCTTGAGATTTCACCTTTACATGTTGATGGCTTGATAACTGACTTACATGCTAAGGAGGAGCAATATGTGGACTTGATTGATGAGATAGCATCACTTAACTTGGAGGAGATCATCATACATGGATGCTACAGAGAGAGGAGGATAAAATAACTCAGTCCATCCTTGCACTTGCTTGAGGACAAGCAATATTTAAGAGGGGAGGATTTTAATATTCCAAAATTTGCAAGCAACAAATTGGAATATTAATTTTTTCTTATATCATCTAAGAGATGAATAAAATGGGTAAAAGGCCCGTGAGTAGGAACAAAATCCCTCAAAGTGTGAAAGGGATCAATGGAGCAGCTTTATTTTTCACCTTCCAATGTGAAAAGGGTGAAATGCATGAGGACAAGGTCAAGTTTTACCAAGTCAAAAGCGTTGCCTAAGAGGTGTAGCTTGCTTGGAACACTGTTACCGATGAAATAGGTAACCTGACCTCAAAACGGGAACTCTAGCCCAAAAGCTCTCAAAAAACATGAAAAAACACCCCCCAAAAAAAAATGTGTATTCCATAACGCACTTGTTTTTTTTCGAAGGTCAAATTTCAACATTTTCTAAAATTATGCTAAAAACAAAATTGTTTGTTGAAAAAAGGATTGAAAAAAAAAAAAATGTATGTTCAGGCAACATTTTTTTGAAAGTCAAATTTCAACATTTTATAAAATTATGCTAAAAAAAAAATTGTTTGTTGAAAAAAGGATTGAAAAAACACCCTCAAAACAAAACCAGTTGATGCTGGAATAACAAAAAAAAAATTGTGTCATAATTTTGACACTTGTAACAATGGAATTAAAGACAACAAATTAGGACATTGAAAAATCGTAAAATTCTAAAAAAATTGATACATGATGTTAAAGATAAAAAAAATCATGTATGAAGGCCTTATCATTTTGAACAATTTTCATCCATGTTGTTAAAGATAAAATATCTTCACTCTAGAAAACATTACAAATTTATGGTATTTTTATTACAACATGCAAAGATAAAGGTAAATCAAGTTTTCAATATTGATGTTCATATGGTTAATGAAATTATAGAAAAATATAAAGAAACGCCAATTTAAAAAATGAACAAGTAAATGAAAAAATTGTCATTGCCTGAAAATAAGTACAAGAAGAAATTTTAATTTTAAAGAATAAACATCTTTTTCAAATCTTGCTAGAACAAATTTAAATATAATTGCAACCAAAACATAAAAATCAAGCATCAAAACAAAGTGTCCCCTCTCAATGAGGCATATAATTTTTAAAAATTTTAAAAGTATCTTATACCAAATGGTTACAGTACATAATATCATGGTAATATCATTGCATAATCTAAATATTCAACATTAATTTCTAGTTTCTGTTTGTATAATTAAATATCAACATTGGTACATTGAATATAACATAAATTATTTTTACCGCCAATTCATTTATACATTATGGGTGATATTCTAAAAATGAATTCTTCATAATTAAAGCGTATAATCGTAAACATAGAAATGTCTAGAACTTCATGAAAAATGAGATGGAAGTCAAAATTTTTTTCAAATTCGTAAACATCAGTGCATAAAGTGTCTTGGAGTAGTTGTTCAAATCAGCCATGGGATTACATTTCATCATAATCATCTTGGGATGGACAACTGATCTTCAGGATAAAGATGATCATATTCTTCTCTTTCATCGCTAGTGTCCTACGGTCCAACCGCCTTTGTTCAGGTTCAAAAGTCTTGTAGATCTCGTCTACATGTGATCATTCATGATGGTGTTACGGTAGCAATTTCTTCAAAAATATTTATAGTACGCAGCAAAAGGTTCCTCTCTTTGTTAAATTTAAGTCATACAAAAGTATGTCAACATCCTCAAATTTTAAGACATCTGTGTGGGTCAACATCCTCCAATTTTAAGACATATGTGCGGCGACGATTTATATTTGTGCCCTTTCTTTTTCTCTTTCTGCCAATTCTTTTTTCCACTACCATCTCTGGCTTGTACACACCATTGAAAGGGTGGGTACTTGTGGCATACCAATGTACATCAACAGCTGTAATCTCTTCATTTTCATTAATGACCTTTATAACTTTGGCAATCCAGAATGGATAGCCAAGTGGATCTTCATCTGCTAACACTGCTATCATGCAACCCTCCTTAAGATCCTGCACAGAACCCCTGTAAAGGTCTTCCATGGCTTCACGTTGTGCACGTGATCTTCTAGAACCAATATAGATTTATCTTTCCTCTACCTGTGGGAAATTAATAATAGCTTGACGCTGTTGTTGTTCAACATTGTGTGTTTCTTGATGTTCATGTTCATTTGGCATATTTTGTGGCCAAAAAAAGGAGTCTTCAAAAGCGTATCCTCATTTACTGATCTTGAAATCATATCACTTTGATTACTGAAAAAAGACTCCCACCAAACTGAATCAGCAACATCGAAGTATTCATATGTATCTCTAATACATCTTTTAATTTCCTCTAGACATTCAAAATAATTTATCTCTTTCTTCTGCCTTCGTGCATTATGGAGTTCGGAAACTGATTGTAATAACAATATCTTTGACGAAAACATTGGACACTCTGGAATGAACTTCAAAAATGCTAAACCTGATGATGGTCCCCATTCTTCAATAGTTGAATACTTCTTGCCCCATATAAGTGTTATCCCATCAATTTTTTTGATACGAAATTGATGCTGGAAGCTAATGTCGTTAAGTTTTTCAATGCATTTCTCCTCACCATGCGATCCAAAAATAAACCTTCGCATGTCAATAGTTTCTTCCAGCACATGAAAAACAGGCTCTGGAATGTACGATTTCTTAATACATTCAATTAATGATGGCAGGCTCCCAACACCTTTCCTCCTCAATGTTACTGAAAAACGACTGAACATTTGATCAATATGATCATGAGTATGCCCAACAAGAAGGAAACCAACCTTTATCTTTTTAAAAATCCCCAATTCAACAAGCATGTTTAGAGACCCAAAAAGAACTTGATTTTTGTTCTCACGACTTGTGTTGTCTAATTGTAAATACAAAACTTCAGGAAGAATCCTAGACCAATGAGTAACCACATCATGGATTATAGTTATGGTCAGATTTGCATCATTGTGAATATTTGGAGTTGTGAAGAAAACTCTTGGAAACATCTTCTCATTAAATACCATACAACCAACCAAGTGAAATTGAATGAAATTTTCCTCCTGTAATTTTTTTGGCGTGCGGAAAAAATGTGGAAGAAGTGTTTTCTTTTGGTCCATACCATCAATTATCAATCCCAGATATTTATTTGGATGATCATAACACTTATTTCGATGTTTATACAACTTTTTCCTTTCACTTGTTTGCTGATTGCGATGGTCTTGAAGTTCTTTGACAACGGAATATGTACATAAAATAAAAGAAACATATGAATAAATATATTTTCATAGTTGATAAGTATCAAATTTTAAAAAACAATGTTTTGAACACATACCTCTTTCCGCCCCTTGACATTTATCTCTTTTTGCTTTAAGAGAAGCACATGTGCTACAAATCCCCATCCTTGTCTTCTTAGGAATACGAAAATTGTTGAATTCAGTTTTCCATATCCTTGTAAAATAAGAATATGTAATAAAATTACCAATTCCTTCAACAACTTCTGCATAATCTTTGTATAACATGAATATTTCTCGTCTCGAGAAACTATCTGGAATATGTATTGTGTCTTTATTTGGCATACACTATCCATGATTTGAAAATAATTATTTCATCCATGTCTTAGCAGTATTTGCAAACGGCCCCACCTCCCGTTTATGACGTGCTTTTAAATAATATGTGGGATCCTTTTCCAATCTATCCTGGATTCTTGACAAACGACAATTACCAATTGAATACAACATTTTGAACGCCTTTCTGCAAAGCAATACATTCCCAATATGATAATCATAACCTGCTAGTGTAGATTGCATGCAACCCACTAAATATGAATTTTGCATACTTTTATTCATTGACATATATGTTTTCCTTTTCTGCAAAGCAAAGTTGAAATCCATATTTTTCAAGCAATCCCTTCGACAACATGCACTTGAAATCAAATGAACGAAAAAACTTTTTGTCGTGAGATATTTTGTCCTCGCCCTTGTATAACTGGAATGCTTTGGATTGATATGAAAAGGTCTACTCCTACTCCTAGTTGCAATATTTGCTTGCAACGGCTTCATCATTCCATCATCCTTTGTAAAAGTAGTTTCATCACCATTAGAAAGAATATTATCCCCACTATCATCATCCTCAACATAGTTAAGAAATTCATCAACATCATTGCGTGGAAAATTTTCTTTACCATCATCAGTTGAAGAAAACATTTCACAAGAATCATCGACACTTTTGTAACCCTGACTCAAAATAAATTCTTCACCATCTTGACCCATGCTTTCAAATTCTTCCCTAGGAGGATTCAATTCTTCATCACCATGAGTGTCTTTGAAATGGTCACTTGGAGAAAATGCAATATTCAGATCTGTGCCTTTAAAATTATCATTTGCAAGAAACTCTTCATCCTCCCCTTCCTCAGTGGCGCTCTCATAATCCTTGAGATTAGGCATAAGTGGAAGCTTTGAATTTGTATTCACTAGAATTTCTTCACCCTGTCCCTCCCCTTCCTCACTAAAGCTCTCATAGTCCTTAGGATTGGGAATAAGTGAATGCCTTGAATCTATATTTATTGGAAATTCTTCATCCCCCCCTTCATCAGTGGTTAAATTATAATCGTTATGATTAGGATGAAGTGAAAATTTTAGCTTTGAAAATTCATCCCCGTCTTCATCAGTGGTGCTGGCATAATCCTTAGGATTAGGACGAAGTGGATATTTTGACGCTGCAAATTCTTCATTCCCCTCTTCCTCAGTGGTGCTGACATAATCCTTAGGATTAGGACGAAGTGCATATTTTTACTTTGCAAATTCTTCATTCCCCTCTTCATCTGTGGTGCTGACATAATCCTTAGGATTAAGACGAAGTGGAAATTCTGACTCTGGAATTTTTTCGTCCCCCTCTTCATCTGTGGTGCTTGCATAATCCTTAGGATTAGGACGGAGTGGAAATTTTGACGCTATAAATTTTTCATTTCCCTCTTCATCAGTGGTGCTGGCATAATCCTTAGGATTGGGACGAAGTGGATGTTTTGACTATGAAACATTATCATTCCCCTCTTCATCAGTGGTGCTCGCATAATCCTTACGATTAGGACGAATTTGATATTTTGACTCTGGAAATTTTACATCCCCCTTTTCATCAGTGCTGCTGGCATACTCCTCAGGATTAGGACAGAGTGGATATTTTGACTCTACAGATTATTCATTCCCCTCTTCATTTTTTGTTCTCATATAATCCTTAGGATTAAGCTGAAGTGGATATTCTTCATCTCCCTCTTTATCAATGGTGTCCTCATAATCCTTGGGATTAGGACGAAGTGAAAATTTTAACTCTGCAATTTCTTCATCATGCCCTTCATCACTGTTGCTTTCATAATCCTTAGGATTAAGAGTAAGTGGTATAACTGGCGCTCGATTTTTTGACTCTCTATTCATGGTGAATGAACTCTCGTTATATTCATCACTCTGAATAGAGTTGTTGCGTGACGAAGATGTTGATGTTCTAGAAATAAAAACTTCGTTATCAGAAGAAACCATGGCTTCCAACAAGAATAGGTTGAATGATACAAATTCCTCTCCCACTTACAATATATAGCTTAAAGACTGAAAATTTCCCTCCAAATTTTTCCACCAAAAAATTCGCGAAAAAATTTCCCTCAAAAATTCCCTCCAAAAAAATTCGCGAAAAACTTTAACTATTTTAACTATAATGACTACATGTAAATATTTACAAAAATAACATGATGTAAATATTAACTATTTAAACTATAATTAACTACATGTACATATTTTAGATTTTAAAATTTAATCCCATGATTTTAAACATTGATTACATGTAAATATTAACTATGATAACTAAATACAAATATTAACTATTTTATCTATAATATTAAATATAATTAACTACATGTAAGTATTTCATATTTTAATTTTTAATCTGAGATTATATTTGAATTATTCAACATTCAATACATGTAAATATTAAATAAAATATTAATTATGATAACTACATGCAAATAATAAGTATTTTAACTATAGTATGAACTATAATAAATTAAATGTAAATATTATTCAACATTCAATACATGTAAATATTAAATAAAATATTAATTATGATAACTACATGCAAATAATAAGTATTTTAACTATAGTATGAACTATAATAAATTAAATGTAAATATTTTAAATTTGAAATTTTAATCCCACATTCATTAAACAGTAAATCAATCGGACAATATACGATATTTAAAAGGAATGATTGTTTTTATTCATCACATCACATCAAGTTTTCTGGTATTTGTTGGAGCAAATTTCTGGAGGTGTTGCGTTGGCATTGGTAACTTCGTGGAGGCATTGCATTGGCATTGGAAGCTTTGTGTCGCTATTGGTAATTTTGTGGAGGTGTTGCATTGGCATTGGTACCTTCGTGAAGGCATTGCATTGGCATTGGAGGCATTGTGTTGCTATTCGTAATTGTGTGGAGGTGTTGTGTTGACATTGGTGACAGCAACTTCTTGCATTTCAAAGGTTAGTTTTCCTTCTATTCTGACAATTTAGAGATGATTTTGGGAAAAATCTGGTTTTCTATAGTTTTTTTGTGTTCAAAAACTACTTTTTTAAGGTTTTTGGGTTCAAAAACTTTGATTTTTTAATATTTTTTTAGTGAAGAAAATGCAAAAAAAACTGAATTTTTTAGGGTTTTAACAACAAAAATTTAGATTTTTTTTGTTTTTTAAGACTTGTAGGTTCATTTACACATAAAAATCCATAAAACGACCATGCACATAAAAAAAAAAGTGGCCTTATAACATTTTTTATTTGTATTTTTTTTTTATCATAAATATATGAGTGATTTCATTATTTAAATTTTTTTTTATGTGAGAACTTTTTATTTTATATTTTATTTTATTTTATTTTATTAATTTTAGATCTTTGTTTTATTTTTTTAATTTTAAATCTTTAATTTTTTTTTTCCTTTATTGTTTTGTTATATATAAACATATATATTTTTAATTGTATTGTGATATATATATATATTTTTAATTATATTATAAACTTAAAACAAATATTTATTGTTATAGTTTATTATATTGTTTTGTTTTTTTATATTTACTGTTATATTTTATTATATAGTTTATAAACAAATTTATTTATTATTATAGTTTATTATATTATTTATTGTTTTGTTTTTTAAATTGCAAAAATTTTAAAAAAAATTTTAAAAAAAATATGCATTTTATTGTTTTGGTGGTGCCGGCCACCCGGGCGGTGCCACGGCGGTGGCCCACCCGCCTCCCGGTGCCCGATGGCCCAACGGGCAGAGCTCGCACTGGGATCCCCGCCCGTTGGGTGCCATGGCCGCCCGGGCGGCGCCACGGGGGCGGCCCACCCGCCTCCCGGTGCCCTCATCGGCCGAGGGCCGATTCCCGGAATCGGCCCTCGACCGTTGGGGGCACCGGGAGGTGGGCTGGGCTGCCCCCGTGACGCCGCCTGGGCGGCCCCGATGGGGGCCCAGGAGGCGGGCTGGGCCGCCCCGCCAAAACACATTTTAATATTTAAATTTTTTTTTTTTTTAAATTTTATATGTTTTGTTTTTAATTGTTTTGTTTTTAATTTTTTTTTTTTAATTTTATAATTTTGTTTTTTTAATTGTTTTTGTTTAATTGTTTGTTTTTAATTTTGGTTTTTTTTTTCATAATTTGGATTTTTAATTTTTTTGTTTTTTTTTAATAATTTTTTTTAAGAACACATTTTATAATTTTGATTTTTTTTAATTTTATTTGGTTCTTTAAATTTTTTTTTTTAAACAATTTATTTTAATAAACAATCATAGAAACATTGTTATATATAAATATAAATAAAAAATTGTTATATAATGTAATAAAAACATTATTAAATAATAAATGTTAAAAATTTCAAAATATATCAAATATATATATATACAATGTAATAAATTTACAAAAAAAAAACATTTGTTTTAATATAACAATAAAAATTAATTAAAAATATATATATAACAATACAATTAAAAAAATAAAAAATTATATAACATTATAATATTTGTTATAAATAGTTAATAACTTTTTTGTTTTTTTTAAATATTAAACACAAACTGAAGTTTCAAAATACTAGTTTATTTTTTAAGTTTAATTTTAATGCTTTAATTTCAAACTATTTAGTTTTAGAAATACATTTTGTTTATTAAATTTATTTTATTCGCAATATTTTTCCATTAACTAATATATATATATATATATATATATATATATATATATATATATATTAGGAAAATGGCATCAAAAAAGATTTCTGTGAATGTTTTTGCACCTAGGGCAGCAGCTCCCAAATCTACAGCTGCAGCTCGACGCACTATGGATACAACTCCCAAATCTAAAGTTGCAGCTGAACGCACTATGGACACTATTGGACGCAATAAGGATATTGTTGCACACACTAATAAAAGTCAAGCAAGTGGGGTACCAGGTTCATTAAAGGTTATTTCTGATTGGAAGAACACCAAGGAAATAGATAAAACCGATTTCTCATGGTATCTTGAAGACAGTGAAACGGAGGTTGATATACACATCTATCTGATTTGTGGTATGATTGACTTAAATGAGCAATATGAGGTGATGGGAAGAGTACGAGACATATGTATGGTCCCGAATACAAACACTATTTATGTTCTTGTAAGGGAGGCTCAGAAACGTGAGAAGGTTAGATTTCGTCTATCAATCGTCAAGTACGACACAGATGAAATAACTTCAAAATTTTCTGAATAAATAGCAAACAACATTGCAAATAACATTGTAAGTATGCTTATTTTTATTTCCTCTATGCATTATTGTAAGGATGATTCAATTTTTTATAAATTATTGATCATTGACATGTTTTATTTTGTTTCATAGGATTTTGTTCCGAGTCTTTCAAACATGTTTGATGGTATTTATATGTTGGTGCCAAATTTTATGGATGTGATCAAAAATTTCCACAAAGACAAAGCAGAGGAAAGGAGATTGAAGCAAAGAGCAATAGCTCGTGACACTGCAACAGTACAAAGAGGGGATCAACCAAGTGTCACTAAGGTGGGTCAATCTAGTAAACTTAAACATGTTTCTTTTGAAGGTGTCGAACATGAAACAGAAAATTATGATAGAATTAGTGAGGAGAAGATGAGAACTATTGTGCAAAAGAAGAAAACAGATCAGACACCAAAAAGAAAAATTGCCAAAGATCCCTCTCTTGTACCTCATGAAGGAGAGCTTGTTTATAAAGAAACTGATATGTTATCCAATAAGACTAGGAAATCAAATATTGGTGAACCTGTAAAGGTCGTGAGCAACAGTGAAGAACAAATTGAAAGCTCTTATGGAAGCAGATAAATCATAACACCATGTGCTGAGTTAGAGGATGGCATTATTAAAACAAAACAAAATGCTATTCGACAAGAGTTGAGGAAGAATAAATTAATTCTTGGTGGCCAAACATTTGAACTTAATGTTAACCAATTTTATGGCTCAAATGAAGGGCAATCTCAATATCAAATTAGAAAGGCCCATCACCTACATGTACATAATCTGAAAACATTGTTCAGGTTCAATCCATATGCGCATGTGGTGGATTATGTGGTTCTTGTCGATCCATGTCAGGTTCCCAGAAAACAAGCATTTGACAAGGCAAAATGTTTTGATTATAAATATTATGTAATTGGAGGAAACCATTCAATAGAGGCTAAAAGACAATTGATTGCAGAATATCCCAATAACTATCTTTTTCAAACAGTGAAATGCATCATTTACACTGGCTTAACAGAAATTGAATCAAAGTTATTGGCATGGGATCATAATGCAGATAATGAGTACAGAATGAAAATGACTTTCATCCAAAGGGTCAGATTTATTCATAATGAATTCATAGAAAAATGTCGTGGGGATAAGATAGAAGTTAGTGTAGCATTTAGAAAGGAATGTTTAATGGAAACAGGTTATCAAATTGATGAAAAAAAAACAAAATATGGAAAATTGAATACAAATCTCTTCAGAGGCACAGATAACATTTTTCAGTTGGCATTTAGAACTGGGGAGGTATGGGATTTGATTGATGAGATTTTTGATCGATGAGAGAATATTTCCATAAAAAATCAGAAAGTTAGAAAGAGTAAACCCATAATATGTACCAACAGTAAGGGGGGTCCTGAAATGAAGCAGCTTCCAGAGGATATGACTATTACACCTTGGAGAACAATGCAAGGTGTGAAGGATGATAAATTAGTCAAATCAGTATTAGCTCGTGTGAAGTCGGGTGATTTATCAATGGAAGAAATGTGTGCAAAATTTCAAAAGTAAGTTTCTTGAATTATTTCTTTCATTATAATTTTATTTTAAATAAAACATAATGATGTTGGTAGAATTTGTTATACATGTCAATATATTAACGTTTTTAACTTGATTTATTCAGTCAGAAAATTTATATGAAAATACAAGAACACATGGTTAAAATGTTGAATGAAAACAGTTGGGATGATGTTGTACACAACTACCCAGAAGCAAGTTCTACATCAACACTAAAAGAGTTTTATATTGCATTCAATAAGGTATGTTGATGTATAAATTTATTTTATTCATATTTTAACTATTTTTATTTTATTACTTATACATATCTATATATATATTTTTATGTCATTAAAGATGTCGAAGAAGGATGGAAATGGAGTACCGGATACTTTCAAAAGCTTTATTGAAAAAATTAAGATGGAGAACATGAGAAGGAAACGTCTTATGAATGTTGAACTAGATCCTACTCTTAATCATTACATTTGGAATGGGCTCGACAGTGTCCAATATCAAATAATACAAGGTGACTGTGAAGACATTGCATCACTAATACCTAAAAGGAAATATGGCCTAGTTATTGTAGATATTCCTCATGGTTTCAATTTCCCAGACATTGAATATGATAGAGAACCATATACTTATCAAGCTTTTAGTAAAGTGGTTACGGGTTTTCAAGAAGTGACAACATCACCACTTTGGCGATTTGTGACATTTCATTCAGACACACAGTTTCCAATGCTATTAACAAGCTTCAAGGGTAAAGAAAACTCAAGGATGCAACTTACATGGTAAGATTTTGAAATTGTATGTTTGATTCCTCCTAAAAAAATTTATTCATGTAAAATTTAATTGAACTTTTACTATGTTATGTAACAGGCAAAAGTCAAATATTGTTTCTTCCGAAGATCAACCTATTATAAATGATTGTGAGTTCATCCATGTTGAATGTTGGACAAAAGAGGATAGCTATAAGCATATTATTATGAATAAAGTAGATGGGAAGAGTCATAGTCAAGTATTGGTTTATGATGCAGTGGTAAGAAAACTAACATATGAGGATAAAGATGCAAAAGGAGATATAGTTAACATTTATCAAAAACCACAAGCATTGATTAACTATCTTATAGATCTATGTTCAAATGAAGGAGAATGGGTTTTGGATTTATTCTCAAGTTCGGGTAAGTTTTAATATACAAATTTAAAGTTAAATATTGTCTTTTTAACTTTTTATGTCTCCATATTAATTTTCTTACTTATTTTTTTTGTGCTTGATGATTAGGTACAACACTAGCATGTTGCCTACTAAAAGGAAGAAATTGCATTGCCATTGAGAAAGATCCAGTTCAATGCAAATTTATTCAACAAAGAATTAACGCTCTTAAATTCCTTCCAGATGTGAAGCAAGAAGTTGGTTTGAGGAAAGGAGATTTTAATGAATCACGTGTGGCAAAAAAAGTAAAGGAACCTCAACCACCATTATATGGAATGATTGGAAAGGGACACTTTGGAAGATTTGCTGACATGAAAGATCCATTAGAAGACGGTGATGATCAAAATGAAGAAGCAAATGCTACGGAAGAAGCCATCAATGTTGTTCTAGATGATGTTGAAGATGTATTAGTTGATATTGTTGATGATGTTTAAGTTATGCTTGCAAACAAAGCTTATTTTTCAGAACTACTAATCAGCTTTACTTGTAATGTTTAGAATTTGATATTTTATGAGAACAACCCCTTTTTTTTGCAAAAAACATGTGATTGCTATTATTTTTTGACATAAAATTCAATAAAAATGTTGTTTTCTTAAGTTTTTTTATTAAAATTCTCCCAAAAAATTAGTTTATTTAACATGTTTTTTTCAACAAAAACTCTGTAAAAGTGTATTTTTTGCATTGTATTTATATTGAAAAATTGTATTTTTTTGTCATATGGTTCAAAATATTGGTTTCTTAGCGATAATTTTTTGATGTGCATTGAAAAATTATTTAAAAATACATAAACATGTGGAAAATATAAACTTTAGAATATTGACCTTTTTTCCATCTTTTATGTATGTGAAAAAGTAAAGATATCATTACAAGTTTTTATTTTAAAAAAAAAATATTTCTTTATTTTTAAAACACAAGTACATAAATGCACTTAAAAATAAACATCTCACAGAAGAAGAAGACATTAAAAAATTTATAGTGTCAAAATCAATGTTATAAAAAAAACATTGGTGATGATACACCACAACTATTCAAAATCGACATAAAAAACACCACTTTTAAAAAAAAAAAAAATTATTAAAAAAAAAAACAAAATGAAAAAAAATTAAAGTGCCAAAAACATGCTCAAAATTTTTTTTCTTGATTCTGCGTCGCCACCTTTTCAAAATCAGGTGTTTTTCTTGATATTTCAAAAAGTAGGTAACATTGAGGTTACCTATTTCATCGGTAACATTGTTTTGGGAAGAAAGTGCAGTTTGAGAGGGAGAGAGATTCTTTGTGGAAGAAACCCTAATGTGTGGGGTCCAGGGCAAAGAGACATTTTTCATAAAAGGAGGAAGAGGCAGCCATAGTGAGACATCTTTCAGCATTTGATTATTTTTCAGATTAGACTATTTGCAGTCTCCGGCTGTTTACCTGAGTTGCAGTGCTGTTTAGCACGAGGGATTCTTGTTTAGGATTTCCTCTCCTTATTGAGAGGCCTCTTGAAGGATTTCACTTCATTTTCTCCACATATAGGCTCAAGGCCAAAGCCACTTCTTCATTCACTGTGTTATTTCTGCTAAGGTATAATGTAGTGTTACTGGGTGTTGCAGTGGAGGGTTCCACAGCACCATTTCTTGGCTCATATTTCAGAGGAGGGAGCTTCTATTTCTCGGGAAGATTAGTGAGGAAGGATGCCAAGGTAGATTTGCATATCTTGGAATTAGGCCAAGCTTCTCCTATCATCATCAGCATAGTCCCTTCTCTAGACTGCATTATTTCAGTGCATATTTGCAGTGAGGGTTGCACCATCATCTTGGAGGGAAAGATTTCCAATGCTAGGATCAGCCTTGCACTCGGGACGTCTATTAGAGGAGGTTTGCTTCAGATTGTACATATTATTCAGACATATCCATATTATTTTAGTTTTGAGTTGCAGCTGCTACCCAACAACTCCGACATTTCTGTAAATTTTCTATTTGTACTTATACTTCAGCCAATCCTCTTAAGGATTGTTGTATTGTTATTTTCAGGGGTTGGGAGCTTGCTCCCCTACCTTTATTGAGATACTATTGCTATATCATTGTATTTTCATCTTATATGTTGTAGTGTCTCCTATATACAGTGATTTCATAGCCTAGGTTTATACCTATATAGCAGAGTTCTTCATTTCCTTGTACATGTGTTACTGAGGCTTACATTGGTTTGCTTGAGTGATTGTTTCCTCAAAGAATTGTACTCTTTTGCTGCTATATTATACATTTTTTGGCTATTCATATCTTCATGTGTTCATGGCTATAAAATAACGTTGTTATTCCATTACATGTGCTTACATTTACTGCAGTCCCTCGCTGGGCATTTTTTGAGGACAACTAGGTGTGGGAGATCTATTTAACCCACCTAGAAAGGTTTCTTTGGAGCCATCTTTTGGATTTCAGTCTTAGATGAATTTATCTAAGGGATAAATGTCCTCATTTCAATTCCTATAGTAGCCATTCTTGAAAAATGCGTTTTCCAATCATGCCTTGCTGACAGTTCCCATTTTGGGATATTACACAGAGCCTACTAATTAGGTGCTCTAGCTCTGTCTGTTGCACAGCGATGAGGGTACATGCAGCCTATGCCTGGGACACCTCAGCAGTTTTTTCGTCAATTTTTTATGTTAATATGAATCTTTATTCAAAGTGTACAAAAAAATACCACTTTAGCTACGCATAAATTATAGCCCTAACAGCAGAAATGACTACTAATATCTTTAGATTTGCAATTAGATGATCAAGAAAAATGCTGCAAAAATCTAGATCTATGCATTAGAAGACATTAAACAGTAGAAAAAAAATATTTACTCCATAGATCCAATAGACAATACAAGAATATATCCAATGAATATTTTTATTAATGGCACCTGGGAGGAAAACATAAGAGGGTGTTCCCTGTTCTCCTCAATGGGATGGGTTCTTGTCAGTCCTTAGCACTTCAGATTTAGAACTTCTCTCTCTTGCTGGTGTAGAAAACCCAGAAAAAAATGGAAAAGTATGGCTATGATTATGGATCAATAGCCAGAACAAGTGTTGAGATCTAGAGTGATCTTTAGGCAACAAAAGGTGACAAATGAATGGCAAAACCCTTCTATTTATAACAAAATATTGAGTTAGTCTAGAGATTGGTGCATAATTAAAATATTATTAACTAATTCTAGATCCAAGTTTTATGGGATATTTTATTATATTTGTTGGAGGGAAAAGGTATTTGACTTGAGTCAAATGCCCTTATTTGTAAATAAAAAATAAATAATGATTTTTTTTATCATTCTAAGGATGTGATTATGGAATAATAAATAAATAAATGATTTATTTATCATTTTAAGGGTATAGTTGAGTAATAATCAAACAAATAATGATTTATTTAATTATTTAAGGGTGAATTAGTCATATTTGACAAAGAATATTATTTAAATAAGATTCAAACAACTATTCTTTAGAAAATAATAAGATAAATAATGATTTATCTAATTAATTTCCTTGTTTTGGGTTAAATATAACCAAAAATATTAATTAAACTTCTGTTTAACTAATTATTTCTTGAGGAAAATCAAACAAATGTATATTTATTTAATATTTCCTTATGGGTTTTCCTGTTTAGACCATAAACAAATTAATAAAGGTGATTTACTAAGTTATTTTCATAGTGAAAGCAATTTTACTTGCAGTAAAATTGGTCTTACATGGTGTACTTGGGTCCATCTAATGATAATAGGTTAGATGACCAAAAAATGGTGTAACAGATTTCCCCCTACCGTGCGAGCGTTAGGAGCTAATCGTATGACTGAAGTACGTTGTAAGAACTCAGTCACTAGACATCGAAGGGGAAGTCAAAGAGAGAGAAGTATAATGTAAACCGAAGTGCTGGAAGAACTAGACCCTAATGAGGCGACTTGCAGGTGCAACAAGTCTTTTTGAGTGAGTACCTACCATAGGCAGCGGGGGATGCATACCTATGCCCGTCAAGGTAATAATACAAACAATAAGGCACTCGGAAAACCACGGAACACAATAATAAAGTATATGTTGGCCAGAACATGAGCCAGATAAATAACACGATAATGAATCCCACATACATATTGTGCTTGGGATAATAGCCAGGACTTGTACAATGATATCTGAGTACATGAGATATAAATGTAACCCAGATGCCCCTGAAAACAAGAAAGGGCTCTGAGAATCTAACTGATACATGCAAACAAAATGGCATTGCAAGCGGCTGAGGCCAACATCATCAAATGTAAGGAGCTACATCGAAGGCTGGGATAAAGATGTCATCCAAGTGTGTGGGGGGCTACCTATAGGGCCACCCCCTCATCAGGGTTGAGACATCTCACACACACTCAGGAATCATCAATGTTAGTTGCTGCATCACTGAACCATCGGGTCTTAATCATGTTGAAAGGAGTTGGAGCTAAGAAAGAATCAAGTCAAAGGGAAATGAGAGGTCCCTTTGCCTGATCCGAAGCACCAAAATAGAGTGGAAGCTGGAACCAAGGTACACCGCCCTCTAGACCTGTCTTTTGGAATGAATGAGTTGATGTCGATAGAAGGAGGTCCGCCATAGGTGAGGCAATAAGGGATCCTCAACTAGGGCACGAGAGAAAATAGTAGAGTGACAGACTGACTGACATTAATGATGATGAAAAATGGAGGGGAATGAGTAGCGAACGAATGAATTCCCTTGTTAGAGAATAAAGGGCATGGATGACCTGGCAGCAACTGACACAACGTCATGAGGGATATGGGACAGTGGGCTTGGAGGCCATAACATGCGACACAAGAGAGGGACCAAGAAATTAATTTTGGAGGATTGTGGCGAGATGTGAAGGGACTCGGGATAGTATCCATGAAAGCAATGATGACTTAACTCGGATGCTCTAAAAAAGGGTGACTCGATGGTGCTGCCACATATGAATAGGGGGGTCCAATGGGGACCATAAAAGCATGAGTACCAGATGGTCACTCATGACGAAAGTAGGCACGAGCATGGACAAGTATGGAGGCAACATGGTTCCCCCTGTATGAGTGTTGCAAGTGAAGAAATTCGATTTTGAGGAAGGGTGAAGTGGTGCTTCTTGGACAAAAATGTGTCCTGGTGAAGTATCACAAAAAAAAAAAAAAAACTAATAGATACCCATTTGAGGGCTTGGTGAGATCTTTCCAATGGTGTAAACGATTCATCCAACTGAGCTACGGTTTTTGTCACAATAAGCGAAAGAAAAATTAGGATTTTTCTTTTAATAAGGCATTTTCCTTCCAAATTCACTCATTTGTCGGTGGAGCTGTAGTGAATGTCATGAGGAGAGAAGGCCTTAAATCTTGCGGCAGTTGTAGCAGATGAACCGGTCATTGGAATTTGAGATCTATCAGTTTTAGGTAAGATTTCTAATCCTACTCTTTTATTTCATTAGGTTTAAAGTTCATTTTGGGTACCCCCATCTCATGAACAGGCTAGGTCGCATTTTTTTGGGGTATGTTCTGCATCCTGGGTAGCAAGTATTAGGCAGAAAACTACGACCTATCCCAGGAAATGACCTAGAAAATGTGACCTGTCAGATAAAGGGGTTTTCAGTGCTATTTTTGGCTAATATCTGGGATTTTTATGGTTGAGGGGTATAGGTGCCCCCAAGCATGCTATGGGCATGCAAAAAATGTATTTAGAAAAAAGGGGAATCTAAACACATTTTCATGATGTGGTGTGTCATTTGTTCTTGGTGTGGTTATGCAGTTTGAGAGAGGAAATAGATGATTACCAATCTCTTTTGGTACTGCATATATGAATCAAATGGATTTTTTAAATTTTTGGGTTGGCATACATGGTGTTACTATCTTAAAGAGAGAATTTTGAGATAATGAACTGATGTTCGCCTAGGAAACCAATAGGTTGGTCAACCACATTGTCTATGAAATTGGGTTGCTGATGAAATATGAAGGAATTATGAGGGGTATCATTCATAGAGTGATCTTGAAGTGATGTGGGACTCTAGAGGTTCTTCTAAATGTGGAAGAATAATGGGACTAGAGTCGTCAAAGCTAGATTCACTAGGAGAGTGGTGGAGAACTACTTCCCCTGGGCTCTCCAATATGGGTGCCCCCCTTACCCAAACATTGGGTATTAATGTAATGGCCACAAGGTGAATTTGATTCGAATGCATGAATTCGATGTAAGGGGGAATAGATAAAGTCAGGAGTGGTGGCTACTTCCATAATTTCATCATCATAATAGAAGATGGGGTGACTGATGGAAGAAAGACTACCTAACATGGTGAAGTGACCTTACTACTCCTCATGAGAGGAGAGGTTTGCATGCGCATCTTCACTAGGGGTGACAGAGGAGGAAGCAGACAGAGGATCTGCCAATGTTGAGACTAGGGAGGGTGCTGAGGGGAGGTCAGGAAAAACATCAGGGGAGGTTTTATCGGGGACTTCTGACTAAGGACCTGTGATCTCAACATCATAAGGGGGAAAGAAAATAGGAGCATATGTGTCTTCTGGTGTTTCCAAACCAAGATGCGAGAATAAGGGAGCGGTTGACTCACTGCGCTCAGCCTCGAATTGGCGTAAGGCTTCTAAAGAGGAACGATACTCTTCGAGGCGGGGGAAAAAGTGAGTGTAGTGGCCATGGAAATCACACAAAGCACAGGGTGATTTGTGCGTAATGGTTTGAGTTTCAGGATTGAATCGGGTATAGTAACATATACCTCTGGGATATTAGATTCCAAAAACATCTCATTGACCATGGACTTGAGGTGAGGCAACTCTGGACAAGTATGGGTGGCATGGCCAACAACATCACACAAAGCACACTGGATGGTATGTTGTGGAGACCGAGAAGGGGCAGGGTTTGTTGGGGTGGCCTTGTCCTTTAATTCCCTCTTATGAGCTTTGCCCATCTTACCCAAAGCGGTCACAACAGGAGGTGGTTCCTGTTGAGGTGAATGAGGCACTGGTGCAGCGGGGGAAGTCATAGGGACCGGTTGAACCAGGGTCAAAGCAAGATAAGGTTTAGGCTGACCAGGTGGGGTGGCGCCTGGAGGATCGAGTTACTAGACGGGAATCCCAAGATTCGGGTTAGGAAGAGAGAGGGTGGCCATAACAGGTACAATGTACACTCCTGGTGGGGGAGCTAGGAACAATATCTGACTAGAGGGGTAATGACCAAGCTGGATGGCTCCAAGATGGTTAAGGCCTGGAGGAACCATTCCAGGAGGATAAAGGTGCTCATGAGTACCGGCTGAAGGTAGAGGGTCAGGAGAAGAAGGTTCAAAAGGCTAATCAGAGGACATCATGAAAATCTGGGAATCAGGGGAACCATTTGGAAGAGGTTGAGTGGCCACCTGCCCTTCAGGTGGTTGGGTAGCCACAAATCCCTGCTGAGGGAAAGGATCGGTAAGCATAGTCGGTTGACTAGGTGTAGGGTTGGGAGGAACGGAAGGAATGGCTTGTTGTCCTCTCAATGTTGCTTGAGACTCCCATAGCTGACGCATCTATGGTAGAAGGGGACAATCATGCGTATAATGACCATAAACACCACAACATGAATAGGGCTTGTTCATACAAAGAGGCTTGTCCTGCTTGGGCTGAGTGCCTTGTTGCTGGTTTGTAGTGTAAGGAGCATTACCTTGATTAGATCCATGATTACCAGAGGTAGCTTGATTTTGATTTCCTTTCCTCTTCCTTTTGGAGGGAGGAGGATTAGTCATGCCCTGCTATGCATACACCTGCCCTGGAGGGGGTGGTGGTTGTTGTTGCAGGGGTTGAGAAGGCAAGGAGGGAGGAGGTGCTAATGCTGGAGTAGCTGGAGCACCAGGATATGAATACAGATAATAAGGAGGTTGGGTAGCAGTGTGGTAAACAAGAGGTTGGGCAAATGGAGGAGGCATGCTATATCCTAGATACGTGCTACAGGGAGGGGGAAAAGTGCCTGAGGTGCTGGCCCCGCTCTGAGAGAAACCATAGCCCATGGGAGGTTGAGCATACAGATTAAAGAGAGCTCCAACGATACCGTCGGTGGTGTGAGATGCCCTCAGTGCGTTGCCACCACTAGGTCTAGGAAGATCAGGTAGAACGGTATAAACATAACCTTACTAAGCGTAGATCAGGTCATATTTTAACGCAATTTGGAGAGTAGCTTCTTTAGTTTGAGGAAATTTCAATGCGACATCTTTCTCGATAGGCGACAAGAGAGTCCTAAGGAATTAGTCCATGTACACATGGTCCTTGAAGGGAGGGGCTCGATATAGGCTCCTTCATCTTTGCCATTACTGAACATGTTCAGATAGGAGGGTTACAGATGATTGACGGAAAAAGGTCAAGAGCTCGGTACCAGTGTCGTAACATAGGGGAAGCTAGAAATAAGACAAGAAAGCCTGGGCCAGAGTCACAAATGTGGTATGGGAGGAAGGGGCCTGATCTACATACCACTTAGAAGCTTCACTTTTCAGCATTCGTTGGAACAACCGAAGATGAAAAAAGTCATCGGTAATGGAATTAGACGAACACCACAGGTAGAAAGATCGAACATGACTGGAAGGATCTTGTCCAGCAAGACCTTCAAACTTTGGGATGTCTGAAGGGAGCTTTGTTGGAATAGTAGGCCATTTAGCTTCATGGTGTTTGGGGTCGTTTATCAATTGGTCGAAGTCAGGGAGGTTGAGGCCTACCATGAAGGGGAGCGGGGGTGTAGCCGGGATAGTGTCTGTGGTGGTCCTACTAGTGGTATGGGAGGGCCGGGGTTGCCACCATCATTAGGTCCTACACTAGACATAGTGAAGGTGTCAGGGGGAGATCCGAAGGCGGAGCGAGAAGGATAACCCGAAGGACTAGAAGAAGAGTCGGTTTGTGGACTCAGTAGAGGACTAACTCGAACTCTATGTGGAGGAGTAAGTATTCCAACTGGAAACTGAGGATGAAGGCCAAGATGTCTCTGGGATAAACGCCTTTCTAGTGTAATGGGGACGACACAAACACGACACAAGGGAAAAAGAGTCCAATAAGGGTAGGGAGGTGCAAGATCAAGTGATTATAATGTTGAAACAAGGGAAAATAGGTGTGTTGAGCTCCAAAGATGTTCTTTCTTCCACCACATTCCACTCAATTTCCTTTGTCCATTATTAATTACGAGCTCAAATGATCAATAGAATTAATTAAAATTTCTTTAAGAATGTATATGATGACTAATTTTCTATGTTTTTATGATTTTGTCATTGTAGTACTTTTTGAACAAGATCTAGCTATAGAATGCAGACATTCTGTAGCTAGTTGCCGATTCTACAGTTGTCTTCATGTCTACGTAGGTTCCAGGTGTCATCTCAGAGAAAAACACATATGGTCATATTCCACATCATTCCCTCATCATTTTTTGCTCTTCACGAAGTTTGAACGAAATTATATAGTTAGTTATGCACGTGGGAACCCAAACTAGGAGATAGACTCCTAATAGGACAATGACAGTCTAGATGTCCTTAATCATATTACAAGACCACCATCAAAGTTCTAGTTTGATTTTCATTTGGAAAGACAATTATCCCTAGGTTATATCAAGACAATTATGTAATTTTGTTATAAATATGGCTCGGGAAACCAAGGGACAAGGTTAGATTTTGTGTTTGATTGCTAGATTTCAGAAGTCCGAAAACACTCTGTTTTGAAATAATTTCTCTTTTAATGAAAGAAGCACCACTTTATTGAAAGCGCTGAGTCAATATTGAAGTATATTTTGCGTGCTACTCCGGTGGTAGAGAGCCCTTGCTACCTGAGCAACTTTGTTCATACGGTTTAGATAAGTATTTTAGTCTCGTTTTTCATTTCTAGCTTAAGCAAGTTTCTGAAGTTATGTTTCATACTTGTTTACATTAATCATCACAGCTAGACTTACTCTTATAAATTCTTCCAAAATATCATCACGATGAATAAGGCATAGCTGTGGTGTTGTAGATTTTAGTTGCATTTCCTTTCGAATTTTATGATTTATGCTTGTTTACACGAAGTTTCATAGCTGGTCTTACTCCTACAAACTCTTCCAAAACATCATTAACAATGAATAAGAAACAACTGTGGTATCTTAGATCCTAGTTGCAATTGCTTTCAAATATTATGTTTATGTTCAATTGCATTGAATAATACAGCCAGACTTTTTTTTACAAACTCTTCCAAAATATCATTCATATTGAACAAGATGGGCTATAGAATTCCATAGACTCACTGCATGTTAATTTAGTTATAACACTCTGGAGGTTGATTGCATTTATTTTAGCTCTGTCACTACATTTCAAGTTTGATAATGGCATTCTAGTTTAACTTTGTTCATTGTACTTCAAGTAGATTAGTAGCACTCTAGTTCAGTCTCAGTTCATTTTGTTTCAAGAAAAGATTAATGGCATTCTAGTTTAGTTGTAGTCATTGTATTTTAAGATTGATAGACCGCATTCTAGCCTAGTGTTATCCATTGTATTTCAAGTAGTACTAGTTGTCAAAATTAGTCTCTCGGCCTTCATTATTTACAACTTAATTTTGTTCTGAATTTATATTGATACATCATCACATGAACAGGGGTCAGTAATATCAGTTTAAGGCTTTGATTATTCTGCAAATCTTTTACAAATTCACCTGTAGCCTTTTTCCCAAACATTATTCTAGAAAATCTCTAAACTTCTGAATAAGGCCTAGTAGTGATAAGTCAAGTTGCAGAATAGGGTAACTTCAACATCATAGGTTAATCTAGAATAGAAACCTTACTATGTTACAAATAATCATTTTTTTTGTAATATTGTGAGTTGATTGTTTATTTAGGAGAACTTCATTTACACTTAACTTGTCCATTTCTCAAGCTCTTCCAACACATCTTTAATGAATTAATTGGATAATTTCAAGCTCATGTTGTGATTTATTTCCTTGCAATGAAGTCATTATCAAGCTTTTCATTTGTTGTTTGCCATCCATATTTTAGGCTTTATTCTGTTTTAATATAACCAATAACTTATTTTCACCAGCACTTAGTTCTTTCCCTTTTCAAACATAAAACCATAAAACCAAAAACATCATAAAACACTAAACACAATGTAGTGAGAAACAAATACCTAGGCACATATAGTGCACCACACTTCAGCAGTTTACTAGCCCTGGTTGACAATTAATGAACTCAATTTAGGAACACTAAGTTGAGCACAAAAATTTTGGCGCCATTGCCGGGGAAGTGTAACTAGGTAGCCTTGTTTCTTAACTCCCAAAAACAATGATATGCATAGAGAGAGAGACTCAAGGGGTAGATTCATAAGAAGCAGAAGCAGAAGCTTGATTCCTAGAACACCTCTTGTTTTACCTATACCAAGAGCCATCACACCTCCAACTCAGACCCACATTCCATCCTTTACTGATCCTAGACTTCCAGAAGACTTAAGATCATATATTCCATTAGAAATACCTTCCACTTCATCCACTGAACCTGTCTTAGAAGAAGATTCAAGGACCCCTGCTAGAGACACAAAATTTTCCACTTCCACAAAAGAATCAACTATGGCAGAAGAAGGGGGAGGAGGAGTCTTTAATGGAGAACACACATTATTTGGAGGGGGTAGAGGTAGAGGTAGAGGAGAAGAAGGTAGAGGTGCAGAAGGAGAAGGAGGTAGAGGAAGAGGTAGAAGAGAAATGGGAAGCTCTTTTGGGTTTCCTATAGTAGATGAAGAAACCAATACAACTATGAAAAACATTTCACCCTCTGTCCTTCCAAACTTATATGGACTTAAAATTGAAGATCTTGAAACCTTCCTATTTGAATTTGAAGTCCTATGTAGAACTTATGACTGCTTACAAGATGCTCAAAAACTTAAACTATTTCCTTCAACATTGAAAGGAGCAGCATTGAAGTGGTTTATGAATTTGATCAACAGTTCTATTAGGACATGGGAAGATATGAAACAAGAATTTCTAGAGAGGTATTTGGATTATTGTATGCCATTCAATCATAAGGAGGAAGTGTTCAAGATGATACAAAAATAAGATGAAAACCTCTAAGATTTGTTGGAGAGATTTCATTACAACATCAAAAGAGAAAAAATGGAGAACTTAGATCAAGACACCTTAAAAGCTCTCTTGTTGAAGACAATTAGGGATGAATGGTTGGATATCCTTAACATGATGGGAAAAGGGGATATATCTCACCTCACATTACCTGAAATATCTTAGTTATGTATCAACCTTTCAAGAGGGAAATCCAAAACTGTAAAAGGTCTAAGAGACCCTACTCTTGCAAGGGCAAGTAAGTCTGGTTATGGGACAGTAAGTAGGGCAGAGATAGGGCATATGCTTGATGAATTCAAATCTAACATCTTAGGGAGTTTTAGTGAAAAAATAGACACCCTTAAGTTACAAAACAAGCAAAAAGTTGAATCTGATGCCTTAGCCATCTTTTGTCCCAAATGTAGAAAGAAGCACGCCTTGAGAGAATGTCCTCTGGATGAAAAAGTTGTAGAGACATGTGTAACTTGTTCAGAAAAACATGAAACCAAGAGATGTCCTTCAATTCCTGGTCTTAAAGCTGTCTTTCAAGAGGAAACTCCTACAAATTCCACAGAATCTCTAAATTTTGTCTCTAGAAGGCCTTGGCAAGGACCTCAAACACAATGATTCCATGATCAATTGTATAATCAACCTCCACTAAATTGGAATTCTTGGCTGCAACCTTGGCCCCAATTTCAAAATCAATCTCAAGCTTGGGTACAAGGAGCACAAAATCCCTATGGAAGATACTCCCAGTACTATCAATATCCACCATACCCACATTTTTATCCTCAAAATCCTCAAAAAAATCCTCAACAGAATCCTTAGAACCCACAACATCAAAATCAACCACTCCAAATACCATTTCCTCAAAAATCAAATCAGTTGCCTGCTCAACCCATACCAAACCCCAACAATAAAAATCCTTAGAATACATACATGATAGAAGGCCAACATTTTCCAACTTATTTAATTACTCCTCTAGACCTTAGTGATGTTCAACTTAGGTCTGGAAGAATACTTGAAAAGAGGAAACCTTCTGTGATTATACAAGAACAAGACAACTCTGAGGAAGATTCTCTACGGGCAAATAAAAGTCTTGAAGAAGACACATCTTTTTAGGACCCAAACATTGAAAAACCAAAAAAAATAGAACCAATAATTTCAACTCCTGTATTAGAGCAGCCATCAACATCCACACCTACACCTCCCTTTCCAGAAAGATTATAAATTGATAGAGGTGTAGAAAAACAAATTATGGTGCCTAATTATGATTTCCTAGATGAGCTGAGAAATGTCTGTATTAAGATTCCATTATTACAAGCTATCAAGGAAATTCCAATTTTAGCAAAGACAATAAAGGAGTTGAGCATGAAGAAAACAATAAAAAGAATAAGAGAGACAAAGAAAATTAAACTGGCAGGAAAAATAGCAGATATAATGATGGGTAAGATTGCTATTCCAAAGTATCTAGACCCAGGAAATCCAGTTGTTAAAATTCACATCAATGGAATTGAGATCCAAAACACACTCATTGATTTAGGAGCAGCAATCAATATTATGAGTAGACAAATCATGGATAAAATGAAACTTCCTAATATTCTCTTTCCACCCACATTATTACAATTAGCAGACAGATCTGTGATCAAACCTGATGGGGTAATAGAGGATATTCCAGTGTCCCTAGATTCTTGGGAGTACCCTGTGGATTTCATGATCCTAACTCCTAAGAATAATCTAGGAGGGCATCCTATTATATTAGGAAGACCTTGGTTAGCTACAGTTGATGCTTTCATTAGTTGTAGATCCGGTGATATGTATATCTCTGATGGTAGTTCAACTAAGAAATTCACTTTGTATCCTCCAGCAAGAACAATTACAGATTTAGATGATACTCAATGGATACAGGATGAAGAAGACTTACAACCTCTCTTCACAATTTCAGAAATTAGTGAAGATAGTCAAATTTTGAATACTTTAGAAAACTTTGAATCCTCTTCGGAATACAAACATGAACCATTTCAAGAAGAATCCAACATTGAGTTTTTATCATCAAGACAGATGTCTCTTCATTCTATGGATAAATTTGGCAGCTCTACAAGTGAGATATTTCCAGGCAAAACTTTAAACATAAATAAGAACCTAGAAAAATATCAACAAGAAGAGCTAGTCAAGATCTTACAGAGACATTCTTCTGCATATGCATGGGAGTACATTGATATGAAAGGGATAAGCCCCAAGACTTGCACTCATCACATCTACATAGAGGAAAATTGTAAACCAATCAGACAACCTCAAAGACGAATGAATCCAAATCTTAGGGAGATTGTTAAAGAAGAATTGCAGAAATTGTTGAATGTCAACTTTATCTATCCTATTTCAGATAGTCAGTGGGTTTCTCCTTTGGTAATTGTGCCAAATAAAAATGGTAAATGGAGGGTATGTAATGACTACCGAGAATTAAACAAAGCTACTCTTAAAGATCATTTTCCCCTACCTTTCATAGATCAGGTGTTAGATACCTTAGCTGGCAAAAAGTACTTCTCATTTCTAGATGGTTTTAGTGGTTATAATCAAATTCAAGTAGCACTTGAGGATCAAGACAAAACCACATTTACCTGTCCTTGGGGTACCTATGCTTACCGAGTATTGCCATTTGGATTATGCAATGCACTTGCAACATTTCAAAGGGCAGTATTAGGAATCTTTTCGGATCTAATACATGATTGTGTAGAGGTATATATGGATGATTTCACAGTTTATGGAAACACATTTGAAGAAGCCTTAGAAAACTTGGAAAAAGTTTTAAAGAGATTTCAAGAAGAAAATATTTCACTTAGTCATGAGAAATGTTTCATGATGTTTACTGAAGGTATTGTTTTGGGGCATCACATTTCAGGGGATGGGATTAGAGTTGATGAGTCAAAAGTTGAAGTCATCTCTAGCTTATCTATTCCAAGTTGTCAAAAAGATGTTAGGAGTTTTCTAGGATTTACAGGATATTATCGGAGGTTTATAGAAAACTTCACCAAGATAGCATCTCCACTCTTTAAATTTCTTACCAAAGACTGTGAATTCAAATGGAATTCTGATTGCCAGTTAGCCTTTGAGACCCTGAAAACAAAAATTTCTGAAGCACCTATTTTAAGGGGACCTAACTGGAAGTTACCTTTTCATATTTCAACAGATGCCTCAGATACAGCTCTAGGAGCAGTATTGGGACAAAAAGACCCGATTCCTTATGTCATCTACTATACCAGTAAAAATTTGACTCCTTCAGAGTTAAACTATACTGTAACTGAAAAAGAGTTTTTAGTTGTTGTTCATGCCATAAACAAATTCAGACACTATATAACAGGCTATGAAACTTTTGTTTACACAGATCATTCTGCAATTAGATACCTAATGAAAAAATCAATTACTAATGGAAGAGTCATAAGATGGTTATTGCTTTGATGAGAATTCAACATTACCATTCTAGATAGGCTTGGAAAACAAAACACAGTAGCTGATTTCCTATATAGACTCCAAAACATCAAAGATGACACTCCAGTTGAAGATCAATTTCCTGATGAATATCTTTTTGCAATTTCTACTCAGACTCCTTGGTTTGCTGACATTGTTAATTATTTAGTTTTAGGGAAATTTCCTTCAATAATGAATGCAAGAGACAAAAGAAAAATCATTTATGACAGTGCAAAATATTCATGGGTTGCTAATGAGTTGTACAAGACAGGTCCAGATTTTATCATTAGGAGATGTGTTCGGGAAGATGAGATGCCTGAGATTCTCAAAGCATGTCATGATGAACCTTGTGGTGGACACTTTGTTGATAAGAGGACAACTTATAAGGTCCTTCATTTAGGATACTATTGGCCATCCCTTTTTAAATATGCTAAATAGTATGTCAAAAGGTGTGACAGTTGCCAAAGGGTAGGGAAACCTTCTCCTTCAGGTGAGATGCCATTACAGCCTCAGGTACATGTTGAACCTTTTGAAAAATGGGCTTTGGATTTTGTAGGACCTATTAGTCCTCCATCAAGACAAAAGAAATATATATTAGTTTGCACTGATTATGTTACCAAATGGGTAGAGGCCAAGCCATTACTTTTTGCTACTGAAGCATTTGTAGTTAATTTTCTTTTTGAGGATATTTTTACTCGTTTTGGTGTCCCAAGGGAAATTGTTACAGATCAAGGAGCTCAATTTACATCAAGGATAGTGGAGCAAATGATGGAGAGGTACAAAATCAGGCATAGAAAATCTACTCCTTATCATCCACAAGCAAATGGTCAAGTGGAATCTACTAATAAGGTCATTGAAGGAATCCTAACAAAGACTTTTCATTTACATAGAAGAGATTGGGTAGATAGGCTTCCTGAAGCCTTGTGGGCCTATAGAACTACATGGAGAAACACAACAGGTCATACTCCTTATGAACTTGTTTATGGAAAGCAAGTCTTGTTTCCCATAGAGTTCCAGATTCAAACTTTCAAAATGGCAGTTCAACTAGGACTTGATTTAACGGAGGCACAAAAGCATAGATTGGAGAAGATTAATGAATTGGATGAGATCAGACAAGATGCAGTTCAGAAAACAAGTCTAGTCCAACAGCAAAGGACTAGATGGCATGACAAGTACATCAAGGAAAATAAGTTCAAGGAAGGTGACTGGGCTCTCTTGTTTGATTCAAAGTTCAAGGATTTTCAAGGTAAATTTCAAACACATTGGCTTGGGCCATATGAAATTATAAGAATTTTTGACAATGGAGCAATAAAAATTAGGACAATAGATGAAGAAGAGGTCACTTTTCTTGTGAATGGTCATAGATTGAAGCTGTATCATAAGCCACTTTCAAGAGAAGAATTTTTCAAGAAGTTCTAGGAAAACAATGATGTGAAGTTAATGAAGAAGAATCTTTCTTCTTCATCAACTTAATTGAATTTTATGAAGCCACTTTATTGAAAAATAAATAAATAAATAAATAAAGTATAAACATGAAAACTAATCATTGATTAGCATGTTTATACAGAAAAGGTAGAGTGAAAATCAGAATCTTTCTGACACTTTAGCTTTTCAAATTTGTTCTTTTTCTGCAAGCAGTTCCATTTCACTTATGGTCCATCTCATTTCATCCATCCATATTCCGTTTCATTCATTCATCCATACTCTATTTCATTCATTCATCCACACTTCATTCATTTCACCCCATGGTCCACCTCATTTCCATCCCAGATTTTTAAGTTTGATGTTTTTCTGCAATTGAATAATACATATCATGAATTGCAGGCCACTTCTCATACTTCACTCCATTTCATAAGTTATGATCCATTCCACTCCATCATTCACTTCATTCATATTCCATTACACCATATTTTATTATCCATCTTCACTCATTCCATACAACATTCCATTCATGCTCCAAACCATTCCATTTCATTTTTCAAGTCTTCTACAGGTACATTCTGCAATCAGTTAGACATTCTATAGCCAGTCAAACATTCTGCAGCCAAACAGACATTCTGCAGCCAGAGATCCTGAAAGCACTGTCCAGTAATCACCTGATCTGCAATAAAATGATCCTGCATATCCATGACAACAAGCAAAATCAAGGGAGTTATGACGACTCAAAAAGTAATGATTTTCAGGGGAGAAAAAAGCATATAAAGATCACAAAAATCAGAGTAAAGGCAAAGGTAAAAGTTCTGATTATAATGACATATCATGAAAAATTTTAGTATAGTTAAGTTATGAATAATTCAAAAAGTTGTTTTAATTAATTTTGTTGATCATGCCTAACAAACCTCCCGTAGAAACTTTGGATAAAACTCCTTCTATTTCACCATTTCAAATCCCATATCCGATCATCATTTAAAAATCTAAACGGTTAAAGTGCTGAAGTGATTGGATTAGTCACGTCACTAGGCCAAAGCATTTAATGATGATTTTGAATTCGTTACAAAATATCTCCGCAGTCTTTTCTTCCCTGATATCTTTCAACTCATATACATCATCCTCACCTCATTATATTCATTCGGTAATCACTCCATATCATTCTTTCTCATAGCCAACTGTTAACCTTTTCAGCATGTAAAACAGAGGAAACATTTGTGGGGAAAAAACATCTCTGTAACAGCCATTGTCACCGTGAACAGAGGAGCAACAATTTGAAGGTTGGAAAGAGAATTTATGGGTCTCATAGTGAGGACCGAACCGGTTGGAACTAAGTACTTGGAAGGTTATCCTCAAATCAGAGAAATGTTACAACAAGCAGGGTGGTTGCAATTCTTTGAAAAATTCAGTGGTTTTCACAAAGAGGTGAATAAAAATTTTTCACGGTCCTTCAATGGAGCTGAGGTCAAGATAGGAGATATTAAATTCACCATTACAGAAGCCTCCATTTCAGAAGCAACGGAATTTCCCAGACAAGGAGAAAGGTGGTTCAAGAATAGAGAATTTCATAACGAGGCATGGAAGCAGATACTCAAGTCACCAGGTATGGATGTTTCCATTTTTAAAAAGGGTATCCCTAGCTCCACACTAAAGAACAAATGGAGGAACATGTTTCTTATCTTGCAAAAATTCATCACTTGTGAAGGAAGATATGGTACCTTCTATGTTTATCATATTCGGTTGATAATACATTTCTTAGAAGAAGAACTCAATTTTCCCTTTTTCTTGCTTCATAGTTTAAACAAAATGGCCTCGAGTGTTCAAAAGAGAGTTCAATTTCTAGAAAAAACCTTATACCACCATGGTTTAGTCAAAATTTTGATTGAACATAATTTGAGAAAAATGGGAGATAATTGGGAAGATTTCTTAGTGAGAAATCACTTTGAAGAACCCAAGGAACCTCCACCTGAAGACAAACCTACAAAAAGAAGCAGAAGATGGAAAACCTCCAAAACTAAAACTGGTAAAAAAATACAAGAAGGCAGTGAAGAAATGATTTCTGAGAAATTGGCTCAGATTAGGAAGTAGCTTAAGAAAGAGAGGATAATAAGAAAATTTGCCAGAGAGAAAGGAGAAGGACCATCTCAACCAAGACGGAGCCACAGACTTAGAGGGATAGTAAAGAAAACAAAGGTTAAACAAACTGGATTCATAAACATAGAGGATGAAGAAACACTTACTGAGGAGGATTTTGATGAAGGAGCTCCTGAAATAGACCCAGCACAGCAAGAAATTTACAACTATGTTGAGACATTAGAGAAAAGAGCTTTAGAAAGTAGAGACAGAACTCCTAGTCCACCAAAATCTGCAGTTGATATCCTAAGGAGAGATAAATATGAGTTAGAAATACTCAACAGGAATATCAAGAATGAGAATGAAATTCTGAGAGAGCAGGTTAAATTGAAAACTGATATGAATTCAACTCTGTCTCTACAAATGCAAAAGTTGTACAAGGCCAGTGAAAAATTGAAGAAGAAAAATAAAAATTTAACCAGGGCACTCACAAATTTGAGATTCAAGATAGTCATAAGGAAGCCCAGAAGGCCTTTGACTGCCAGGAAAAGCAAAAGAAGAGGGTTGTATTTCCTTGCAGAGGTCTCAGAGTTCATGGAATAGTTACATGAGGACATGCAAGAACCTAGCAGTGGGGGTATGTTGAGCTCCAAAGATGATCTTTCTTCCACCACATTCCACTCCATTTCCTTTGTCCATTATTAATTACGGGCTCAAATGATCAATAGAATTAATTAAAATTTCTTTAATAATGTATATCATGACTAATTTGCTATGTTTTTATGATTTTTTCATTGTAGTACTTTTTGAACTAGATCTAGCTACAGAATGCAGACATTCTGTAGCTAGTTACCGATTCTGCAGCTGTCTTCATGTCTACGCAGGTTCCAGGTGTCATCTCAGATAAAAACACATATGGTCATATTCCACATCATTCCCTCGTCATTTTTTTCTCTCCACGAAGTTTGAACGGAATTCTGTAGGTGGTTATGCACGTGGGAACTCAAACTAGGAGATAGACTCCTAATAGGACAAGGACAGTCCAGATGTCCTTAATCATATTACGAGACCACCATCAGAGTTCTAGTTTGATTTTAATTTGGAAATACAATTATCCCTAGGTTATCTCAAGACAGTTATGTAATTTTTTTATAAATATGGCTCGGGAAACCGAGGGACAAGGTTAGATTTTGTGTTTGATTGCTAGATTTCAGAAGTCCGAGAACACTTTGTTTTGAAACAATTTCTCTTTTAATGAAAGAAGCATCACTTTATTGAAAGCGTTGAGTCAATCTTGAAGTATATTTTGCATGCTACTCCGGTGGTAGAGGGCCCCTGCTACCTGAGCATCTTTGTTCATACGGTTTAGATAAGTATTTTAGTCTCGTTTTTCATTTCTAGCTTAAGCAAGTTTCTGAAGTTATGTTTCATACTTGTTTACATTAATCATCACAGCTAGACTTAATCTTATAAACTCTTCCAAAATATCATCACGATGAATAAGGAATAGTTGTGGTGTTGTATATTTTAGTTGCATTTCCTTTCGAATTTTATTATTTATGCTTGTTTACAATAAGTGTCATAGCCGGTCTTACTCCTACAAACTCTTCCAAAACATCATTAACAATGAATAAGAAACAGCTGTGGTATCTTAGATCCTAGTTGTAATTGCTTTCAAATCTTATTTTTATGTTTAATTGCATTTAATAATACCTCCAGACTTGTTTTTACAAACTCTTCCAAAATATCATTCATATTGAACGAGATGGGTTGTAGAATGCCATAGACTAGCTGCATTTTAATTTAGTTATAACACTCCGGAGGTTGATTGCATTTAGTTCATCTCTGTCACTACATTTCAAATTTGATAATGGCATTCTAGTTTAACTCTGTTCACTGTACTTCAAGTAGATTAGTAGCACTCTAGTTCAGTCTCAGTTCATTTTGTTTCAAGAAAAGATTAATGGCATTCTAGTTTAGTTGTAGTCACTATATTTTAAGATTGATAGACCCCATTCTAGCCTAGTGTTATCCATTGTATTTCAAGTAGTACTAGTTTTCAAAATTAGTCTCTCGACCTTCATTATTTACAACTTACTTTTGTTCTGAATTTATATTGATACATCATCACATGAACAGGGGTCAGTAATATCAGTTTAAGGCTTTGATTATTCTGCAAATCTTTTACAAATTCACCTATAGCCTTTTTCCCAAACATTATTCTAAAAAATTTCTAAACTTCTGAATAAGGCGTAGTAGTGATAAGTCAAGTTGCAGAATAGGGTAACTTCAGCATCATAGGTTAATCTAGAATAGAAACCTTACTGTGTTACAAATAATCATTTTTTTTGTAATATTTTGAGTTGATTGTTTATTTAGGAGAGATTCATTTACACTTAACTTGTCCATTTCTCAAGCTCTTCCAACACATATTTAATGAATGAATTGGATAAGTTCAAGCTCATGTTGTGATTTATTTCCTTGCAATGAAGTCATTATCAAGCTTTGCATTTGTTGTTTGCCATCCATAGTTTAGGCTTTGTTCTATTTTAATATAACCAATAACTTCTTTTCACCAGCACTTAGTTCTTTCCCTTTTCAAACATAAAACCATAAAACCAAATCATCATAAAACACTAAACACAATGTAGTGAGAAACAAATACCTAGGCACATATAGTGCACCACACTTCAGTAGTTTACTAGCCCTGGTTGACAATTAATGAACTCAATTTAGGAACACTAAGTTGAGCACAAACAAGGTGCAGGATCAAATGATTTCAATGTTTTAGATTCTTTTCTTGGTGGTGTTAACTAAGCCCGTTTTCGCTTAGGGTGTGTGTGTAAAAATGTGTAAATTTTAATTTTTAAACCCAAACATTTGTAGAGAAAAAGAAAAGGTGTTGTTGTATAACTATAAATAACCCTGAAAATGACAGTATATAGGCCTGCAAAACAAAAAATAAACAACGAATCATGAAATAATCTAAACCCAAGAAGGTGGGCCTCTCAACAATTAGTTTATAGGTGAGTAAAAAACTAATCTAAACACACTAAAATAGGCTAATAGATCTTGGGTCAAGAGGGATAGAGATCTAAAAGAAAAAATTTGCTGGAAGGTGGTGTAGAAAATAACAACAAATCAGAGAAAAATTGCTATAAAAAAGAGGTGGTGAAAGGCTATCTACAGGAAGGAAGCAGAGTACCCCCTAAAGGAGAACCCAAACAAAGCTAAAAAGGGAGATTTGGATGGATAACTAGCCGATCTGAAGTGGATCTGAAGATGAGGTATCAGATATGAAAAAATGGCTGAAGATTCTGAAATTTCAGACAGCCTGCAACAACAAACACTCTTCCATAAAAAGTGGAGGGTACTGAAGCCCTAGGGGGCTAGGTTCCCACTTAGTTGAGCGAAAAAAACTAGTAAAGGTCCAAAATGGGCAAAGACAGAGGTCAGACAACCCTGAACAATGGCTCAGTAGATACCAGAAAAATTTCAGAAAAATCACTACAGAAAGTCCAGGTCGCAGGTTTTTGCCTGTTTTCAGCAAAGGTCACACTTTTTGGGTTGTAAAGTGCATCCTCGAGGTCCAGGTCATAGGTTTTCGACAGAAAAGTGTGACCTGCACTTCCGGTACTCTCAGTGGAAGATTTCAGAAAAAAAATTTCATCTCAGCTGCGGCTGATGTCTGTCACCTATGCAATGGGTCCGAAAACACGCGAAAGTTAGAATTTTTATAGTTTTATGGTTTTATGGGTTAAAAAAAACATCAAGAATAAGCAAAACAAGGGGCTGAAGAGAAATCCTAGGGTTTGAAGAAGCTAGATATGAAAGGATCAAAAAAATGACAGCGGTCATAATGGTAAACCCATGTGGAGTCTCCAGTTGTTAGTATGAATCTTTATTCGAAGTGTACAAAAAAATACCACTTTAGCTACGCATAACTTATAGCCCTAAGAGCAGAAATGATTGTTAATATCTTCAGATCTGCAATTATATGATCAAGAAAAATACTGCAAAAATCGAGATCTATGCATTAGAAGATATTAAACAGTAGAAAAATAAGATTTACTCCATAGATCCAATAGACAAGACAAGAATGTATCCAATGAATATTTTTATTAATGGCACCTGGGAGGAAAACACAAGAGGGTGTTCCCTGTTCTCCTCAATGGGATGGGTTCTTGTCAGTCCTTAGCACTTCAAATTTAAAATTTCTCTCTCTTCATGGTGTAGAAAACCCAAACAAAAATGGAAAAGTATGGCTATGATCATGGGTCAATATCCAAACCAAGTATTGAGATCTAGAGTGATCTTTAGGCAACAAAAGGTGACAAATGAATGGGAAAACCCTTCTATTTATAACAAAATATTGAGTTATTATAGAGATTGGTGCATAATTAAAATATTATTAACCAAATCTAGATCCAACTTTTATGGGATATTTTATTATATTTGTTGGAGAGAAAAGGTATTTGACTTGAGTCAAATGCCCTTATTTGTAAATAATAAATAAATAAATGATTTATTTATCATTTTAAGGGTATGGTTGAGTAATAATCAAACAAAAATTGATTTATTTAATTATTTAAGGGTGAATTAGTCATATTTGACAAAGAATATTATTTAAATAAGATTTAAACAATTATTATTTAGAAAATAATAAGATAAATAATGATTTATCTAATTAATTTCCTTGTCTTGGGTTAAATATAACTAGAAATATTAATTAAACTTTTGTTTAACTAATTATTTCTTGAGGAAAATCAAACAAATGTATATTTATTTAATATTTCCTTATGGGGTTTCCTGATTAGACCATAAAAAACTTAATAAAGGTGATTTACTAAGTTATTTTCATAGTGAAAGAAATTTTACTTGCATTAAAATTGGTCTTACATGGTGTACTTGGGTCCATCTAATGATAATAGGTTAGATGACCAAAAAATGGTGTAACAATTTTCTCAGTTGTACTGAGTTGTTGGTGCACTTGATCGTCTCAGTGTTGGATCTCTTCAAATAGGGGCACGTAAAGGATCTGTAATGGTTCATGCGGAAGGTGGGCTAGATCCAACTGTACCTCTACACAAGCCTGAACTTGCGCTCCTAAGTCGGGTGGACTCAGTATGAAAGTTGAGCCTGGTAGAGGGAAGAGGTGGCTTTTTGGTGTACTGATGACTGTGCTGCTTATGGCTGAGGTTGGCCTTGCCCGAATCATACTTATTTTCAAAGTATCAGTCTTGAGCTACAGAGCCTGGAGCTCAACCTAGAGAGTATCGACTGTGGCTTTCTTTTTTTCTTCTAGAGCTAGCCATTTTTCTTTTGCAGCTAAGGTGACCACGCCTGCGATCTACTCTAGGTCCTATTCTTTCAGCATGAGTCCTATGACATGTTCCGGTCGTTGATCTTGTTGCTTCTTTCTTGGCCCTTTAACAGGGTCACCAGTCTGCTTCGTACCTTGAGGAGAGTTAGCACCTCCCGCATCCAGACCTTCTGTACCCCGATTCTGCTGTGAATCCTTCTGTGAGCCCGATTCCGCGCCCTTCCCAGATTTCTTTCCCTGTTGCAAGCCCTTCTGTGATGCCAGTTCCATGCCCTTTCCAATACTCTTGGCCTGCCATGAACCCTTTTGTGATCCTTGATCCAATTCCTTTCCAGTACCCTTACCCTGTCCTCTGGTTTATTTTGGTGGGCAGGGTGACCTTTGTAGTGCTCGTCCCTGCGGTGTCCTTCGTACCTGATTTGAAACCAAGCATCTAGTGTGGAGGGAAAGTCGCAATTATGTGGTCAATGTCCTCATCAGCAACCATGTATGGGAGTGAGATCCATGTAGGATCCTTGCGGCCTCTAATCTGTACATTATGCATGGTGACAAGTGTGGCCAGGAATTGATTGCAACTGCAAGCCCGCTCTGAAATAGGACCCAGAAGACTTGATTGTCCTCAATACATTGCACGTCCTTAGAATCCCACAAATTTTCATATCGTGATCCCTCGCACATATCTGGCGTGAGCTCAGGGAGGATCATCTCTTCTGGGGCCTCCCATGCGACCAATGCGATGAGAGGTAGCATACAAGAGTAGCAAAATGCGCACCACTAATCCTGGGTTTCGCGGACATTTGCCATAAATTCATTGCATAGGAACTGGGCCCAATTGTAGCAAACCCCCTTTTCGCATCGGCCCACCAGCTCAATTACATATGTAGGGACGGTGGCAGCCTAGTATTTGTGCATCATCTTGCATGCCATAACAAGGTACCCATCTACGCACCGGGGTCACTAATGGTGTTGATCATGAACCCTTGACTGTTCCGCTCCACATGGTAATCCTCACGCACCTTTTTGGCAATATTTTGCTCATAATTTTTTCCAATGCGTAGCATAGGGTCTGTCCCTTCCATGGGGAGACCAGTAATACAATGAATAAGCATGACATCAATGAGGATTTGTTCCTAGATCCACAAGTTTCTGTCATGGACTAGAGCAAGCAGTTGGCACACAAGTCGGTCTATGATATTTCAGTGGCCAAAATGCAGCATCCTTAGTAGGTTTAAAAGCCTATAACTAGCCAATCCACGCACCCATGGCATGGGGACTATCTTTATCCCATCGTCTTCCAATGCCCTTTTGAGATACAACTCTGGTGCCAATTCGGGGAAGGCCTCCAAATTGGCCAAGTTGTGGTCATCAAATTTTACGTCGTGGAGTTTGCCAAAGGATTTTCCAATGATGGGGACCTCACCTGGAGTCAGTGGCATTTGTAGATAGGTGTGCAGGCCATCAAGACTCTTAGGAATTCATGTTGAGGGCCTGCGAGGTTGAACATAGGGCAGTAGCCAGTTGATTGGTTCAGTAATCCCGGCCTCTTCTTCAACAGACAGAGGTCTCTTCAATGGGTTAGGTGAATGTGCCTCGGGCACCACTGGTGGGGACTTCACATTTCAAGGAGAGGTGTGGGGCTTTACCCTAATCCATTTTGTAGGTTTCCCTGACCCTTTCGCCTTTTTTTTTCCCTTTTTGCTTCCCCTGGCTGGGCATGGACATAACCTCCTCCACTTTGAAGTCGACTTTCAGTACTTCCTCATATTCTTACTCCGTCGAGACCACGGTCTGCGAGGGTTCAACAGGATTAGTCGTTGTCATACTAGCATGAAATATGAACTTAGGGTTTCTACTATCAGAGGGTGCATCATGCCCAGACATTAACAAAGTACAGTAGGCATAGAATTTCACAAAGCACCAACTGTTCAGGAGATAAAAAACCCTCTTCTGATCTATCCCTATGATTTTATAGCCATGGGGGTCACCCACGAGTTGGGTAAGGCCTATCAGAAACTTACCATCAAGTAAAAAGTAAAAAATCTTTAGAAATCGCCTCACTAAATGCCAGCCGCCCGCTCCCTTCAATGGTAAAATTTTCTCTTTACCCAGTTTTATTATTCCAATGGCTAGTTTTCACACCTCCTGTGCGCCTAGCGTACCCCTACCCTCCCAGTGTACCTCCTGCGTTCCCACTGCACCCCTATGTACCCAACACACTTCTCCAGGCCTCCAGAACTATGATTGACCCTTGCATGTCTTCTGCCCCATTTAGCTACTCTGACCATATATTCATTTGATCCGGTAGGGTTTGAGTTGATTGCCATTGGCATATCATGGTAGCATATTGCCACATAGGGTAGATAACAGAATAACTCCTCCATCAGTGATTTCCTTTACCATATGGGGACCTAGCCAGTGCTGACAGAACTTTCACGGGTGTCTCACAAACTGGCTATCGTACAACAAGACCAATTTGCCTTTCGTAAATGTCTTTTGCTAAATATGTCGGTCATGCCATACCTTATCTTGAGCCTTCTGAACCTGCTGATGGAAATTATCAATGAAACGATCTTCCTCCAAAGCCACAAGCTGCGCTAAACAGTCCTCCATGATATATGGCTCCACCATGTTCATAAAGGTTGCGATGCGTAGGCTAGGAACAATATACTCCATGGGCATAATGGCCTCCTTGCCATAAACTATCCTAAACGGTGTCTTCCTAGTCAACTTCTTGCAGGTGGCTTGATAGGCCCACAAAAATGACGGGATGCGCACATCCAAGTCGCTATGACCATCATTACAAACCTTGGTCAGTTCCTGATCTAATATTTTATTAAAAGCTTCGACAACCCCATTTTCCTGTGGATGATAAAGGGTGTTTTTCATGTGGTGGATCTGAAACTCTTCAGTCAAGGCGTGTATTGTTTCATTAACAAAGTGCGTACCTCTATCGCTAATTAAAATCTTCGGACAACCAAACCTGGTTAGAATATGCTCAAAAATGAAGTGCACAGTGGTATCTACAGTGCAATCCTTCATATCTTGTGCTTTGGCCCATCGACTGGTTATATAATCCGTTACAGTGATGATGTAGCACGCACCTATCTTCTTTCCTAGTATTTTGATGGGCCCAAAAAAGTCGATGACCCATTTGTGAAATTCTTTTAGGGCCATTTGCAGTTGCAGGGGAATTTTGTCTCTATGCGATGGCCTTCTTTTCCTTTGGCATGTATCATAGGCTTTACAATAGTCATGAGAGTCACTGTGTAGTGTAGGCCACCATAGGCAAGCTCTCAGGATCTTCTGTGTTTTTTCTTTCCCTACGTAGTGACCTCTTGCTATGCCCCCGTGAGCTTCTGCTAAGATGGCGTGCTGTTCATGCTCCAAGACATATCTTCGTAGCACTTCGTCAGCTCCCAACTTATACAGATAGCCTGTGATGATGGTAAAATTCGTTGTGTGGGTTACCAACTCCTTCTTTTGTTGTACCGAATAACTTACAAGTGCCATCCCTGTAGTTAAGAAGTGAATGATTCGACGAAGTGCACATCAACTACCTTGATAGAGAACAACTGTGCATCAGGCAGTCCTTCTTCTAGGTTGGTCGGCTCTTCACTACTTTCAATCCGGGATAGGTGGTCTGGCCTAGCATTCAACTTTCCTAGATTTACTATGATCTCAAAGTCATATTATTGAAACAGTAGGATCCATCAGCATATTCCCCCCCCTCCCCCCGGAACACAGGCTTATTCACTAGGTACTTCAAAGTTGAGTGATCTATGAACATCTTGAAGTGCCCACCCAATAGGCAATGCCGCTATTTCTGCAGGGTGTAAAACATGGCTAACCCTTTGCACTTGATAGTGGAGTAGTTGCTCTCTACACTAGAGAGCTTTCTACTGGCAAATTTAATTGGACGGTCGATGTCCCCATCCCCCGGCTGCATAAGGAAAACTCCTAGGGAAATCCCTGAAGTGTCGACATGAACATGGAAAACCTTCACCCAATCAGGAAAGATGAGTATAGGCGTAGAGACCATCTTATCCTTAAGTAACTCAAACATTTTCTGACACTCGTCATCCCAAAAGAATGATACATCCTTTTTTGGAAATTTTTCCATGGGCATTGTGATTAGTGCATACCCTTGAATAAACTTCCTATAGTAGCCTATGTGTCCAAGGATAGAGCACAGCTGCTTCTTGATTATAGGAACTGCCAGGTTGATGATAACCTCCACCTTGGAAGGGTCAACCATCATCCCTTGTTGACAAACTATGTGACCCAACAAGATCCTAAATGTTACACAGAATATGCACTTCTTTATATTCAGGGAGATCTAGTGCTTTCCGTAGGCATCCAACATCATGAGCAAGTTCGATACATGACTCTTTACTAACCCAAATACAGTCCAATCATCAAAATATACCTCCAAGAACTTGTGGATAAATTCCTTAAATACTACAACCACTACCTGCGAAAAGATGGCAAGGGCATTCTTTAGTCCAAACGACATAATA
Source organism: Pinus albicaulis (assembly GCA_034641835.2). Classification (NCBI taxonomy): domain Eukaryota; kingdom Viridiplantae; phylum Streptophyta; class Pinopsida; order Pinales; family Pinaceae; genus Pinus; species Pinus albicaulis. The sequence continues at coordinate 1,264,871,952 of CM076581.1, forward strand.
GTGTACTGAAATGTACCCCATTCATAGAAAACATGGTTTTTTTGTGATCTTCAAGTGCGATCCTAATCTGATGATAGCCTAAGAACCCATCAGTGAATGAGTATGCCTCCAACCCCCCTACACTATCACGAAATTCGTCTGAGAATGGCGTAGGAAAGGGATCATGTATGCAAGCATCGTTTAATTTGCGTAGGTCAACACAGATTTGTATTTCTCCCTTAGTATTTTTCTCCTGAACCACCATAGGACTTACCCAATCTAACTGTTTGACTGGTTCGATGATACCTGCGGAAAGCATTTTATCGTTTTCTTCCTTGACTTTCTGTTTATACTTGGGTTTCAACCGATAAGGGCACTACTTTACTGGGCACACACCTAGTTTTAAAGTGATACACATGACTCCTAGGTCCCCTGCGATCCCTTTTATCCCACATGATAAATTGCAGCAGTTGAAAATATCCTCCATCTGTGTCTCCCATGTTGGTGCCCCATGTGCTGCGCACGGGCATGATTCATAAAATACTAAGGCATCAATTTCCTGCAGAGCTTCATCAATTGCCTTCATTCCTCCTATCAACCCGAATGTCCCTACAAACTCATCCTTCAGGTTTTCCCAGTGGCGAGTGTGTTGGTGTAATTTTGCGTCTAAATACCATGCGGTTGGGATTGGCCCCAAGGCATGAATGAATAGATGGACCCATTCCTCTGTAGTCCATTTGCCCCATTCTCCTATCCATGCAGACAAGTGCTCGCATGAGTCCCTAGGACCCAATAAATTCTTTATGTGTAGGTGAGCCAGAGGTTCAAACCATAAGACCATCATGTCGCGACATTCTTCCCAATCCTCGAATGCCCCCTTATGCATGTCCCACCACCTAGCAGGAGTTGCGTGCAAGGCAAGATTAAGGGCCCGTAGTATTCATTCCCTTGGGGCTTCAGCTTCAAAGGTTCACAGAAACTCCTTAATGCTACCTGAACCATCAAAGTAGGGCAGTTCTCTTACCTCTGAGGAAATACATCGAAAGTTCTTTGCGATCCTAAGGCATCGCAACACAAATACATCATGTAGTCGGTTCTGCCAATTTTTGACCTCCCTGTCGGAGTCAGAGAAACATTCACGATATTTTTCCTAGCAAAGTACACCATCAGCCATAGGATTGATCCAATCCTCATCTCGAGCATCTAATTTATAGATGTGATCCACATCCTCTTTTTCGCGCACCGGTTCTATATACCGTTCTCCTTCAGCAGGGTCTAGCAGGACTATCACCCTCGTACCCTCATTCTCAAAGACCATGCTTCTTTTCTTTAGATTGATATTGCCACCCATATCTATGGCCCAATCCAACCTGAGGAGTGCAGGGTAAGGGTCTGCATTATCCACAATCTGAATTACTTCAAAGTCGGATCGCACCTTAACACCTGTGATATCTACCATAATATTGGACAGCCTCCCCAATGGTATGTTCTTTTGTTGGTTAGCCATACTCAGCTGTATAGTGGACCATTCTATCTTAGGCTCTCCCATCCAATGCCAAGTTTTCTTGGGCAGTACATTCGCATTTGACCCCAAGTCAAGATAACCTGATCCATTTCATAGTTTCCAATAAGTGATGTTAACCGCATCTCTCGACTAGTGTGTTTCTTATGTTTGTATAATTTGTGAACATCTTTAACTTCTGTAGGAGGAACAGTTCTTTCCACACATCTATCTATCAGTTTCTGAAGATTTTCTACTACCTTCTAGTTGTGCAGCATCTTCATACATGTTTTTATGAATGGTGTAACTTAGTCATCCGCTCTTAGGTGCATTGGATTCTTGGAAGTAGATGCCTCATCCTTTGTAAAGTTGTTGCAAGCTGCGATGAAGGATTCCTTTTCCTTCTGTAGGTCCAAGATTTCCTACTTGATAGCTGCTTTCTGAATAAGAGATTCAACCACAAATTTCTCCTCAACTCCCCCAATAGCCATGTCGATGCGCTTTATGACATTAATGCTTGGTCCTTCATCACACGGTTAAGCCTTAACCCTCTACACATTCTGCATAGGCGTCTATTTTTTTTCCTACATTTTTGCTATCAGAATTGGGCAGTCTTCAATCACATGGTCCAGATATCTACAATACTTACAAGATTGTTGCGTAGGATTTGGAAAGTCCCTCGCGAAGTGCTCTACTTCTCCACAGTTATAACACATTAGTTGCCCCCTTCCCCAACCTGAGCTTCCACCTCTACCCCCTCCCTTGCCCCTAGCTAGGGAGCCTCCTCTGCCTGAGGGTGATAGTGGTGACAAAGGATAAGCCTGTACCCTATAAAGGTTTCCTCGGTCCATCATTAAGTCATAGTTCTGACAATTATGTTCATCATGTCCCACTGATTGGAAAAATCGGCACCACTGTTGCTTTAATTCTGGAACATACGCACCAATATGGAGGCAGTGGTTGGTGTTGTGTAATCTAGCTACGTGAAAATTAGCACACCAAAAAGTCAGACTACATGGTCCCATAGCCTCCCTATGGTGCAATGGGCTGGGTCCCCTAGCCTGCATGTAGTCTGCGAGTAGTGGTCACTGATCCTTGGTGTGTCCAAATACCCTGCATCGTATGCACCATACATTTGGGCTAGCTTATTTCCCTCAGTCTTTACGCAGATTCTTGATCTCAATATGCATTGCCTCTAGTTGTCCTTGGATCTATTGTACCGCAAACTAAGCATCATCTCTCGATGCAAGCTCTAGTTTCATAGCAATTTCCAAGGCCTTTTCTTGCGTTGCAATCGACTTCTGTCACATAGGTCTGCCCAGGTGAGGTAGAAACATAGCAATAAACCATTTCTTGTGATGCCTATCATCATCCCCATCTTTGATAACCTCTTTTAACTATTGATCAGCCTCCCATACTGAGTCGGTGGGTCCCTGTTTAAAGTCTTTCAATTCAACCATTATCTGTGAATAGGACTTAGGCTTCCGAAACTATTGTTCTAACGTTGTCTTAATCTCTTGAATAAATAGATCTGTGTGTCATCCCACGTACCCCATATACCAATCCAAGGCCCTTCCTTCAAAGGTGAGTGATAGTTGCACTCTCTTCACAGCATCGGTAGCTACATTCTGCACAGTCCATACAGATTCTACTACAAACCAAAATCGTTCCATATCTTCATCCCTTACACCCTTGAAAGTGGGTAGCTTCATGTGACTGGCCATATCTTCTTCCGGTGGTGGCGAAGGTGTGGTTGAGTCCTTACCTTTATGTTCGCTTGATGGTGGTGTAGCTGGAGGGCTATCTCCTGCGTTCGCAGCTGACTCTCTTAACGGACTGTAGATGGATCTATCCCCTTCTCGATTAGTTTGGTAATACTTACCACTTCCAAGTTTTACTTTCTCTCTTATCAGAGTTCATTCATTCAGTGTGGCTACACATAATTCTCTTTTCACAAAATAATATCTTGATTAATAATGGCAATGTTTTCAAAAACTTACTGTTGAGCCCCAAAGATGTTCTTCTCACTCACCACATTCCACTTCATTTTCTTTGTCCCTCATCAATTACAGGCTTAAATGATCAGTAGGATTAATTAAAATTGCTTTAAGAATTTATATAATGGCTAACTTGCTATGTTTTCATGATTTTTTTGGTGTAGTAATTTTGACTAAGACTCAGCTACATAATACAGGCATTCCGTAGCCAGTCGTATGTTCTGCAGCCATCCTCATGTTTATGTAGGTTCCAGGTGTCACTGCAAAGAAAAAGGCATATGGGTGAAATCCACAACACCTCCCCATCATCTCTTGCTCCCCACGAAGTCTGAGTTAAAGTATCAAAGCAGTTATGCACGTAGAAGAGAAGCAGTTTCCTATCAAAACACAAACTCTACAGATGTCCGCAGTTAAGCACAAGACTGTTAATAAGAGTTTTAATTTGATTAGAAGTGGGAGAGACAATTATCCTCATTTTTCTCAAAGAGTAGTTATGTAACTTCATTATAAGTATGACTCGGGAGACTGAGAGACTGTTGGTTAGATTTTGTTTTTATTGCTAGATCTTTGAAGGCCGTAAATACTTTGTTTTGAAGAATTTCTCCTTTAATGAAAGAAACATCATTTTATTGCACGATCTGAGTCAATCTTGAGTAGATTTTCGTGCTACTCCGGTGGTAGAGGGCCCCTGCTGCCTGAGGAGCTTTGTTCATATAATTTAGATAAGTAATTTAACCTCGTTTCATTCCTAGTTTAATTGACTTTCTGAACTCTGCGTTTTATATTCATTTGCATTGGATGCTACATTTTAGGCTCGTTCTCATGAAGTATTCCAAAATATCACTAATTCGGAATGAGGCATAATTGTAGCAATTTAGAACTTTACGTTTTTGTGTTCAATTACAATTAGTTGTTACAGCTAGTCCTATTCTCATTAAAATCTTCCAAAATATCACTAACTCTGGATAAGACTTAGTTGTGGTGTTTTAGTTTACCTGTGTATTTTTATGTTTTTATTCCCATTTGCACTGAATGATCCAGCCAGACTTGTTTGTACAAACTATTCCAAAATATCACTCATCTTGAACAAGACAGGGCTGTAGTATTTCATAGAATTAGTTGCATTTTGGTTCAGTTGAAATACTCTAGAGGTAGATGTCATTCTAGTTTAATTTTGTCACTATATTTCAAGCTTGATAATGGTAATCTAGTGTAACTCTGTTCGCTGTATTAGTATCATTCTAGTTCAGCTCCAATTCATTTCAAGTTAGATAATAGCACTCTAGTTTAGTCTTAGTTCACTGTATTAGCATTCTAGTTTAGTTGTTATCCATTGCATTTTAAATTGTATTAGTTGTTAAATATAGATACCACGGTCTTCATTATCTACAAAACTTCTTTTGTTCTAACTTCATATTAATACATCATCATCTGGACAGAAGCTAGTAATATCAGTTTAAGGCCTTGATTATTCTGCAATCCTTTGTGAAGTCCTTTCTTTCCAAAAACTATTTTAGAAAATATCTAACTTTTGGATGAGGTATACTAGTGACAATCTGAGCTGCAAAATGGAGTAATCTTAGCATTACAAGTTAATTTAGATTAGAAATATTATTGTGCTACAAATAATCTCTTTTCAATTGTGTTCCAATAAACCTCTAGCCATGGATGAGATTGTTTGTAATATTGTAAGATGATTGTGTCCTTAGGAGAACCTCATTTTTATTAAACTTGTTCTTTTCTAAAACTATTCCAACATATTCCTAATGAATGAATTGGATGAGTTCATGCTATGAGTTATTGAGTTCATGTTGTGATTTGTTTCCTTACTAGGAGTCATTATCAAGCTTTGCATTTTCTGTTCTTTAGTACCATGCACAATTTAGAATAGGTTTTGTTCTGTTTTTAGTGTGTCCAACCACTGTCCTTCATCAAAATTTAGTGCTTTCCTTCTTGAAATAAAACCATAAAACCAAAAACATCATAAAAACACTAAACACAACGTAGTGAGAAATAGATACCTAGGCACATATAGTGCACCACACTTTAGCAGTTTACTGACCCTGGTTGATAATTTATGACCTCAATTTAGGAACACTAAGTTGAGTACAACATTTTGGCGTTGTTTCCGAGGAAGTGTAACTAGGTAGCCTTGTTTCTTATCACCCAAAAAAAATGATATGCGTAGAGAAAGAGACTCAAGGGGTAGATGCATAAGAAGCAGAAGCTTGATTCCTAGAACATCACTTGTTTCACCAAGACCTAGAGCCAGCACACCTCCAACTCAAACCCACATTCCATCCTTTACTGATCCTATACTTTCAGAGAACTTAAGATTAGATATTCCATTAGAAAGACCTTCCACTTTACCCACTGAACATGTCTTAGAAGGAGATTCAGGAACCCCTGCTAGGGACATAAACTTTTCAACTTCTACAGAAGAATCAACTATGGCAGAAGAAGGGGGAGGAGGAGTTTTTAATGGAGAACACACACTATTTGGAGGGGGTAGAGGTAGAGGTAGAGGAGAAGGAGCTAGAGGTGTAGAAGGAGAAGGAGGCAGAGGAAGAGGTAGAAGAGAGATGAGAAGCTCTTTTGGGTTTCCTATAGTAGATGAAGAAACCAATACAACTATGAAAAAAATTTCACCCTCTATCCTTCCAAACTTTTATAGACTTAAAACTGAAGATCCTGAAACCTTCCTATTTGAATTTGAAGTCCTGTGTAGAACCTATGACTACTTACAAGATGCTCAAAAACTTAAACTAATTCCTTCAACATTGAAAGGAGCAGCATTGAAGTGGTTTATGAGTTTGATCAACAGTTCTATTAGGACATGGGAAGACATGAAACAAGAATTTCTAAAGAGGTATTTGGATTAATGTATGCCAGTCAACCATAAGGAGGAAGTGTTTAAAATGCTACAGAAAGAGGATGAAAATCTAGAAGATTTGTTGGAGAGATTTAACTACAACATCAAAAGAGCAAAAATGGAAAACCTAGACCAAGACACTTTGAAAGCTCTCTTGTTAAAGACAATTAGGGATGAATGGTTAGATATCCTTAACATGATGGGAAAAGGGGATATATCTCAGCTCACATTACCTGAAATAGTTGAATTATGTATCAACCTTTCAAGAGGGAAATCTAAAACTGTAAAAGGACCAAGGGACCCTGCTCTTGCTAGGGCAAGTAAGTCTGCTTCTGGGACAGTAAGTAGGGCAAAAATAGGACATATGCTTGATGAGTTCAAATTTTATATCTTTGGGAGTCTTAGTGAACAAATAGACACCCTTAAGTTACAAAACAAGCAAAAATATTAATCTAATGCCTTAGCAATATTTTGTCCCAATTGTAGAAAGAAACATGCCTTGAGAGAGTGCCCTTTGGATGCCAAAGTTGTGGAGACTTGTGTAATTTGTTCATAAAAACATGAGACCAAGAGTTTTCCTTCACTTCCTGGTCTTAACGCTGTCTTTCAAGAAGATACTCCTACAAGTTCCATAGAATCTCTCAATTTTGTCTCTAGTAGGCCTTGGCAAGGACCTCAAACACAAGGATTTCATAATCAAATGTATAATCAACCCCCACCAAATTGGAATCCTTGGCAGCAACCTTGGCCCCAATTTTAAAATCAATCACAAAATTGGGCGCAAAGAGCACAAAATCCCTATGGAAGATACTCTCAGTATTACCAATATCCACCATCCTATCCACTATATCCACATTTACCTTCTCAACAAAATTCTCCACAAAATCCTCAAAATCAACCACTTCCATTACCATTTCCTCAGAAAACAAATCAGTTGCCTGCCCAACCCATACCAAACCCCAACAATAAAAATCCTCAGAACACATACATGATAGAAGGCCAACAGTTTCCAACTTATTTGATCACTCCTTTAGACCTTAGTGATGTTCAACTTAGGTCTGGAAGAATACTTGAAAAGAGGAAACCTTCTATAATCATACAAGAGCAAGACAATTCTGAGGAAGATTCTCTACGGGTAAATAAAAGTCTTGAAGAGAACACAAATTTCCAAGACTCAAAAATTGAAAAATCAAAACAAAAAGAACCAATAATTTCAACTCCTATATTAGAGCATCCATCAACATCCACTTCTACACCTCCCTTCCCAGAAAGATTACAAATTGATAGGGGTGTAGAAAAAAAAATTATGGTGCCTAATTATGATTTCCTAGATGAGCTGAGAAATGTTTATTAAGATCCCATTATTGCAAGCCATCAAAGAAATTCCAATCTTAGCAAAAACAATAAAGGAGTTGAGCATGAAGAAAACAAGAAAAAGAATAAGAGAGATAAAGAAAATTCAACTGGCAGGAAAAATAGCAGATATCATGATGGGTAAGATTGCTATTCCAAAGTATCTAGACCCAGGAAATCCAGTTGTTAAAATTCACATCAATGGAATTGAGATCCAAAACACACTCATTGATTTAGGAGTAGCAATCAATATCATGAGTAGACAAATCATGGATAAACTGAAACTTCCTAATCTTTTCTTTACACCCACATTATTACAATTAGCAGACAGATCTGTGATCAAACCTGATGGGGTAATAGAAGACATTCCAGTGTCCCTAGATTCTTGGGAGTACCCTGTGGATTTCATGATCCTAACTCCTAAGAATAATCTAGGAGGACACCCTATTATATTAAGAAGACCTTGGTTAGCTACAGCTGATGCTTTCATTAGTTGTAGATCCGGTGATATGTATATCTCTGATGGTAGTTCAACCAATAAATTTACCTTGTATCCTCCAGCAAGAACAATTACAGAATTAGATGATACTCAATGGATAGAGGATGAAGAAGACTTACAACCTCTCTTCACAATTTCAGAAATTAGTGAAGATAGCCAAATTCTGAATACCTTGGAAAACTTTGAATCCTCTTCGGAATATAAACATGAAAAATTTCAAGAAGAATCCAACATTGAGTTTTTGTCATCAAGGCAGATGTCTCTATTCCATGGATAAATTTGGCAGCTCTACAATTGAGATATTTCCAGGAAAAAATTTAAACATAAACAAGAACCTAGAGAAATCTCAACAAGAAGAGCTAGTCAAGATATTACAGAGACATTCTTCTGCATATGCATGGGAGTACACTGATATGAAAGGGATAAGCCCCAAGACTTGCACTCATCACATCTACATAGAGGAAAATTGTAAACCAATCAGACAACCTCAGAGAAGGATGAATCCAAATCTTAGGGATATTGTTAAAGAAGAATTGCAGAAATTATTGAATGTCAACTTTATCTATCCTATTTCAGATAGTCAGTGGGTTTCTCCTTTGGTAATTGTGCCAAATAAAAATGGTAAATGGAGGGTATGTATTGACTACCGATAATTAAGAAAAGCTACTCTTAAAGATCATTTTCCCTTACCTTTCATAGATCAGGTGTTAGACACATTAGCTGGAAAAAAGTACTTCTCATTTTTAGATGGGTTTAGTGGTTATAATCAAATCCAAGTAGCACTGGAAGATCAAGAAAAAACCACATTTACCTGTCCTTGGGGTACCTATGCTTACCAAGTATTTCCATTTGGACTATGCAATGCACCCGCATCATTTCAAAGGGCAGTACTAGGAATTTTTTCAGATCTAATACATGATTGTGTAGAGGTATATATGGATGATTTCACAGTTTATGGAAACACATTTGAAGAAGCCTTAGAAAACTTGGAAAAAGTCTTAAAGAGATGTAAAGAAGCAAATCTTTCACTAAGTCATGAAAAGTGTTTTATGATGTTTACTGAAGGAATTGTTTTGGGTCATCACATTTTAGGGGATGGGATTAGAGTTGATGAGTCAAAAGTTGAAGTCATCTCTAACTTATCTATTCCAAGTTGCCAAAAATATGTTAGGAGTTTTCTTGGATTTATGGGATATTATCGAAGGTTTATAGAAAACTTCACCAAGATAGCATCTCCACTTTTCAAATTACTTACCAAAGACTGTGAATTCAAGTGGAATCCCGATTGCCAGTTAGCCTTTGAGACCCTGAAAACAAAAATCTCTGAAGCGCCTATTTTAAGGGGACCTAACTGGAAGCTACCTTTTCATATTTCAATAGATGCCTCAGATACAGCTCTAGGAGCAATATTGGGACAAAAAAGACCTGATTCCTTATGCCATCTACTATACCATTAAAAATTTGACTCCTTCAGAGTTAAACTATACTGTAACTAAAAAAGAGTTTTTATATGTTGTTCATGCCATAAACAAATTCAGACACTATATAACAGGCTATGAAACTTTTGTTCACATAGATCACTCTGCAATTAGATATTTAATGAACAAATCAATTACTAATGGCAGAGTCATAAGATGGCTATTGATTTTACAAGAATTCAACATTACCATTCTAGATAGGCCTGGAAAACAAAACACAGTAGCTGATTTCCTATCTAGACTCCAAAACATCCAAGACAATACCCCAGTTGAAGATCAATTTCCTGATGAATATATTTTTGCAATTTCTACTCAAACTCCTTGGTTTGCTGACATTGCTAATTATTTAGTTTCAGGGAAATTTCCTTCAATAATGAATGCAAGAGACAAAAGAAAGATCATTTATGATAGTGTAAAATATTCATGGGTTGCTAATGAGCTATACAAGACATGTCCAGATTTTATCATTAGGAGATGTGTTCGGGAAGATGAGATGCCTGAGATTCTCAAGGCATGTCATGATGAACCTTGTGGAAGACACTTTGCTGATAAAAGGACAGCCTATAAGATCCTCCATTTGGGATATTATTGGCCATCCCTTTTCAAATATGCTAAAGAGTATGTCAAAAGGTGTGACAGTTGCCAAAGGGTAGGGAAACCTTCTCCTTCAGGTGAGATGCCATTGCAGCCTCAGGTACATATTGAACCTTTTGAAAAATGGGCTTTGGATTTTGTAGGACTTATTAGTCCTCCATCAAGACAAAAGAAATATATATTAGTTTGCACTGATTATGTTACTAAATGGGTAGAGGCCAAACCATTACTTTCTGCTACTGAAGCATCTGTAGTTAATTTTCTTTTTGAGGATATTTTTACTCATTTTGGTGTCCCAAGGGAAATTGTTACAAATCAAGGAGCTCAATTTACATCAAGGCTAGTGGAAAAAATGATGGAAAGGTACAAAATCAGACACAGAAAATCTACTCCCTATCATCCACAAGCAAATGGTCAAGTGGAATCTACTAATAAGGTCATTGAAGGGATCCTAACGAAGACTATCCATTTACATAGAAGAGATTGGGTAGATAGGCTTCCTGAAGCCTTGTGGGCCTATAGAACTACATGGAGAAGCACAACAGGCCATACTCCTTATGAACTTGTTTATGTAAAGCAAGTTTTGTTTCCCATAGAGTTCCAGATTCAAACTTTCAAAATGGCAGTTCAGCTAGGACTTGATCTGCACAGATTGGAGCAGATTAATCAATTGGATGAGATTAGACAAGATGCAGTTCAGAAAACAAGTATAGTCCAACAGCAAAGGACTGGATGGCATGACAAGTACATCAAAGAAAAGAAGTTCAAAGAAGGTGAATGGGCTCTCTTGTTTGATTCAAAGTTCAAGTATTTTCAAGGTAAATTCCTAACACATTGGCTTGGGCCATATGAAATTATAAGAATTTTTGACAATGGAGAAATAAAAATCAGGACGATAGATGAAGAGAAGGTCACTTTTCTTGTGAATGGTCATAGATTGAAGCTGTATCATAAGCCACTCTTGAGAGAATAATTTGTCAAGAAATTCTAGGAAAACAGTGATGTGAAGTTAATGAAGAAGAATTTTTCTTCTTCATCAACTTAATTGAATTTTCTGAAGTCAGATATTTAAAAATAAAAAAATTAAAAAAAAAAATAATAATAATAATAAAGTATAAACATGAAAACTAATCTCTGATTAGCATGTTTATACAGAAAATATAGAGTGAAAATCAGAATCTTTCTGGCACTTTAGCTTGTCAAAGTTTGTTTTTTCTTCTCTGCAAGCAGCCATCATAAAATCATAAGTTATTCACATCCCACTTATGATCCATTTCACTCCATTCATCCATATTCCATTTCATTTCATTCATCCATACTTCATTCATTTCATTCCATGGTCCACCTCATTTCCATCTTAGAATTTTAAGATTGATTTCCTTCTGAAATCGAATAATACAGATCAGAAGCTGCAGGTCACTTTTTCACTCCACTTCATAGTTGTGATTCATTTCATTCCATTACTCACTCCGCTCATACTCCATCACACCATATTCCATGATCCATTTTTAACTCATTTCATACAATATTCTAACATTCCATTCATGCTTCAAACCATTCCATTTCAAGGCTTCTACAGGTACATTCTGCAATCAGTCATACATTCTGCAACTAGACAGACATTCTGCAGTTGGAGATCCTGAAGGCACTATCCAGTAATCACCTGATTGAGCAACAAATTGATCCTGCATATCCAAGACAAAAAGAAAAATCAAAGAAGTTATGAGGAACTGGAAATTAATGATTTAGGACAAGGCATATCAAAACCACAAAGAAAATCAAAGGAAAGGCAAAGGTATGAAATTATTATGGTGACAAATCATGAAAATTTTAGCATAGTTAAGTCATATATGATTCAAAAAGGTTGTTTTAATTAGTCTTGTTGATCATGCCTCTCAACCATATCATAAAAATTTAGACACAAAACCCTTCCATCTTGCCATATCCAATCATCATTTAAAATTTAATGGTTAAGTACCGAAGTGATTTGATCAGTCATGTCACTAGGCCAAAGCATTTAATAATGATTTTGAATTGCTTAACGAAATATCTCCGCGGTCGTTTCTTCCGTGTTAGCTTTCAACTCATATGAACCACCTCACTGCATTATACTCATTTCAAAACCACTCCATATCATTCATTTCCGCAGCCAATACTTAGCCATTCCGCTCTGTAAAATGGAGGAAACATATTTGGGGCAGAAATATCTCTTTAACAGCCATTTTCATCGTGAGCAGAGGAGCAATAAACTGAAGGTTGGAAGAAAATCTATGGGTCTAATAGTGAGGACTGAACCGGTTGGAACCAAGTACTTGGAGGGATATCCACAAATCAGAGAAATGTTACAGCAAGCAGGTTGGTTGCAATTTTTGGAAAAATTTAGTGGTTTTCACAAAGAGGTGACTAAAACATTTGCAAGGTCCTTCAATGGAGCCGAGGTCGAAATAGGAGACATTAAATTCACTGTTACAGAGGCTTTCATTGCAGAGGCAACGAAACTACCTAGATAAGGAGAAAGGTGGTTCAAAAATAGGGAATTCCATAACGAAGCATGGAGGCAAATGCTTAAGACTCCAGGTATGGATGTTTCCATTTTTAAAAAAGGTATTCCTAGCTCGGCATTAAAGAATAAGTGGAGGAACATATTACTCATTTTGCAAAAAATTATCACCTGTGAAGGTAGATTTGGTACTCTCTATGTCTACCATATTCGGTTAATGATGCATTTTTTTAGATGAGGAAATTAATTTTCCCTTTTTGCTACTTCATAGTCTGAAAAGAATGGCCTCAAACGTTCAAAAAAGGGTTCAATTTCTAGAAACAACTTTGTATCACCATGGTTTAGTAAAAATCTTAATTAAACATCATTTGAGGAAAATGGGAGATAATTGGGAAGAATTTCTAGTAAGGAACCATTTTGAGGAACCCAAAGAATCTCCACCTGAAAGCAAACCTACAAGAAGAAGCAGGAGAAGGGAAATTTCCAAAGCTATTGAGGTTGAAACTGGTAAATCAATTCAAGAGGACAGTGAAGAGATGATTTCTGAGAAATTGGCTCAAATAAAGAAGCAGCTTAATAAAGAGAGAAGATATGCCAAAGAAAGAGGTGAAGGGCCATCTCAACCAAGACGGAGCCACAGACTCAGGGTTATACTAAATAAAACAGAGGTTAGAAAAACAGGGATCATAAACATTGAGGATGAAGAAACTCCAGAAATTGACCCAGCACAGCAACAAGTTTACAATTATATTGAGTCATTAGAGAGGAGAGCTTCAGAATCTAGAGACAAAACTCCTAGCCCACAAAAATCTAAAATTGATATGCTAAGAAGAGATAAGTATGAGTTAGAAGTACTCAATAGGCATATCAAGAATGAGAATGACATTTTAAGGGAGCAGGTGAAACTAAAAAGTGATATGAATTCAACTTTGTCTCTACAAATGGAGAAATTGTACAAGGCCAATGAAAAAGTGAAGAAGAAAAACGAAAAGCTAATCAGGGCACTTACAAATTTAAGATTCAAGTTAGTCATAAGGAAGCCCAGAAGACCATTGACTGTCAGGAAAATTATAAGAAGAGGGTTGGATTTCCTAGCAGAGGTCTCAGAGTACATGGAGTAATTGCATGAGGACATGCAAAAACCTTGCAGTGGGGGTATGTTGAGCCCCAAAGATGTTCTTCTCACTCACCACATTCCACTTCATTTTCTTTGTCCCTCATCAATTACAGGCTTAAATGATCAGTAGGATTAATTAAAATTGCTTTAAGAATTTATATAATGGCTAACTTGCTATGTTTTCATGATTTTGTTGGTGTAGTAATTTTGACTAAGACTCGGCTACAGAATACAGGCATTCCGTAGCCAGTCATCTGTTCTGTAGCCATCCTCATGTTTATGTAAGTTCCAAGTGTCACTGCAAAGAAAAATGCATATGGATGAAATCCACAACACCTCCCCATCATCTCTTTCTCGCCACGAAGTCTGAGTTAAAGTATCAAAGCGGTTATGCACGTAGAAGAGAAGCGGTTTCCTATCAAAACACAAACTCTACAGATGTCTGCAGTTAAGCACAAGACTGTTAATAAGAGTCTTAATTTGATTAGAAGTGGGAGAGACACTTATCCCCATTTTTCTCAAAGAGTAGTTATGTAACTTCATTATAAGTATGACTCGGGAGACCGAGAGACTGTTGGTTGGATTTTGTTTTTATTGCTTGATATTTGAAGGCTGTAAATAATCTGTTTTTAAGAATTTCTCCTTTAATGAAAGAAAAATCATTTTATCGCACGAGATGAGTCAATCTTGAGTAGATTTGCGTGCTACTCCGGTGGTAGAGGGCCCCTGCTGCTTGAGGAGCTTTGTTCATATAATTTAGATAAGTAATTTAACCTCGTTTCATTCCTAGTTTAATTGACTTTCTAAACTCTGTGTTTTATATTCATTTGCATTGGATGCTACAGTTTAGGCTCGTTCTCATGAAGTATTCCAAAATATCACTAATCCGGAATGATGCATAATTGTAGCAATTTAGAACTTTACGTTTTTGTGTTCAATTACAATTAGTTGTTATAGCTAGTCCTATTCTCATTAATCTCTTCCAAAATATCACTAACTCTGGATAAGACTTAGCTGTGGTGTTTTAGTTTACCTGCGTATTGTTATGTTTTTATGCCCATTTGCACTGAATGATACAGCCAGAATTGTTTGTACAAACTATTCCAAAATATCACTCATCTTGAACAAGACAAGGTTGTAGTATTTCATAGAATTAGTTACATTTTGGCTCAGTTGAAATACTCCGGAGGGAGATGTCATTCTAGTTTAATTCTATCACTATATTTCAAGCTTGATAATGGTCCTCTAGTTTAACTCTATTCACTGTATTAGTATCATTCTAGTTCAGCTCCAATTCATTTCAAGTTAGATAATAGCACTCTAGTTTAGTCTTAGCTCATTGTATTAGCATTCTAGTTTAGTTGTTATCCATTGCATTTTAAATTGTATTAGTTGTTAAATTTGGATACCACGGTCTTCATTATCTACAAAACTTCTTTTTTTCTAACTTCATATTAATACATCATCATCTGGACAAAAGCTAGTAATATCAGTTTAAGGCCTTGATTATTCTGCAATCCTTTGTGAAGTCCTTTCTTTCCAAAAACTATTTTAGAAAATCTCTAACTTTTGGATGAGGTATACTAGTGACAAGCTGAGCTACAGAATGGAGTAATCTTAGCATTACAAGTTAATTTAGAGTAAAAATCCTATTGTGCTACAAATAATCTCTTTTCAATTGTGTTCCAATAAACCTCTAGCCATGGATGAGATTATTTGTAATATTGTAAGATGATTTTGTCCTTAGGAGAACCTCATTTGTATTAAACTTTTTCTTTTCTCAAACTATTCCAACATATTCCTAATGAATGAATTGGATGAGTTCATGCTATGAGTTATTGAGTTCATGTTGTGATTTGTTTCCTTACTAGGAGTCATTATCAAGCTTTTCATTTTCTGTTCTTTAGTACCATGCACAATTTAGAATAGGTTTTGTTCTGTTTTTAGTGTGTCCAACCACTGTCCTTCATCAACATTTAGTGCTTTCCTTCTTGACATAAAACCATAAAACCAAAAACATCATAAAAACACTAAACACAACGTAGTGAGAAATAGATACCTAGGCACATATAGTGCACCACACTTTAGCAGTTTACTGACCCTGGTTGATAATTTATGACCTCAATTTAGGAACACTAAGTTGAGCACAACACTTACCTCGGAAACCTTTGAAGAAACTTCGCTCTACTTCAGAATAGGATATGAACTGATCGAATATGAATTCTATCACGAATCCTCCCAGCACGCTATCCACCCAGTGATCTACCATACGGGTGATGGTATTGTAAGAATTTTCCAACCGTTGAGTCAACTCTGGAGTCCACTACATGACCCGTTCATCCTTCCAACATGTCTGAAAATCTATGAGCCTGGCTAGCCGCTCCTGTAACTCGTGTGAAAAATTTACAAAGAAGATTTAATATACCACTGTAAAAATGTACTTATTTTTCCACTTCTCAACTATCACCTTCATGTTGTGATTCTCTTTTACAGAAAATTCTTGAATCTGTCTTTTGAACCAATCTTCAATTTCTAGCTTCTCAGGTCTCCAATGCTCCCTTGGAATTCCCTGATCTCTCTCTCAAAATGCTCCTAGTCCTGGCAACAGAACCATTTTTTGGATTGAGGGGTCTTGACCCAGGTTCGGAGGTTAAGGTTTTCCAACAAACCCCTATACTACCGGACCTTTCGGCAATGACCTACTTTCCCAGGCCAAGGTATCACCCGAAGTAGCATGGGAGGGTGTTGGAACCAGGTTTCTGAACTCTGGGAGAGAGTAGGTAGTTAAGGAAGATATGCGTTCACAACTTATTGGATTCACCTAGAGCAATTCAATTCGTAGGATTTTAACAGTATACCCAACATATAACCATAACAAAGCAATTAGATTTAATCAGTCTAGTCGCATCCACGTGCACGTTGAAAAATACCATCACAGAGTACTTATAATTGCAGCTTGAGAATAGATCACAGACATACTTATATCATAACACAGATTCATTTGCAGCACTAACAGATAGCATAGATGTTGTTGTTCTATCTTTAACATTAGTCGTGGGTGTATTAAAAGGTTGACAAGCCATGTATTAAACTTTATATCAAAGGGCGAAATATTTCAAAAGTGGGTCGAAAGGAGACAAGGTAATGAAGGCCACGTGCGTTAAAGCCGATGGGGAATTAACAAAAAAAGGATGAAGTGTAAAGCCAAAAGGCTAATGGGAGATATAAAAGGCAATGGAACACTGCAATAAATGTAAAACCTATGTATTAAAAGAAGTTGCCGCCACGTGAGGATGCACAAGGGGAATTCCGAGGGGGTCGAGTAGCGAGGGAAGGAGGAGATCCATACCCCCGCGGAATTGTGACAGCGTAGCGTGGTGGGGACTCAATGTTAGAAGGAGGTAGCAGGAGCATGCCACGTGGTGTGGTGATGTGGCGAAACGAAAGGTGGACCCTCACGGTGGGTAGGTTATGTATTTAATCGGTATAAGAGCTCATATGTTTCAGGAGTTATACAGCGCATACGGTAAAAAGGTAAGGTAAAGTCCATTAGGTCAGCTGGTACCAAGACCCATACCAGCCTTAAACCTGGCACGAGGCGCCCACCTGCACTCTGACACACCCAATCCTTATGCGCCGCGTGCCTCACTGTCAGTGTCCTTAGGACACTTGCCTTCATTCGTTTTATCCATTCGTCTTTTTATCTCGAATTACCCAGTCCAGAGATAACATTCCCTCCGTATTTCACTCCAGTAAAAGGTCGCAGGTTCCCATCTACGGCATATACCAAGTAGCAAAGAGCGTCTGGTCTACCCCAATCATTGTCAGAGTTCCCTGCGTCGCTTTCCCGAGCAGATTTACCTTCCATTCAGGTATTCCATTATTCATTCTCCCTCTGTTTTCCTTTCGCTTTTTCAAATTCTTGAATATCAACCATGGGAAGGGGAACGCCAAAAAAGAATGAACCAGAGACCCCCCAGGTCCGCGAATCTAGGAATCCCCCCGGTTTTGACCCTCTCCTTGACTTGCAGGCTGGTATCTGTGACCCCAAATACCCATTTGACATCCGCAGCATCAAACCCTTGCTTTTCAGTCGCCATATTAAGAACACAGACCATTACCGGGTAATCTTGTCGGGCTTATACCATCAAATTGCCCCGCAAGTTCATTCTGTGGTCGATTTCATCACCTGGCTCAGAGATGTTTTCGACGAACATCGGGGCACCTTCACTTCTCCTTAGGGGAACATGGTTTTTTCCCTTTCTCCCGATGTTATCAAACAAGCCCTCCGCATCCCTACTAGCACCACATATGTTAGTTTCAAGGACGCGGCCTTGGCAGCCCAGTTCATCAAACAGCCATGGGAGGCCCGGTGAGCTTTCATCTCCTCTATAACCGTCGACCAGGCTACTTCCCTGCCCGCCGTAGAGCCATTCCCATTAAGTCTGTTCGTTGAAGAGGTTCGGCCCATTCTCTCTCTAATCGCTGGCCTTTTAGGGGTAGGGAGTCTGAAAGACATTTCCATGGTTTGCGTCCATTTTTTATGGCTCATGTCCCAAAAATGGGTGGTATTAGATATTCATGGTTTCCTCTCCACAGCCATTCAAACCCAATTCCAGGAGCTTCCACAAACCCGTCAGTTCCGTTTCTGTTCAATGGTTTTTTATCTCTTCTTGTACCAGCACGCTTGCAAGAAGAAAGAGACCGAACTGACCTTCAGACGGGAAAAGCAGCTCAGCTCAAAGCCGACACAATTGTTTCATCCCTACGAAAAGAGTTCAACCTCCTCCACTTGATTAAACACAAGCTTCCCACTGGGGCAAGTTTCCATGCCCTCACTGAGGCCTTTGTCGAGGTGGAGGGACTCTCAGCAATGCCCGAGCCAGCTGCAGACAGTCAGCAGAGGTGCGCGTAGTTTATGAGCCAGCATGCCAGTTCATCCACAAACGTGCCCCAGCCTGAATCAGCAACTACCTCTACTCAGCCGCACCTGTGATTCTTTGTCAACTCATGATTCGGCCTTAACGGCCTATTTTACTTTTACTCAGTTAATTTCTTTTAAGTTTCGAGTGGGTTGTTTTCCCCACTCTTGCATTTTACTTTTTCACCAAACAGTTGTTTAATTTTCTATTTTTAAAAATGGCTGAGGGCTTGATCATACATGATGGGAGGCCTGATTCCTCATCATGAATTTTGTTGTTTTGAAAATGACATTTAACAAATTTTGTTTATGCGAGGAATATATTTTTCTGAAAAATATCTTCTCGCTGAGATGGAAAGAAGCCTATATAAGGTAAATCCAATGAGAAAAACAGGTTCCAGATTGCCGGAAGAAAACTGCAGTGTATAAGTTTTTGTATACTTGTTGTGAATCATAAATGCAAATACACAGAGCCAGTGCGGTTTCAACGGAGAGAAGTTCTGATTATGTATGAGGATTCCAGTCTTGATGCTGTATAGTTTATAATTCTTTCTTTGTGATATTGTGTCATTGTTATCTCCATTGTTATCGATTTCCTTTTATCGTGTCTTGGAATGCGAGGAACATGCCAGCTAGAGTATGAATTTATCGATGTCTGATACTCATGTTTTACTGGTACTTGTTGCTTTAAATATGTCTCATACACGATAAGTCGTTTCGCTTTTCATATCATTCATATTTCCTCTGTATTAAGTATTGTGAAATGTTACTCTTGCTAGATCAATGGATATGTATGGATTCTTAGCTCTTAAGCCCATATCATGTTGAATTTGGTTTTCCAAGCACCATTTCATTGATAGTTAGTACTCCCCTATTATTTTTTGCGCTTCAAATATCTTTTGTCTAAAGTATCTATATATTGTTGAGAACCTGGCCCTATACGATGAAAGTTGTCTCTCAGTTGTCTGGAGTATATATGTGTTGAAGATTCATTTCTCGTCTTTACACAATCTTTACAGTTTGCTACAATCCGAAGGTCGTTTGGTCCCACCCATGTGACGAAGTTTTACATAAGTTGATAAGGTAGAGAGAATCCGAAGCTAATACTGAGTCTGAAATGTATTCTATAATCCTCTACCGTTCAAGATGTCCTAGGAACTGGTATTTAACAACTCAGGGCTGTCTCTAGGAGCTACAACATCTTTTTGGCGCCGTTGCCGGGGACGAAGTTGAAGAAATTTAAGATCCCCAGGCCTCAACAAAATCCATTCACTCTTCAGTTAGGTGAGCACGAAGAGTTGAGAGTTGTGCACCCCTCACCTTGGCGACTCCACAATCATTTTACAGTTAAACATGTTTGCAGTCCTGGCTCCCCGTAAGCCACACCTAAGGTCAGATACATCTCAGTCAAGGACACCCTCTGTGTTTGACCCAGAAAGAATACTACATAGAAGAGGTTGGAGGGAAAGGCAGCCAGTTCATACCGAGATTCCTGAATTCTCCCTAGAAAACTTTCCATATCTTCCGTCCTCTTCCTCTCAAATCGCCCAAATCCAAGGCCCTAACCCTATCATAAGAGATACTAGTTACTATTCAGAGAGCCCACCTCGGGGAGGTGCCCATATCAAAGATGAAGCTGAGTCTAGCTATACTCCGCATTACTCTTTCCACCCTACCCCTGAAAGTGAGGAGATTAAGGAAGTTACTAAAATAGCTGCTGTTCACAGCCCTACATTCTCGTCAACCCCTCAAGCCTCTGTTCACTACATCCCCATCATTATCCATACTTCACTTCCACCTTCTCCTCCTTCTCTTACAGCTCAGACTCTTGTACTACCTCCACCTCCCCTAATGGCGAATGTCCCTGGCTTCCTGCAAAACAGATACGCTCCTTTGGAGCTACCTGCAGTACTAAATGACATGCCGCAGGATTATTTAAAGATTCTGCCCAGATTTAGTGGTGAGAATGACATTGAAGCCCAGAAACATGTCGAAATTTTCTGCTCTTTTGCAGAGAATTTTAATTTGGAGCATCTGGACGTAGTTCTAAGGCTGTTCGTGCAATCCTTAGATGGGGAAGCTATAAAATGGTTCAAAACACTTGGAGCTCGTTCCATCAACACTTGGGAGGCAATGGAGGACGCTTTCATCAAAAAGTGGGGGGAAAAGAAAGATCACGGTAATGTCCTTACCGAGTTCAACACTCTGAAAAAGAAGCACAATGAAGGGGTATTAGAGTTTATCAGAAGATTTAACAAATTGTACCTGAGTCTCCCCGTCCAGATGAAGCCTCATCAGACCACTGCCAAGGTCATTTTTGTGGCAGCATTTGATTTTGAATTTGGTTTCTCATTGAGAGAGAGAAAGCCAGCCACTCTGGATGATGCACAGACAGACGCGTTGGAGATAGAAGCAAACTTTGTCTCGACTGGAAAATCTAAAGGGAAACCAGAACATGATGTCAAAAGGAGGGGAAAAGAGGAAGTATCCACCTCAGGCCAAGACAGAGATTCGGCCAATGACAAGATTGAAAAGATGAATAGAATGATCAAGAATCTCTCAAGTAAGTTGGTCAAGCTTGAGATGGAGGCCAAGAATTCACCCCCCAAAGAATTTCCAGAATGCTCCAAACATGGGATTCAACCCTCAATACAGGAAATCACCCTTGTAGATACTGCAGAGGGGACAGAAGGAGCAACAAGATCAGGTACCGCATCCTCTATACTTGGAGGGGCAAGTGGAGGCTTCTTCTGAAGATCCCGCCTATGAACAAGAGGAGGCATGCCCTGTCTTCTCAAACAGTGATGACATAGAATGTCCTGTACATGAAAGTGAGGAGGAGGAACTACAAGCCCACCCAAAAATGAAGAACAACGAGGATACTGAAGAGCCAGAGATTGATGATTACTGTAAACAGTTCATTGACTTCATGCAAGCCTAGTTCAATAGAAAATATGACCTCAGGTCATTCAGAAAGAGAACCCACACTCAAGATGAAGAGGAGGACACACCCCAAAAGTCAGCACCTGCACAGAAGGAGGTCAATACTCAAAAACCCCCAGAAAAAGGTAAGAGGCCCCTTAACCAATCTCTGCAATCTGATAATCAAATGCCTTCATCCTCACAAGTAGCTGTATCCCCTAATGATAAACCCACTGTAAAAGAAGTTAAGCCTCCCCCGCAAAGTAAAGAGTCAAAAGAAAAAGAAGTGTCAGTAGATAAGCCTTCATCTGTCTTCTGTTTACAAAAAGAGCTTGAAAAAGTAAAAATACCAGCTCCTCTGTCTGAGTTATTGAAACAACCTGCTTATCAATCACAGGTCACTTCCTTCATCTCTCCTCCTGATGCATCACACATTCCAGATAGTCTTAACCTGCAAGAGGAAATACCTATGGTAGTTTTCGGTCCACACGTTGAAGAGTTAGATCCCTCCACACCTCCCTTTTATGTGTCTTTAGTGATCCATGATCTATTGTTGCATAATTGTATGTTAGACTCAGGAGCATCTCACAACCTCATGCCCCTATCTGTCATGGAGAAATTGGGACTCCAAATCACTCGCCCATATAAAGACCTCTATTCATTTGACTCCAAAAGAGTGAAATGTTTGGGCATGATTAAAGATCTGGTAGTTAATCTGGCTCAGATCCCTGCCAAAATTGTGGTGATGGATATTGTAGTGGCTGACATCCCAGCCCGCTTCGGTATGCTACTGTCAAGGTCTTGGGGAACCAGAATCGGAGGATCAATTAAGCTGGACCTGACCTATGCCACTATCCCTGTCTTTGGTGGCCAAGAGAGGAGATTGTATCGAGAAACCAGATTTGTCAAAACAGTCACCAAGGCAGGTGATTCAGTTAATTCCCTAGTCTACAGCAGAGAGGGGGATTTCTCGTGTTTGATGTTGGAAGAAGATCGAGAATATGCCCATGAGTCCTCATTCTGCCAAATAAAGGCTGAATCATTAGTGCCGGACTATGGATCTGACATCTGGACACTCCATTTTGATGGGGCAAATTCCAGGGAAGGAAATGGGGATGGAGTATTGCTAATTTCACCTATGGGTCAATGGGTCCCCTTATCCTTCAAGCTGGAGTATGAGGCCACAATCAATGTGGCTGAATATGAAGCACTCATATTGGGGCGCAGACAGCAAGGAGTATGAACATACAAAATCTAAAGGTGCTGGGAGATTCTGAATTGGTAGTCAGACAAGTGAGAAATCAGTGCCAAGCCAAACATCCTAGGCTAAAGGCCTATAGAAATGAAGTTTGGGATCTTGTAGAGAACTCCTTCTTGGCATTCAACATTCAATTCATGCCCCGATAACAGAACAGGATGGCAGATTCCTTGGCAGTGGCTGCTAGTACCTTCCGCCCACCTCAAAACCCTCTTCTGAGATATGAAATCGAAGTAAGGTACCGACCTTCAATCCCATATAACATCAAGCACTGGCAGGTGTTTGAAGATTAGGAGCGGGTGAAGAGATTCCTAGAAAATGTTGGGGAGTTTTCCAACATGGAGATTGACAGTTGTGAGGAAGAGACTGGAGACATTCCAGAAGATAAGCTGGAGGAGAGAATAGCCGGCCACAAATTTATGCAGTTGAAAGGGAATGTCATTCCCCGAGGACTAGTGACTTTAGAGAGGATGTTTAACAAAAATGATGTTCTTTTATAGCCAAACAAAGTGGTGGCAGAAAACCAGGTCGAAGACCTCAATCTGGGCACTAAAGAGGATCCAAAAATTGTGAAGTTGTCCAAGAAGGTCCCGCAGGAATACAAACAACCGTATCAAAAGTTATTCCAGGCCTACAGAGATGTTTTTGCCTGGTCATATCAAGACCTAAAAACTTTTGATGTCAGCATTATGCAGCATAAGATTCCACTGAAGGGAGATGCAAAACCACATAAGAAAAAACTCAGACAGATTAACCCCCTATTGTTGCCTTCTATTGAGCAAGAAATAAAGAAACTGTTGAAGGCTAAAATTATAGTGCCATTGAGATATTCTGAGTGGGTGGCCAATTTAGTCCCGGTGCGAAAGAAGAATGGAGAAATAAGGTTATGTGTTGATTTCAGGAACCTGAACAGGGCATCCCTAAAGGATAATTACCCGCTGCCTAAAATGGACCATATCTTGCAGAAAGTGGTTGGAGCTTCCCAGATGTCCATGATGGATGGGTTCTCGGGCTACAATCAGGTGGCAGTATTACCAGAAGATCAAAAGAAGATGGCCTTCACCACTCCATGGGGAACTTTCATGTATGCCAGAATGCCTTTTGGGCTGATCAATGCAGGGGACACTTTTCAGAGGGCCATGGATATTGCTTTTATTGGAGAGCAGGACCAGTTTGTGGTGGTATATCTGGACGACATTACTGTATTCTCAAAGAATTATGTAGAGCACATAGAACACCTGCGTAGAACCTTTGAGGAGTGTAGAAAGTATGGTCTCTCCCTTAACCCACAGAAGTCCCTGTTTGCACTAGAAGAGGGCAAGCTCTTGGGGCACATTGTAACCAAAGATGGAGTGAAGATAGACCCTAAAAGAGTTGAAGTTATAAATGGCATTGCCCTGCCCAGAAACAAAAAGGCAATTCAAGTATTTTTAGGCTGAATAAACTTTCCGAGGAGGTTCATCCCTAACTATGCTGAGATAGTTAGGCACATCACCGACATGTTAAAAAAGAAAAATGAAGTGAAGTGGTCATCAGAATCAAGAGAGGCCTTTACTAGAATAAAAAATGCATTTGTTGAAGCCCCTGTATTGGCCGAGCCCGATTATTCCAAACCTTTTATGATTTTTTCTTTTGCGTCATCCCACACAGTGGCTGGAGTTCTGTTGCAGAAAAACGAGGAAGGCTATGAGCAGCCAATTGCATTCTTCAGCCAAGTACTGCGTGATGCCGAGCTCAAATATAACATATTGGAGAAGCAAGCCTATGCTCTGGTGAAATCCCTCAAGGCTTTCCAAATGTATGTTTTACAGTCCCATATCACTGCATTTGTTCCTATAGCAGCTGTTAAGGACATTCTCATCCAAGGGGACAGTTAGGGAAAAAGAGGAAAATGGATAGCCAAGATACAGGAATATGAGTTAGATATTCGTCCTACCAAATTAATCAAGGGGCAAGGTCTAGCCAAGATCCTATCTGAGTCAAATTTCCAGGCCTTGGGTATCAATCTATCTATGACAGCAAACTAAGATTCTGAGGAAAAAGAAAAACCACAGGGAGTGGAGATAGCCTCCCAGAAGATACAGATGAAATACCTCACCAGCCAGTGGTACAAGGAAATAGTGGAGTACCTCCTAACACTAAGCTGTCCACCTAGCTGCGAGAAGGCTAAATACAGGGCACTGAGGTTGAAGTCAGAGAAGTATATGGTTGCAAACGGCTGGCTATACTGGAGAGATCCCTCAGGCATCCTACTCTTATGTCTGACCGAGGAAGAGGTGGGAAGTATTATAGCAGAGTTCCACGAAGGTATATGTGGGGGCCATTACAGTTGGAGGGCTACCGCTCACAAGATCCTGAAGGCTGGTTTCTACTGGCCAAAATTGTTTGGAGATGTCTTCACTTGGGTCAGGGCATGTGATAAATGCCAGAAATTTGCAGAAAAATAGAAACTCACAGCTCTGCCTTTGATTCCTGTCCATGTGGACGAACCCTTCAAACAGTGGGGAATTGATTTTATAGGCGAAATTCACCCACCCTCAAGTGGCCAGCATAGATGGATCCTGACTGCCAAGGATTATTTCACGAAGTGGGTAGAAGCCATACCTGCAAGAAATGCTACAGACACAGTTATAATGAAATTTATGGAAGAGAATATTATATCTAGGTTTGGCTGCCCCGCTAGAATAATCACTGACAATGCGCAAGCTTTCAAATCTACAAAATTTGCAAATTTCTGCCAGCAATATAAATATTTCGTTGGGTCACTCTACAGCTTACTACCCCCAAGGAAATGGCCTCGCAGAGTCCTCAAACAAAACTCTGGTCTAAGCACTAAAGAAGACTATCAACGAGAACCAGAAGAATTGGGATTCTCAGCTGAAGTTCGCTCTGTGGGCAAACAGAATTACCAGAAAAATAGCAACTGGGAAATCTCCATACGAGTTGGTATATGGATGAGCAGTTGTCTTCCCTATACAGCTAGCCTTGCCAGTGGCTCGATTTATGCAGGAGAGCCAGGAGGAACCTGATGATGTTATCAGGAGAATTAATAAACTGGTAGAGCTTGAAGAAACTCACAATCAGGTAAACCAAAAGCTAGTAGAGTACCAGGAGAAGATGAAAGAGCTATTCGATCAACGTGCTAAAGACAGAAGTCTCCAGGTAGGGGATCTAGTGCTCAGGTGTGATGTTCGAAGGGCTGATAAAGGCAAGCATGGTAAGTTTGATCCTCTCTGTTTCAGCCCTTTCAAAATTGCAGAGGAAGGTGGCAACAATACTTTTAAGCTAGAGAATTTGCAGGGAGATCTGCTTAACGCCCCTGTAGATGGGCAGTTCCTCAAACCGTATTTTTAGTTCTGAAGCAGGCTGAAAAAGCCTAATTGTATTATATTGTACATTAGCTCCTGTTTTCATTTTTTTGAATTGAATAATGCATGAGTCACGATGATTTGTCTAGAGAGAAGTCACAAGTGCTGGAGAAGTGGCGTTCACACAAGATAAACAGGCGGCCTGCGTGGTTCTCGACACGTTCGGGGACAAACGTGTCGTCCCCAGGTGGAGCCAATGTTGTTCAATCTTTAACATTAGTCGTGGGTGTATTAAAAGGTTGACAAGCCATGTATTAAACTTTATATCAAAGGGAAAAATATTTCAAAAGTGGGTCGAAAGGAGACAAGGTAATGAAGGCCACGTGCGTTAAAGCCGATGGGGAATTAACACAAAAAGGATGAAGTGTAAAGCCAAAAGGCTAACGGGAGATATAAAAGGCAATGGAATGCTGCAATAAACGTAAAACCTATGTATTAAAAGAAGTTGCCACCATGTGAGGACGCACGAGGGAAATTCCGAGGGGGTCGAGCAGTGAGGAAGGAGGAGATCCATACCCCCGCGGAATTGTGACAGCGTAGTGTGGTGGGGACTCAATGTTAGAAGGAGGTAGCAGGAGCATGCCGCGTGGTGTGGTGACGTGGCGGAGCGAAAGATGGACCCTCACAGTGGGTAGGTTATGTATTTAATCGGTATAAGAGCTCATATGTTTCAGGAGTTATATAGCGCATACGGTAGAAAGGTAAGGTAAAGTCCATTAGGTCAGCTAGTACCAAGACCTGTACCAGCCTTAAACCCGGCACGAGGTGCCCACCTGCACTCTGACACACCCAATCGTTATGCGCCGCATGCCTCACTGTCAGTGTCCTTAGGACACTTGCCTTCATTCGTTTTATCCATTCGTCTTTTTATCTCGAATTACCTAGTCCAGAGATAACATTCCCTCCGTATTTCACTCCAGTAAAGGTCGCAGGTTCCCGTCTATGGCATATACCAAGTAGCAAAGAGCGTCTGGTCTACCCCAATCATTGTCAGAGTTCCCTGCGTCGCTTTCCCGAGCAGATTTACCTTCCATTCAGGTATTCCATTATTCATTCTCCCTCTGTTTTCCTTTCGCTTTTTAAAATTCTTGAATGTCAGCCATGGGAAGGGGAACGCCAAAAAAGAATGAACCAGAGACCCCCCAGGTCCGCGAATCTAGGAATCCCCCCGGTTTCGACCCTCTCCTTGACTTGCAGTACAGTGTCTCTGTGTTAAATACCCTTTTGACATCACGCGGCCTTAAAACCATGGCACCAGATGCATGTATTAAGAACCAGAATAATTCTTTGGAGGTAATGTCGGGCTTATACCATCGGAAATTGCCCACCAATTTCATTACATCAGTCGATTTCATCACCTGGCTCGGAGATGTCGAACAGCCAGGCACCTTCCGCACTTCTCCTCGGGGGAACAAGGTTTCCCTTTCTCCCCGATGTTTATCAACAAAGCCCCTCGCATCCCCTACTGGCACCACATATGTTGGTTTCCGGGAGATGCGGCCTTGGCGGCCCTAGTTCATCGAACGACCACGGGAAGCCCGAGCTTTCATCTCCTCTATAACCATCGACCGGAGCTACTTCCTGCCGTGGTAGGCGGGTCCCCATTAAGTACATTGGGGAAGAGGTTAGGCCCATTCTCTCTAATCACTTTGGCCTTTTAGGGTAGGGGTACGGAAAGGCTGTTTCACGGTGTGCGTCCATTTTTACTTGGCTCGTAATACGAAAAAGGGGTGGTATTGAATATTGATGGCGGTTTCCTCTCCCACGACCATTCAAACTGTTTCTGGGGCTTCCCTGAGCCGTCGATTTCCGTTGCATTCGATGGTTTTTTATCTTCTTGTCTTGTTGCTTCCAAGAAGAAAAAGCCGAGGCCGACCGAACGGGCAGCGACTCGACTCCGGCCCCAACACAATTGTTTCATCCCTGAAAAGAGTTCGACCTCCTCCCGCCGGTTAGCTTCGAGAAGCTTCCCCTTTAGAGGGCGGGTTTCCACGCCCTCACGGAGGCCTTTGTCGAGGTGGAGGGACTCTCGGCAATGCCGAGAGCCGGTGCGGACGGTCGGCGGTGCGCGCGGTTTATGAGCCAGCATGCCGGTTCATCATAGCGATGCCCCCTTTGAATCGACGGCCCCGCACTCTGCTACGATAGCACACAACCAGTTCTTTGTCAACTCATGATTCGGCCTTAACGGCCTATTTTACTTTTACTCAGTTAATTTCTTTTAAGTTTCGAGTGGGTTGTTTTCCCCACTCTTGCATTTTACTTTTTCACCAAACAGTTGTTTAATTTTCTGTTTTTAAAAACGGCCGAGGGCCTGATCATACATGATGGGAGGCCTAATTCCTCATCATGAATTTTTCTGTTTTGAAAATGACATTTAAAAAAAAAAAAATATGCGAGGAAGATATTTTTCTGAAAAATATCTTCTTGCTGAGATGGAAAGAAGCCTATATAAGGTAAATCCAATGAGAAAAACAGGTTCCAGATTGCCGGAAGAAAATTGCAGTGTATAAGTTTTTGTATACTTGTTGTGAATCATAAATGCAAATACACAGAGCCCGTGGGGTCTCAACGGAGAGAAGTTCTGATTATGTATGAGGATTCCAGTCTTGATGCTGTATAGTTTGTAATTCTTTCTTTGTGATATTGTGTCATTGTTATCGATTTCCTTTTATCGTGTCTTGGAATGCGAGGAACATGCCAACTAGAGTATGAATTTATCACTGTCTGATACTCATGTTTTACTGGTACTTGTTGCTTTAAATATGTCTCATACACGATAAGTCATTTCGCTTTTCATATCATTCATATTTCCTCTGTATTAAGTATTGTGAAATGTTATTCTTGCTAGATCAATGGATATGTATGGATTCTTAGCTCTTAAGCCCATATCATGTTGAATTTGGTTTTCCGAGCACCATTTCATTGATAGTTAGTACTCCCCTACTATTTTTTGCGCTTCAAATATCTTTTGTCTAAAGTATCTATATATTGTTGAGAACCTGGCCCTCTACGATGAAAGCTATCTCTCAGTTGTCTGGAGTATATATGTGTTGAAGATTCATTTCTCGTCTTTACACAGTCTTTACAGTTTGCTACAATCCGAAGGTCATTTGGTCCCACCCATGTGACGAAGTTTTACATAAGTTGATAAGGTAGAGAGAGTCCGAAGCTAATACTGAGTCTGAAATGTATTCTATAATCCTCTACCATTCAAGATGTCCTAGGCACTAGTCTTTAACAACTCAGGGCTGTCTCTAGGAGCTACAATATATGTAATCCCAACTTAAACAGATATCATAGATTCGCATCAACGATAACGCAATAGATCTAGATAGCGGAAAGATACTTCAACTATATTCTGCATACATTAATATCCAAAAAACCCAGTTACAACCAAAACTAGCCTGCGCACATAGCCTAGCGGGGTCTGCACACAGTAGGACTGAGGATATCTGCGCACACAGCCAACAGGAACCCTTACCCAAAACAACCCAAAACAGATCTAACAATTCACATGTAGCATCAATATTAATCCATTCCTACCTTTAGACTCAAACTATCATCTATTTATATCGACATGGCCTAAGTTATCCTATGGTCTGCAAATCGTGGTTTGTGGACCCTAGGCTACCCTTTAACCCATTACAAAAAATTGGGGCTTTGACCCACCCTAAAACCCCTACGCAAGACTAATTAAGACCAAAATATACAAAATTCGCAGCTTAGGGAGCCCCGCTCCAACAATACACATGACTCTTCTATATGGATGGTTGTGACCATACCTGAGTCTATATTTTTTATTTTCCTTATTGTTGGATGGTTGTGTCCATACCACAGATCCTGTTACATGATATATTTTACGGATGGTTGCGTCCATACCTTATGTAATTTTTTTATCTCAGAGATTTCAGTTATGTGTATATGTGCTTGATTTCACAAATTTTCCAACAACGACATCTTGATCATGGCACGTACTCGTAAAGCATTTCACCCCTCACTCTCATTCAGCCTTCATGCTTTAGGGGGCATATGTTACGTAGAATTTTGTCACTGTCCATGTACTCCTTGTTACCGAATCCTAGAGGACCTTAATAGTGACCCCTGTGTCTCTTTTCCATCATGAAAATATGCCATTACATCCCTTACAATATGCATAACAAACTCTCTATTAATCATTCCTGGAGTATCTCATTAAAAACATGTTTATTTTGAGCA
The DNA here is from genome assembly GCA_034641835.2 of Pinus albicaulis. Classification (NCBI taxonomy): domain Eukaryota; kingdom Viridiplantae; phylum Streptophyta; class Pinopsida; order Pinales; family Pinaceae; genus Pinus; species Pinus albicaulis. The sequence continues at coordinate 1,264,902,529 of CM076581.1, forward strand.
GAGAGACCCTTATTTGTCTCACCTACATTGATGCCTCATCTTAAGCCTTTGAGCAACGGGGATCAGCCCTGGTATGGAGGTCTGACCTGCATTGATCCACTTCTGAATGGTTTTTAAAAATGGAAATAAATCTTCGTGATCTAGAAGCTTCATGGGCGAAGAGCTAGTTTTTTGTTCAAGGGGATAGGGCCAAACTTCTCCCTTTGGGCTTCATGTTCCTACAAAAGAGGAACCACCCAAGGAGATAAACCATCCCCTCCCCCCCTTAAGTGGATACTTGTTCCCTCTCCCATCACTATAAAATGGACATCCTCCCATACCTCTGCTAGTTAGAATAGAGATAGAATAACAACAGAGAGATAATTGTTGTTATATGCATTGAAGGAGAGTTGAGACCTTTGGTCTTTGCGTACCAAGTTGAAAAAATTTCTTTGGAGACGTTTCAAGATCCGTACCTGTTGAAGGAGAGCTTAGACATGAAGGCGCAGGTTGTAACTCCTCCTCTTATATTAATATGATATAACTAATTCTTACTTTCCACTCTTGTCCATGATGCATTTTACATAAAAAATATATCTAGTTAATCAAAAAGTATTAGAAATACTTTCATGTTTTGTGTTGTTTGATCTCTTGTGCAGGTAACTAAGCATTGGTGATAGTGAGGATCTAACTAAGAAGAGAAAAGGGTCAAAGGAATTGAGCGAGGAGCAATATTGCAACATCAGATCGAGGTAGGTCATCTCCATATGATCTGTGTTCATTTACAATCTAGGAAAGTAGGTGTTATATTTTTCCCTTTGTTACTAGACCCGTCCTAGGGCTAGAGGGATCGTCTCTATTTGCGAAGAGGATTTTCCTGCATAACACTCCTTACCTAACTGGGGTCATAAAATTCCAACTGTGTCATTTTACTACCACTTCCTACTTTAGATAATATTCCCTATTATTCTACTTGTTTGTGTACACCCATGTGGATGAGTTTGAGTGTCTGGTATTAGCTTGATGGCTCCCAATAAACAAAGTCAGAAAATAGTTTTTGACTAGGATGTTTTTTTTAGGATAAGACCATATAATGTTGGCGTGTCTCAGTTAATCTCTTCCTACATGTTCATTGCTTATAAAAGTATTAATAATGTTTCCCCTCCAATATTCCTCCCTCATCAAAAATAAATTCTTCAAATTAGCAAGGACACCAAGGTGGGATAATGGTACCTATTTGAGGAATACACAAAGAATAGGGTATATGGGTGTGAGCTTCCTCCTTACCTCTTTCTTGTGTTCATGTCAATGAGGATATTCACTCTAGAATTCATTATATAGAGTCTTAATGTGGACCAAATCCACTTTGTCCCCACCAAAAAAGGATAGGTGTTCAAGTGGGGTAAGCTCATCTGGAATTTTATTTTCAATTCCAAACAAGCTTTCTCGAAAGCTGAGGAATTACTAAAGAAAATGAGTTTTGATATGTGATATGTATGGCATTATGATCCTCATAATGTCATTTCCAATAAAAGGGAAATCATAAAGGTTTCAACTTATGAGCATGAATATAAGCCTGAGATCGAATGGAAGGCTAACTTTGATTCATGTCCTATTAAGACAGAGATGGAGATCGAAGTTCCAACAAAAAAGGACAAGTCACAGAAAAGGATTGTTGACAAAACTAGGGATGTAGAGCTTGGAATATGTACACACCAGCAAAAAGGCCAAAACTCAAGAGATAGAAGAAGAATAAATTGAGACCTAAAAAATATCAATATCACCTACTCGTGGTTCTTCCATGCTCCTCTACCATCTCTAGTGCGATGGAAAAGATGCAAACAATTAATCAACCCTAGAGTGATACAGATCATTGACCCAATGACGCTGCCTCCAAAACCTATTTATCGTGATGAAGGATATTTTCGATTTTTTCGATCATCACACTCTGACTCCTGATAACCATTATTGTAAGAAAAATTGACCAATGGAAGGTACTCCTCCCATCTCCTCTATTGATGCATGACATAAAAACTCATAATGTCCTCCAGTATCTTATTGACCCTCTCTATATGTCCATATGTTTTTGGATGATAAGTTTTGATGAAGGCCAAATTTCTTCAATATCCTGTAAACAACTCCTTCCAAAAATTGGAAGTGAACTAATTGGCATCCCTTTTTGACACAATATTCTTCGGAACACCATGAAATCTCACAATCTCCCTAATGAATACCTATGCTACCTCACTAGCTGAATAATTAGTCTTTACTGGAATTAGTTGAGCTACCTTGCTCAACCTATCTACCACAACCATGATATAATCATGTTGCCTCACTGTCCTTGGAAGACCTATAATAAATACATGGAAATTTTTGTTTCACTTCATCACTTTTGTAAGAAGGCTCAGAGGTTGAATTCAAGACTCTTGGCTTAAAAATTAATCAAATCAGTGATGGGAGTAAGTATAAATCCTTAGTGCCATAACATAATCTCTAATGTTAAAGCCTACACCCATGGAACCCTCCACCAGGAAAGCACAAAGGCTAAAGGAGGAAATTCGAATAGGCACACCTTTTTGTTTAAATTTCGAGCAAGTTTAGGGGCGAAGAACCATTCATATCCACATAACCATCTCTCAAAATCATTTCAGGGGGATAAATTGCGCAGGAGATAGTCTAATGCACACCCCCAAAGTTGAAAATTCAAAAGGTTTGGCCACCTGATCCAAAAACCCATATTGATTCCAAGGGGTAGCCACTGGATCCAACCTCATGTTCTTTTACCCGTTGGAGGATGGTGAGGACCACCCGCCCCGTCATAAATCTGCCAATGCAATTTTCAAGCGAGCGATGAAATTAAAAGGAAAAATGGAATTTCTCCACCCCCACTCCCATCCACCTATCATCTGTCACTTCCCAATCCCCTTCCATCATGTGCACCCCCCCCCCCCCCCTCCCCCCACCCCCTCCCCCATGATGTCATCCCACGTCAGACGATCGTTTCCCTCTCTCCACCTATAAAAACACTTCCCACTCCAAATTTTAAAATTTGTATATTGTTTCCTGGTGCACAAACCTCCCACCATCCCTATTCTCTGTAATGTTTTTTGTTTAATCAGTGTTGCAGAACTCCCCTCCAACGTCATTTTCATTTGTCACTAGGAAAACCAGGTATCTGGTCTGTACCCTCCACCTATAAATTATTTTAATATTCATTGAAACATGAATAAATAGGGACACAAGGCCCATAAAGCCTAGGAGGTCAAACCCTCCTCCAATGTCGAACCTCCCATGGACACAGAGGCACAAATTGCAGACCCTTCTTATGCTTACCACCTCGAAAACCTTCGATTCAACCTATATGGGGACTATCTCTGAGGAGAAACACCATTACAAAATTGCACCCTTAGTACACTATTTCCCTAAGTTTGTCTCCTAGTTAACAACTTCCTACATAGAAGAGAATATTTTTTTTGTCTCCTCCTCTGGGGAAAAAATCCTTGAGGTGACCCTAGAACTAATCCAAAAATCCATAATTTACCCAAGCTCCCCTAAACCCTAGCAATTTACAGAAATCATGTTGGTCTATCATTAAACTACCCTTTTAGCTGATGAGCAACAATCCTTTCTACAAATGGTCCTAGCCTTTGGCATATAGTCTCTGCCCATTGTTGATAACTTTCATATAACCATATTTGCAGATCCTATTCAACCCAATCTGTCCCTAATTTCTCATATGTTTGGGGATGACAATGCCAATATGGATACTAAAGCCTCCCTAAGGTTTCTAAGGGAGATGATGCAGCCTGGAAATTTCTTTGACATCCCTGCTTACCTAACTGGGGCCATAAAATTCTAACTACGTCATTTTCCTACCACTTCCTACTTTAGATATTATTCCCTATTGTTCTACTTGTTTACGTACACCCATCATTAGGGGAATTTTGAGGTCTAAAATGGGCCTCCTAAGAAAAATGTACAACCAAAATAAACTTTATAAGGACCAATAGGATTCAAGATGATGATGTCAACCATGGGAGAGGATTCACCATTTTTGGAGTAAAAAAAGTAAAAATAATAAAAAATAATAATATAATAAAACTACTTTTTTCAACTCGTATTTTCAACATATATCTCTAATGTTTTACTCAAATTTCGAGTGGGAGTACTTGTTGGATGAAAAATTAAATTCCTCATCTAAGGAGTACCCATGTTGCATACTTTTGATGGACTCTTCTACACGAAAAATGAGAAATACATGAAAAACATGATTACAATCACATTTTTCATGTATTTCTCATTTTTTGTGTAGCAAGGTCCTTCAAAAGTATGCAAAATGGGTACTCCTTGGATGAGGAATCAAATTTTTCATCCAACGAGTGTTTCCGCTCGAAATGTTAGCAAACCCATAGGGAGATAAGTTGAAAATCCGAGTTGAAAAAATATATTTTTTTTTCCCTCTAAAATATGATGATGTAATAAAATATTATTTTCTTATTTCCACTATTATTTTATAATTTCTTATAAGGCCCATTTTAGACCTCAAAAGCCCCTAATGGCAGACGATTTTAAGTTTCTGTATCTCAACCTAATGGTTCTAAAAAAATAAAGGAATTCATTTTTTGACATGGATTTTGTTTCTAGGAGAAGACCAGATAATGATGGATCTTCTTAGTTCATCTCTTCCTACATGGTCATTACTTATAAAAGTACTGACAATGTTTCCCATCTAACATTCCTCCTTCCTCAAAAAGAAATTCTTAAACTTAGCAAGTACACCAGGGTGGGATAATGGTACCTATTTAAGGATTACATAGAGATTATGGTTTATGGGTGTGAGTTTCCTCCTTACTGCTTGCCTATGTTCATGCCAATGAGTATATTCTCTCTAAAATTCATCATACAAAGTCTTAATGTGGACCAAGTCCACACTTTCCCTACCAAAAAGGGATACATGTTCAAGTTGGGTAAGCCCATAGGGCCTTTTATTGTCCATTCTAGTTAGGCCTTCTAGTTATATGAGGAATTACTGAAGCAAATGAGTTTTGGTATGGGCATTATGATCCTCATGGTGTCATTTCCAAGAAAACGGAAAGAATAAAGGCTTCAACTTATGAGCATGAATATAGGCCTAAGATCAAATGGAAGGCTAACTTTGATTCATGGCCTATTAACACATAGTTGTAGATCAAAGTTCCAACAACAAAGGACAAGGCACAGAAAAGGATCATTGACCAAACTAGGTATGTAGAGATGGAAGATGCACACACCATCAAAAAGGCCAAAACTCAAAAGATAAAGGAAGAAGAAATTTTGACCAGGCTAGTGGAGACAAAACCAGACCAACCAGGCTTCCAAGTGACTTTGGAAGACCCATTAGAAAATGGTGCCTCATCATCCCCAGAGGTAGCCCTTCTGAGTTCAGCATGAAGTGAAACTACAACTCAACCTAGTTGGCTTGCAGTAAAGGAAATTGAAGAAAGAAAAAAGAATATCAGGGAAGAAATGTGGGAAGATATGCATCCCACTCATTCCCATACTAGACCAAGCTTTTGGTTGCTATGGATTTGGAGAGAAATCAAATTAAATTCTCGCTACAACACCCATTAACACAATCACTACCTTCGAGCTCCCGATTCAAAGCCCTGGATGTCTCCCTAGTCTTGGCAAGTGTCCCTCTCGTTGATAAGATAAATTTCCATAGGTAAGTAAGAGAGATTCTATACAGTGAGCTTAACCAAAATGAAATGACCATAATCAAGGCTGAGAAGTTGTTTGATAAGGCTACAACAAGGTTAAACCAGGTGTGAGCTAACTCCAGAGCTATAAACATGTAGAATGAACACTTCAAGTTGATTGTAAAGTTAGGGGTGAAACTGGAGGATAAAGATGCATTTGAATCCCTTCTCCAAAGCTCACAAGTATAAGTACATGAGTTAAGATAGAAGCTGAAGATGTCGGCCAATGAGCATGTGCATTCTAAGGAACTTGCACAAGCTAAAGAAGAGAAAGAGATCCTGGAAAAAAAATGATATATAGGAACAATGAGATAGTAGCTCTCAAGCAGTAAGCAGCAGAACTTCAAAAGAAAATATACACTCACATTTGTTCAATGCTTGTGCCTAATAACCCCCAAAATCCCACAGAACAACTCACCAAGACCCTCACTGAGCTCCATCATTCGGAAGGGGAGCTTAAGAAGGTGCAGAAGGATTTGGACATTGCCTGGAGAAACCTAGCACAAAAATAAAATCAACTTGAGAATGACTGGACTAATGCATTCCTAATTAGTAAGAACCTACATGAAACAGACCAGGAGATTTTTGAGCTCAAACGAAAGTTGAAAGGAAACATGTCTCTCCTACGAGCCACGCAACTTGTCTAGGATGAATTCATAGCAAAGATGAAGAGAATATATGATCATATAACTTTGATGGATGAGCACAAGATTTTAATCAAGGATTATGAGTTCTTCATCTTAGCTTCTAAGGAAGAAGCTGAAAAGAACTCTCGGATTGCAAAGAATTTTATCCAATATGTAAATGAGAAGCCGCTAAGTGAGTTGAGCACTATAGATGTGGTGGAAATATTACCACCACTCCTATGGATATCCCTCCAAGTGAAGTGTGGAAAATTTTATCACATGCATCTCCCTCATGGGATTCAAATGAAAGTATGTATCTAACTTTTGAATTCAAGCCTTGGTTTAGCTCCTATTTGGCCCATAAAAATAGGGTAGTTTTACCTTTCCCACTGTCAATGTCTGTCAGTCCTGTCAGTCACTAGTTACCAAACTATACTCTTTTTAAGTAGTCGATAAGTTCCTAGTTCTATTTTTTATAGTTTCAAATAGGTTTTCAAATTAAAATTTGATCATTGGTTAGTATGTCTAGGTATGTTACTACTCCCATCATCCCATGGTCAAAATTGTCATCTTGGTTATGCCATCACTCATTGTATTAAGTCATCAATAATGTTTCTTGATCACCACTTCAGTCATCATATCATGGCCATTCATACTACAAGTTTCAACAGTCCAAATCATCATTTTATAAATCCATTAGGTGTCATTATTAGGTTAAGTCATCAAAAAGGTCATAAAATGAATCATGCCATCACATAGGTCATCATTGTGGGAGTATTAATAGGGAAGAGTGTTCTATATTAATCTCTAAAATGAATTTTGATCTTTATTAAGATGTAATTATATATCATAAGGTTTGTAGCTGCAGATCACTAGAAATCCATATCATTTTGTGAAAATTCAAGGTGGGACAACATCACCACCCAAGGGAAAAATCGACCTCCAGCTTATCAAAAGACCAAAAAAACACATCATTTTCTCATTTATCTCTCATAAGACATTTTTTCACCCTAAAATTTCATTCCAACCCTTAGAGAAAACAAATTTCTCCTTGAAAAGCTGAATTTTCCTCCCTCGTTGCGCTTTTCTCCAAAGTTTTGTGTTTTTCTCAAAGGATAAAAATACTTTGTTTCTAGGGGTTTCGTCATCAACCACAAGTTCCAGCTCATCAAAAACAAGCATGTGGGATTCATTTTTCCCTCATCTACCATTATTTTTCTTCATTTCATTCTTGAAATCTATAATATTCCCAATTAGCCAAGCTAATGGGAATATACAATTTTGTTTCATTTTCCAGTTGCATGAATAAATGTGTAAAGGAGGACAATAAAAACTCCTAAAATAGTGAATAAATCAATGCCCCATGTGAAAAAATATAAATCTTGGCCATCTTAATAAAACACCCTTATGTGTGAAATGGATTGAGACATTGGACTGGGTCAACCATGACCAGATCAGCAACATTGTCTAGAGGGGATGAACCTCATTGATGCACAACGCAGTCTTAGTTGGAGGTGGCACATGTGAAAGAAGCTAAATCATTGAGATGGTTTAGAGTTTTGCAAGACTTCTATCTTATTAAAGGAAGAGATGGACGATAGAAGAAGGTTGTTGAATATGTTATATTTATGAATATATTGTTTTTTTAGACATATATCATTCTCTTGATTTTTAGTTGAGAATAGTGTTGTTTAACATTGGGTGTTCCTGATCAATAATCCCACCTCTTTCCTAGAGAGGTCTCTTGGAAGATTCTTGCTGATCTTTTCCACTATCAGGCATTTGGCCAAGCTTCACCTTCCAACTACAACATAGATCCTGTTGAGGGTTTGGTTTTCCTTGTAAGCTGCAGCAAGTGGAGGCTAGATCTACTGAGATCTAGGCCAATCTAGTGCCTCTTTTCAGTGGGAAAGTATTCTATCTCATTGGCAAGAGTGTATTGGATCATTGGAGCTTCAGATCCATACCTTGGTATCAGTCCAAACTGTTCCTAAATTCTACAGCGCAATCCATCTTCTAGTACTGCGTTATTTGCAAGTGTAAAGTTGCAAGGTGTTTTGGCATATTTTTGGAGGAGAGATCTCTAGTGTTGGGAATCTGCCCTTCACTGTGGTGATCCATGGATTTCTGATCTATTCCATGTCATATTCAGATCTGATCTGAATACTCCTGTATTTGCATCATAAATTCTAAATCATTTTGCAGATCTATTGCATAAGATCTCAGATCTACTCCATGTGCTTCATGTATTGCTGAGAACCTCAAGGGGTATGTAAAGTAGAGACTCTATAGTGTATAGATCTGTCATAGAACTAATGGTTCATGCATTATTTTTCTCTAGATATAATTTGTAATCTACAGCTACTGTATGCTCTATAAAATAACATTGTCAAGCCTTTTTGCAGTGAATACAGTGTTTACAACACCTCTTTTGAGGGATTTCTTCTAGTTTAGTCTTCTATTTCTTGTTATACATTGTATGGGCCTCATTGTAAATCTGATTTTCTGATGTATATGTAAATTTTGAGCCTCCATATTTTCCTCCTACTCTTACTTTATTGAACTACGTTATTTTCTAAGCAGTATTGTTTAATATTACTGTTGTTCCCATTTTGGGATATTACAGTGGTATCGGAGCAATCATCTTGGCATAGCCTATGCTTTCTTAAGAATCCAATCTGTATTCAGAAGAAGATGAGCCTCTTACTGACAAAGAGAAGAGGTATATAATAAGAATATAGAAGAATTTTGATTACACAAATGATGATCAAGACAAGGGTAAAGCCCCTCAATCTGGAAGTGATGAATATGGAAAGGAGTTTGCAAAAACCCTTTTGAAAACCATGCAAGATCTTTCTAGAGAGATCAAAGAGATGATAATGGAAAGAATAAAATAATATCCTAAGAGATTTTATCATGGAAAAAGCTCTGGCATATCTCACCACTGGAATGATCAACCAGTGAATCAACCACAAGTTTCCCAACACTCTACCATGCCTACCTTTTTTGTTGTGGGAAATGAAGAGTTACAAGAGCAAGCATCCCTTGAAGACTACTTTGAATAATATGAGTCTCAAAACCAGAGATTCAAGGATCAGCTAAGTTTTCAATATTTTTTTCACCTTAAGGATAAAATAAGACCAAGGCATCATCATAGAGATGGTGGATTCAGTCAGAATCATGATCGAAATCACTCTATTGGCATATTACTTCTACCCAATTTTGATGGGTCATCCAAGTGTTATTCCAAAGCATGAGTAGAAAAACTTGACATCTACTTTTAGTTGAAGAAGGTCCCTGAAATGGAAGCTATCAAGATTGCAGCGCTGCACTTTGAAGGTGAAGCACATGACTGGTGGTTTCATGGCTTGTCTACATTGGGTCATGCCAATGTGATTGATTATTCATAGTTCACTAGAAGGGTGGTGGAGAGATTTGACAGAAGATATCCAGAAGCACCTTTCATGAGCCTTGCAGAGTTGAAGCAATTAGGTAATACAGAGTCTTATATTTCTGAGTTTTTAATATTATCTATAATGGTTCATGACTTTTCTGCCTCAAGGAGGGTGTACATGTTCATTTATGGTCTAGATGAACCTCTTCATGGGTTGGTAAAGTCTACCAAGCCCACTACCTTGCATGATGCCATTGAGAGGGATAGAGACCTTCAAGATGCCTTGCCAAAAGCAAAGGAAAACTTCCAGCACAAGCCCTCTTTTCCTTCTAAAGGAAAGGAAGAGAAAGTTGCTCCTTCAAAGGAGATCTCTTACAAGAAGCTTCTTGATGATGAAGTCTGGAGAGATCTAAGAATAAATAAGCTATTCTTCACTTTCCAAGAACCATGGGTACCTGGACATAGATGTGCTGTGTTAGGTCCCTATATTACTAGTATAATCCCTTATTGCTGTTAGTGTAACCCCCTTATTGTTATTAGTGTACCCCTATAACCCCCATATTTTTATTATTGTGCCCTTAAATTATTATTATTAGGTCGGATAGGATTACATTGTGGCCCCACTAGGATTACATTATGGCCCCATGGACTCCTATATATAGAAAGGAGGTTCTATAATTTGTATCATCCAAGAATTGTTCATTCATGTAATGTATTGGAGGTTTCCCCCTCAAAGTGGCTTATTTCTAAGGCGTTGATATCTCTTTTCTTCTATTTTTGGAGTTGTCTTCACAACATTTGGTATCAGAGCTTTGGATTCTAGGGTTTCGCTACTCCAAACAGGTCATCGTGGCATTTTTGATATAACTGTTTTTCTACAAAGTTTCAGAAGCTGAAATTTTTAGGGTGTGAAGCCTAGATCCTAAGGAACATCGTCAAAAAATTTCAGAACTTGATTCATAAAATTTTCATAGATATTATCTGTGGAAGTTAGGTATTTTTGCAGGCTCCTCAATTTAATCTAAATAGGTCATCGTGGAATTTGCACTATAAATTTTTTTCCACGAAGTTTCAGAATCTGAATTTTTTAGGGCACGAATCTGAAATCCCAAGGAAACTCATCAAAATAATTCATATATTGGTTCTTAATATTTTCAAAGATATGATCTGTGGAAGGTAGTGCTTTTTCAGGCTCCTGAATTTCATCTCAAAGACGTGATCGTGGGAAAATATTCATAACTCTCTCTGACATGGGATTGATCTGATAAATGGTCACAGTACACGGACTTTAACTTTCTGTCATTTCTACAGAGCTAAAATACTGAAATTGGCCATTGCTTGATGTGAGTTGCTCTCCTCTTGAACCAGTCCATAATTAGGTCATTGTGGGAGATTGGACATAACTTTGTCTTGGAGAATCCAAATCAAGTCAGACCTATGGCATTCAAAAGAGAATTCAGAGGGCTACTTCAGTGCTGAATTTCAGATATTGAAGAGCCACAATCACAGAGATAATACAATTTCAATATCGAGCTCCTCAAAAGCAAGTAAAAGGTGTGTATTTTTTTTTTCTGAATTGCATAAGTCTTGTTTGAAGAATCAAGTTGAATTGATTAGAGATCTCATAGAATATATATCAGTATTGGGTTCAAAAAAAATGCCCCATAAAAATAATTCAACACCCATTAAGCCTTCAGAAGGCTCTTTTATGACTCATGAAGATGAAGAATTGCAACATGATCTATCAAAATTACAAGAGCAAGTGCACCAAATTTTGCTCTCGCAAAGAGCAACAAAAAATGAAATGGATGTTTTGAAGAAAGGCGTGGAAGCAAAGATGGATAGTTTGAAGAAAGGTGTGGAATCTAAGATAGATGGCATGGAATCTAAGATGGATGACATGGAAGCTAAGATCGATGAAAAAATGAAAGACAACATAGAAAACATGAAGAATGATCTAAAAGCAGACATGGAAGGTTTGACAAAGTTGATACAAGAAATGTTTCCTAATGGTGAAAAGATAGTAGAGGAAACTCATAGTGGATAAAATAAATGTTAATCATCACTTCATAAATAATAACAACGAAGAATACCATATTCTCACATGCTGCTGGGATACTACAAAATGAACAATATTTGCAGTCTCATATATTCAAAAACCACAAAAATTTGCTACACACATTCAGAATAAAAATACATTTCTGTAGTATAGAATGGCTTTTCTCTTAAAAAACTATCCTTGGTCATTGCTATGGAGAAATGATAGCACATTATGAGGATACAAAACCTTCTTATTTATTAATTCAGTATTATAAAACCAAGGATTTAGTGAAATTTATTTCAACTGACTTAAAAGTGAATATAAGTGGTCAATGTGGAAGAACAAATTGATCTTCATAGGTACTTTAAATGATAACATCCAACATGAAGTTTGTGTTTTGGAACCTGATTCATTGGAGAAGGCATTCGGGTTGGCAAGAAAAATTGAATGTAAAATTATGGTGACAAGGTAGCCTACCACTCACTTCTATAAAGAGGGAAATGTTGCTACTCCTAGATTTCCACAACCTACAAGGTTGACACAACAACAATTGGAAGAAAAAAGAGCAAAAGAGCTTTGCTACAGTTGTGATAGAAAATACACTAAAGGTCATAAGTGTGTTGAGAAGAAATTATTACAGATTATAATGAAGAGATGGAAGAAGAGATAAACAGAAGAGGAAATACACAGGGCAAGTCTAGAAAGGAAGAAATGATCAAGGCTAAGGTATGGCTGCATTTGAAATTACAACCTCAAACTCCTCAAATGAAGGGCCTATCAAGAAGAAAAAGGTAATAGTGTTGATTGATTCAGGTAGCACCCATAATTTTATTCATTGTAAGGTAGCCAAGGAATTAAATTGTTTCCTATACCCAGCACCAGAATGTCAAGTGATGGTTGCAAATGGAGGAAGTATAAATTTCTCTCACAAAAATGACACTAATATCAAAGCTATGCAAATTATATATAACCAAATCATTCCAATGTTTTATTCTATGGAAATTATTGATGTTGTACTAGAATTTTATTCAGTTACAATCCTTTAAATTGATGGCTTTTAATTTTCAAGAAATTTTCTTGAAATTTTTTTCAAAAGGAAAGGAAGTCGAATTACGGGGTATTGCAGGGATACCAAGAAATATAATAAGCTCTAATGTCATGAAAAATCTTCTAAAGAAATAAAAACGAGGCGTAATTGAACAATTATGCTCACTAGAGGTTCCAACATCAAAATAATCTATTTCTGCAAACCTCCAACAAGTCTTGGACAATCATTCAAAGATGTTTGAAACTCCCAAAGGACTCCCACCTATTCTTGATCATGATCATGCTATTCATTTGATTCCAGAAATTTTTCCTCCAAACATCAAGCCTTATCGATATCCTTATTTCCAAAAGAGAAAAATTGAACATATGATTGCAGAAATGTTAGAGGCAAGTATAATTCAACCTAGTCAAAGTTCTTTCTCTGCTCCTATAGTATTGGTACAAAAGAAGGATGGATCATGGTGCATGTGTCTAGATTATAGGGACCTCAATAAGCTCACCATTAAAGAAAAATTTCCCATTTCTGTGATTGATGAATTATTGGATGAATTACATGGCGCAATTTTTTTACCAAGTTGGATCTTCGTTCAGGATATCATCAAATTAGAATGAAGACTGAAGATATTCCAAAAACAGCATTTCGAACTCATGAGGGTCATTATGTATTTTTGATCATGCCTTTTGGCCTTACCAATGCACCTTCTACATTTCAAGGGTTGATGAATTCCATTTTCAAACCCTTCCTTAGAAAATTTGTGCTAGTATTTTTTGATGATATACTAATCTACAGTAGGTCTTGGAAGGATAATGTTGAACATGTTGACAGGGTGCTCAAACTATTGCAGGAGAAACAATTATATGCAAAAACATCCAAATGTTTCTTTGGAGTACAAGAGGTGGAATATCTGGGTCATATTGTATCTCACGAGGGTGTTAAAGTAGACCCTAACAAAATTAAAGCCATTAGGGAATGGAAAGTCCCCACAACCATAAAGCAGTTGCGAGGATTTCTCGGGTTAACAGGGTATTATCGCAAGTTTGTTAAGAATTATGGGAGAATAGCAGCACCTCTAACAACATTATAGAAGAAAGATGCATTTTCATGGACTCCTGAAGCAACTAAGGCCTTTGAACGTCTTAAAGAGGCAATGTGCCTAGCACCGGTCTTAGCTACACCAGACTTCACAAAAACCTTTAACAACAGATGGGATTATTAAGTCAATTGTTTTAATTTTTAATGGGAAGGAAGACCATTTATTTTGAAAATTAATAATCAAAGGAAAGTATTTACACAAACCTATTTATGAGAAGGAAATGTTAGCAATACTGCATGCACTAAAGAAATGGCGAACTTACCTAATGGTAAGACACTTCAAGGTAAAAACTGATCATGATAGTCTTAAACACTTTTTGGAACAAAGACTATCTTCAGAAGAGCAGCAAAAATGGGTCACAAAGATGTTAGGTTATGACTTTGAAATAATCTACAAAAAAGGGAAGCTTAATGTTGTTGCAGATGCACTCTCAAGAAATAATGAAGAGGTGGAAGCATTGCTTTGTGCCATTTCTATTATCCAACCAGATTGGATAACCGAAGCAAGAGATGAATGGAAGAAGGACAAAGAAGTATGGGCACTAATTCAAAATTTGCAGCAATATCCTAGTACATTTGATACATTTAGTTGGAAAAATGATTATTTATGGTACAAAGATCGCTTATATCTTTGTAAGAATTCCCAACTAAAACAAAATATTATTTTGGAATTTCACACTTCTCCTTTAGGAGGACACTCGGGATTTTTAAAAACTTACCACAGGGTGAAGAAAGAAATTTTTTGGGATGGCCTTAAATATGACATTCAAAATTTTGTGGCGGAATGTTTGGTTTGCAAGCAGAAAAAAGTTGAGACAATTAAGACCCTGATACTTCTACAAACTTTATCCATTCCAAGTCAATGTTGGGAGGATATTTCAACGGATTTTATCACAAGTTTACCTAAGTCCGAAGAAAAGAGTGTCATCATGGTGGTAGTTGATAGACTTACCAAGTATGCACACTTTTGTGCATTATCTCATCCATTTAAAGCAAGTATAGTTGCTACTACATTTATGGACACAATTAAAAAGATACATGGAAACCCAAGGGTTATTGTGAGCGACAGAGATCCCATTTTTACTGGAAATTTTTTGACGGAGTTATTTTCTTTTTTAGGTACTCAATTAGCTCATAGCTCATCTTATCATCCTCAATCTGATGGTCAAACTGAGATCTTAAATAAATGTTTGGAAGGATATCTTCATTGTTTTGTATCTGATAAACAAACACAATGGTTCAAGTGGTTACCTCTCGCTGAATGGTGGTATAACACTTCCTTCCATACTGCAGCAAAAATGACCCCATTTATGGCACTTTATGGATATCATCCACCATCCATCACATCATCTTTTAGAGAAAATTCGAAGGTTCAAGCAGTGGAAGATCGCATCGAGCATCAACAAGAAGTTCTCAAACTCTTAAAGGATAACCTAAATTTGGCACAAAATCGAATGAAACAATAGGCAGATCAACATCGCAGTGAGAGAAGTCTTGATGTAGGAGACTGGGTATTTTTACGGCTACAACCATACAAACAAATGTCCCTCAAGCAAGCTAAGAAGGATAATAAATTATCGCCAAAGTACTATGGTCCTTACAAGGTGTTGCAAAAGATTGGTACTATGGCATACAAATTGGAGCTTCCTGCTTCTTCACGAGTGCATCGAGTTTTCCATGTTTCATGCTTAAAGAAGGTTATAGGTCAAAATCTTCCAGTTCAAACAATACTGCCAGAACTTGATGAAGAAGGAAAAATCATATTGGAACCTGAAGCGGTCACGAAAACAAGAACTCGACAGCTATGGAATCGATCAATTTCAGAGTATCTCATCAAGTGGAAGAACTTACCCACTGAATATTCTACATGGGAGGATGATAATTTAATTTAGAAGCACCCAGAGTTACTCAAGCATTGAGGACAACATTTTTTTGAAGGAGGGGCATGTTAGGTCCCTATATTACTAGTATAGTCCCTTATTGTTGTTAGTGTAACCCCCTTACTGTTATTATTGTACCCCTGTACCCCCATATTTTTATTATTGTGCCCTTAAATTATTATTTTTAGGTCGGCTAGGATTACATTGTAGCCCCACTAGGATTACATTATGGCCCTATGGACTCCTATATATAGAAAGGATGTTTTGTAATTTGTATCATCCAAGAATTGTTCATTCATGTAATGTATTGGAGGTTTCCCCCTCGAAGTGGCTTATTTCTAAGGCGTTGATATCTCTTTTCTTCTATTTTTGGAGTTGGTTTCACAACATGCTGCTGGTAAAGTACATTACATAGAGGTCTTCTCAAATCTTGAAGAATATGAAGATGATGAACTAAGAAGAGGTCACAGCACTGACAACGTTGAAGGAGATCCAACACCATCAAGAGATGGAAATGGAGCATTTTCTCTTATTGGAGGAACTCTTGCATATTTGAGGGGAGTACCTAAGTACTTGACCTTAAAATTTCAAGGTTCAATCATGAATCAGAGGGTTTCTATACTTATTGACAGTGGGGCTACCCACAATTTCATTTATGCCCATCTTGTACAAAGGATGGCAATACCCACTGATAATTTTGAGGGATTCTTTGTTTTGGCCCCAGTAGATAGAAAAATCCAATGTATGCATTATGTCCCGTCACTTTCAGTCACCATGGGATCCTACACCTTGGTGTATCACTTCTTTGTAGTTGACATACCAGACACCAATGTTATCTTTGGTGTTCAATGGTTGATTACATTAGAGAAAGTCACCACTGGTTGGGAGGCTTTGCAAATGGAATGGGTGGAAAGAAGAGTGGTGAACCTCAAATTATCAAAGGCATGCATACTTACCCTTCACATAACACTTCCACATA
Source organism: Pinus albicaulis (assembly GCA_034641835.2). Classification (NCBI taxonomy): domain Eukaryota; kingdom Viridiplantae; phylum Streptophyta; class Pinopsida; order Pinales; family Pinaceae; genus Pinus; species Pinus albicaulis. The sequence goes on from CM076581.1 coordinate 1,264,919,306, forward strand.
GAAAACAAATATGGATTTGTGCAGTGGAAGCAAGGACCTCACAATCCCATCTATTATTTTCATGAGATTTCTACATGGGACACTCTTATCTGGTGGAAAACTACCTAGGAGGCCACCTGATTTAGATTTTGTGGGGAAGACCTCACAACTTGCTGCTACAAAATTAGATCTAGGAGGGATTGTAGCACTTGAATACAAAGCTACAATGCTAGGAGACTTGGGTATGCTCAAGAAGGAGGGAAATCTTTCTCCCTTATCATCATCACCCACTCTCACTTCTAGATCTGTGGTGTGGGAGGAGAAGAATAGAAGTAATAGCCTTCCAACACACACTTTTGGCATAAAATATGTCAAGGAGAAGAGTGGCAACATGGCAGACATTCCTATTGATGCATCATCAACACTATCATTATTGAGCAATGTAGATCTATATTGGAAATCCCAACTACTAGTGGATTATTCCAAATATATTCACACATGTATGATACTTGATGACCATCTACATGAAGAGGGCTACTTAGTCCAAGGAGGATTCATCTATCATCATGGTGGGATATTCTTGTCTAGAGTTTCTAAGCTCAAGCAGAAGTTACTACATGGAGCATACAAAGAGTTCTATCTTAGCCATATGTATTCCATGAAGGTCTACAAGATCATCATGTGGAGATTTGATTGGGAAGGCTTGAAAAAGGAACTACATCAGCATTTTCAAGAATGCATGAGCTATGTGGAGTTGGGGTAGCCATGGGACTCTATGCAAGAGTCATTTCTACCATCTCTCCCTCATTTTTATAGAGGAGAAAGATCCATGCACAACTCCATGTGTATGAGAGACATTATGGGTGAAGAATCTAATCATGTAAAGCAAGTTTCATTTTTTGATTTTACACATTATTTCACCATGTTTATGCAGGCCATGACTCCAAGAATGAGTGATGTATCATGTAAATATCATGGCAAACATTGGGCCACTAAAATTTCTGAATTTGGCCACTCCCTTGTTGTGCAAAGGGATATTTTCTTTCATGAGGGGTGCTTCCCAAAGGCACCAAACATATCTAACACTTTCATCCATGGTGAGACTACATGTGCAACAAGTAAGTGATGGGGAAACCACTTACCATACCTTGATCTGGTATGCAGGAGATGCACTACGCTGGTATCATATGTGGGACTATGACCCACCTCCTCATGCTCAAATTTATGTTTGTATATATGTATTTTTTCTTCCATACCTTGATGATATAGTTGTACTTTTTATGGGTATGTATGGAGGGAGGATGGGAAGCTTGTATGTACCACATGGGATGGAGACTCTCTATGTGCCTCATGCTACATGTTTCAAGGATATTATTGGTTCATCCATGTTTGTTTCATTTGAATTCTTGACTTCTTATGGGATGGGCTATGTACATCTCATAATGAATTTGGAGGAACAATTCATGGAGGGTTGGATTGGTGAACACTTAGCTTATGTATAAATCTCAACTCGTGATGGTGTCACCAATGGAGGAGGAGAAGTGTTACAGCACTCACCCTATCAATTTCTTGAGAACAAGCAACATTTTGGAGGGGAGGACTGTAATATTCCCAATTAGCCAAGCTAATGGGAATATATAATTTTGTTTCATTTTCTAGTTGCATGAATAAATGTGTAAAGGAGGACAATAAAAACTCCTAAAACAGTGAATAAATCAATGCCCCATGTGAACAAAGATAAATCTGGGCCATCTTAATAAAACACCCTTATGCGTGAAATGGATTGAGAAATTTGACTAGGTCAACCATGACCAGATCAACAATGTTGTCTAGAGGGGATGAACCTCATTGATGCACAACGTAGTCTTAGTTGGAGGTGGCACATGTGAAAGAAGCTACATCATTGAGATGGTTTAGGGTTTTGCAAGAATTCTATATTATAAAAGAAAGAGAAGGACAATAGAAGAAGGTTGTTGAATATGTTATATTTCTTAATATATTATCTGTTTAGACATATATCATTCTCTTTTTTTTTAGCTGAGAACAGTGTTGTTTAGCACTGGGTGTTCCTAATCGGGAATCCCACCTCTCCTTGAGATGCCTCTTGGAAGAGTCTTGTTGATCTTGTCCACTATCAGGCATTTGGTCAAGCTTCACCTTCCAACTATAATGCAGATCCTATTGAGGATTTGGTTGTCCTTGTAATTTTCAGTAAGTGGAGGCTATATCTACTCATATCTAGGTCAATCTAGTGCCTCTTTTCAGTGGGAAAGTATTCTATCTCATTGGAAAGAGTGTATTGGATCATTGGAGCTTCAGATCCATACCTTGGTATCAGGCCAAACTGTTCTTAAATTCTACAACACAGTCCATCTTCCAGTACTGCGTTATTTGCAAGTGTAAAGTTGCAGAGTGTTTTGGAATACTTTTGGAGGAGAGATCTCTGGTGTTCGGAATCTTCCCTTCACTGTGGTGATCCATGGATTTTTGATCTATTCCATGTAATATTTAGATCTTATCTGAATACTCCTGTATTTTCTTCAGAAATTCTGAATCATTTTGCAGATTTGCTGCATAAGATCTCAGATCTACTCCATGTGCTTCATGTATTGCTGAGAACCCCAAGGGGTATGTAAAGTAGAGAATCTATAGTGTATGATATGTCATAGATTTGATTTTTCATGCATTATTTTTCTCTAGATATAAGTTTTAATCTACAGCTGTTGTATGCTCTATAAAATAATGTTGTCAAGCCTTTTTGCAGTGAATACATGTGTTTACAACACCTCTTTTGAGGGATTTATTCTATTTTAGTCTTCTATTTCCTATTATATATTGTATGGGACTCATTGTAAATCTGATTTGATGATGTTTATGTAAATTTTGAGCCTCCATAATGGCCTTCTTCTCTTACTTTTCTGAACTGCGTTATTTTCTGAGCAGTATTGTTTAATATTGCTATTGTTCCCATTTTGGGATATTACAAAATCTCAAAACATCACCCTCTCCTAGGGTTTGTTTCACTTTTTGTCTCATAGTGTTTTTGGTTCATTTGCTGTGAAAAACCTAAATTTAATGCTTAAACACCCTCCCTCACCTTCCATACACCTTCCTTAAGACTTCCCCTCACCCTTTTCCCTCATTTCCTTCATTTCCCTACAAACCCTAGCTCGCACTACACTTTCCTAGGCTAGAACCGTGTTTTTCATTTTTATACACATTCCCCTCCCTCAAATCCAAAATTTTCACCTCCCTACACCCCCTAACATCTATCCCTACCCCAAAAATTTTCCCAAGAATTTAGACACTCTCAAACCCCTTCATGTCCCTCCATTCATAAAACTACCCCAAATCCCCTATTTTCCTAAAACTAAACCCTAATTCCCATTCTTAAATAGCTAGGGTTTCACAATGGATCCAGATATCACTGATCAAAGGAAGCATAAATGAGGTCATATTATCATATATGAACCCACCAAAGTACAGGACATCATGGCTTCACCATTTCTCAAGAATTCATTCCAATATGCAGGTTTCCTTATTTTCTGCCAGAAGATTGAAGAATTAGGTTTTAGTGATAAATTAAAAAGCACATTTTCTACTAGTCCTAGGAGGGATCAATAAACTATTGTACGGGTTGATTTTACTATTTTATCAAAGGCCATTTCCATAGCCACTGGGATCCCTAGCCATGGATAGATCTGGTTCAAAAGGATAGACCTAGATATTGAAAATTATAAGATGTTTTTGAATCCTCCTTACAAAGCTTCTCCAAAGCATATTTTTCCTTTTAGACACTTGCTTGATAAGTATGCCCCTCTCATGAAGATGATCATGAAATAATTCACATGTGAGGGTAGGTTTTCAAGGATATATCAGTACCATGTTAGATTACTGATGCATTTCACAAGTGTTAAACCTCTTAACCTACCTCACTACCTCTACAAAAACTTGGTCAAAATGGCAGAAAAAAAGTACATAGAAAAGGGAAATATCATCAACCAAGTTTTTTCCACATGGCTTGCTAAAAATCATTGTTTTCCATCAGCTTACATAGGTCAACTTGTCTTGGGAGGCATTCACGTAGTCAACCTCTCTTTTTCCTACTCTAATTCAATCTAGCATTTATTCTACACCTTTGACATCACCAAGACCTCAAGAAGCTGGTTTCACAAGCATACCTGTAATAAGAACACCTAGGGTTGAGGTGACCAAAACCTACAACAAAGAAAAAAGGTTGATGTTTTCTCCTAACATTAAGGAAATGGCTCAACCTACTTTAGTTGAAAAAGAGACATCATCATATCTGCATGAAGCACCAATGCAAGAAGAAGAACACGTACATTTTCACACTCACATGGAAGACTTGCAAATGCATGAGGAGGAAAATTCACTTGATAAAATTAGCAAGGAAAAGGAAGCAGAAATCGGAGAGCTAAAGGACAAAATTTCAAAGGCTAATTTCATGGTTACATTTCTTCAGTGGGAGAATAGGACACTTCAATTAAAAAAAACTCTTACTTACTAAATCCAAGGCATATTTGAAGAAGGAAGATGACAAAGGTAAGTTTATGATTTATGTTGATCAGCTTGAGGATAAGGAAGTGAAAATCAAACCAAGTAGGCCAAGAACAAGAGGTCTCAAGAAGCATGAATAGCACGAAAGTGAATCATCTCCTTCACCAGGTCAGTAGGATTTTGATGAGTCATTAGGGGAATTTTGAGGTCTAAAATGGGCCTCCTAACGAAATTATAAAATAATAGTGAAAATAATAAAATAAGATTTGATTACATCATCAGATTTTAGAGGGAAAAAATAAAAAACTAATTTTTCAACTCATATTTTCAAATTATTTCCCAAATGTTTTACTCAAATTTCGAGCGAGAGTATTCGTCGGATGCAAAATTTAATTCCTCATCCAAGGAGTACCCATGTTGCATACCTTTGATTGGTCCTACTACACGAAAAGTGAGAAATACATGAAAAACGTGATTGCAATCACATTTTTATTTATTTATTTCTCATTTTTCATGTAGAAAGGTCCATCAAAAGTATGCAACATGGGTACTCTTTGAATGAGAAATTAAATTTTGCATCCAACGAGTACTCCCGCTCGAAATTTGAGTAAAAACGTTGGGAGATAAGTTGAAAATACGAGTTGAAAAAGTAGTTTATTATTTTATTATATTTTAATCTTTTTTCCCTTTTACATAAATAATGGGGAATCATCCCCCATGGTTGAAATCATCATCTTTTATCCTATTGGTTCTTATAAAGTTTATATTTTTGTACATTTTTCTTAGGAGGCCCATTTTAGACCTCAAAGTTCCCCTAATGTGATTGCAGCAGAAATTGAACAAGGCAGGGAATTTTGGCTTGACAAGGTAAATTCTCACTTGGAAAATCTACTCAAGAATGCCAATAGTAACAACAAGCTTTAGAGGTACATGGAAATGCATTATTGCACCAGAAACAAGACTTCTCAGATTAGGGTCAAAAACTTGAAAAGGAAATTGAGGAAAAACTTAATTAAGAAAAGGAAGAAGGATAAGCTTGATATGTTGGTTGAGGTATCTCTCATTTCCTAGCACATCATTTTCCAACTTAAAGGGGCAATTATGGACCATCTTTGAAGAAAATTTTGAAAATTTTGAGATTTTTGTGACTTTTGGCTATAACAGGAAATTTTCCCTGAGGGCTCCAAATCAAAAAAAAAAATCTATGTGCTTGGATAGCTTGTGACCTGCACATATCAGCCATCTAGTTTTTGTGCCATGTCATCCTTCTGGTTGGAATAAAAATGCCAAAAACATGCCAAAACACCACTTTCTACCATTGTTTTCACCATGGCGGTGTGCTTTTAGAGTGACTTTGGGAGAATCTATTTTTATCAGCCTTGGAGAGGACATTTTTCGATCTTAATGACTCTATGGATAACTAGACATCCTAAGATTTCCAATGACACCTTCATATCATAATTTGGAGCAAAGGAAGTCACTCAAAACTTCCCTCAAATTTGGCATTGTGTTTTTCCCAGATGGCGTTGCGCTTTTCTCATAATTTGTTGTGTTTTTCCCTGGAGGTCAAAATTTTGAGTTTTATCATTCAAAGTCAAATTTTAATGATGTAATTTGCCTTGTTTTGATTTTAAATGATGTAAATGAATGTCATTGTGCTGGAAAAATTCAAATTGAGGCAGATTCATGCTCATAAATTCTTGTAAAGTCAAAGTGAATTAGTTGGTCTAAATAGAGGGTTTGTTTTTAACTTCCCTAGATTTAGGTTTGATTGGAGATTACCATGTAAATTGTTCCTATCATGAGGGATTAGACCCATGAGAGAGGGAAAGATGGTTTTTTTTCTATATGGAGCTAGTTTTAAGTTAGAATCAAGGTTGGACATCAAAGAGTAGAAGGCTTGGAGCTTTGTGTACAATTTATTTTTGCATAAATACAAGGCTAGTTGCAGCTATTATATAGAGATTCATGTGGTATGATTTTGTGGAAGTTTTTTTCCTTATGTAACTCACCTTTATGAATTTTTAATTATCCATCTTTCCATATATTTTCTTTCAGTGATCTTCCTATAAGTTTTTAAACAAAATTCTCAATTTTATGCTCAGTTTTGGTAGGAATTTCATGTTTATGTTATTCATCTTATGATAAATGAACTCATGCTTATCATGCTCATTTTAAACCTTTACTTTTACACCCTACACTACAATTTACAACCTCAAAGCATCACTAAACATACCTTCCATGCCCCTTTGCATCCCTACAACTAAAATATTTTAAATCTGACCTAGTTTTCTTGACCTCTCCTCATAATCTAGCTAAAACCATAAATTTCGAAACCCTAGAGCTCAATACCTAGCCTAATATATTTTTACCCTCTTCAGACACCTTTTGGGTTGTAAGATCACAGAGAGATCCCTCTCTAATTTGGTAGGGATACCTACCAAATCCTAAGTGATTCAAGGTTACCTCTTTTGGTTTCCATTCTCAGCATTGGGGCACTGTGGACAATAACACCCAGCATCTTCTGAGTACCCTACACTACAAGGAAAATACCCTCTAGTGGATTTTTTTAAGGAAGCCCTGATAAAAATACCCCATATATCTGTTTCTAGCAGAGGTTACTAGCGGAGGTTAGTGGGTGGAGATTTTTGCGGATGTTTTTCTTCTAGTGCTCTTATCATCCTAAACCGCACCGATGTGTTCAACAAGACAAAGCACCGGTGCTCAAAAAACAGTGGCACACCAAACACCATGTGCTCTGTACACACCTACCCGGTGCATCTTATTACTATAGAAAACTGGTGCTTTACAAATATTCCACATCCGTGCGTCAAAAAACCTCGTGCCAAAACAGAAACTGCTTGGTGCGCATATAAATCCCCACACACCATAACAGGGTTAAATAAAAAAACCTCACGGCCAAAAAATCACATTTTTCACTTTTATCAGTTCTCCAGATCTCTCAAGAATAGGTGAAATTTATCCTTGTCTGAGTCGCCTTGACATCAATGCTCCCATGGCACCCATTGCATGCACTAGTGTTGTGCATTGATCACCAATCTCTAGCTTGAATTTTGCAAAACAATGGGAAAATTTTATTTTGCAAATTCTACAACCAATATGCCTCCTCGAAGGCCAAATGTACATGTATTTTTCTTTTTTTTCCATAATTAATCCTTTTAGAGAATTATAATTTCAAATTACCTTAAAATTAACCATTTAAAAGAAAAAGAAAAAAAAATTGTTGCTCGGTGCACTCGAGTCGTTTGGCTCGCACCAGTTCGTGGTGCTGCCTGTAAATTTACAGGTTGCACCACAACTGGTGCTAATGGTATCCACATCAGTTCTAGGGAAGTACAGAAAGTCACACCATGTTATTTTAAATTTTTTTTTTTTAAGTGCAGTGTGGTCGATTACCCAGCCGCACCATTGACCATGTGGAATAGTGGCAATGCAGTGCATTGACTTAAATATCCACCCCGGGGCATGTATTTTTGTCAGCGCACAACATTCCACATTTCCACGGGTCAACAATGTGGCCTGGTAAAAGACCACACCATTGACTATGTAATGATGTTAGGAGGTCGATGCGCTAAAAATTTTCAGTGCACTGTCGCTGGTGCGCTGAATATTTTCTAGTGCACTGTCGCCGGTGCGCAACAAAAAAAGACGCACTGGTATCGGTGCATGCCTATTTTTTGTGGTGCATCAATTGTTTTTTACTTTTTTTCCAAAAAAAATTATATATGTATATTCCTAAATACATGTCTCATTTAATAAAAACTTTGTATTTAATATGTTAATCATTCAGAGAGGTGAAAGGAGAGAAGAGGGGGAACAACAACAACAATAGGTGGACTAGTATAACATGGTTTTCTTGTGGGAGGCATGAGAGAGGGAGAGAGATGTGTACCCTTGCCCTATTAAAGCAGCTACCCAGGGGCTCCTAAGGCAGGTAGGCCTCCTCAAGTTCTATGAGGAGGCTACTTACCTAAAGGGCCATAGTGTGTTTTTGAGAAATATTATCCATAGGTGGAATGCCAACTAACAGGATTTCAAAGTTGGTCCTAACCAGTGGTACGCAGCCACTGAGGAGGACATATATTTCATTACAGGGATATCGGGTGAGGGGTGGATTTTCCCTCATTCCCAAAGGTTCTAGTTGGCTATGCAGCTGGGAGTCCATTGGTGTACTCCTAGAGATATATTAACACAGATATATTATCTCCTTCAAACTTTCAAGTCTCTGGAGGTCACTTACGTATTGGTGCATTTCGCAGTCACGAGGTGAGGGGCCTCTCACTTCTAATTTCGACCATTTCACACAACAACAGTGACGATAAATTCATTAGTTGCTCGCTTCTATATTATTTTGATTCTTTAGTACAGGAGCCATGACTTGTCAAGTGATCTGCCATTTTTTTGCGGTAGTTCTATACAGCCTTAGATAGATGTCGCGCTCATGCGCAAGGGATGGTCAACATCCCTTTTGCTTCAGAGACTTTTTGTTTATTTTTTGAGAGGTTTCCAGAGACAAGGCCTAATTTTGTTCGGTAGCCTCATAGGTCAATGTTGGAGGCATAGATGCATATGTGGGGATAGATGATGCCCAGGAGGGGCGAGACTGAGTTTTCCACGAGGATATCGCATGATGCACTAGAGTTGCTAACCAGTGTTGACGAGCATCCCTTCCTTATGGTCCCCTATCCTTATGCTGGTTTTGATTGGCGAGGATGTGCCAACATCCTCTTCATAGATAATGAGCCACCGGATGATAGAGTTTTTTTTTTTTTTTTTTTTGCTCGGTTAGACTAATCCTACACCCACGGGTTTCGAACTGGTGACCTTGCAGAACGGAGTGCCTTAACAGTGCACCCCATCACCGAATGCTCTACGCCTCGTGGGAACCAGATGATAGAGTTAATATTACTATTTTATTTAAATTTATTCTAATATATTCTTTAACTTGTTTTTATTAAATTGTGTAATGAAATTGTCTAATTACTATTCTTTACTTTTATATATTTTTTAGAAATTGGGTATTTTGATGGAGAGGACATGCCAGCACCACCACATGATCCAGGTGTGGATCCTGATGATGATAAAGATATGCCAGACGTCGAGGATCATCAGGAGGCCAGTGCAGAGAGAAATTCTCCTGCTAGTGCATAGGAACCACATTTTTTTGACACGGTAGGCTTGATAGTAGATTGAGGATGGAGTTAGGTGAACAACTATGTGCATTTATTTTTGAGGTGGGAGTTAGGCCCGCTACTATGAGAGACATACATGCCAATGGTAGGTTGGTACATATGTGGAGAGGCATGCTATGTGACATTTACAGCCTGATGCAGCATGTCGTAGGAGCTACGACTTTAGTTACGCGGCCGAGGAGGACCCTTGCATGTTATAGTGTGGTCGAGATGTAGCACATGATCGACATTCCTCGAGCAGCGTCGATGCATCTTTTGATGATCACGATCAGGGGAGTGATCATTTTTCACCTCGTGTCGTGCCAGATGAGCAGCCTCCACTAGCATCAAGCAGCAGTCATCATTGAGAGCACGTTGATCCATTGACCATGTCTAGTCATCATAATTATCATGAGCAAGATGGACGATTGACCATGTCCAGTCATCATGATGAGCAAATGACAATTGATCATGATCAACATGTATCGACTGATCAACTTGTCGAGGTTGCACCATTAACTAAGCAGACCTCGACTAGTACTGCTATTGATGATGTACCACCAGCTGATAGATGACATTTATATTAGAGTTGTATATTTTTTACATTATTCAGTTATATATATATACATATATATATATATATATATATATATATATATATATATATATATATATATATATATGGTCCATTTATTTTATGTTCATGTTGCAGTTGTACTTTATTTACATGTTGGTCATCATCATGATGTGTATATTGTTAGGTCATGTTAGATATGTTCATTTAATATGTAGCTTGCAAATAGATGTGTATGTGATAGCAGTTATTTCACATGAGATGTAACATAAAGAAGACGAAACATTTTTAAATATATGCATGGGATATAATAAGTGGGTAATATTAAGATGCTCCCAATATGGGAGGTTATAAAAGATAGATTTCCTTTTCATCCCAATGGAAAACTTCTCAACATAGGTGTCGAAGAATTCTGGATCATCGAACATAGGCTCCCCATTTGAATCAAACATTTCTATGTACTCCTTCTCCTTCTATCTCTCATATGCTCTAAGCCATTCAACTGGTGTTTGATGACATACCTACTTACTTAACCCACATTAACACTTTTAATGCATATAAAATTGCATCCCAAATTAACATTCAAATCAATACCAAACTGGAAATTTAAATAAAGCGGAAGTTTGCTATACCCTATGGTTGTGAACCATAGCTATCAAAACTGTATCTGTGGGGATTTTTCTCTTCAACAAATGGTCTTAACCCTTATGACAAAACCCCTCAGAATAATATTCAAATTTCTATTCGAGCTTTATGATTCTCCCAATATATAATGGTTCATCATAGAACAAATATGGCTTAAGCTCAGACCTTTATTGAAGCCAACACCAATAATATTCGAGCCAAAAAATATTAACTTACCTTCTACTTGTACCCCACAACAAATCATTCGATGACTTGGGATAATTCATATGAACCCGAGTCACAACTTCCATATAACCCAACCTTAGGGCATATATTAAACCTCAAATTCCATATCATATGCTCGGGCCCACACCATTTAACACATCCTTCCATCCAAAGATGGACATCCCATCGCATTTTACCTCGGCTATCCAACGGACATCGCGTTGTCAAGCCGCTCAAGGTCTATCTCTTAAACTCACGCGATGAACTGGTCCCCACACTTAACGCACCCTTCCCATCCGACAGCTAAGACATCGTTGGATTGACTTCGGTGATCTGACGATCATAAACTAATATCATGTTTTTTTTGTCTCCGAGCTTTAATGCTAAAAAAAAACGCGATGAGAGAAGTTTTACATTACCACCATTCTCCATGTGTCAGCTAACGATGTATATCACATTTTTTTGAGTGGTTCCTCTTACCACTTTTAAATTTTGCGAGACCGCTGGTTTTCAACTCCGAAACTACTTTCACTGTTCATGCCTCATGGTTCCATCGCACTTACTTATTCAAGGTTCCATTCCTTTTCTCACTTTCAATTCCGCTTCCTTGTATTTCTTCTGCGCCTTTGTTTATACAACCTCCACCTTCACTCTTGCTTATTCTCTTGGTACAAAATTCTGCTTCCAAATCAAAGCACCATTTTACCTTCCAACTTCTCAACACGGGCCCTACATATTCAAATTCTTGAACCCTCCGGCTCTGTAATACCGAGTTCCATTTCACCGAAACCCAGATACAATGTCGAGACCCAGGTCTTGCTGTACTGGTTATGTATAACCGAGTTTGTAACCAATTCTCCTCTAGCCTTCAGACTAACACAAAAGGTATATATGTCAGGAATCTCGAAAGGGACCGAAGTCTTCTTCTTTCAGCGAACACATACATTCAATGTATTGTCAATATCCTACTCCATTTCTGATTGAAGTTCAAAATACTCCCTATGCAGGGATAAACCAAAAAATACCCATATGACCCTCAATCTCAGATAGTCCATTCAAATATGATTACAAACATTTAACTCCAAATCACAAGGTCGACATTAACATCAAATTGTTAGTCATATACAGAACATCAATTGAGACCCTAAACTACAGAGTATATCCATACATTCTTATGCCATTGCTTACTGAATTCAAAGGTCATTCACACAGTAAATAGATCAATCAATACACATAAATTCAGGAACAAATTTTTTCATAACATATACATCGATTTACTTACAAAACTCTTATTTGGCCAGGTCTTCAATTCGGTGGCCCTTCTACCTCACTACTCTGCCTCTACAGATATCTAGCTCCCTTTTTGAATGCCATTGAGGCTTACAATTATACATATGGATAGTCAATTGATTTAGCTCCCTCGATGACTCAAAAAAAACTCTTGTAATCCTCAAATCCTAAGTTTAGCCTAACTCCCTAAGTTTATTGAAACTGACTCCACCTAATCAACTTCTCTTGTCCTCTAATCATTCGAGGGCAGTTACAATTCCCTCTACATTTTATTAGAATAAATTAAAATCTGTTGATTTCATAAAATAAAATATAACCCCTTTTTGAAGACTTAAAACTCCTAAGCCTATAAAAATACAAGGAATTTGTTTCTAGCCTAATGCCCTGCATTAGACTCCCCAGGTTAAAATGATTCATGATCTCCTGATCATGTGCTCTTAAAACTTTGCCTCCGAGATCCCATACTTTGTTCTGCAACTGACCATCAGTTGCAATATTCTTCTGCACTTCTCCAGGTTTCCATATATTATTCTGTCTGGATCCACCAGCTACACTTTTACATTCTTCTTCTGTCTTTCCTTTGTTGCTACTACTTCTGCTTCCCTTTCCTGCTGCTATCTTCCTCTAAGAAACTTTCACCATCAGCTTTCTCATAAATTCAATTTCTCTGTCTAACATGTCTTCTGACTACTAGATACTGCTTCCTCTTGATTGCCAAATTTCTAATTCTACTTCTGCTTGATGAGTTCTTATTTGCTAAGCTCTCACACTTACCGCCACCCAATCATCCATACCCTCTTGTTCTCTGCAACAGTAAAACTCTTCCTAATTGTCATACATGACAATTTCTTCACTCTCTGACTTCAGCAATTCTTTGGACTGGTATTTAAATTGCTAGTCACTGTCATCATCTCCTTTCTTCTCCTGTACCAAACATCCATTAGTCCTTCTATCAGTACCTACAATCATAAAACAAACATCAAAACTACAAAATATTTGTGTCTCCTCCTCCTCTGGCAACACTTCAAATTTTTGCTCTACCATTTCCTTCTCTTCTCTGAATGTTTTCAACAAACAATTCAGCCATCTAAATTCAAACATTCCATCAATATGCTGCAAACTTGTTTCAGCATGTTCTTCTTACTCTTCGTGGACAATATTCAGTAATTTTCCATCACCATCTTCATTGATTCTGGCAATCAAATCAAGTTCTTCAAGCTCTGCATTTTCATCTTCTATTAGAATAAAATTCTGATTCTCCACCACTGTAGCAGTCCCAAAAGTTTGTCCTCCAGTCTTCTCTTCATTCATTAGGAAAATCAGCTCCTTCTTGTCATTAGCAGTAACAACAAGTTCTTTTACATGAGGCATGATTTCCTCATCTTCCTTCAACAGCCTATCTTCCTTCAAGACAAATCCAGGTGGTGGATTTCCTTCTGCCATGCCTGTAACCACAGTCAAATTGTCAGCTTCAAAATCACAAGACCCAATGGCCTCAATTGAGGATCCAGTCACCAATTCTTCTTTCTGAAGTCCTAAGTCCTTTCCAAGACTCAAGAAATCTTCCTTGTCATCATTCTCTTGCATCTTCACCTTCTGCAATCCCCAATTTTTAAATTGAGGTTCTCTTCCCTATATTGAATCCAGCTTATTCAGCATAGTCTCCAGTAACTTAATTTCTTCAATCCATGGATTAAAGTCTTCCACATAATTTTCCTCCTCCTTTAATTGAATTCCCAATGGTTTCAACTTTTCTTCAGCATCAACATAATCTGAATACACAAAACAATTATTAAAAAAAAATTATAAGGCCTTAGTGCGTTTTATTCTTCCAACATTTCAGTATGATGCCCTGAATTTTCCAAAGAATCATCTAGATAATCCTCTAGACTGTCAAGAAGTCTTCCTCCTACATCATCTTCTCTCATCATGTTTTCCTATTCACTGTGGTGAACTCTGCCTTCTGCAACCTCCCTTTTATACTCTGAATTCTCTAGCAAGTATTCCAACAATGCAATTTCTCTGTGGCATTACTGAAGCACTTTATCATCACTTACTATCCCTACATTCATACACAAACCTTAAGTCTATAAACCAGGAGCTTCAATTGCCTCAACTGTTGTTTCACATATCAACTCTTCAAACTTATCCTCTCCTTATTCATTCACAAGAATTTCTTCTTGTGCTGCAACAACTTCAATCACAAATGTATCACTGCCTCCTTCAGTCAGGAGACATTCTCCAACATTTCATTTTTCTTCAGAGTATTCATCTTCTGAGGGATACTTCTTCATACTTGTGACAGCTTCACAATATTTCTCATCCTCCTCCTCGACAAACTTTAAAGCTTGGTCATCTCCCTATGATGTACCTGCAAAAATGCACAACTCTTTCGTTTTAAAACCATAAGACTTTTTAGTCTTGGTTGCTTTCTCAAGCACTTCCATTTGAACAAATCTGTATGTGGAATCTTCAAGTTCCATCCTTGACTTAAGAACTTTGAGTTCCTCCTCCTTTGTAGAACTTGTAATCACCTCACAATTATTAGTCACAAAAATACAAGGTTCTACCTCATCCAGCTAATCTAGACTTGTCCAATAACTCAAGAAATCCTCAATGATACCCTCTTCAGCAAGACAATCTTCTTATTGTCTCAAACTTCCCCCATGCTTCATAAGATCTCTTGCAGATCTCCCTTATTCATCTGTACTCTATTCTGCTTCACAAATAGAAACTTCTCTTCTCAACTCAGCTGCTCTGAGTTCTGCACATTCCAACTATACATTCCTCCTCTGTTTAAGCTTTCTCAGCTTTTCTAAAAACATACAAGAATCATCAAAAGTAAAGTAATTTGACCCCTTGGTATCACTTGAAGTTTCAGTCTTCAATTACTTCCCCAAACACTCAATCATTCTAAGTAATTCCCCCTTAAGCTAAGCATTTATCATTTTATCTCTCTTCACTTGTAGCCTGTCCCACTTTACTTCCTTCTTCATGAGCCAACCCACTCTCTGGATTTCCTTTATCATCAGTTCCAATTTGTTGAATTGCTCCTAGATCTCAGCTACCTCTTTCCCATACTCTTCATCAGTGAATTTATTCCTCATGCCATTTTATTTGGCATCTTTCCTTACTCTTCTGTCATGGCCTCTCTTAGAACCTCTTCAATCTCTGCTATGACTATCAGTAGCCATTTTTTCCTTCATGATTTCCTCACTCATCAGTTGCACCAACCCTCTGCAACAGCAAGCTTTCTTGCTGCAACTTACCTCAACAATCCTTTCCTCCGAATCTGGACTTTTGGCAAGTTCTGGTTCTCCTTCTACTAGAACCTTCTGAGCACCCTCTTTTGCTCTCTCTAGGCTTCACTTTGCAACTTCTCAAGAACACATATGTTCTTCTTTCATCCAACCTCTATTGGGAATCCTCCAGGTTCTGACACACTTCTTCTTCACTCAAAATCCCTTGCGGGACTCTTTCATCACTGCTCTCAAAGCTGTGATCTGCTTTTGCTGAGATTTCTTCAATTGTCTGAAATCTGAATTATGCAAACAATTCTTCAAACTAGAGTTAAACACTTCTCATCAACTCACCTTCATAATTTTTTCAACACTATTTGCAATTACTTCTGAAATTTCTCCCAATGCTCTGCTTCACTGCACACTATCCTGTTAGATTTAGATTTGATCACTTGTCATCACCTTTGTTCCTGTATGTACATCACCTTGTAAATCTCCAAAGCACATTTCCTTCAAATTCAGACTCTGTGAATTTGAATACCTTCACTGCACACCTTCAAGATTCTGTATAATCTTGTTTCTTGTTTCACCTGCACTGCATCTCAGTATGCTGCAAATTTTTATCAGTCTTCAAAAATCTGATCTTACTCTGCTACACATGCATTCAACAAAAACTTGAACTTTCAAAGAGCTATTCTAGCACTGATACTACTTGATGGCATGCCTACTTACTTAACCCACATTAACACTTTTAATGCATATAAAATTGCATCCCAAATTAACATTCAAATCAATACCAAATTGGCAATTTAAATAAAGCGAAAGTTCACTATACCCCATGGTTATGAACCATAACTATCAAAATTGTATCTGCGGGGATTTTTCTCTTCAACCAATGGTCTCAACCCTTATGATAAAACCCCTAGGAATAATATTTGAATTTCCATTCGAGTGTTATGATTCACCCAATATATAATGGTTCGTCGTAGAACGAATATGGCTTAAGCTCAGACCTTTATTGAAGCCAACACCAATAATATTCGAGCCAAAAAAATATTAACTTACCTTCTCCTTGTACCCCACAACAGATCATCCGATGACTTGGGATAATTCATATGAAACCGAGTCACAACTGCCATATAACCCAACCTTAGGGCATATATTAAACCTCGAATTCCATATCATACGCTCGGGCCCACGACATTTAACACATCCTTCCATCCAACGATGGACATACCATTGAATTTTACCTCGGCTATCCAATGGACATCGCGCTATCAAGACGCTCAAGGTCTAACTCTTAAACTCACGCGATGAACTGGTCCCCACACTTAACTCACCCTTCCCATCCGACGACTGAGACGTCGTCAGATCGACTTCGGTGATCCGACGATCATAAAATAATATCGCATTTTTTATTTGTCTCTGAGCTTTAACGCTAAAAAAAAATGCGATGAGAGCAGTTTTACAATACCGCCATTCTCCACGTGTCGGCTAACGACGTATATCGCATTTTTTTGAGCGGTTCCTCTTACCACTTTGAAATTTTGCGAGACCACCGGTTTTCAACTCCAAAACTACTTTCACTGTTCATGCCTCACGGTTCCATCGCACTTACTTTTTCAAGGTTCTGTTCCTTTTCTCTCTTTCAATTCCACTTCCTTGTATTTCTTCTACACCTTTGTTTATACAACCTCCACCTTGACTCTTTCTTATTCTCTTGTTACACAATTCTGCTTCCAAATCAAAGCACCATTTTACCTTACAAATTCTCAACACGGGCCCTGCATATTCAAATTCTTGAACCCTGGCTCTGTAATACCAAGTTCCATTTCACCGAAACCCAAATACAATTTCGAGACCCAGGTCTTGTTGTACTGGTTATGTATAACCAATTTTGTAACCAATTCTCCTCTAGCCTTCGGACTAACATAGAAGGTATATATGTCAGGAATCTTGAAAGGGACCGAAGTCTCCTTCTTTCAGCTAACGCATACATTCAATGTATTGTCAATATCCTACTCCATTTATGATTGAAGATCAAAATACTCCCTAAGCAGGGTTAAACCAAATAATACCCATATGACCCTCAATCTCAGACATTCCATTCAAAGATGATTATAAACATTTAACTCCAAATCACAAGGTTGACATTAACATCGAATTGTCAGTCATATATAGAACATCAATTAAGACCCTAAACTACAGAGTATATCCATACGTTCTTATGCCATTGCTTACTGAATTCAAAGGTCATTCACATAGTAAATAGATCAATCAATACACATACATTTAGTAACAAATTTTTTCATAACATATACATGGATTTACTTACAAAACACTTATTTGGCCATGTCTTCAATTCGGTGGCCCTTCTACCTCACTACTCCGCCTCTATCGATCTCCAGCTCCCTTTTTGAATGCCATTGAGGCTTACAATTATACAGATGGATAGTCAATTGATTCAACTCCCTCGATGACTCAACAAAAACTCTTGGAATCCTCAAATCCTAAGTTTAGCCAAACTCCCTAAGTTTACTGAAACTGAATCCACCTAATCAACTTCTCTTGTCCTCTAATCATTTGAGGCTTGTTACAATTCCCTCTACAATTTATTAGAATAAATTAAAACCAGCTTATTTCATAAAATAAAATATAACCCCTTTTTGAAGACTTAAAACTCCTAAGCCTATAAAACTACATGGAATTTGTTTTTAACCTAATGCCCCTGCATCAGTGTTTTTATTGGAGGCCTTTGGGTTCTCTCTCATTTACCATTGAAAGCAGATTTTTCTCTTCTATAAGGGTGTTCTTTTGGGAGGAATACCCTGGAGAAATCATACATTGGCTTTCGTAGGTCCTTGGACCATCTAGCTTTCAGAGAAGGTCCACAACCTTTACATCCAAAATACCCTTTTGTTACAAGACCTGCGAGATTATTGTATACAATTAATATGCATGGCACGTTAAATAATATCATGAAGATCATAACAATTACAACGAATTAAATAACTAATATATGAAAGAATATTGTTACGTATATAAACAAATAAATAACTTAAACATTTAATTTACTAGAGCAAACTCCTAACCCTGGATAATCATGTGTCATTTAAGCACATATGCCATACAACGTAAAACTTCTCTCTACTGTGATGGGTCTTGATACATCGTATACATTTATCCCATCCCATAATTCCTTCAATTCATCTACCAATGGTTGTAAGTAGACATCCATATTCTTCACTTGTCTTCTACCAAGGACTATGAGAGCCAACATAAGATGTTCATTCTTCATGGACAACCATGGCGGGATATTGTTATTGATCACTACTACATGCCAAACAAAATATTTGGTGTTCTATATGGAATATAGGTTGACACCATCCATGGCTATGCTGAGTCATAGACTTCGTACTTCATCCTTGAATTCTTCGGGCCATGTATCCTCTATATGCTTCATGGCTATTGAATTAGTTTGAATTCGCATAACTCCCAACTCACTTTTGTGTGAGGCATTCCATCCCTGCAACATAGCTATTTATTTCCAATGAAAGAGCCTTTGAATCCTTGGGATTATAGGCATGTTCATCAATATCTTAAAAGGAGGACTAGTATGTGATTTACCCTTATTTTTTTATTTATCACACCTATCATGCCCACATTTTGGACATATCTCTTTGTCTACATATTCTCCTCTATATAGAATACAATAATTTGGATATTCATGATATGATATGTACTCAACACCCAACATTTTCAACAATTTCTTTGCCTCTTCACAGCTACTGGGTAATACATTATCACTCGGAAGAACCTTATCTTTGAATAATGTCTAGTTGGTGATCATGGAAAAATGTATTAATAAATGTACATTAATTCTGATATAATTATTAATGTTCATAAAATTTACCATTTGTAATGTTCATTGTACTGCACTAATTATATTTCTCAAATTTATAAAAGGGAGGACTTTATGGTAACTTACCTCAAAATTTCTGAGAAAAATGCATTCGACAAGCCAAAATTTGCTTTCAAGTTGTAAATTAACCTCATTGTCCCCAACTAGGTAGACTTTGACTGGCCACCAAATCCAAAGAGATGGGTGGTGGAAGAAAATTTAAGGCTTTTGAAAAAGTCGTCAGCGATATGAGCATCATCCCCTAGCTAATCATTGTTTTGGAATGCATATAACAAAATTCTCTCCATGGCAGCCGTATCCCTTAAGTAATCAACCATACCAACCTCTATTTGATTTCCTCCATTGCTAGCTTGTGAAGAACTACTATTTTTGTAGCCATTCCTAATTGGTGAATCCGAACGTAGCAGGAATTGAATCGGTGGTTGATTCAACCATTCTTGGTATCATTCCTCTCTGATTTTTTCTCTTAATTCAGTCTTCTCTAGATTTGACATCATTGTGGAGTGCAACGGAAGATGGTAGGTAGGTCGCTCATCATCACTAGAATCCTAATAAATTAAAAAAATATATATTTGAACATGATTAGTACAAAATATATGATATCAATTAGTAACCACTTTGATAATATTGCATGATTAATTGGTTTTACTTTGAAATAATTACATTAATCAATATACCAAACAATTATAATTATTACCATCATTAATGTCCTAGGATCGTGGCTAGAAGATGCAATATTTTTACAATTGGCAGGGTGAAGCGGCTATCCATTTTCATCTACCAAATGTGCCTTGCGATATGCTGCTCCTGATAAGAGCTTTTGATTTTTTGGAGCTAACATTTGAATATTTTGTGAATCTAAACTCGATTCTGAATCTGCATGAACCTGCAAATTTGTATACATTATAAATTTAATTAAGCTGTGCATGATTGACATGGATAAAAAACATAAATTCAATTAGATAATGAAAATATAAATAAAATCTGAAGTAAATATTACGTCTCGATATGGATAGGGAGAACTCTGCGATGGACTTTGAGAAATACTATGGATAAAGCTAGATTTTGAAGAATTGTCCATTCGATATAATTATGATATTTACTCTTTGCATTTGAGCAAAATCAAAAATAAATTTTGGTGCACACACCTAAAAGTAACTTTGGTGCCTTAAAAATGGACTTCTTGTTATCAATGCTAATGTACAGATCAATGCACCGGTGTGTTTTCGTTACTACGCACGTGGTGATGTTAAGCAACGCACCGTCGACGAATAACCGCAAATTAAAAAAAAAAACGCAACTTTATTTTATTTAAGTGAAAAAAAAGCGGTAAATTGAAAAATTGGCGGCAAAATATTTTTGAAATTTTAATTTCATAAAACAATTCTTTAAATACTAAACACTTTTCATTATTTCACTATTTTTGCAAAAAAAATCAGCCAGAGATTTGCAGGAGACATACCTAGAACAACAGAGCATGAGAGCATTGTGGAGCAACAAAATACATTCGAACAAAATTATTCAGACAATCAGAATTCCAAACCTCTGGTGATTCAAACCCTGTAGCATAGAATTTCAAACGATCTGGTGATTAAATTTTATTGTTTTTTTTTTACTTTTTCTGCAGTTTTTTTTACGCAGTAAGAAAAAAAAATCAATTTCTTTTTTATTTTCAGAAACAAAACAAATTAAAAAAATCCATTTTTACCCTACATTCTTTTTGTTTCTGCCCTTTCTACTCCCTGTTTCTATGATTTCAGAATTAGGGCTTTTCATTTTAGATTTATAGGGTTTTTGTATTGCTATATATAGGCCTAAGACATCCAACCCACGAGACGACTTGAATATTCCGATCTCAATCCATGTCGGCCCTTGTGTGATTTTTTGAAGAAAAAAAATTTTTCTTATCAATGCACCCTGCGTAACCTAGCGCACCGATGTGTTGTACTATC
This sequence comes from Pinus albicaulis, assembly GCA_034641835.2. NCBI lineage: Eukaryota > Viridiplantae > Streptophyta > Pinopsida > Pinales > Pinaceae > Pinus > Pinus albicaulis. Next base: position 1,264,940,821 of record CM076581.1, read on the forward strand.
CCAGTGCACCGCGAAAGTAATATGTGATAAAAATAAAATAAAAACAATTTTTTTTAATCAATGCGCCATATATAAAATATGACACCAGTGCACTATTTAATTACGGCGCATCGCGCCCGTGTTGTTTTGCAAAAAACAAAAAATGATTATGTTAATTGGTGCACCATGTAACATATAAGGCACCACACTGGGTCTCCTAGTTCACAGACAGCACCGTATGGTGGTCCCTTGTTTGCGTGTGGCATTTATGCTACAAAAACTAACACTGGACGATTTTTAATATTTTGTCTGTGTAAATCGGTGCAGTCGTTAACATGTAACGCATTGGTGCTCCTTGTTGACACAAAGCACTATATGGTGTGTTATATTGTTTTGGTGGTGTGTTTATAAGACCACTATGCACCGACGTCGGTGCGTACATAATTAATGGCGTACTGGTTTCTTGATATTTTTCTTTTTTACTTGAGAATTTGAAAATTTATTTATAAAATATATTAATGAATGATATGGTATAGGTTTCATATTGATAAATAAATCGTTGAAAATATATCAAGTAACAAAAATACTAATTACACATCAAGGAAAGAAAAAAAGGCAAGTTCTTTGTAAATTCTTTACAAAAAATATTATTTTTGAACTATATGTAAGTTTAACTAATATGTAATGTTTACTGTGTATCATTTAGAGCCAAAAAATGGTGAAGCTTGATAATATTATTTCTGATCTAGGACCAGAAGAGCGTAAAAGCTTGATGGAAAAATTGCAAAATGATGAATCAGGTGAATGAAAAAATACTATCGATCCAATATGAGTTTCTTTTTTTAATTTTCATTAATAATATACTTAAAATTATTAAATAACATGTGTCAAACAATATATTAATTCACATATGTTTAATTTTCTACAAGGACCAACAACTTAGAAAAGGAATGTTGTTCTAAGAAAAGAAAAAAAATAGAACATGCAAATGAAAATGAATTTCTCCTTAGCTCATCTGGAGGGATGCTAGAGGTTAACGAAAGGGGGAAAAATTTTTACAAAAGTTTGAGGGATCTAGTGGAATGAATATATAGAAATTATTTCCACTTACAATACAAAAATCAATCCAATTATTCCAAGAACCAAATTTTATCTAAACTACAGGAAGAGTTTCCACAGAATTGGTCAATGAGACATGTCATACTTTTACTAGCAAAAATGTACAAAAAAAAAAAAAAAGGAATGAAAAATTAATATTCATTTAAATGTTTGTCTAGAATTAATTATAAATCTCACTTTTGTTATATTTACTTCTCATATATCAATATAAAAATTAAATATTTTATTGTCATGTTACATTTTCAGGAAGATTGTGAAAATTTCAAAAGATGAACAAGCTGATATCAGAAATTTGCTAGTAGGAATGTCCAAAAAGGTGTACAAGGATATGGTCAAAGAAATGGAAAAAATTGCATTGCAGGAGGAGCCATCTCAACAACAACGTGCTTCAAATGTTTTTCGATCATTAGGTAAAATAAATAAACAATTTAGCATTAAATATTAATTTTCAATTATTTTCTTGCAGAAAAGAAAAGAAAATGTAACCCATTCAGCGCATAAAACAAGACGACAAGGAAGAAAAGGGTTGATATCTAAGTTTGTGATTAATTGTTACTTCCTTATAACAACTTAACTAGATTTCATTTTTGTATTTTTTAAGTTGTTTTAAAAAAATCATCATTGAATGTCTTAAAATAGATGCTAACATACAAAGAAGAACCATCAGACAAATTCATTGACATTGGGTTAAATATGGGTTGTGCGTATATGTTGGCATATCAAAAATTAATTGTGGAATTTTTAAGCATCTATCGATCTTGTTTTATTTAGCTCTGTCTATAATTAATAGAACAAAAAAATATTTTATATTAAATATATTATTTGTTATGGGGTATAAAAATTGCAGGAAACAAAGTATGGAACTGTGCCAATAGATGAAATCTTGAAATATGGCACACTACATGGTTTTGAAAGAAAGTGTATAGTTCATAAGTCAATTGTTTCTATGGTACATCATTTCTCTTTTATTTACATTGATGTATATTATTTAATATTGAAATTTTCATTATTCTCACCAGTGTATATACACTTATTACAGTTTATTTTTATGTTTGTAGATGGAAGGTGAAGAAGATCAAGAAAACAATCAACACCGTGAACAAAACATTCCTGAAAATAACCCAAGTCATGGAAGTAGCTCTAGCAGTGATAGCAGTTCAAGCGAAGAATGATGATCACTATGTTTGGATATCAAAGCAAGGTGTTGTATTTTTTGAAATATTTTTTTGTGAAATCAGACATTTTGATTAATGTAATGGACATAGTGTCCCAATTGAAAGACAAAGGGATATCAATAAATGTCCCATTTTTTATGACAACGACTGTCTTATATATATATATATATATATATATATATATATATATATTTTTTAATTTATTATATTGCATTCTCCATTGTCGCTGTGAAATGTAACACCACTAAATATTATAATGAAGAGATGTGAAATTTGATGATATGATATAACAAATTAATCTAAACATCACATTCAAATGCACTAATAAAAATTTAATTCATATGAATACTATTATAAGATATGTGTTGTCTTTTGATGAATAATGAATTTTAAAAAATCACAATAATTGCACTATCATAGGTTGATATTTCTAAAAAATACAAAATGAACACCGGTGCATGTCATTTACTATACACCGGTGCGTTTGTATGGTACAGTGCACCGGTGTGTTTCTATGACCTATAGGCACCTCAAAAATATCAATACCAATTATAAATCTCAGTGCATTTGTGCGATACTACCAACCGGTGTGTTTATGTGAGTCTACGCACTAGGGCATTTGTATGACCTATGGGCACCGCAAAAATACCAATATGAATTAGAAAAAATGGTGCATTTTTCAGATAATGCGCATTGGTGTGTTTCTATAACTCGATTCATTTAGACGACCTATGGGCACCGCACAAATCCAAAGACCAATTAGAACGACCATGTGCGTTGTATCACCAACATTGTGCCTCGGTGCGGTTTTATACCTTGACAGCCTGGTGCATGCAACTTCGACCACCTCAGGCCACCTTCTAGATGGCACGCACCGGTGCATTGACACCTTAGTAGCGCACTGATGAAAAAAACATCCTTAATAACCTCTGGTCCCCCAGTTTTTTTAGTTGTGTTGAAATTTCATTAAAAGCTTCTCCAAAACCTCAATAACCATAAAATAATGTTGTAGAAAATGCTTTTTGAAAATTTTGGCCAATTTTATAACACAAAAAACCTCATTTATAACCTCCACTATAGGGTATTTTCCTTGTAGTGTTGGTTTTACTAGTGTTGTCCTCTTCTAAAAGGTACTCATGTCCTAGATCTCATTAGAGAACTTTTGAGGTCTAAAATGAGTCTCCTAAGAAAAATGTACAACCAAAATAAAATTTATAAGAACTAATAGGATTCAAGATGAAGATGTTAACCATGGGGGATTATTCACAATTTTTGGGTAAAAAGGTAAAAATATGAAAAAATAATAAAATAATAAAACTACTTTTCCAACTTTTATTTTAAACTTATCTCCCTAAGGTTTTACTCAAATTTAGAGCAGAAATACTCGTTGGATGAAAAATTTAATTCCTCATCCAAGGAGTACCCATGTTTCATACTTTCGATGGACCCTACAACATGAAAAATGAAAATTACATGAAAATTCGTGATTGTAATCACGTTTTTCATGTATTTCTCATTTTCTGTGTAGCAAGGTTCATCAAAAGTATGAAACATGGGTAATCCTTGGATGATAAATAAAATTATGCATCCAAAGAGTGTTCCAACTCGAAATTTTAGTAAACCCATAGGGAGATAAGTTGAAAATACAAGTTAAAAAAGTAGCTTCTTCTTTTTTCCCTCTAAAATTTGATGACGTACTCTAACATTATTTTATTATTTCCACTGTTATAATTTCCTTAGGAGGCCCATTTTTAGACCTCAAAATTCCCCTAATAATACTTTTCCTTTAGGTGGCAATCGTCCCCAAAAGATAAAACTCTCTAGACCTTGGGATCCAATGCCTCATACTCTGGCTCCATTTCTCTCTCTGGCTCCTCTAGTAAGCAAGGCATTGTGAGTCTCAATGTTTGACCAAATATATTATTGCTCTATCGTTGGTTTGTGTGTGCATGCACATGACTTCCCTCTCCTGTTTGGGACCCTCCTTCTCCATCATTGCCCCTCCTTATGGCCCTCCTTGTATGCTATATAGTTTCATTCCAATCATCTACCGCATCATTTCTATTACCTATTGACTATGTGCCATCATCTGTTGGTTAGACCTCATTAGCTCCTCCAGTAATGGATCTCTCCTAATCTGTCTATTTTTCTCATTGCCTCACTGATTCTCCATGTGCTCTCTAACATGATCAAGCTATGTGCTTGAGAAGTGGTCAAGTTCTTCTTCTTCTCTACCACCATCTCTTCCTCTACCTTTGCCTCTGCCTTTGTAACAATAAACTTCTCCACCAAAAGGTCGTGAAATCACTTGATATTGTGCCCACAACTGGCCAAGAACATGATCTGATACCATTTTAATGTTCCTAATTAGAAATTTACAGTGAACATAAAATACATGCAATAACTACAACACAAATTAAAATTCCGCTAACACAACCGCAATCAATAAACACAAAAAATAGAGTCAAGGAATTGCACCATTGTATTAATCTAAAAATATGAGTACATCAATGCTAGAAAATGGAATCCAGGCTTGCAAATGCAAGCATGAAAACACCCAAGTGAATAGTGTGAAAACCCTAACTGAAAATAGCTCAATAGCTCAATATGGAAATTTCCTCTGCCCAGAAATTTCCATTGCTGCTGTTGGAGGTGAAATGTAGTTTTGGCCCTCAAACCTACTCTAGAAATTCTCAAAATTTAACTGTAGGCTCCTCACACTCAATCCAACATAACCCAGAAATATTTATTGCTAATTATAGCAGATCTTGAATGGCCTAAAAAGTGTGAATTTCCTAACCAACTAGTTTTGTTCCCAACAAGAGAAATTTTGCTAAAATAATGGTTTAATCCACCTATAAATAGCTGAAAATTTATCTACTAAATATCCCCTAGAATTGGTAATATTTCCTAGCTAAAAATCCCAGAAAAACACCAACTCTAATCATCCTATGAAATTTATACCTCTCAACCCCTGTGTAGACCCTAGAAGAGAAAATTTCAAGAAGACACAATCTCAACTTTGAAATTTGGTACCAAAATCCTCCTGCTACCAAGAGAAACTTGTCTGCAAAATCTCAAACCTATGATGAAATGAAGTTGCTCCAAATATACTTCGTAGTTCTTCTTTTGCGCCTAGTAGTGAAACATTTTGAGTGAAATATCTGCAATAAATACCAATGGAAGTCCTAGAATAAACACCCCCAAGCCTAACTAGGGAAACACTCAAATTTCTCCGAAATGAGGTTGAGTTTTGCTTGAAACCCTTGAACTAAACAACTCTACTCCTCTTGTGTTGAACAACCTCCAAGAGGGAGTTTGATATCCAATTAAAATAGATGAGTAAAAGATGCAAAAATGGATCCCCCATGTACTATTTATAGATTTTTGTCCCCTTTCTCCTTGGTGGGTCCCCTTCACCACAAGTTCAAGCTCCCTTCTTTCCCTCTCTTTCTCCTAGTGAAAATTTCTCAAGGGCAATCAATTTCCCTTTTTGAGTGGCCCCTACATTCCACTTACAAAATAATTTTATTTTCTCTAATTTTTATTTCTCCTTTTGCTCCAAAAATAAAATAAGTGACTCCTTAACCGAGTTTTCCTAAGAATCTAAAAATTGATGATTTCACTTAGCAAAATTATTTATTGGGTACATAATCACTAATTGATTCATTTTATAATATAGAGTTGACACGTAACATTTTAAATATTAATAAAAAAACTTATATATATATATATATATATATATATATATATATATATATATATATAACAAAAATAATTATTTAAAAAGAGTGTCCTTGAATATATGGTTTTTATTTCTAAATAGTTCGGACATGTATTAACATTTTAATGTGTAGAATGTGAATCATAAATAAAATATTTGAATATTAACTCTCTCTCTCTATATAAAGAGAGAATTCTTATTTTTAGGAATTTTGTAATTCATTTATTTTTTAATATAGAGTTGACATGTAACATTTTAAATATTAATTACAAACAATATATATATATATATATATATATATCTTAGAATGAGAATCTTATTGATACATGTTTTCTACTTCTAAATATAATTGGGACATGTATTAATATTTTAATGCGTAGAATGTGAATCATAAATAAAATATTTCAATATCAACTATGTCTAAGAGTGGGTTTAATGGTTAAGAGAATGTTTCCTCATAAAAGGTCACATGTTCAAAACCAAAGGGGAGTAGAGTATGTATGCCTTCGTAGACTTAGCAGTTAAATCGTTATGTGGTGAACCAATTAATTCGCTTAATGCGAATATGGGTCTTTTGTCCCACAAACAAATAAAATCTCATAATATAATATATATAAATAAATAAATTCTTATTTTATTAATATCTTTTTAAGATTTTCTCACACACACATATATATAACCTGTATTAAGCATTTTAACATGCATTCATATGTATTTTTTCTATTAAAAATTCATGTAATGATCATATTAATGAAATCGCCTTAAAAGAATATGACTACACGAAATCTAAGCAATCATATGCAGGTATTGAAAAACTAGAATTCATATTTCTAAAAAGAATTTTATTAGGACCGTTATGGAGATTCCAACCTATCCTTGATTTTCAACTTCCAAATCCTATATTTTATTTTATTTTGATTGATATTCGTAATCCCGTAGATAATATTTTATTTGGAGTATTTGTTAATTTATATAATATTATGTAGTTTTGAGAGTTAGTTTAATTGATTGAGTTTTTTTCTTGTTAAAGAATTGTATTAATAAGAGCTTATATATTTATGGAATTAGGCTATATATCAATTTCTTTTTAAGCTTTTGGAGTTAAGTTTTACTAATAAATTGAAAGCAAATGATCCCTTCAGATTATCTACTTAAATATTTCTTCAAAATACTAAATATTTAGAAATAAAAAGTAATTATTACAAATCTTTTATTTATTATAATATATTTTATTTTTAAAAAAATTATTAAAATAATTTTCTTAAAGATGAAAGAGTTATTGTTAAAATTGAAATTAATATTATACACTTTCACTTTTAACTTCCACTAAATCCACTATAAATAATGTGGTTGTGGAAAAATACATTTGTGTAAATAAATACACTTTTAATTTCTGGTTGGTTTGTAAATTAATGTACATTTTTATAATTGGTTGGTTGATAAATTAATCCACGATAAAAGGGCTAAAGGCCAAGTTGAGTTTCAAATATATGATTCAACTGTGGATCGCCTTGTTACTCTCATGATCATTGCATGGAAATTTTGCAATAACAACATTGATCTCTTTTTTTTACTTTATAAAAGCTTTTGACATCATTCCTAGGACAAAATTGTGGAAGAGGTTGGAAGAGATAATGGTTCCTCTCAAGTTGAGGGTTGTTGTGACAATGTTATCTTGGAAAGCAACAAATGATCCTCCAAGATTTCTACTCCAAGACGAGTATATTTTTAAAATTATAACAAAACTAAATTCATGTTAATTAAATCCAAAAAAAATACATATGGTACTTTCATATATGACAACAACTATTTATAGGAATTTCATTCATAAAAATATCTTGGAATCAATATCCATCAAGAGCTCGTTTGGAATTATGGCATTGACAAAAGGATAAATGATGATGGAAAGCTTACTATGCAATCGAAAAATTTGTATGTTAGTATATCTTTAAATATGGGATAAAATAAAAACTCCTCTTTATGACTATCCTCACAACTATTATTTTATATGGATGTGGTAACATGGTTAGCATGACCATGGGATGACACTGAGAAAAAGGTCTTAGTTTATTCCCCAAACAACATGCAGTCTCTATGTGTAATATAAGAAATCCTTAAAGTAATAGGTGCACAAACCTGGAAACCGGGAGTCATGCACTCTAAACTTGTGTAGCAAGAATTTCCATGAGTTAACTAGTTAATATATATATATATATATCTTGGATAGAAATGGGTACCTTTTGAAGTGTATGGTATCGCCCTTGGAGTTGGAACCCTGAAAAAAGAATGAGGGTTTAACTTGTGTATTAACCTCAAATTGAAAGGAATAAGTATTTTTTGTAGAGGTTAAGAGGGGCCTGGTAAGAGGCTTTGTAAATGTTGATACTAGAAAAAAAAGGAAAATGTAAAACTACAATAATAGGCATTTGTAACCAAATTCCCGTATTTGACCTACAAGTGCAATCAAATAATCAATCGAGGGATTTTATTTAATAATTATGTGCAAACAACCTATAGAAAAAACTCAAGAAGAGGAATATGAAAAAGAAATTATGTATAAGTTAGTTGAGGATTTATTTCCAAGATGTAATGCCGATGAATTTTGCAGTAACACGAGTTAAGTATTATGAGTGGAAACCCTCGCCCAATGAAAGGGAAAGAGCCCAACCCTTTTCCAATATTGTTTCTACAAAATAAATATTGTTAAACTTCATATGAGAAGAAAAATTAAGGGAAAATGATAAGAAGAAAAATGATAACCAAAATTGAGCTCAAAATTTGTTGGGAGAACTACAGACTAACCATACCTTTAGTAAAAATTTCCTTGTCGATGTCTTGAAAACCCCCCTTCAAGCATACACAACAATATCCCTAAAATAAGACTACATCGCAATTGGTAAAGTAGTGTATGTATACTCTTCCTATGACCAAAGATTCGAGGAGAGAATAAACCCTAAAACCATCGTACCTTGCAGAGATCGAAGCACCATAGTTACTCAACAAAAATGGCGATAGAGATGAAGGGGGCGTGGGGAGTTAGTTACCCTAACCTCCCCTCGAGGAAATATTCACCATCCAATTATCAACCCCAATATAATTGGTTTATTTCTTGACATACCATGTGAACAAAATAATGTGGCACTTTAAAGCTAAGCCATGCAGCGTCAAAAAAATGCACTAGAGAATGATTCACACACTACAGTAAAAATTTATGAAATGACACCAATGGTGAAGTAATAAAAATCATTGTTGAACCATTACAATGTCACAATGTCAAACCATAGGAAGGTTTCGTTGATATAGGGTATACATACATATATGTCGGGGGATACAAGGCATGATTGCATATGCCTAGGAAAAACAAAACCTTTTTTTATATAATTACAACATTACTTAAGCCTAGATGGGAAAGCCTAAAAACCATATAGAAAATTAGTGGAGGACATCTATGATTATCTTAACTAGTGGTAGGCATATGAGCATATAGATATGGGGACAGATGTTTTCCTCTAAGTTTAATGTGGATCATGAGGGCATAAACATTGATGTTTTTCTTAATAACGAATGAAAAATTATGAGCTAGTGAGTGAAGTATACAACTTCTTTAAAAAAAAATAATGTTATTCATATTATTTTTTTAATAAATTGGAGGTATGTGACAATGTTATTTATCTTGTTCATGCACATTAGGTACCTATTGATAGTCATGTTGTCAATGAGGGAAAGATTCAATTATATGATAAGGATAGGATAGGGTGTATTGCCTTTAATTTTGAGATTATCAATTGTAAAAATCTTTTGAATTTGCACTATCTTTTTTGTGGACACCTATTCCTTGGAACTAGAAAAATCCATGTAAATAATGTAAATAGAAAAAAAAAGGAATTTGGAAGATGAAGAGACATTGGGAGATGAATCCCAATAGTCTCCCTCTCCTTGTATATATTCATGTTCTCTCTTAATGCAAAATACAATTTATTTGTGGGGTTACTCTCCTGACCTAACATGGTATCAGAGCGAACTCCTCATTTTTTGGATTTCCTTTCTTCCCTTGTAACTACTTTTAAAAAATTTCTTGCATTTTGTCTTATCTGTCAATTTCTTACCAACCCCACCTCACCTCACATGACTCTGGTTCTAGCCTACACTCTCTGGCATAATAAAAAATTTATATAGTAAAATTAAAATTTTGGTGAGCAGGGAACCAGTAGGCGGATTGGAAGGACTATGAAAATGTTGTATATGAGAAGGACCTTGCACATGCTCTGATTGTTCTAGAATCTCTTAATGAGTGTCTTCATTCTTAAAATTTTACAATAGTGGAGGTCACAATTGAGAAAACAAGACGATTCCTGGGATGCCACTTCCAATGTTCAGACCCTAGTTGCACGTTCATTACAACCCAAAATAAATTGGATGATATTGGATGCTTGTTTAAATGCAGAGGACATGAAATTTATATAGAGAGGATTTCTTTGGCGCCATTGTTGAACACCAAAATTTTGTTGACTGGTATAAAATATTTGTGTTGGTTTCCCTAATTGAAGACCATGTTGGTGTATTTATAAAATCATTAAATTTTGTATGGTCATACTATAAGTAGTGGTAGATAATGGATTTATAAGGGACGTGGCATATTTAATGGTTCATGCATACGAGAGGTTATGAAAGCATTTTTTAAATGAGCATATTTGTTTTAAATTATTGTGGGACATATGTAATATGATGGCATATAAAATTAGTTGAGCTCATTTTTTAAAGACCTATATTATGTGGTATAAAAAAAGGAATCCTATAAACTCACGAATGCGACATTGGTGGGACCCGATTGCAATCTGCAAGTTTTGGAGGATAAGTGCGGAAGGTACATGGTATAAACGCCGAAGTGCAATGTGTGACATTGGTGGGACCCGTTTCCCTGCCACGTCACCCTTTCTCCACCGCCCATCGCACATCGCATGTGATATGATATAGCAGTTAACAACAGAGAATTAAAATTTCAAAATGCCAATTTGTGATGAGTTTTGGGTTGCGATGTTGTGATGTGATATCATCATCTCATATCGTAATCAGCGATTTTATGTTTATCGTTAAATTGTCGCAAGCTAAGCTTTGGATGTTGCAATGTGATATTAGTAGGGCTCACTTGTACCATCATGTCAAATCATTATGTTTAAACTCCATTCCCTTACCCGCTCATCCTCCACTCATTCGCCTTACCTCACCCAACATCCAACGGTCATCATCTCTTTCCAGCCCCCCATCAACCTTCAAGTTTTAACCAAAACCTCCTACATGGCACGCCCTTGCTACTTCACACCCCCTTTGCCGAAACCTCCTACTACTTCACTACCCCCCCCCCCCCCTCCTGAAAACTGCTCTCCTATGCAAACAAAACTACCATCGCCATTGCTGCTCCATGTCTCCTACCATTGCTGCGTCATGTCATCCACCACCTATCGCTTCCACCACTGCTGCTCCATGTCACCCTTCCCTGCCAATCCTACCCAAAATTTTATTATTGGGGGCACTCTATTATAGTCAGGTAACCACCAATTCAAAGAAATTTCTTCCTATTATGAAAGGGACAGTGGGTTTTCCATTTCTAACTCCACTGCAGCAGTAGCCGGCGTAGGAAAGGTAGAGGCAGAATGGCCATCATGACGGCCAGCACAGCAATCAGATCAATTCATCAAGCAATTTTTTCTGCCAAAGTAGAGCCAAACGTCAGTGTGGTTTTAACCTTCCCTCTTCGGCATCACACTAGCCAGATTTTGATCATTTCACAATCAATATCAGACTACCAGAGTAAATACAACCATCTTTTTGTTAGTTTTACCTTATCACCACTTGCATGGTTCCACTTGTCCAATTCCCGCTTGAATGTAATTAATGAAAATCATTGTAGTAGATAGAATAACCAACTTAATTTTTAGTTAAATATTGCATGCATTAGTAGTATCAAGGAGCCCGAAAGGGTAAAACCATTATAAAAGGCTCATCTAGTTGTAAGCACTCTTTTTAGATGAATGAAAGGACATTGTTGTTTCCAGATTCTTGTGTTATGATATATGGTGAAGTGTTTCTTTTCCTGTAATTTTTCATTCTCTAGTTTCACATACTGTTTTATTTCTTTACTGTGGATAAGAAATTTTTGTGTAGGATTTACCATGGGGTACCCTGCTCAGTCTTGAAGCAGTAATTTATGTTTTCCTCTGAGATTTGAATGAAGAATTCAGAGATGTTCTACTCTTCATTCACATTGAACCTTAATCTCCCCCTCATTTCCATTTCACAAGATGTAAAGATCCATTGACATGGCTAGCTTGCCTAGTTACACATGATTTTAGTTAGTCATCCATTTGAATCTGTTTACACCTGTTTGACTCCATAGCCTAATGGCCCTCTTCTATTTCCTCAACCATAAACTTTCAAATGAACCCCAATGCACTGGTAGCTAGCCTAAAATTCCCCTATCAACAAAGCTATATCTGACAAAGAGATCCCTCTCTAGGTCTAGGAGGGCTAGATCCTAGGCCCGAAGTGGTTTTGATGTTACCTTTGTAGTTTTGTTTCAACCTCGAAATTATGGAGTGATAACAACTTTCACATGTAATCTTCCTTTTGATAGAATCGATAAGGAATGAAATGAACATAAATGCAAAGTAAAAGCACCTGATTCCACTCATTATGTTGTGGAACATTGCAAAAATGGAGTAACCAAAGACTTATTCAATGCTTCACTTACTTCATGGAAATATTCTTGGTTGCTTGATTCAGGAGCAACTTGGCACATGAATTTCAGAATATATTCCCTTGAAGAATTCACTGACAATGTTAATGGAGTAGTTTACTTTTCATACAAGTAAAAACTCAAGCCATTAGGGCTTGGCACCATCAGGGTCAAACTTCCTAGTCTTCTAGTATTTATTATACATGATTTTATATACCTCCCATAGTTGAGGAGAAACTTGTTCTCTTTGGTCCACATATTTCAACAAGGAAACTCCATTCATATATTTGATGGCAAGGTTGAGGTTGGAAAAAAATCAAATCACTCACTTTTCATGACCGAGATAGAAGAAGAAAGACTTTCGAAGTTGCAAGGGACCTCTTCTGGTGTACATAAATTTTCATACAATTCTCATTATGATGAAGGTATACTTCCATCAAGTATTTTATGGAATGCTAGATTTATACATTTGAACTATGACATATTTTTTTTATCAAAGAAATATGGTGTTACTAGTTTGCCTACAATCACTAGTACATGTGGTCAAAATTTCGACACTTTAGTTCTGACACTTTTGATGTATTGTCAGAAATTTCCCCAATTTTTCTCATTTTTTAATCCCACCAATAGGCGTCGCTCTAGTGACATTTTTGGAGTATCGACGGAACAACGACGTTTAGGACAATCGTCAAAATACCAACATTTCAGGACAAATTGTCGGAATACCAATGTTTCATGACAAACCGTCGATCTTGCGACGTTTAGGACACAGTCGTCGGTCTTGCAACATTTAGGTATACTGTCGGTCTTGCAACATTGAGGGAAAAACTGATGGAATACCCACGTTTAGGAGACATACGCTGGTCTTGCGACATTTAGAGATACCATTGGTATTGCGACGTTGAGGGCCCAAACATCGACCTTACAACGTTAAGGGAAAACACATGGAAATTTAATTTGGCGGCTACTCTAAAATCTTAATTGACCTATTCAAATTTATTTTCCTGCTCTACTTGTTCGGTGCTAATTCCTCTTTTACAGAGAATATTCTCAGATCTAGGGATGAAGGTGTCACGCGCTTGTGCTATTTTGATGTAGATGTTTATTCCTATAGTATTCATTAGCTAAAAGTTGCAGAGAAGTTGAAGAAAAACATTCTACCATGTTTCTTGTATAAGTATAAAAATTTATCATCGATCGACACGCTGCCATACCTGCTTTTCCCAATCATGGGTCACATGGATGCATGTCTGAAGTAGGTTAGAAATAATAGGATTTCTTCTCTTATTATAGCTGCAAGTGCAGTCTCGTTTGTTATTTACTTCTCCTCTAAACTATCAGAAGGTCAAGAAATAGTGGATAATCGCAAGCTTAGGAGAACTTTCAGCTTTCATCCAAACTCCCAAGCTATTGGCATTTTGGCTCTGTTTGCTTCTCCTTTTCAAAATAATTCTAAAATAGTAAATCATGGAGACAAAATTAGTAATTCAGAAGTCTAGCATGGAAATAACCTTAGTGTCGATAGTGATGGCTGCAAAAATGGTAAAAGTTTAAGCCAGAATCACAGTGGTGAGAATTTGGTCTCTAGCAAAGGACAACTAGATAGATATCTGGATCATGTTGGGGAAAAAATATCTCTACTAGTACATCAATCTCAAAACATCTCAGAATTTGGTGAATTAATTGACAAAAGGACTTAGGGAAAAGTATATACAGTGACAAATAACGAAAACCCACAAGTGCAGTGTGATATATATTTGGGGAAATGGGTTAGGGATGCTTCGTATCCTCTTTACCCTGCTGGAGAATACCCTTTTATGAGCGCCGCGTTTGACTGCAAAGGGAGAATATTCTTAGATCTAGGGATGAATTTGTCACCCGCTTGTGATATTTTGATGCAGATGTTTATTCGTATAGTCTTCATCAGCTAGAAGTTGAAGAAAAACATTCTACCGTGTTTCTTGTATATGTATAAAAATTTTCCCTATAAGGGGGAATTCCGTGAAGTTTTTTGTATGGCAGTCTTTAGGTAGTCATTCTTTCTACTCCGCACAAGGTTGCAAATATATTTTCCCTTAAGGGGTTTCTATGCTATCTGAAAGACAATTTTTCGTTGATTGGAATAAAAATATGCTTTATTTATTTTTTCTAGTGGCTAGGTTTAACTTATAGTTAATTTATTTATGTACTACAAGTATAAACCCTAGCTCCACACACCCCAGATTCTATTATATTTTCTATCGTGTTGTCTCCAAAAGTAAAGGGTTGTGGCTCCTCTTGTTTCAGGTGTGACTATGCATTCAATGACCTATTTTACACATAAAATGTTATGGCTTTCACAGAATGTGTTGTGTTGTAGTCCTAGGGTTTAGTTTTCCTCTTGTTAGTAAATTATAAAGCTTCTTAACACTAAAAATGTTGAATCTTCCATTCCAAGGATAGAATGTCCTCCTCCACCCAAGCCTGGAATACCCCCTCCTCCACCCGGCAGTGGTTCCCCTCCTATGTATGGTGCTCCTCCTCATATGCAACCGAGACCTGACATGTTGCCTTTGCCACTTGGTTAGCAGCAGTAGCAACAAAAACCACGTCCTGGACATCAGTAGCAGTAGTTATCAATTGAATCAGGTATTTTGTTAATTTCCCTTCATATTTTTGGTATATGAGAACATCTTTTTATGCTTTCCATCAGGATTGAAAATAAGGATAAGACAGGATTAATGCTGCTACTGAGCTCTCTTTAAGAGTATAATAAACATAGCAAGAACACTCACATGCACTATGATCTGTTCTATGTGCATTCAAAACCCACTACGTAACATTTCTCCTTTAACACATTTTTTCAAGTAGGGTGTGTGTATCAACCAGGTTTTGGCACTAGGCATACATGTTAATGAGATATCCTAATTTACTTCCAAGTGGAATTAATCAAAGCTTCTATCCATGACTGAAAATGATGAAATAATAGATCATCCTCTTTTTGTTCTTTCGTCACAGAGTCTTAAGTTCATAACACAAATAGGCACATTTGTTCAGTCTATTTACAATTACACTATTCAATATTATCTCCTTGTAAGTTATTCCAAATAGACAGTTTTATAATTAGGGAGCATGGAACCATATGTAGCAGCAAAGGGTTTCAATACAACGCCATTGTTTATGATTCTCTACAACTGGTTGGTTCAAACACCAATTCAGTTCACGAGTTTTAACAACCAATTGGTAAGCAGTGTGTGCTAGATGCTCATTCCACATTTTGTCAAACCATTTATGAGTATTACAGAGGTCCAATGAATTAAACATGGAGGCTATGATACCACTTTTTGGTGTATCTAACCTCCTCTATAGCTCCATCAACAGGATGGGGCACTTAATAATTGAAATTTTCACTTTCAATCCTATAGAACTATGGACTAAGAACATACAAAGCATGGACATTTATATTCCCTAATAAGTTTATCATGTAATAAATCTGAATGATGACATAATTTTATCATGCAAGCAATATGAATGATGAAAAAAGTAAAGAGAGTGGATATTTAGCCAAAGCCCCCATTTAATCATTTTTAGAGGAACCATATGAATGTGCAAAAAAAATTTGTGGGTTCTACATATGAATATCTCTTAACAGGTTCTTCTGGTGTTTGTTATTTATACAGCCTACCTATCAATATGTTTAACCAGCTATTGCATTTCCTCATTTTCAGTATTTCATATTATGTATAGTACCTATAAGAGTGTTATACCTTGACACAACTCAATAACACAGTTCACTACCTTTTGTGGAGAAAAAGCACTTGGAAATTTGTGAAAACACACATCCACAAAATCTCTGAAAAGCTAATATACCAAACACTCTAAAAGTGCATCTCACATTTCAATATTCTTACAAACCTCTTAAATAAATCCATGTTGGGAAAAATACTGAGAGGGGGGGGGGGGGGTGAATCAGTATTTAGTGCAGACAATAAAACCTTTTACTTTATCCTTTAAAAACCCATACGCTACTTTCCTGAATCCAACTTGCGTATATACGCGGATATCCTTTACAGAACTCGCGTATGTCTAGAGATCTAATTATGCATTTAATTCTTAACTTAGATCATTGCATTATTCATTCATCAGATGTTTTAGAAAACAGTAAATAGGTGCAGAAAGAACAGAATAATCATCACACATAAGCAACACACATGAACACCAGGATTTTAGGTGGAAACCCAATTCGGGAGAAAACCACCGTTGCCGTCATCTCAGTCTTAAATATTTATTATAAATAAAACTTCTTACAACCATGTACTGACGCAAACTCATACCAGCACGCAGGCACCCACCTGCAGAAGGCTACAACCTTCTCTCATTTACCAGCCTCTCCTGGAAGGGAGCTACAACCCCCTGTACTCGTTTACCAGCCTCTTCTAGAAAGGAGCTACGACCCCCTACTCTTGTTTACCAGCCTCTCCTGGAAGGGAGCTACAACCCCCTGACTGAAGGCTTCGACCCTCAGCACCACTGCAGACCACGTTTCATCAATTTTCAAACTGGATCAAACAGCTTCAACACAATCCTTCACTTATCAACAAACATCCTTTTCCCATTGCATCAAACAGAACAGTGAAACCACTGTAACCAGAATATCAGAGATAGCCCAGACTTCAGAATAGATATGCAGAAACTCAATCAGCTTTGAGCAACCATCAGTTCAGATACCATACGCGCTTTTCTTTAAACAGATCCGCGTATACACGCGCTTTTAATGTAGCGAACCCACGTATACATCTGTGCACTTTTCAGAAAAACCCTAACAATCCATACACGCCTTTGTTTAAATAGATCCGCGTATACATGCGCTTTCCATGAAACGAACCTGTGTATAGATCTATAAAAGATAAACTTTGCAGAACCAACCAGATCTATGAACTTACCCAGATTTCTTCAATTTCTTCAATAGATTTGTGCCAGGTCTTCATTACTTCTTTTCAGATCATCCTAGAGATTCATCATTTCCAGATCTAGAGGATTTGAATCTTCATCACATTCATAGGTGCATCATAGATTCAGATCTATCGATTAAGAACAGAGTTCAACCATACAGATAAACTTCAGAGTGAAGTATTCATTAATGCCCAGACACTTGCACACCCTTGCACTATGAATTTCTTCTCCTTATATAGGTTTAGCCTTTGTCCATACCATGAGCCAAAACCACACAACTTCTAATGGTAGTCCTGGATGGGATCAATTAGATATTCAAGCGCTCAATACAATGGGTCAATACCATGGTAAGATCCCTGGTTTTATAAATTTAGAGTGCAATTAGGCATACGCGACTTGGCACGTACTTTTCCGCGTGCATACACTACTTCTCCTAAACAAACCCACGTATGCTTTGTGTTACTCACTTTTCATCATTGTTCTGGCCCTTACTGATATTTCTTTCTTTGATACTTTTGAGCTACTTGTAGACCATCATATTTACATCATTAATAAACTCATCAAGCATCAAGAACAACTTCATTAAGTAGGCTGCCATCATCTTCATCAAGTGGGTTGCCATCAAGGACAACACTCTGCATCATATTGCCAACAATCCATTCATGTTGACCATTATTCGTTGTTCCATTATTCCTTTACATAATCATTTTCTAGTTATGCAAAATATTCTTTGGCACTAAGACCTATATCAGTAGAGAATAATACATCACATCATTCTGATTTAACATAGAAGGCCTAACCTCATTGGAAAATAAGTTCTTTGACATATGAAAAAGTATCTAGCACCCATCAAGCATAGCTGAATATCACAACCATAAAGTAATACCAAGTGACATATCACTAATTTCTGATACTCTGTTGAGTATCAGTTATTACCTTGGAGCAATGCCCCATCAGACTATAGAAGGATTGCATTTATCCAACATTCTTTATTCCAATATCCTTTCCATAACCATCTATCAGATTTGCAAAGTCTTCTTTAGCACTATGAGCTATATCAATAGAGAAATGTACATCACGTCACTATGATTTAACTTATAGGCTCAACCTAACTGGTAAATAATTTCTTTTGCATACAAAAAAAGTATCCAGTACCCATCAAGCACAATTGAGTATCATTGATCATTGAGTACTACCAAGTTATATACCACCAGCTGCTATTAAGTACCGCATAATCAAAGATATCACCAACTCTGTTGACTATCAATTATTACCCTACAACAATGCACACCAAAATATAGAGGGTTTTCATTTGAGCAAGACAAGCATACAATTAGGACTAAGGAGCCAAAAACAACCCCATAGCAACAAACTACATTAATTGTTTCCTTTTGACAACTAATGTCTCCTTGGAGCCCCTTCTATCTAAGAGAAAGACTATAAAGTGGCAGTGACACACTTCCTAAGACAAGCACTTGAACGAATACTCTTGATTCTCTGAAATTATTACTCTCGGCCTTGTGGTGGAATATTAAATCAAACGAGAGATATTTTGGAATGATTTGCATCTGTTTTGGCTCGTTAATGTTTCTTCTGTCCAAAACACTCCTCAACCTCTTTGGTGAATGATATTACTTTATTCACAAACTGTGTGTCAAGGTATGCCACCTTCTTTGGCATGCTTGTAGGCTCTCATCTCCCAACAATCTAAAGGTATCTTCAAAGTGAAGTTTTTCCTACTCCTATTTTTTTTGTATATAGTTGTCATTGTTTGATCTTCTACTATAATCATTTTGTTAATAGTGATAATGCGAGGGCCTTGTATTTGTTCCATGATCCACAAAGGTTATTATATCTATTTTTCCATGATTATTTTGATTTATTCTGCCATGGTCTCTTCATGGGTCATCCAGGAGGCTAAAGAAACAAATTTCACATCACCTAGCTGAGAGTTGGGGTCCCACACATTCATAGAAAGAAGTATTAAATTATCCATATAAAATTATGCCATCTTATCCCTATCTTGAATGTTACACCTAAGGAAAAAATCAATGAATGTTTTGATGTTTTGGAAAGGAGGGGATCCTTGTTCGGCTAATACTCTAGTCTAAAATTGGCACCATTAGTATTTAACGAATAGAGAGTATGTTTTTAATGGATGTATAGAGTGTGTGGCTTCCATGGACAAACTAGCCATATTGGAAACTTCTTCCTCCGTTTCATGTAGCTAGGCCTTTAGCTTTTTATTCTCCTTTTGAATGTGGTCCATTATATTGGTTTCCTTGAACATAAGTTCAACCATCTCTTACCCTGTCTCCTTCATTTTCTCCACTATAATACCCACATCTTTAACGCTTTTTTATTTGGAAATTTGAATCCATCTATGAGTCATAACCCTTTCCTTTTCTAATTCAAAGAATAGTTGGACTACAAAGTAAGTAGGGAGTATCTTTCATGCCTCAATATAGGCATAGTAATATCCATGATATGGCTAGTGGTCTAGCTCCTATAATTTGGGATCCTATTCCTGTAGCCCCACAGGCCCATTTTGTAGGTGTTTTGTCTCTTCCTTTAGCTGCATAGTTTTTCTCTCTGGCTCTACAGGTCCTTCCTATAGCTTAATGTATTTTCTTGAAATATTGGTTTCCTTGATACGTAGCCTTATTTATTAGATATGTGGTTGTTTTCACTTGATTTTATTGGATGTTATTTGCACTTATTGTCTATTTTCTTTCTTATATTGATCCTTTTGACAACTGATTAATTCCTCAATAGTGATGGGTGTTGGAGAAGGAGGTTGAGGCTTCCCTGATCTGATATTGTTACTCTTTATGGTCTTAAAGTATGTGAGGGCTTTTTTTTATTTCCTTCCTTGAGGTTTGGTTGGGGTACTTAAGCCTACTAGCGTAGAAACAATTTCCTCCTCTATGTTCCCCTCTATAGTGCTTTCTTTCTCCTCCACTGTCCTTTTCTTTGGTGGCCTGGATGATGTTCATATGGCCTCTTGGATATTTTGTCCTATTTTTGTTACTCAAGATTGGCTAGCTCCTCTTTAGGAACTTTTGTCATTGTTTCTACCTCAATCTGTGTCTTTGTATTTTCTTCTTCCTTCTCCACTTCTTATGATTTTCCTTTTGATTCTTCTTCTTCAATTTTAGCTTCCTCTTCTTTAGGCTCCCCTTTTGTTGCTACTCCTTCTAGTTCTAACTGAGCTTAGGCTTGAATCTCTAAGAAGGCCTCTCTATCCATATCTATAAAATTAACCCAAGGAATAAGGTTTTGGATAAACTCTAAAGAATCCATGACTATTAATTTTATTAGCCCATGGTGTGCTAGGTATTGGTCCTTTCCTCATTTTACCCTTGGGCTAATTTCCTTTATTTACTGAAGAAGGAAATGAGGGATGCTTATCCTTTCTTGCATAAGAAATTCCATTTAGAATTTTAGTTTATAGAGAAACCTCAATTGGTATTCATACACAACACTAAGTCTCTCTTCACATGAGATATATTTTTAGGATACTTCATCCCAAGGATAATTCAAACTCTCCCTTCTTCATTTTTATCTTCTATGGGTGCATATTCAAGAAATAAGTTTTTATTTTTTATAATGGCCTTAATTCTTTCCTCTTTTCTCCATCTTATGCCCATGGGAAGTGTGGGGAACCTACTGATAACTTCTTCATTTGAGTAAATGATGAGGCCTCTAAATATAGTGATGTAATCATGTCCCTCTGGTTGTTGGAGTTTCATGTCCCTCATGACCTAGTTTGAATAATTATTTGTTGCTTCCTTGCTATGATATTGTTCAAAACCATAGTCATGTACATCACAGTATTGTTGAATTATCATTGTTTGTTTGCCCAGATATGAGATTTCTCTACTAGCATTGATGTCTATCATCATCATGTCCTACTATTAGAGGTTTTCATGGGCTCATTTGTGCAGGAGGAGTTTAGTAAATTGGAATTAAATTTGCAAGAAATTTGGTCTCTGTGACTTTTACCCTTGAGAATTAGATGGCATACAAAGATGATTTGGAGACAAGAAACATTACTAACAGTAGAGATGTGAAGAAGCCTCTTTTAGAAAAAATAAGTAGCCAATGTAGCAGATCAAAATCTAGTCGTCCTAGTGGTAAAGGGGCTAAAAGTGTAGACATTCACTCCTTCCAATGGAGTTCTCTCCTTACAATACTTTGTACGTCTATTGTTGCCTTGGGGCCTATAGAGTTTGGATTATGTGTAAGTTCTTTTTCTTATTTCTTAGTTTGCTTCTCAACCTTTATCTTGAATACCTTTCAGTCTTCAAAATAGGGAAGGGTTGATTAAATTTCTCACGATTCTAACAACATAAGGTTGTAACAAGTTGTATATTCATCGCCTACTCAAAATGGTATCATTGATGATCTTGGTTTAACCCTGTCTCAGGTATATGTTTTCACTGTTAGAAAATTTTTAAGGGCATGTCTTTCAGTCTGAGACTTTTAGGATAAATACACAGAAAATCATACATCTCTTAAGAAATTAATGGACCTATTTGATATCTGTTTTGGTGCATTTACTATTCTCCAACACAATCAGTCCATAAGTTTTGAATACTACCATAAAAAATTTCAATTGTTTCCTACTAGGTTAGAGTGATTAATATTTCCCAACGGGACCATAGAAAGGCCCATTGTGACCTAAAACATGTTGAATTATGTGTCTATTCTCTTTATTTGGATCCTTATCAAATGTGGGAGCCATGGTGGGTGCAATAGTCAGTGGACAGGTAGCTGATTATATTGGACGGAAAGGCGTAAGTGCCCTTAATACTATATATATCAAGTTCCAACCCTATCATTGCTTAAAAATACTTGGATCTAGCTTAATTACTATTTTTTGTTTTTGTTATTATTTCAAATAGATATCAGCTTGCTATAGGGAAAATCCATGTAGTCCCCTCATTTATGTGGTCTGAATAAGATTTAAATTTTATTTTCCTACATATTCCATCCTTTTGATTCAGTTTGGTAGGATTAATCTCTTCTATGTTTGAATGCAGGCATTATTAGTGGTTGCCATTCCAAATATTATTGCGTGGCTTGTCATTTTTTTTGCAAAGGAAAGTTAAACTACCTTAGATAAGGGTCTTGTCTAGAAATTAAATAGTTTCTGGTTCATTTGGATTCTAAAGTGGAAGCCAATTTTTTATTTTATCTTGCAATGGTTGCAGGATTCTTTATTTTATACCAGGGAAGATTGTTCACGGGGTTTGGAGTTTGGGTCATCTCATTTGTTGTAGATAAGACCTTTCTCTCAAGGTCGGGAAAGGGCTAGTAGTATTTTAAATGTTTTATATATTTAGGTGCAGAATATGTGAATGAAGATTATGTATATAAACGGATAAGTATGATTCTAACATACAATGTTTGATATGGTTCTTTTAGGTACCTGTATACATATATGAGATAGCACCAAAGAACCTTCGAGGGGGTCTTGGGGCAGTAAATCAGGTGAGATTTTTTTGTATTAGGAATTTTAGGAACATTTAGTCCCGTTACTATCTTCTAAAGTTCCAGAGAAAATATGATTGTGCATAAATTTCAATGTTCAGAATCACTGATAGTGATTTACTGAAAATCCATAAGAATAATATGTTTGATTATAATATCAATATTAAGCATAACTATTGGTTTTTTTAACAGCTCTCAGTGATAGTTGGTACTATGCTGGCATACTTGTTTGGACTATTCGTTTCATGGAGGCCTCATGCAATTATAGGTACCTTGAATTCATTTTTGTTGGGGATAGCTTATGGAGATCCTTTATCATTTTCCAAATAATAGGCATATAATGACATATTTAACTGCGCAGGCATAATTCCTTGTACCCTTTTGGTGCTTGGACTCTTCTTTATCCCAGAATCACCAAGATGGTTGGTGAGTTAGTAGCACATTCAAGCATGTACACTGAATTGATATGACATTTTCTTTAGGTGTCCCTGTTACTTATTTACTATCAGCCATTATCAGTAAGGTCTCATTCTTTATGGCCATGCACATGCAGGAAAATATTGGTAATAAAAATTTTGAAGATTCATTACAGGCTCTTTGTGGCTCTGATGCCAATGTTTCTCTAAAAGCAGTTGAAATCAGGGTATTTTTCTGCCCCAAATATGCTCATTCAGTTGTTTACACTTTTCCTTCTATCTGTATGGTTTCCCAATCTCTAATTCATTTCTCATCCATCATTTGTTTTCCTTTCCATTTCCATTTTCAAAAGTCTGTTTATTTTTCTTGTTTCTTTCAGTTTTTGGCCTTTGCAAATGATCTGTGTATTGCACAATACATATCACATGAATTAATCCTTTTCTTATACTAGGAAAATTATCTTCTAACTAATAAAAATTTTGTTGTGTTTCAGAGTATCATGGAGACGGACACTCAACAAAGTAGCATCAAGATATCAGAGCTTTTTGAAAGCAGATATGCACTGCCTTTGACCGTGAGTCACATTTTGAATGTCATTTGAATTGGCAAATTTGCAAATCTGCTTTGATATGTGGAGGCATATTTGATATTATGAAATGAGAATGAACTGTAGTTTTCTATATTGATATTAGTGCATCTAAATGGGATATCACAAATTGACATTGGACTGTTGCTTTTGCAACAATTAAGTGGAATTAATGGTGTCATGTTTTATAGCAGTAACATTTTCAAATCTGCAGGTGAGTTCTCATATGACATAGGTTTCTCCATATTGTTGTTGTTTATCAACTTGTGGGTTTCTTTCTGTTTTATAGTAGCAGTTTGAAAAAATGTGTTGGATCTGTGGATTTTTTAGGAACTTCTCACAGCAAAGGTTAATGCATGGAAAATAAAAAACCTTTATTTCAGGAAATATATATATCAAACTCAAACAGTTAATATCAACATCTTTGGCTTGGCTTTAATAATGTTTGAACTTTGAATTAAATTTTTATCTTGAACATTTACAGGAATTTCATCTTCCAATACTGCATCACTTGGACTTGGTGCCATCCAGGTTTTCTCTTTTAGTCCTGTAGAGCTCCACTAATTTTTTAAAGCTATGATGAAGAATCCAATTTGTTGGTTTTCTATCCCAAGTATTAGAGTCAAATTTTTTTGTTGGAGGGATGTTAAGTAATCTATTGTACATGTCATCGTGACTGCAGTTGATGTATGGCTCATGGATAAAGTTGGGCCACGTCTCCTCCTTATGGTGAGAAAATGGGACTGTGGTATGTTCATGAATCTGATCTCAATCAAAAACATTTACATGAAATTGTGTTGATGTTAACAAGTCTCATCTAGGGGCATGGCCGTAAGTCTTTTCCTCGTTATTTTCTTATTTTAATTGAAGGAAATTCTCTCCAATAATTTTATAACGCTCTGCTCTACTTAAATATTCACGAACCTTTCCTATAAAACATTTCATATATTCAATATGCAACTCTGCTTATTACATAGAATTGAAATAAAACGAAATGTTTCAAAGGTATGGTTTGAATATTATCTGAAATTCCTTGTTTGTCTATGTGAGGGCTAAATTTATTCTCTTCTTGATTTAGGCTCATTCTGGAGAAGATTCTCAATATGAAAAATTCTTCATTGTTTTGGCTTTAGTAAGTTTGATGGTACGTTTTATAGTTCCAGTTGTCAGAGTATTGTATAACTGTTAACATGGGCTTGTAGTTGCTGCCATCATCTTGCATGTGATAAATAGTTTATCTTATTGGCTGATGGTTTCATTACAGATTTATATTGCTTCATTCTCACTTGGTGTTGGGGCCATCCCATGGATTATTATGTCTGGGGTAATGTATCTTCTTAGATATTCACTATGAGATGACTGCTTCTCGGCAAAAATTGAATATTGCATCCTCTTTTCTTCATATTGATCTAATTCCATTATATCATTATGTTCACAGTTCAACCAATATCTTTATGCATCAGTTTAAACAATAGAAGTAATGATTTCTTTTGCATCATCCTTTCCTACTACAAATACTCCCTAGTAATGTCAAGGGTGCGGGTAGTAGTGTAGCTACTTTGTCAAATTGGTTGACATCATGGGAAATAAAAATGACTATCAATTTACTTTTGCAGTGGAGCTCTGCACGCAAGGTTCGGAAAATTTAAGTATAGTTCCTTTGAATGCTTACCTAAGACATGGGAATTAGAGCTTTCTTTATGCGCTTCACCTAATTACAATGGCCCTTAGGTCCTTCACATGATGAGAGTAGCCCCTGGAAGTCATTCTGCAACTATCATTGACTAGTCTTGAACGATTGGGCTAGTCATAAGGAAAACTTTTTTGTCTTTGGATTATAGCTTATGTGTTTCCTTATTTACTTGCCTATTTGGTTATTGAGATACTATATTTTTGTTGCAGGAAAATTCATGATTTATGTTATTGTATCTGATTTCATCCTTGTCTTTGTGGAACTGTGTGTACCTAAAACAAAGGGATGGACTCTCGAAGAGATTCAATCATCCTTCAGATGAATTTAGTGCCTTGGAAGTCAATTATAGGGTAAGCAATGAAATGATTTATATATCTAGCCCCATTTCATCTTTCCAACACTTCCGAGTGTAAATTACATGTTAATGAATTGCAAATGTATAAATATGATTATTTTTAGGCATATTGTCAGTAGCAATTTATTTTGAAGCGTTCCAAGAAAGCTTTTTTTAAACTAGAATTTATATGATTGTATTGTTCCCTTTCCCATGAAGCCCATATTTGCAGTAGAGCTTCACTTAAAGGTAGAATTTGAAGGTGGTCAGTAAATTCCATCTTTATAAAAGTGTGTAAGAATTGAATTAATAAGTTTTCAATGGATAAGCTCATTGTTGCAACTCCAAGAATGGAAGGGTATCTATAGTTTTGATAGTATAATTTGATGTTATTGACCTCGTAGCCTAGTTCGTAACCTCATTTTCATGTGAAACACACTATAGAGGATAACATAGAAAAAGACAGTGGACAACTTAATATGCAAAGATATTTTTATCAATTTTTAATATGAAGAAATAATGGCTTGTCTCAACATTGAATTTAGCTACAACCAAAATCAAATTAGTTTTGAAGATCCATTAGATTCCACTTGAAAGAATTAAAAAAATCTTTCAAATAAGATGCAGAGCATAGCTTACAAAGGGTAGATTCAAAGACAATATAAATCATCATATTTTGATGACCATCATATAGTAACAAAATGGAAACAAATGTTATTGGCAATTGGTCTGCAACAGTTTTTTTTACCTATGCAATTGTTGCCATCGGTATTGCAACGTTCCACTACCATCGGTATTTTGACGTAAATCCTCCACTGGTATTTTATGTTTTTTTTGTTGGTACTGCGATGTTTAACTATAGTCGGTCTTGCGACGATATTTAGTCAAGTCGGTCTTGCAACAAAGATATGGCGATGTCAGACTAGCGATGTTCGGAGGCGTCGGACTAGAGATTTTTGGAGGCAAGGACCAGCAACGTTTGAGGGCATCATAATAGCGATACTTTATCCCATCGGTACTAGGACACTTCAATAAATTTTGGAAGTGCGACACCAATTTATAACATCAGAGCTAGTGTCGCTATACTGACATTTAATTCAAGTGTCGTAAGTTCGACGTGAGGTGAAACCACGTTTTGGCACACCTCAAAACATCACTCTTGGGCCGCCTATGTGTCACAAGAGTGACATTTTGGCCAATGGAATTTGGGGCAAATGTGCTAGTGAATTCCTAGGAAAATTAAGCAATGTGATGCTTGTATCTTTGGAAAGCACAACAAACAATATTATCATGATTCTTATTCTAGAGCACATAGAAAACTTGAAATCAATCATTATGATTTATGAGGACCAATGCTTGTTCCTTATACAAATGGTAATAAATGTATGTTAACATTTATTTATGACTACACTAGAATGTGATGAAAACTTGACTAAACTGGGGAGGGGGTGAATCAGTTTAGTATATTCATGAAAATTAAATTTCTTTTCATTAAAATCATTAACTGAAACATTACATGAGCAACTTAACAAACAATGACAAGAAGATTGAATATGTGATCAACAATTAATAATAAAATCAAAACATCACATCAGCACATAATAAAAACACATATTGACATGAGATAAATGTGGAAGCCCATAAAGGGAGAAAACCATAATTTCATTATTGTTGTGATGAAAAGGTTAGCTCATACTCCTTATTACATCTAATTTTTTGTAGGCTCCAACCTATAAGAGGCTTCTACCTCAATTTTTTGCAATCAACAACATGCAAGGAAGCTCCAACTCCCTTATGTTATCTTTAGGCTACAACCCACAAGAGGATCCTACCTCAATAGGCTCCAACCTGATGTTTATCAAGCCACTACTTGAAAGGATAATACAATCCCCTGATGCAAACAAGAAAAAACAATGTGTTGGCTTACCTGGTCATAAATTATGCATATCTCCATCTTCATTTTTGCATGTTCTTCCTTCAAATATGCTTCACATAAGCTTCATATGTATCAGGTAACTAATGCATAACACCTAAATCAGCTTTCACACATTCTCCAACTCTCCAACCTTATTTTTCTTCCAAAACAACATATTTTATAAAGATAATTTGATGGTTGTTTGTATTGCACATAAGAATATGAAGTGAACAGGCTTAACTCTTTGCCTTCCACTCATTCGTTTCCAAACTCACTAGAGGAAATTTTAGCCTAAAAGTGCCCATGAAATTTTCATTTCATAATGCATAAACCAATAAAAATCCTTTAAATTTAAAAAGAGGTACAAGTAAATATTTTGGAGGGAAAAGAAGAGAAACTACTTTTTTAAATTGTATTTTTGGCTTATCTCATCATAGATTTATTGAAATTTCATATGTAGATACTCGTTGGATGCGGAATTAAATTCCGAATCCAACGATTCCCCATTATGCATACTTTTGAGAGGACCCAATTTGATAAAACCTGCAGATACATTAAAAAAGTGTGTTCAACGCATTTTTTTAGTGTATCTGTAATTTTTATGAATGTGGGTCTTCTCAAAAGTATGCATAATGGGTACTCATTGGATGTATAATTTAATTATTCATCCAATGAGTGTCTACACTTGAAATTTGAGTAAACCTATAAGGATATAAGCCAAAAATACTATTAAAAAAAATTATTTTTCTTTTTTTCCCTCCAAAATCCATAACTCTTATTTTATTATTTTAACTATTATTTTATTATTTTTCCATAGGAGACCACTTTTAAGCTAAAATTTCTTCTAATTCTTCATATTTTGAATATTATAACATAAAAATAAATTCTCCACCCAATAATTTTTTTTTTCATTTGTAATGATAAAATTCATCAACATCATGTAACATTATAGGAATAATATGACTATGTAATTGAGCATTCATCCTCACGATAAAAAAAAACAAAAAACAAAAAAACAAACAAACAAACATTTTTCATCAATGCATCTCAATAATATATGTAACATCTTTTCCTTTTTCCTTGCATCTTGCCTTGCCTTGCATCATGTCTTTGTCTTGCCTTTGTTGTCATGGAGTCTTTCCTTTGGCTTGCATCACAAAAATTCAGCTCAACCTAACCAATATTCAAATAAGCCTTATACACCACACATGCCAATATCATTGTTCTTCCAAACCATCAAGGTATTTTCTTCTCCTTTGTTCTATTGTCTTCAAGCATGCCAAGAATAACATATGAAACATCTAGCATCAACATATGTGCCATCAACATCTGACATCTATCTCACCAACAAGTATTACATCTTCACCTTTGCATACCTTTGTTGATCATGATTTGGTCATTTTGCCCTTTATCGACCATGTTACTGCTCTTGCATTACTTCTCCTTTGTCTCTCTTTTGCCATCAATGACAATAATTCCATGAGATTGTGCTGGGTTTATTTATTGAAGAAAAAATATGAAGCTTTTGAAACATTCAATAACTTTCATGCAAGGATTGAAAATGATGCACAATCTCATATTGGCTCTATTCGTAGTGATAATGAAAAAAATATACTTAAAATGAATTTGAAAACTATCTTCACTAGCATGGGATCAAACATCAAACAATTATGTCATATAATCCCCAATAGAACGAAGTACCTGAAAGAATGAGTAGGACAATATTAAATATGGTACGTTCAATGATGTTTTTCAAGAATGTTAAGTTGATGTTTGGGGCTTATGCAATTCTATGTGTTGTGTATCTAAATAATAGGTGTCTATCTCATGCTATAAAAAACTAGACTTCCTATGAAATGTGGTATGGCCACATTCCTACGGTGAGGCATCTCAAGGTTTTTGGTTCCACCTGTTATGCCTTGATACCTAAGGAACAAAGAAACAAAATTGGTACAAGGATTCAAAAATGTATTTTCTTAGGGTACTCATATACCTCCAAATCATATCGTCTCTATGATGAAGTTAATAAGAAGTTTATAATATCTAGAGATGTGATCTTTCTTGAATCTTCCAAGACTGACAATGTTGTTGGGTGACAACTTGATTACTTGGATAGATTCATACATGAAAAGTATTTTCAATAGTTTGATAATGAGATTGAACATATTGAAGGGGGGGATCCCTATAATGGATCTATTTGTGGAATATCCTTCTAAAAAACACTCTCCCCCACGTGAAGCTCCAACCACTGATCAATATGACACTTTGAGTGATGTGATTGACAAAATTGGGAGGATAAATATTGATCATCCCCATCTCATTCAATTGAGAATCTTGGTCCATCTCAGAAAAATCCTCCAAAATGGATGACAAAGACACTTGAAAATGTTCAACTTGATGAGGTTGGAAAAACAAGCACAAGAAGCTTTGCTAGACAAATGGAGGTGATGTAGACAATCCTAATTAACCTGTTGATATGGATGTTTCTTATGATTTTGAACTAAATTTGTCTACATATTTCGAACCAACTTCCTTCAAAGAAGTATCTTCTCATGATGAATGGAATGAAGCGATGTAGAAATAATATGACACTTTGATAAAAATGGCACCTAGAAGCTGGTTGGTCCTCTATTAGGAACCAAACCAATTGGCTGCAAGTGGGTCTTTAAGAACAACAATGTTACCGATGAAATAGGTAACCACAAGTATAAAGAGAATGGGTCCCTTAATAAGCATAAATACAGGCTTATGGAAAAAGGTTTTGCACAGAAGGAAGGGGTCAATTATGATAAGACCTTTTCCCCCATAGAAAAACAGGCTACCATTTGGACACTCTTTTCCTTGGAAGCTTAAAACAGTTGGAAATTACATCAAATGGATGTAAAAATTGCTTTCTTTAATGGAGATCTAACACAAAATGTTTTTATGTCC
Organism: Pinus albicaulis; assembly: GCA_034641835.2. NCBI lineage: Eukaryota > Viridiplantae > Streptophyta > Pinopsida > Pinales > Pinaceae > Pinus > Pinus albicaulis. The sequence goes on from CM076581.1 coordinate 1,264,971,855, forward strand.
CAACCAAAAGGAGTTGTTGTGAAGGGCCAGGAACACAAAGTATGCAATCTTGTAAAATCCTTGTATGGCCTCAAGAAAGAACCCAAGCCTAGTATGAAAAAGTGATCGAACATATTCTTAAATTTAATTTCACACACTCTGATCTTGATGATGAAAATTTGTTTGTCAATAAAGTTGGAAAAACAATTGTGTATCTTTTGGTGTATGTAGATGATCTTCTACTGATAGGGAACAATGATAATTACATTGCATCCATAAATAAATAACCAAGGAAAGGTTTTGAAATGAAAATTTTTGGCATGTTCACTACTATCTTGGTATTGAAGTAACCCAATATTTGAATTTTATATTCCTCTCTCATAATAAATAAATTATAGATCTGTTGAACATGTTTGGCATGACTGAGTGCAATCCTTTGACTCCTCCAATGGAACAGAACTTAAAGCTCACATCCATCGAAGGAAAATAATTTGAGGATGCAACGAAGTATAAACAGCTAGTAGGAAGTCTCAACTACTTGACTACTACCAAACAAGACATTTCATTTTTTGTTGGAATCCTTTCTAGTTTTATGAAAAATCCTTGTGAGGTTTATTGGTTTATCGCAAAAATATTTCTAAAGTACTTGAATGGAACTCAAGACTCTGGACTCAAGTATACATAGGTAGATGACTTCAGCTTGATTAGATACTATGATTCATATTTTGATGGAGATACAGAAATTGACCCTATCTACTTCAAGTTGTGTAACAAGTCTTAGATCAAGAGTTGTCTCCTGGAGGTCATACAAACAATCAGTTCTAGAAGATTCCACAATTGAGGCAGAATAGGTGGCAAAAAATGAAGCAACGAAGGAAAGTGTGCGGCTCAGGAAAATTATATAGGATTTGCAAGAGAAACACATGCATTCAACTCCTCTTTTGATTGATAAATCTTCTGCAATAAATTTAGCCAAGAACCCAAAGTTCCATGATTGAACCAATCACATAAATACAAAGTATCATCTAATTTTACATCATGTTGAGACTAAGTCAATCCACCTACGACATTGTTCCACAAATAAGCATATTATAGATCTCTTCATGAAAGCGCTTGGAAGAGAAAAATTTGAAATATTTAGAATGATGCTTGGACTCACCAACATCCCTTCAGATTAAAGGGGAGGATGTTGGCACCTAATCTTTGGGATTAGGAAAATCCATGTAAACATTGTAAATAAAAAAATAAAGAAAATTGGAAGATGAAAATACATTGAAAGATGAATCCCAATAGTCATGTTATTTCTTAATGCAAAATACAATTGATTCATATAATTACTCTCTTGGCCTCACATTTTCCCATAACTCTTTAGAGATATTGTATTAGACTTCAAAAATATATTAAAAAAAACAAATTAAAAAAGTTTAAATTAAATAGTTTCTTTTATCCCATAATCCAATAACCATTAACTTATAATTAATAATCTTTCTATCTTTTATTTATCATTTTTATTTTTATCAACTAACCCATTAAAATTTAAATCAATAAATTATCATAAAAAATACCTTAATAATACACTTTCACTATTAATTCAAATCTCTATAAACTACTCTATATTTATTATTTTCTAATATTATAATTACAATTAAATTTATAATAAAAATTGATGTAACCTATTTTTATAAGTAGCTTACTCCTAGCATTAAGAGGAAGTCTCTAGAACATTTATAATTTATGTGAATAGACTAATCCTAATAAAATAAAATATCATAATTGAAATTTTGTTTTGAATTAATAATTCCGGATTTAAAAATCATAAGGTCAAAATTTGTTTTATACTCCTATTTGTTGGTGAAGAAAATTAATAAATTTTCCATGTATTTAGTAGATTAATAATACTCGTTCCTTGCTCACTATCTATTTATAAATGAAGTAGCCGCGTCATTTCACTGCATTTAAGCAAGGTCGAGGTTCAAACCTTAAATAAGTAACACAATTGAGTTTTATGCCCATTAAATATGAATCATTAAACATTTGAAAAAATTAAAAAAATATGAATCATTAGAAAATAATATAAAAAGTTGGCAGGTTGCAATATTGGATTTTTTTTACTTTCCATAAGTTTAAATTTTTGTTTCATATAATATATACATATTTAATATTAAAATATTTTATTAATAATTTATATTTATAAAAAAAATATTAATATAATATTTTTATCTATTTTTATAATTTTCATTAATAATTTTTAAAATATTATATGTCAATTTCATATTAAAAATAATCAATTACAATTTTTTTCCAAAAAAGCATATTAATAAAATAAAAATTCACTCTTTTTTATATATAAAATTTATATTAAACTCTTTTAATTAATATATATAAACTTGTTATTCACATTCTACACATTAAAATTTTATTACAACTCTCAATGACAAGCAGAAAACATACATTTACAATACTTTCTATATAAAATTAAATTATTTTTATTACATGTCATTTCGTATTAAAAATAAATGAATTACAAATCTCCCTAAATATCTATTAATGGAAATATATATATATATATATATATATATATATATATATATATATATATATATATATATATATATATATATATATATATATGACATTGAAATATTTTATTTATAATTCACATCCTACACATTAAAACATTAATACATGTCCCAATCATATTTGGAAATAGAAAACATATATCCACGAGACTCTCTCTTTATATAATTATTTTTGTTATAAATAGTGCTTAAAATGTTATATACATGTAGAATTTTTGTTATTAAAATTTAAAAGGTTATATGTCAATTCTTTATTAAAAAATGAAAGAATTATAAATATCTCTTAAAAAAACCTAAGAAATCTATATATATATAATCTATATTAAACTTTTATTATTATTAAACTTCTTGTCGAAAAGAGATTAAACCCTCACTGCCCTCTTACCTTGCAGAACTCAAAGTACCATAGTTACTCAAAACAAAAGGTGATAGAGACAAGGTGGGAGAAGTTAGTTACCCTAACTGTCCCTCGAGGAAATCCTCAGCATCTAATGAAAGGGAAAGAGCCCAACTTTCTGCCAACCTGGTGTCTACAAAAGAAATATAGTTAACCTTCATTTGAAAAGAAAATTTAAGAGAAATTGGCAAGAAGAAAAACGATAAATCAAACTCGAGCTCGACTCTCGCTATACGCCATCGATCCAACCACCATTTTACACTAGTCACCTTAGAGGGGTCCAGTGACCACCCACCTCCCCTCCCACCTTAACGCAATCTCGAAGTCGACCAGCATCCTTGAACATGAAGATGAAATCTCTACCCTTCAAAAACTAGTAGGAGATGCTTCCCCTTAAATTGACTGAGGTTAACCCCCAATTTCTCCTCTCTGCCTATCCGCGGTCCTCCTCAGGTGCCGAATGACCCAACACAACTCCTAACAGTTCCCGAATTTGTCATAGGGTCTCAGGGAGTGATAATTTCCACCACCATCCACCACTCAGCACCACCTAGAGTCTGAACACCACTTCTCCCCCAAGGTCGAGACCTACCATACAGAAACATAGAAATTGTCTCCTCGCTGCACCCCCTGCTCATCTCCCTCCACAACCAAACACCACAATACGAGCACCATCGTCCTAGATAAATAATTGTATTCATGCTTGCCAACAATAACCTTTGTCCTATCATCATCATTACACATTTAATTAAGGGTAGGGGGTGCACGTGGAGGCTAGAAAAGAACTGCTAATGCCACCTGCTCCATATGTCCATCTCATAAAACACACCCATCAGGGACCTTCAAATTTATTATTTAATAAAACCTTAAAACTTGGCTACTTTTACTTTTACCATATTTAATTATAAAATAATTATTAAAAAAAAAAATATGTCTTCAATAAATTATAGTAATCTTTAAAAAAGGAAACATCATAATCAGAAATACAATATTTTCTTTGTTGGAATATATCCTTCAAGAACTATAATTCCTACCCTAAAAGTCTTCCCATAACACCATGGATGCCATTTTGAATGCCCCATTTAAGGATGCTATATTTTATTTATAAGACATTGAGATTAGGGTTAAGCGGCTTGCTAATGAGAAAGATAAGGATATTGAAGGCTACCGAGCTGGAATTTTTAAAATGGGAAGGCCTATCATCATCTCTCCCATAGACAAGTTGTTTAATTTGGTAGTGAAACAATCCTTCCCTAAGCCTTTTACATGGAGCCTCAAGACACACATATTTACAAGTGGGGATAAAACAATTCCCTATAATTATAGGACCGTTATGATTAGCCACATTTCAGTCGTATGGGATTATTTTGGAAAATAAGATTAGCCTATGGCTTGAAATCCATGGTAAAAGAGTTAAAGGCCAAGTTGAGTTTAGGAGATATGATTCATCTTTGGACCACCTTGTTACTCACATGGATCATTGCATGGAAATATCGCAATAACAACACTGATCTCTTTTATTTTTTTTGTTGACTTAATAAAATCTTTTCACATCGTTCCTGGAAAAAAATTGTGAAAGAGGATACAAGAGATAATATTTCCTCTCAAGTTGAGGGTTTTTGTGACAGGGTTATTTTGGAAAGCAACTAAGAATCCTCTAATATTTATACTCCAAGATGGGTATGATTATTAATACTAACAAAACTAAAGTCATGATAATTAAATCTAAAAAAATTACATAGGGTACTTTCCTATATGACAAAAACTACTTATAGGAAGTTCCTTCATAAAATATATTAGAATCAATATCCATAAAAAGATCATTTGGAATTATAGCATTAAAAAAATGATAAATGATGACAAAAATCTTACTATGCAATTGAAAAAATTGTATGTTAGTATATCTTTAAATATGGGATAAAAGAAAAACTCCTCTTTAAGATTATCCTCACTCCTATTGTTTTATATGGATTTGATAATAGGGTTAGCATGATCATGGGATGAGTCTGAGGAAAAGTTCTCAATTTATCCCTCAAACAACATACAGTCCTAATTTGTAATATAAGAAATCCTTGAAGTAATAGGTGAAAAAACCATGAAACAAATATTCATTCACTTTAAACTTGTGTAGCAAGAATTTCCATGAGTTAAAAAACACACACACATATATACAATATGCAAAAATAATAACTGTGAAAGACCTAGTGATCCCTTATATTAAGCAATCAAGAAAAGTGTCAAAAAATGAATACATTTATAGAACACATAAGAACAAGTTCAATAACCAGTAATGATTTTGCAAGGGAAATAAGTGCTAAATCAAAGTTAGAAACGGGTGTGGAATCCCTATTCTTTATCTCAATAATATTTTTTGTTACTTGAAAATAATAACTATGAACCACATACACTATAAGGAAAAGGGATTTTTCTAAAACAAGAACCAAATAGAAAATTGTTGCAATCCTCTTTTAATGATATGAAAGACATTAATACTTTAAACTTGGAATAAATAACTGTCAAATGTTGAAATTTTCTCGTCTTATGTTGAGGAAACACAATATTACAAAATAAATAAATAAACATTACATAGGTTCTGTCCATATAATGTTGATATTTCCAAAAGAATTATTGTGCTCAGAAAATTTTTATCTACATATTTGATTCTTCAGGTACAAAGATGTTAATACGCCCAGAAATAAATTCCTAAATGCATGAGTAAGTATGCCAAAATATGGCATGGTCATATCTAACCTAAGCCTTGTAAGTTGTAAAAGAAACCATGAACCAAAGAGATGGGAAGGAAATAAGATATTGGGTACCTTGCAAACCAGAGGATAGAAAATCTAAGACTCGAATTTTGATGGTCCCTCAAAGAAAACGTTAGGAATAACATGTTATACAATAAAGAAATTATTAAAAACTTATTTGAACAAAGAAAGAAGGAATGTAGAATAAATTGAAGGAAAATAACCAAGGTTTGAAGTTGTAAAAATAAATTGAGAAAAGAATTGGCAGAATTCGAACTCTTATTCCTATGAAAAATTCAAACCCTATTAGTAACATATGGTTTTTATTATGGATAATTGACCCTCGAAGGAAAACTTAACCCTAGAAACCATTAAGAAACAACTCAGTAAGAAGTCAAATATTGAATAGAAATGGGTACCTTTTGAAGTGTATGGTGCCACCCTTGTAGTTAGCATAGGGGCTTCACTGTGGGAGAAATACCATAGCACGTGGGTTCATATTACGGGATATATAATGAGGAAAATTTGACATAATATATTGGGGGATATATATGGGCTAAAGGGTTTTTATGTTGGCATGTATAAAAAACAGAGCTCAAAATTAATGAAAAAATATAAAAGAGTATAAAAATTGTTAATAAAAAAATGGATACCTACAATATATAATGAAAGTAGGGGCTTTCTAAACTAGGAAGATGTATTGTGTTTATATTGGTAGGGGTTTAAATAATGTGATTTTTAGGGGTATTTTCCAATATGTACTCAGATTAGGAGTATTTTTTAATATTATATGATTGCACGTGATATGTTCGAGGCTTATTGGGTGAATCCCTTGTGAGAGTTAGAACCCTAGAAAAAAATTAGGGTTTAACCCTCTATATTAATCTTGAATGGAAAGGAAGAAGTGTTTTTTTGTAGGGGTTAAGAGGAGCCTCATAAGAGGCTTTGTAAATTTTGGTACTCGAAAAAAAAATAAGAAGCGAAATTGTAAAAACCCTAGCCATCGGAATTTGTAACCAAATGCCCAAATATGACTTGCAAGGGCAATTGAATAATCATTGGAGGGATTTTCTTAAAGAATTATTTGTAAACAAACTAGAGAAAAAAACTCAAGAAAAGAATATGAAAAAGAAATTAGGTATAGTCTAGGTGAGTATTTCTTTCAGATATCTAAAGCCAACGAATTTTGCAATAATGTGAGTTGAGTATTATGAGTGGAAACCCTTTCCCAATGAAAGGGAAAGATCCCAACCTTCTGCCAACGTTTTTTCTACAAAATAAATATATTTAACCTTCATATGAGAAGAAAAGTTAAGAGAAAATGGAAATAATAAAAATGATAACCAAAATCGAGCTCAAAATTCATTGGGAGAATTACAGACTCACCATACCTGCAGTAACAATTTCATTGTCAATGCCTTGAAAACCCCCTTCAAGCATACACAAAAATATCCCTAAACTAAGGTTACATCACAACTAGTAAAGGAATGTATGTATACTCCTCCTATGACCAAAGAGTTGAGTAGAGAGTAAACCATAAAACCCTCGTACCTTGTAGAGATCAAAGCACCATAGTTACTCAACACAAATGACGATAGAGATGAAGGGGGAGTCAAGGGGATTTAGTGGCCATAACCACCCCTTGAGGAAATTCTCACATCCAATCATCATCCCCGATATAATTCTTTTAATTCTTAATATACCATGTGAAAAAAATATTGTGGCACATTTAATCTAATCCATGTAGTGTCAAATGGATATGCTAGAGAATGATTCACACATCTACATTAAAACTTTATGAAATGACACCAATGGTGAAGTGTTAAAAAACATTTTTGAACCATTACAATGTCACAATGTCAAACCATAGGAAGGGTTCGTTGATATAGGATATACATACATATATGTCTATGGATACAAGGCATGATTGTATATTCCTAGGGAGAAAATATATATATATATATATATATATATATATATATATATATATATATATATATATATATATATATATATATATATATATATATATTTCATTTATATAGTTACAATATGACTTAAGCCTAGATGGGGAAGCCTAGAGAAATTATGGAAAATTAGTGGAGGACATCTATGATTACCTTAACTGGACATATGAGCATATAGAGATGGGGAAAAATGTTTTCCTCTAACTTTAATGTTGATGGTGGTGTAGAAACATTGACGTTTTTCTTAATAACAATGAAAAATTATGAGCTAGTGAGTGAAGTTATATACAACTTCTTTAAAAAAAATTAATTTAATTCTTATTATTATTTTAATAAAATAGAGGTATGTGACAATTTTGTTTATCTTTTTCATGCACATTATGTACGTAGTGATAGTCATGTTGTCAATGAGGGGAAAGATTCACTTATATGATAAGGATAGGGTAGGGTGTATTTCTTTTAAATTTTAGATTATGAATTATAAAACTCTTTTGAATTTGCACTATCTTTACACCTAATATTTGGGATTAGAAAAATCCAAGTAAATATCGGAAATAGAAAAATAAAGGAAATTTGAATATCAAGAGGCTTTGGGAGGTGAAGCCCAATAGTCTCCCTCTCCTTGTATATATTCATGTTCTCTCTTAATGAAAAATACAATTGATTCATGGAGTTACTCTCCTCGCTTGACATGATATCAAATCCAACTCCTCATTTTTTGGCTTCCCTTTTTGCCTTTGTAATTCCCTTTAAAAAAAAATTGCAGTCTTTCTTATCTATAAATTTCTTTCCAACCCTTCCACACCTCACATGAATCTGGTTCTAGCATGAACTCTTTGACCTAATTAAAAAACATGGCACTAAAATTAAAATTCTAGCCAGTGGAAAAATCCAATAGGCAGATTGGAAGGACCATGAAAATTTTGTACATGAGAAGGACCTTGCACATGCTCTGACTGTTCTGGAATCCCTTAAAGAGTGCCCAACTTCTAAAAATAATATAACGTATGGGATGCCACTTCTAATGTGCAGACCCTACCTGTGCATTCAGTACAACCCAAATTAAATTGTATGTTATTGGATTCTTGTTTGAATGTAGAGGACATGGAATAAATTAGTGGCATTGACTTATGAATTTCTATACAGGAAAGGATTTCTCTGCTGCAATTTTGAACACCGAAATTTCATTGACTAGTAAGAAATATTTGCGTTGGTTTCCCTAATTAAATACCATTTTGGTGTGTTTAAAAAATTGTTGATTTTTTAATGGATTAGAATGGTCGTGGAATATTTAACGGTCGCGGCATACATGAGGTTATGAAATAATTTTTATGAAAGCACATGTTGTTTTAAAATTCCATGGGACATATGTAATGTGATGGCATATAAAATTAGTTGAGCTCATTTTTTAAAGACCATATGTTATGGGGTATAAAAAAAAGGAATTAAAGCAGGGTATATGGTATGATTTTGAAGAGCGTTTATGTTTCCTATATATGATGATTTATATATGGCGTGAATATTATTTAAATCATTAAAATAGAACACAACATTTGTTTGAAGACAATTATAGATATATCATGTTTTTATTGCTAGTATTTTGATTATTTTGGTTTCCATTCATAATTATATAATGCATTCACTCATCTCCATAGTTGGAGTAGTTCTCACTGGTAAATAGAACTACCAAAAGTGGTCTTGAAAGATAAAACACACCCTCCTTTTCAATGAACTTTGGAAAGGAATTTGTGAAGGAGAAGGAAATAATGCACCCGAGAAGCCCACTTCTATCAAGGAGCTTTCCATTTGGGAAAACAAGAATAGCATGGATTGTTCCTTGATTGCAGTGTCAATAAATGAAGAGGTGATTTGACATATTTCTTTATTTTGAAATCATTTTAAGGATTTAAATAAGTTTAAGGAATTATATGACTCACACTTTGATCTTGAAGTTGTTCAATTGATGATCAAGTCGTTCAATCTTCAGATGAAATGATGACCTTCTTTCTTTAGCATCATAAATAAGATCAGTTATGCATGACATAAAAACCACCGATGTTGAAACAGACGTTCCTCTTATAGTCTATGTTAGTGTGAATTCTAATCGAAAGTGTACAAAAAATCTCACTTTATTTGTGCATAAAAAACAGCCCTAACATCAAATGCGGTTGTCAATTTCCTTAGATACGCAGTAGGTGATCATAAAAAATGCTACAAAAATCCAGACCTATGTAGTTAAAGACATTAAACAATGAAAATAAACAAGAGTTCCTCCATACATCCAATAGACAAGACAAGAATTTATAAAGAATTTTTTGTATTATGACACCTAGGAAGGGAACACAAAAACATGTTACGAGTCCCCCTCAATGGGATGGGTTATTGTATGTCCTCAACGCTTCAGATCCAAGATCTCTCTCTCTTGATGGTGCAGAAAACCCAAACAAAATAGAAATCAAAGGGAGTTCACAAGAAAAAGTAGAAAAAATATGATAATGATGGAGAATCAAAGTCAGACCAAAAGTATAGATAAAAAGGTGATCAAAAAGAGGTATTGAATTAATGGAAAAACCTTCTATTTATAACAAAATAATGACTTAGTCTAGCTATTTGTGCATAATTAAAATATTATTAACCAAATCTAGATCCAATTTACTTGGAATATTTTATTATTTTTGGTGGAGGGAAAAGGAATTTAGAATTGGTTAAATCCCTTTATTTAGAAATAATAAATAAATAAATGATTTATTTATTATTTCAAGGATGAGGTTAAGGAATAATTAAATAGATAATGATTTATTCAATTATTTATAAATGATTTAGTCAAATTTAACAAGGAATGTTATTAAATAATGATTTAAATAATTATTCCTAGAGAATAATAAGATAAATAATAATTTATCTGATTAATTCTCATGTTTTGGGTTAAATATGACCAGGCATATTAATTAAACAATGGTTTAGTTAATTATCCCTAGAGGAACATTAAACAAATAAGGATTTATTCAATTATTCCTCATGGGGTTTCTTGTTTAGACCAGAAATAATTTAATAAACTATGTGCTATTAAATTATTTCTAATAGTGAAATAAATTTTACTATGGTAAAACTGGTCTTACATGGTGTACTTTAGTCCATCTAATAGTAACAAGTTATATGACCAAAATTTGTTGTAACAGATTGCCCCCCAATATGCGACTATTAGGAGCTAATTGTATAATCGAAGTACATTGTAAGAACACAATCAATAGATATCAAAGGGGGGTTAGAGAGATAAATATAAGATGAACTAACGTGAGAGAGGACAAGACCCTGAGAGGTGAGACTTACAGGTGTGATAAGTCTCTTTTATGAGTGAGTACCCGTTCTCAATGAGACAGGGGAGGCATAATTATGCCCACCGAGATGACAAAGTACAAATAATAATGGTGCGCCTAGCAAACATGGGACTAAGCTATATAGTACATAATGGCATAAACATGGGCCAGCTAAAAAACATAATGGATCCCACATACATAATGTTCCTGGGACAATAGCGAGGACTTATACAATAATATTTGAGTACATGAGATATAATAACAACCAAAGGGGTCCTATAAAACAGGAAAGGGCTCTGAAAATATGAATGATACATGCAAACTAAAAAGGCGCTGCAAGTGGCTAAGGTCAAAACCATAAAATCTGTAGAGCTACATCCAATTTTGTAGTAAAACAGGTCATCCGGGTATGTGGGGGGCTACCTGAAGGGCCACCCCCTCACGAGGTCTGAAACATCTAACACACACTCGGGAATCACTGGTACAATTTGTTGCATCACTGAACCATCAAGTATATGGATCTTGATCATGCCATAAGGAGTTGGAACTGAGAAAAAATCAAGTCAAAGGGAAATAAAGGGTCCCTTTTCCTGATCTGAGGCACCGAACAAGAATGGAAGCTGGAACCAAGGTACACCGCCCTCTAGACCTATATTTTGGAATGAATAAGTTGATGTCGATAGAAGGAGGTCCGCCATAGGTGAGGCAATGAGGAATCCTCAACTAAGGCATGAGGGATAATAGTAGAGCGACTGATAGACTAACACCAAGGATGATGGTGGAATGGGGGTACTGAGTACCGAGTTGATGACTTCCCTTGTTAAAGCATAAAGGGCATGGATGATGTGATAGCTACTGACTCGAATCTCAAGGGAATAGGGGAAAATATAACTGGAGGCCACAATGTGCGACACGAGGGAGGTACAAAGCAGTGAAGAATGGAAGACTGTGATGGGAGACAAAAGGAACTTGGGACAAACTCCATGGATGCGATGATGACTAGACTCGGATGCTCTAAACAAGGGCAACTCGATGATGTTGCCACACAAAATAAGCCCAGTGGGGACCATAAAAACATGAGTAAAAGATGGTTACTCATGATGAAAATTAACACAAGCATCGAAAAGTATGAAGGCCAAGTGTTTCCCCAAGAACAAGTGTCACAAGTTAAGAAATTCGATTTTGAGAAGCAGTTAAGTGACCGTTCTTAGAAAAAAGGCTTCCAGGTGAAGTGTCAAATCACCAAAAATGAAAGGATACCCATTTGAGTGCTAAGTGAGAGCTTTCCAACGATGTTAATGGTTTATCAAACTGAGCTACGGTTTGGTCTCAATTGGCGAAATAAAAATTGGGGTTTTTCTTTTAATAAGGCAATTTCCCTCCAATTTGATTCATTTGCAAGTGTAGTTGTGGTGAATGTGGAGAGGAGGAAAAGGCCCTAAATCTTGTGGCGATCATAGTATGAAAACCAACCATTGGAATCAAGATCTGGGACTTTCGAATAGGCATCCTTACTTGTCTAAAGGTGGCCTTAATGCTTCTTGGAAGGATGGTCCTGGTGAAGAATCAAGGTAAGAAAATAATACGAGAATGAACTCCTAGAGAAGGTCTAGAAGCATCCCCACCCACCAAGTCAAACATAGGGACCAAGTGGTAAGTATGGTATCACACAAAGTATAATATTTTAAGATAGGGTATCAAACATCTACGATATATGGTGCACCGGAGCGGCCAGTAGGTCCAACTATCCAAGGAATGGGAGGATAATCGATCATACATAGATCGGGTGTGTCTAGGCCGAGACTTTGGTTAATCAAGTGAGAAGGTGGGCAGGGGTGCCATCATGCCCCCAAGCATGGGATACTGCCCCCAAGCATATGTGATGGAGGGCACTGATCTGGTATGCAAAGGTGGGAATGATGCCCCTAGAAAGAGGAGTTTATGGAGCGTCATACATGGTGTCACTATACCAAAGAGTGTCTTTAGAGATAATGAATTGGTGCTCATTGAGAAAATATAGAGGTTAGTCAACAACAATGTCTAAGGGACTAGATTTTTTATGCAATATGAAGGAATGATGAGGGGGATCATCCCTAGAGTGATTTGAAGTGATATGGGACTCTAGAGGTTCATCTAAATGGGGAAGAATAATGGTACTAGAGTTGACACTGTTATCCTCCTATATTCTACAGATTCACTAGGTGATTATGGATTTATTACAATCAGCTAAAGATAACATTCCTTGCATATCAGCTATCTTTATAAATCTCACTGCCTTCATTATCTTCATAAAACCTTTTTCACTCTCTCTTAGTTTTTCTTCTCAAAGTCACCCTGTTGTTCTTAAAGACTCATTTTGAGCTTATTTCTCTCATTTTCATCCTTCTTCCCATCCAAAACCCTCATTTCCTCATTTCCCCCACTAAAAACCCACTTTCATCCCAAAAAGCCCCATTAACCCCCTTACCTTCATCATTCTTCCTCATTTGCACTAAAACAATGTAAAAAGGTTCCTTTTTACATTGTTTTGAATATTAAAATAGACCTTTTGGACCCTTTGTTTTGTATTAAAACTCTGTTTTAAATATATAAAACCCATGTTTTGAATTTTTTTCACCCAGCCCCTTCGTAAATATTTAAGTCCTCTGCTTAAATATTTTTAACCCCCTCCTACTATAATAAAAAGGTGCATTCTCTTATTTTATTACCCCCGAGCCCCGCATACACCAAACCCCACCACACTCCATTAAAACCTCGCCATATGTCCACCCAGGCCCCATATTTTGACCTGCCCGCTGCTCCAGATCTCTTGACCACCATTGATCCCATCCCCCGAGATCCAATGGTCGACGGCGCTCATCGCACATTTAGTGGCACGGGGGTTAAACAAACCCCAACCATGTGAAATGGGTGGTATCCCTCTGCCACACGTTGCTCATTGAATGGAATCGCATCCTATCTGTCGAAACCAGTTACCGCCTCCTTCCCATGCGAAAACCACCTCCATCGCTAGCAAAACCGCTTTTATTCCTCCCACCAAATCCTGATGCCACCTCCTCCATTCAAAAACTCCAGAGCCTTGTGGCTCTGCGATGAATCCCAAACCACCATTTACACCTCTGCAAGCACTCCGATAGCCCGAAAAACCCAAAATAAAAGTAGAAAATCCTCCCATGTAGGTTTTCAAACTAATTTATTGTTTTATTGTGCAGGTTTCAAGGCGGGAAAGCAAGAAATGCATTTCAAAGATCCAAAATCGATTGAATGAGTGCTCTGGGTGACGATCCAAAGACTTGTTCTATTTTAGAAGGGACAGAGGCGTAAAATCGAACATAAATCCCAATGAATCATGATCATTGGTGTTATCTAAACCCTCCAGCAACAGAAGAATGCCTCCCTGCACAAGTAAACATAGACAGAGACACAATGAGAAAGATGAAGACAGAAGAAAATATTAAATCAAGTATTAAAGGAAAAATCGAAAGGATTAGTCACAAATCAAGAGCTAAAGACAGAATTAAAGGAAAGGACAGTGAGGAAGATAGTTAAAAGATAAATCCAAGTTTAAAGTCTAAAATAGACTTTAAAGGATAAAAAAAAAAATATGGGCTCAGAAGCAAATCCGAATGACTCAAGAAAAAGGAATTTACTTCCTCAAAGACCCATTTTTTCCACCTACAACATGTTTCTTTCAAATAAAGACATCAGCAATTATTACAAATAGTCAAAGATATTTCTCATCTACCCAACAGCTATTGAGAAAATTATTAAGAAACCTTAAATTCAAACATTTCCAGAAGTTATCTCAAACAGTTAAGTTAGGAGTTATTGTTACAGTAAGTTTATCTCAGATATTTTGCCTTGTGCCTTGCATGGTATCAAAGGTCAAAAACCCATTAACTATGTAATAAATGGATATCTGAAACCCTAGCTTAGGATCACCTCCTCATTCTATAGATAAATACTGCATGTATTATTCATTTTTAGTGTTTGTTGGTTGATTAGTTGCATGATTGTTGTTTTTGAGCTAGTTAAAGGGTGTTAGGTTGGATTTGATAAAACTCTGAGTTGCGGAGATCTATTGTACTTGAGTAATGTAACTATTTTGAACATCAGTAATACAAGCACATTCACAGGATTCTTGAGCTATGTTAGTGGTGAATTTTTCCCTCTTTTTCATTGTTTTCCTTCTATTTTCCATTCCGTCCATTACTTCCCTGATAAAAGAATAGAAAATTTAGAGTAGGATATGTTGTCTTGGCACCCTATTTTTTTCTGCATTCTTTATCTTAATGTTTTCCTCTACAAGTTCTGATTGGAGAGTTCTTAATTGCTCTCTGGTTCCACCTAGTTTGTTGTCTTGGAAATGATTTAATAGAGTCAAGCCAAAGAAATATGTTTATGCCATGTCCTTTGGTGTAGCTTGAAATATTGTTTTTAAAGCCTTTCTTTGAAGTAAACTTAGTAGAGTCCCTCCAGGGAAGTCTATGGTATGCCCTGTCCACTGGTATGTCTTAAATTTTTGCTTTGAAGGTCTTTAGAGTGTTTGATTAAAGAAGATAGGTTTAGCTTTCTCTTTAGTTGCACTCATTGTTATCTTAGTTTTTTTCTTTGTCTAAAATTAATCTTAGGATTGTTGGATTGTTGTCTTAAAGGTTTTATTATTAAATTCTGGCCAAGGAATTCTATGGTATGCCCTATCCTTTGGTTTGCCTCAAACAGTTACCTTAAAGGCTTTTATTGTTGAAGTAGAGTTAAAAGATTCTTAACTGACTTTTAGTTTTGCTTCCTTCACAACTTATTGTTATTTCATATCACATCTAATCTAAGAGATCCACTTGATATAGTTAGCTTTCCCTATGAAAACCATCACAGAGTTGATGAACAATTAAATCCTTTTATGACTCCATAGCCTAATGGATTAATGTCTCTTATAGTCTATCTATTCAGTTGAAACGCTCCTTCAATTAGTCACACGATTTGATCTATCAACCTATCAATCAATCAATCAAAACAAAAAAGTCCTTAGAACTTCATATCTCTCTAAGTCCAGTAAGGCTAGGTCCTAGGATTCCAAAGTGGTTATGATGTGGTTCCCTGCAGAGTTTTTTCTTGCCAATCTTGCAAGTCACACGTAGCCAATGTAGTGGTGACCGTACTGGGGAACAGTGAGTAATAAACAACAAAATATAAACTAAAAAAACTTATAAAACCTCATTTTAAACTTATATGAATCAAGTGTTAGCCAATAATGGTACCTAATTGCTGATGGTGGATAACAACCAGCCATAAAACAAGTAAAAATCCTCCACCTGGTCACTCCACTAGTTTTTGTAGAAATTTGAATAATAGCTGAATTATTCACCGAGATTATCCTAATTACACACTATTTAAGCTTCATGCATAATAAATAAACTCTTCTACAATTGATCATCAATATGCGAAAATAGAAAGCAGTCGCATGCGCTCATTAAAACATAATCAAGCACACATATCAACATAGGATGTAATGGGGAAAGCAATAGCTGAAAACCCCCAACTATCTGTATATTATAATGATAGAGAACATGTAACAATAAATAGCACAAAGCTCTCACTGTTCTCAACACTATCTCCAAAAGTTACACACAAACTAGTATAGAAAGTGAACAAGTCATAGGTTCAAATCTCCTCCACAAGTCTGCCTGCCTCTACTGCGCAATCCAAGTTGATTAATAATGAGATCCAAGTTCGAATCCCACTAGCTCCAACTGCGCAATCCTCATTGGCAATCTCCATAAATGTGTGTGCAAATATCATGCACAGCCAATAGTCACAACTGATAGTAGACTCATCCTTTCACCCACCTCTAACACTGGTCTCCACTGAACTATCCATGCATTGCATTTAAC
Source organism: Pinus albicaulis (assembly GCA_034641835.2). Lineage (NCBI taxonomy): Eukaryota > Viridiplantae > Streptophyta > Pinopsida > Pinales > Pinaceae > Pinus > Pinus albicaulis. The sequence goes on from CM076581.1 coordinate 1,264,988,732, forward strand.
TGATGTGTTCTTTAGTTGATTTATGAGTTAATAATTAGTGAATTAATTAATAATTAATTCACACCACTCATCACTAGTGTATTTTTCAGTTAGACTAAAGACAACTAGTTCAACTAAGTTAAACAGAACACAACTCCACCAACTGTCTCATCAACTCCACCAAACTCTGCCACATGAGTTCTAACTGAAGTCAACCATGCAATAGCTCAACTAACCCTTAGAAAAAGCGTATTTCCTTCTGTCAGCTGCATGTGCCACATCCAAGCATCAAACTGAAGTGCTCCAAGAGGAAAAGATAATGTTTATAGTCTAAATATTATTAAGGGTTAATAATATTTGACTGTTCTATTTTAAGCCCGACAGTCTAAAAATAGAAACCGCCAATGTCTAAAAATAGAGGTCCATCTATTTTTACCAACTCGACCAATCATCCATAAATAGCATCCTGCAACTCATAGACCATGATCCATATGTCTAAAAATAGACATAGTCTAAAAAATAGACTTTGCGCCAAAAATAGCCTGTGGGCCCACTTAGTGAAGGCGACTTCATTTCACTAAGCTCCATCATCTTGTTGCATTTTCAACACTCCCTCTCAACAAGATATGGATTATCTGCAACCCCTATCCTGCCTCTGTGGTATTCTAATTTTCTCCTGGTGAGCGCCTTCGTCAAGATGTCAGCATCCTGATCCTCCGTGGGAATATATGAAAGTAACATGATTCTCCGCTGCACACAATCTCTGATATGATGGTACCCGATGTCGATGTGTTTGGATCTATCATGAAATACTGGATTAGCCGAGAGTTTAATGCAACTCTGGTTATCACAATAAATCACAGTAGGCTCCAAGTGTGACCCGAACAATCCAACCAGAATCTTCCTCATCCATATGGCCTCGCATGCAGCCAAGCTTGCTGCCATATACTCAGCCTCTGCTGAACTGAGTGCCACGGATCTCTGCTTCCTGTTGTACCAAGAAACTACTGCCGACCTGATACTGAAGATCCCTCCGCATGTGCTCTTTCTCGTCCGCGGGCCTCCTCGCCCAAGCCAGATCCGTGAAGGCCAGCTTCACTCATCCTCACCGTACCATAGACCATATCCCGATGTGCCTCTCATATAGCGCAATACATGCTTGCCTGCCTTCCAAAAGAGCTTGGTAGGCTTAACCATAGCTTGCGAAAGCTGGTTAACTGCATAGCATATATCGGGTCGTGTATTGACCAGATACATAAGCCACCCCACCAACTGTCGATAGACAGTGGCATCCACTACCTCCGCTGAAGTAGCATCCTCCTTCCTCCAACCACCAGGAAGAGGAGTGTCAATAGGCTTGTAGCCTTGCATGTTGAACCTCTCCAGAATCTCCCAGGCATACTTGCCCTGAGAAACAAACAGTCCTCATCACTACGTTGCCAAATTTCCAATCCCAGGAAATAATGAAGGAGGCCCAAGTCCTTCATCTCAAACTCTAGCAAGATCCTCCTTGCATGAAAGTATCAACAGCTCATCACCCGTCAAAATCAGATCATCTACATATAGTACAATGATCAGCAACTTCCCCTCCACCACAATCTGGTACAGGTTAGGATCCGCCTCACTCTTGGAGAATCCAAGTCCGGTGAAATAACTGTCTATCCGTGTGTACCAAGCACGAGGTGCTTGCTTCAACCCATACAGTGCTCTCTTGAGTCTGCACACATGCGACTCACTGCTGAAGATCTCGAAACCTTCGGGCTGCTCTATGTACATCTCCTCCTCAATGACTCTGTTGAGGAATGCGCCTTCACATCCATCTCGATGGATGCCACCCCATCTCGCGCCGAGAGAGCTAGGATTGTGATGGTTCGTATGGAAGAGTACCCAGATGCAGCAGGGGGGTGCAAAGGTCTCTCATAATCGATCCCCTGTGAGAAGCCTCGCAACAAATCTTGCCTTGTACTTCTCCACACTCCCGTCACCGCCCGCTTCACTTTGTAGATCCATCTCAAACCCACCACCGATTTCCTTTCTGGCCTTGGACACCCCATGCACTATTTCTGACAATCGAATCATACTCTTCCACCATGGCATCTACCCATGCGGGGTCCTCCACAGCTTCCTCGAAAGAGGATGGCTCTGTCACGAAACATTTTCTCACAAGAGCCATGTATACAATGTACCGATCTGGTGACTATCTCTGTCTGCGTTGTGTTGTAGGTGGTCCTACAACCTTCTCTGCATCTTGAGCCAGTTGCTCAGCTTCTGTAGTGCGCTTCCGCCCTCTGATGGTCGGCGCTGCATGAGTGGTCTCTTCCACTCCATGAAATTCCTCTTGTGGCTGATCCACACCGAAGCTCATCCTAGGAACTAATAGCTCCTCATCTGCATGCAAGTGTGGCTCCCTCTCAAGCGAACACTGCATGGCTTTCTCCTCCTGAAATTTGATATCCCATCGCACAACAGTCTTGTGACTGCCTGGAAAATACACACGATAGTTGTGGGGCGTATCAGTGTACTCCAAAAATATCCCAACCTCTGCGGTCAGATCCGGCTTCTTTCTGGCATCCTTCGTCACATGCAAGTAGACAGGTGAACCAAAAATCCTCAAATGGAAAATGTCGTGTATCTTACTGTAAAATGCCTCCTCCTGTGTGGATGCCAAGTGCATTCAGGAGGACAACGGTTCTGCACATATACTGCAGTATTGCATGCCTCAACCCACAAGTGTATGGGAAGGCCCTGATCATGCAACATCGCTCGTGCAGCACCCACGATCGTTCTATTCTTCCACTCAGCAACCCCGTTCTGCTGTGGGTTATGAGGTTCTATGAGCTCTCTTCGAATTCCTTCTGCGCTGTAAAAGTCCTTGAATTCACCAGAGATGAATTCACCACCATTGTCGCTCCTAAGAGCCTTCACATGCTTCCCCGATTCCTTCTCAACCAGCGCCTTGAATTCACAGAACTTTGAATATGTCTCACTCTTCTTATGCATGAAGAAGATCCAACACTTCCGAGAGAAATCATCAACAAAGATCACATAGTACTTGTGCTTTGTTGTCAAAGCTACAGAGAAAGGACCACACACGTCTGTTTGAACTCTCTCAAGGATCGTTGTGGCACGAATATCCTTCTCGTGAAAGGTGGATTTCACATATTTTCCCAAGGTAAACCCCTTGCACTGATCTGAATGCGCAAGAGTGCCCTTAAGAAGCCCAGTAGAAATCTGCTGCAGTATCTTCAAAGCTCCATGGTGAAGGTGGCCCAATCTCCGGTGCCACAACTCGCCATCATCCCAGCTCACCACTCCTTCTTCCTTGCCTGCCATTGCTGTGCAGCCATCTACCTGCAATTGATAAAGGTTCTTAACTCGAACCCCTATCCTTCAGGTCTCACCAGTTGCCTTACTGCACAGGAAAGCCTTTCCCTCACTAAAGACAACATCATATCCCTTGCCTTCTAACATCGCCAAAGAGATCAGATTCTTCTTCAATCCCGGAACATGCATCACTTCCTTCAATACGAAGGGTTTACCAGACTCCCTCTCAAAGGAAATTGTATCGATACCGGTCGCACTGTATCTACCATCATCGCTCATCTCGATGTGCACTCCAAGATCTTTCTCATCCAGATCAGTAAACAAATCTCGATCTCCTGTCGTGTAAAAAGATGCGCCACTGTCAAGAAATCACACTGAACCCATCACACTTGAGACCAAGCATGCGATCAATGAAAAATCCAGCTCAAACTGCGAGGCTAAGGCCTTTCACCGCAGCATCCAAAGAAATTCTCTGCTTTATTTTTCTTCTTCTGCGGACAATTTGTGGCATAATGTCCGTGTTGGTGACAGTGAAAGCACTTCACCTTGGACATGTCTTGCTTCTTGCCTTTCGCACCAGACTGAGAAGCTTTCTTGCTCTTCCCCTTATTTGCTTTGGCAGCCAAAGCACAATTTTCTTCATCAGATGCCTTTGATGAAGATCCATCTCTAGTACTCTGCCTTATCTTCTCTTGCACAAGATCCGACCAAAGTCGCTCCCATCCTGGAAATTTCTCTCGACCATTGAAAGAATCCTGATAGGCATGCCAACTCTTCGAAAGACCAAGGAGAGCCAAGATCACCAATTCCTCATCATCAACAGTCACCCCCACACTTCCCATCTCATCCCTGCATTGGATGAACTTCGTGAGGTACTTAGGCATACTGTTGCCTTTCTCCATCTTTATGTGTCTGAGTTTATCCTTGAGTGCCAACTTCCTCTGGTCGCTCTTGCTTTGGAATAAATATGTCAACGCTTTCCACATCAAGTATGCAGAATATTTTTGATGCATGTTGGATACAATGTGATCCTTCACGCCCTCCAACAGAATCCTTCGACATTTTTCCATCTTCTTTTGCCAAGCCTCAACTTGAGCCTCATCGTAGATTGGGACCCTGCCTTTCTATGAAACCCTTCACTGCTAATTATCTAATACCGCTCCATCCTAGCCCTTCCATGCAACATAATTCGAACCGCCTCTCAAGGGCATATTCTATTTGTAATCCGTTGAAAGACATTTTGACTTCTCGAAACCAAGAAAATTGCCGCAACTAATTCCAAATTCTGCTGCAAATTCGAATTCCAAGCTCAAAACTCAGCTGCTTCTGGATCTGTGAGAAAAAATTATTTCTAGCACAGATATCGAATGTAAGGGCATTTACTGGATATATCACCTTTCAAAGAAAGGATGGATCCAGAGGCTACCTGGCCCATTACAGACGCTGTCTACCGAAAATAATTGTAATCACTGTAATAGATCCGATGATCAATTCTACTCCGATACCATGTAGAAATTTGAATAATTTGCTGAGTTATTCACCAAGATTATCCTGATTACACACTATTTAAGCTCCATGCATAATACATAACCTCTTCTACAATTTATCATCAATATGCGGAAATAGAAAGCAGTCGCATGTGCTCATTAAAACATAATCAAGCACACATATCAACACAGGATGTAATGGGGAAAGCAATAGCTGAAAACCCCCAACTATCTGTATATTATAATGATAGAGAACATGTAACAATACATAGTACAAAGCCCTCATAGCTCTCAGCACTATCTCCAAAAGTTACACACAAACTAGTTCAGAAGATGAACAAGTCACAGGTTCAAATATCCTCCACAAGTCTGCCTGCCTCTACTGCGCAATCCAAGTTGATTAATGATGAGATCCAAGTTCAAATCCCACTAGCTCCAACTGTGCAATCCTCATTGGCAATCTCCATCAATGTGTGTGCAATCTCATGCACGATATCGTCTAGCTTGATAGTAGACTCACCCTTTCTTCCCACCTCTAACCTTTGGTCTCCATTTAGAGATTCCATGCATTGCGATTCGCCGATGTGTTCTTTAGTTGATTTATGAGTTAATAATTAGTGAATTAATTAATAATTAATTCACACCACTCATCACTAGTGTATTTTTCGGTTAGAATAAATACAACTAGTTCAACTAAGTTAAAAACGAGACACAACTCCACCAAGCTTGTCTCATCAACTCCACCAAACTGCCACATGAGTTCTAATGATCAACCATGAAATAGCTCAACTAACCCTTAGGAAAAGCGTATTTCCTTGTGTAAGTTGCATATTACATCCGAAGCATCAAGGCGAAGTGCTCCACGAGGATAAAGTCTTGTTTATAGTCCAAATATTATTAAGAGCTAATAATATTTGACTGTTCTATTTTTAGCTCGACAGTCTAAAAATAGAAACCGCCCAATATCTAAAAATAGAGGTCCATCTATTTTTACCAACTCGACCAATCATCCATAAATAGCATCCTGCAACTCATAGACCATGATCCATATGTCTAAAAATATACATAGTCTAAAAATAGACTTTGCACCAAAAATAGCCTGCGAGCCCACTTATTGAAGGCGACTTCATTTCACTAAGCTCCATCATCTTGTTGCATTTTCAACAGTTTTCAGTAAGCTTGTTGAATCCACTAGTTTTCCATAGACTCAACTGGGAAACTTATTTTATCATTAAACATCATAGAACCCAGTCAAGAATACTTTGTGGATTAAGTATTTCTTTCACAGATAGGTTTGTCCTTTAAGGTTGTCATAAACTATCAATCTTTCTGATTTTTGGGTCCCAGTCTGGCTTCTAGACGAATATGTACAAAATCCCATCCCGGCCCAAATCCTCTTGCAATAGTTGAAAAATCCTGAAAGAATCCTTAGGAAGTCTCCTAGATCTAAAAACTCAATTTTTAGCAGACCAATCCACAAAGCAAGTTCCCTACTTGAAAACCTTAAAGACTTGCAGAATATCCTATCTGACTCACCCCTAGAACAAAGCATATCTAGGACTAGATCTCAAATTTGTATAACTCAGATAGTTTTGGACCATTCCACCTTATAGCAGAATTATGTTGTGTTAACTTCATTCCCCATTATTCACCTTCCTCCATTTAACCCTGCACCTCCTTTTGTCAATCCTCCACTTGTTAACCCTCCATTGTTTCCCCAACCACAGATCATGGCAACATGGTCTGCTCCACTATTTCTTCCATTGCCTTTAGTTGTTCTACCACAGGACTACCAATACAAGATTCCATTATATTATGCAAGTAGTTCTACTACTGCTCAACAACATGTATACAGAATGAATTACTACCTTGACAGACAAGAAATAGATGATTAGAATATTAAACTCATACTATTTGCTCAAAGCTTAGGGGGAGAGGTAAGAAAATGGTTTAAAGGCTTAACCCCTAACAGCATAAATGACCTCCCTTCTTTTCATCAATTATTCTTAAACAAATGGGAAATCAAGAAGAACCCTCTCGAAATCTTATCAGAGTATGAAAACATTAAGAGAAATATTGGAGAGGGTGTCCAAGAATACTGCACTAGGTTCAATAGTGTATATACTTCCCTCCCTATACACATGAAACCTCCACAAGGTCTAGCTCTAATGGATTTCCCTGATGGTTTTGACCCAGAAATGGCTTATCAATTAAGAGAGAGAGAACCCCTTACCTTAGAAGATATGCAGAGGGGAGTAGTAAGTGTAGAAGCCAATCTGATTGCCAAAAGAGCTAGAATGAAGAATGAAAAAAGAGTCACATATAGGGAAGAAGCTGTATCGTCCACATATGATAAAAATATTGATAACTTATTAAAAACAATGTAGAGGATGATGGAGAGGATGAATGTGAATGAGAGAGGTTATCCTAGAGAAAACCAAACAGCTCCTCAAAACAGAAATCAAAATCATAACCAAAACCAAAAATTTAGAAGAAATCCCCCTCAAATAAGACAAAGAGGTCCCAATCAGCAAATCAGACCTCCTTTCCAAGAAAACTATGCTAATGAAGATGAGGGGGTGATTTAAGAAACAGAGGAAAGTCATATAAATTTAATGGGAGTAAATAATGAGGATATTTTTCTCCTCACTGAGGAAGAACAAGGCTTGTTTTCCCCAACTCAATATGAGGAAGAAAGCCTAGAATCTAAAGACTAAAAACAAGGCTTTGAAAATTCCATCATGGAAGTACTTAGGCAGTATGACCTCGAGAGCAAGAAAAACCAAGATACTCCCAAAAGAAAGACCTCTAAAATTTCTCTTAGGAAGATCCCTGAAAACATTCCTAAGAAGATAGCAAAAAATCTGAATACAATGGTTGAAAGTTCTGATAGAAATAAAAACAAAAACAGCCAACCTAGTCCCAAACATAGTGGTGACCAAAGCAGCACTAGCAACACAGCTATTGCTCCTAATAAAACTGTTTTAACTAAGTTTCATAATAAAAATCAGCAAGCTTAAATTTCTATGAAAACAATGTCTGAAAAGGCTGACTTGAACATTTCAAAAACTCAGACACCTTTCAGTATAGAGAATGAAATTTCCAAGATTAAAATATCTATTCCTCTAACTGAATTAGTCACTCAAGATGTATATAGATCTCAACTTTTGAAAGCTTTAAACATAGGAGAAAATGTTGATTATGTTAATTTAAATGATGATAACCCTGAGCTTCTGTTTGGACCTGAAGTAGAAGGTAAATTTCAAGAGGGAGGTGTTCCTCCATTTTATGTCAATTTAAACATCCATGATAAAATTCTCGATAATGCCATGCTAGACTCAGGAGCTTTGCACAAACTTATGCCAAAAGTAGTAATGGAAAGACTAGGCCTTGAAATAACTAGACCATACAAAGATTTATACTCTTTTGATTCCAGTAGAGTTAAATGTCTAGGCCTAATCAAATATTTATGTGTTAATCTAGCACAAATATCAGCCAAGAGCCTAGTAATGGATATTGTAGTGGTTGATATTCCTCCTAAATATGGCATGCTCCTTTCAAGATCATGGGGTGCAAAACTCCAAGGCACCCTCCAAATGGACGACCTATGCTACCATACCTGTCTTTAGTCAACCAAGAAGACTATATAGGGAAACTCACATGAAATACATGGTTAACAGTCAAGAAAAAATAGATAACTCCCCTCTTTATTCTATTCACACGGATCTTGATTCATTTATCCTTTACAATGATGAAAATGTTAATTAAAAAGTAGCAGAAAATGAGAAAACAAGAGTAGAACAAGGAGAGGAAAAAGAGGAGAAACAATTAAAATAAGTGGCCTAAATAGAATATAACAGCAAACATAGTGAAGACTACAAAGAAAAAAGCAATGACAAACATAGTGGCAGCCGCAATGACCAACATAATGATGAACCTGAAATTGAACCTCTTTGGAGTATGAGTTTTGATGGTTCTTGTGGAAAGATAGGTTCAGGAGCAGGTATATGGGTGCATAACACAAAGAAAAAACATGCAGAAGGTCACTCATACAAACTAAAATTTCAATGCACAAATAACATAGCTTAATATGAGGCACTCCTCCTAGGGCTACAACTGTTGAATAAATTAGGAGCTAAGAGGATAATTTTCCATGGAGATTCAGAGCTAGTCATTAAGCATATTAAGGGAGAATACACAACCAAGCATCCTAGATTAAAAGCATATAGGGATGATGCCCTTGACCTGTTTTGGTTCATTAAGGTGACTATTATAGGCAACCTCTATATTTCTCATTCAACTGTCAACCCAGGGTAAGTCTTCTTATTTCAAGAGAGCAAGCACAGTATATGCGAGTGACATCGAAAATATCTACTCTATATTACCATGAAGAATATTAACTAATTCACGAAGTTCAATCAACTCAAAAAGAAATGAAATTGTAAAATGTCATAAACTAGTCTATCTAAATAAGGTTAACGAGAATAACTTATGATTGAACAACACACTTGATGAATTGAACATCAATTCTTACTAAATGGAATAGCAAATGCAATGAATTGAACAACAATTGCTTATTTAATTTTGCAATGGAATTCTCTTGCAAACTAACTAGCTAACATTCCTTTGTATTAAGCACAGCAAGAAGTCTTATAGTACTGGTGAAAAAATATAATTCTTAACGATATAAAAGATGAAGATGTAAAAGGAATTGAGAAAAAGATGAAGATGTTTAATAGTTATAAAACAATTACTGCAAACCAAAAACGTGAGCAATAAACTGTCTTAGTGGTATATGAAACTGCAACAAACACTGTTACCGATGAAATAGGTAACCTGACCTCAAAACGGGAACTCTACCCCAAAAAGACTCAAAAAACATGAAAAAACACCCCAAAAACAAAACAAGTGTATTCCAGAACACAATTGGTTTTTTTTTAAGGTCAAATTTCAACATTTTATAAAATTATGCTAAAAACAAAATTGTTTCTTGAAAAAAGGATTGAAAAAACTCTCTCAAAACAAAACCAGTTGATGCTAGAATAACAAAAAAAAAAATTGTGTCATATTTTTGACATTATTAAAAATAGAAATAACATTTTTTAATTTTTTAAATTCAAACATTAAAAAAAAACATAAAATTTAAGAAAAAAATAAATTTAAAAAATAAAAACATTTTAAAGCTTAAAATTTCAAAATATATAGGAATAAAAAAATATAAATAAAAACAAAATAAAAATTTTAATTCAAACATAAAAAAAAAACCTAAAATTTAAGAAAAATAAATAAAATTTAAAAATTAAAAAAAAAAAATTAAAGATTAAAATTTCAAAAATTTCAAAAATAAAATTAAAAACAAAATAAAAATATTAAATTTAAAAAATTATAAAAAATAAAATATAGAAATTAAATTTAAAAAAGAAAAAGAAAATGTTTATTAAATTAAAAAATAAATAAATAAATAAATTTTAAAATAAAAAAATAAATTTAAAGAAATATATTAAATTTTAATAAATTTAAAACTTTAAAATTAAAAATTAAAAAAAAAACATTATTGATATTAAAAGTAAAAAAATTAAAAATTAATTAAAAATAAAAAATGAAAAATAAAATACAATAAAGATATTTAATTTAAAATATATATATATTAAAATAACAAATAGATTTTAAAAAATAAATTAAATTTAAATTATAAAAAATAAAATATCTATATATATATATATATGAACATATATATATATATATATATATATATATATATATATATATATATATATATATATATATGATTTTATTAAATTTAAAAAAATGTTAATATTAAAATAACAAATTAAATTTTAATAAATAAGTGAATAAACAAATAAATTTTGAAATAAAAAATAAATTTTAAATATAAAAATAAAAAATAAAAAATGTTAAAAAACTTTAAAAATCAATTAAAATTGAAAAATTGAAAAAAATAAATTAAAAAATATATATATATTAAAAAAAAATTAAATAAAAAACAAATTTATTTGAAAATATTAAGTTTACTTTAAAAAAAAATCTAATTTTAAATACACAATTTTAATTGAAATTAAAAATATTATAAAAATTGTATGTAATTAAAAAAATAATAATAATAATAATAATAAATTTTAAAAAAAAGAGTATTAAATTCAAATAAATTTAAAAATAATACAAAATTTATTAAATGAAAAAACTAAACATAAAATTTAATAATAAAAAAAATGAAAAAATTAAAATTAAAAAAAAATAAAAATTAAAAAAAATAATATATATATATATATATATATATATATATATATATATATATATATATATATATATATATAAAATAAAAATTAATAAAAGTTATTAACAAAATTTAGAAAAAAAATTTAAAAACAAAAAAATGAATAAAATTAAAAAAAATAGTAAAAGAAAACAAAACAGATGAAAACAAATTAAATTTCAAATATAAAAAACAAATTAAAAAATATATTTTTAAATTTTTTGAATTTAAAAAAAAAAATTTAAAAGTCAAATTTAAAAATAATAATAATAATAATAATAATAATAATAATAATAATAATAATAAAATTTTGATCGTGGTGGCGCCACCAATCGGCCTCTTGCCCAGGTGGCGGCGAAGGTCGGCCGCTGGGCGGGAGGCCGATTCTGGGAATCACCCTCCCGTGGCGAGAGGCCATCCCGAGGCGGGAGGGTGATTCCCGGAATCGGCCTCAAGGCAATTCCCAGAATCGGCCTCCCTGCCGCGAGAGGGCGATTCCCGGAATCGGCCTCCCGCCGCGGGAGGCCGATTCTCAAAATCGCCCACCCGCCCAGTGGCCGGCCTCCGCCGCCACCTAAGCGGGAGGCTGATTGGCAGCGCCACCACAATCAAAAAATTCTTTTTTTTTTATTTTTTTTATTTTTTAATATTTTTTTTTAATTTGATTTTTTTTTTTAAATTCAAAACATTAAAATTATTTTTTTTTAATTCAAATTTTTTATTTTAACTTTAATTTATTTTAATTTTTTTTGTTTTTTTTTTTTATTTTGTTTTTAAATTTAATATTTTAGATTAATTATTTTTTAAAATTTAAAATTTATTTATTAAATTTATTAAATTTTAATTTAATTTAAGTTAATTTTTTTAATCTTTTATTTTATTTAGTTTTTCATTTTTTAAATTTATAAATTGTTTCATTTAAAAAAAACAGTAAATTTATGGATATTTGTTTTTTAATTATTTGCACATGGTTTTTTTCATTTTTTTTGTTTTTTAATGATAGTTTTTTTTATTTTATTTTATTTTTCAATTTTAAATTTTGTTTTTTTTTTTAATTTGTTTTTTTATTAATTTTAAAATTTGTATTTTTTTTCTTATTATTATTATTTTTTTAAATTTAATTTTTTCTTTTTTTGTATTTTATTTTTTTTATCTAAATTTTAATTTTGTAATTTAAATTTTTTTTTAATTTTTTTGGTTAATTTTTGTTTTTTTTCTTTAAATTATGTGTTTTTTTTTCAAATTTTGTCATTTCGTTTGATATAATTTTCGAATATTTTTGTTTTTTTTTTGTCTATTTTATTTATTTTTGTTTAAATTTTTTATTTGTATGAGTTAATTTTGTTTTTTTTACATTTTTATTGGTTTTTTTTATATTGTTTTTATATATATATTTTTTATCTAAGTTTTGTGTTTTATTAGCAACATGAAATCACCACTCTAAACAAAAAAGGTTGATGCTACATCAATACGTTTCAAAATTAGCATGAAAATCACCGCTCTAAAAAAAAAAAAAAGTTGATGCTACATCAATACATTTCAAAATTAGCATGAAAATCACTAACATTTTAAAACAAATATTCATACTACATAAATAAAAATATTAGAGTGTCAAAAATGTGCTCAAAAATAAAAAGGTAATTCTGCATCACCACTTTTCAAAATCGGGTGTTTTTTATGCTACTAAAAAAAAGTAGGTAACAGTGCGGTTACCTATTTCATCGGTAATAGTGTTAACATCATAGCCATATAAGCTAACAAGTGGAAATATTTCTCACAGAATGCATCAGACAACTAAACATAAATTTTGTAATTATCGTACAGTACAGAGGTGAGCACGGAAACTCCCAGGGCTAGGCCCAAACCAGGAGAAGTCTAACGCGATGGAAAACTCAGGAAATGACTATTCAAAATACCAAAATTATTTATTAAAAAGATTAAGACATGAATACAACTGGACAATTCTATCCTAATATGCCTATTACAGAAGAGAATTCTTATTCAGCTCCCCTTTTCTCGTCCATATTTGGCCTTTTTAAAGGCGATTTCGCTCGGTGTATTGGTCTTTTCCAAACGACAGCCCGTTGCTCGTGGTTGTCGTTTGAGTTCTTCGGACGTGGATCTGTCTTTCCGTCTTCCTCTAGTCCCTGGGGGTCATTATGATTTCGTGTCCTCTACCTATCAGCAGTATTTTGGCCATCGTCGATTCAACTGCCTTGTTTTTCTATGAATAAAGATGAAATAAGTCAAATCCTTGTATTTTAAACATGCTTTTTGTCATTAGTCCATTTTTCATGATTTTGTATTAATACTCCTTTCCTTTACTGTTAAGATGAGGAAAAATTCCTAAAAGTGTATGATAATTCGAAGTAAAGGTAGGGTGAAAACATAATTTAATTCCAACCGAACATACTCCCTCGCTTACATAGTTGCAGGTCCTCGTTTTAACAAATGGTTGGAGTGTAACTGGGTTAGAGAATAGGCATGGTAGACTTCTTCCTTGTATGCTCTGAAACCCTGTTTCTATCTAATTCTTGCAAAGGCAGTGTTTGTGTGGCCTTCTGGCAGTTCGTAGTCATGATCATAACCCTTAGGGGGGTACCAGATGAGAGGGAATTTATACCTTCACCCTATCCATGTAGGACCCATGTTGAAGACCAGGTTGCTATATAAAAGGAATTTGGAGGCGGCCGCTTTGAAGTTTCTGTAGCCAAATGGCTCCCTATTTTTCACATTTTTTGTGGAGGCGATCCACCTTTGTTTGGCTTCTACCAGGGCTGCTTCCTAAATGTCTTCCAAATACTCCCACCCATGCTGTATAATGTCTCTATGGATGGGTCCCAACTTAGCCCTTACCCCCTTTCTTCGTATGAAATTCTTGTGTTGGATGAATAGTTGTAGGGGTTTAGTAGGCTCCCCTCTAACCCATAGGTCTAGGTCGTGTTCTCTCTTCTGGAAAATTTTATAGGCTTTAGCCCACCTAATCTGGTTCTTAGCAAAAGAGAGGAATTCCTGGAACTGAATATCTCCTATAAAGGGACTAGGATTGATGTCCCTATCCTCCTCTAGAAAGAATTTGTGCATGTAAATTTCACATAAAAGGCGTTGGACCTATTCATCTTGATCATTGCAATAATGAACAAATTCCTCTATAGTTTTGAAAGTTGTGGGCTTCCCTGCCCTGACGGCCTTAATTTTCAGCAGTAAATATCGTTATTCTAGGAATAGGGCATAGTTGGTGGTTGTTGCCCTACATGTTAGCGCATCAGAGTATAGAGAACAAATCATGGTGATTTTTTTCTTGGTATGTTCCACATGGTCATGTGTCCTTCTTAATTTTTCCTGCTCTTCTCTGAGCTGAGAAAATGTTTCATCTTATGTTGTAGAAAGCTTCGTGAATTTCTTTAACAATGCCTAATATTCTTGTGTAGGCACTACTTCCTTTTTGCACTGTGATAACTCATGCTGCATTCGAATTAATTCATTATACCATTTTTTATTGACATATCTTTCAACTAGAGGAGCATAGGAAGGGGTTTCCTCCATTTTGGTTTCCTTTTCTTTGGTGAATTCCTACCTAGTTTGAACAGAGGCTTCGGTAGTGCCCACTAGGTCTATTTATACCTCCATCTCAGCGGTGCTTGCTAAGTTAGTCTGCATCTCAGCCTCAGCAGTGTCTGCTAGGTCATTCTGCATCTCAGCCTCAGCAGTGTCTAACAAATTGGAGACCAATTCTGTTTGGGTTTTTTTGATGGTCAATTCTTTCTTAGGCTTCTGGGCCTTGTTTACCTCTTTCAACTGCTCCCTTAAATGTTTTACCATTTTCCTTAACCTTTTGTAGGTTCTGCTCGATTTCTTGAACTTCTTTTCAGCTAAATTTTCTTCTTTTCTGGTTTCAACAGGGGATGGAGGAGCAGCAACCTGTTTTTCAGGGATGGAGGTGTCAATTTCAAAATTGTCTGTGAAGGTGTTTTCTACCAGTACTTCGGAGTTTACTTCTGCATGAGGGTCCTGGCTGGGTGAGACGATATTCCCCTCAGGTGTCAGAGGAATTGTTTCCATGCTTGCATTTTGTTACAAGGGGATGGTGTTTCCTGAATTATTTTCGGATTAAGTTACCTCTTCTGCATGCTCCTCCTTATTCGCTCCATCACTGTCGAAAGGAGACAAGGCCCTAAAATCTTGTGATTCCTCTTGATGTAGTAAAATCTTGGTGTGGCCAAATCTGCCGGTAGTGACAAATTGTTCTAACGGTTCTTCTTGTTCTCTATCTTGCTCATATAGGCTTCTAGTTTCATGGGATGCCCTCATTTTCTCTAGGACTCGAGCCATCTCTTCCTCATAATCTTTTAAGGGTATATTTTGAGGGTTGGAGGGTAGTGAGCAGGATGGCCTTGCCTCCTCTAGGAATTCTGAGGTTTCTTGTTGTAAATGCAGTCTTTTGGACCACCTTTGCTTGCTTGGTTTTGAAGTTGAGGCATGGGTCCTTTTCCTTCTAGGTATGTTCATTCTAGGGAGCTCAATTTCGGTCACCAAATGGTCTTCCTCAAGTACCTGCACGGTAGGGTTAAAAAATTTGTCCCAAGATATCTTTTGCTTTCCCAACTCATGCATGCTGATTAATTTGATTAACCCGTGGCGACTGACGACTGCTTGAGGGCTTTTAGCTTTTCTTATTCGAACAACAATGTCATGTAATATAGAATTTAAGAAAGCAGGAAGATTAATTGAAATATTTTGTTTAAGCACAACTAATAATTTGGGTTGATGGGGTTTTACCACGTCTTGGCGTCCATCGCATGTGATGAATCTCTGGATGAATGCTGTCAGTTTTTGCCATGGTTGATGTAGAGAGCTAGGGTTAATCCATTTTCCTTTTCGCTCCAATGGTTCTTCTGGATCTTGGTATGTTGCGACTGTCTCTTGTAAGAGAAGGTGTTTTTTGGTCCTCTGTTGGTATTCCGGAAACTTCAGCAATAATATCTTATATGACCATTATAATCCTTCCCCTGAGCCTGGTCTGTCCCTCCTGTAGGTTTTGCAGGAACTCAATTTCTATATCTGTATCAAATCCTTTTAATTTTTGTAAATATGGCATCCATCCAGCTTGCTAGAGGATAGTGTGAGCTACATTTGAAATCAGGAAGGTCGAAGGTTCATTTCAGAGAGAGTTTCCTCCTATGGCTTTCTTGCACTAATTTCTTCTTCTGATTGTGTCCTCTTTTGGCTTTGTTGGTTAGAATGAACACAGTATGCCAGAGAAAGGGAAATTGCAACCTTCTGTAGGTAACTTCATATCTTAATTGAAATTATCCTTTGGTCTTATTAGCGTATCCAATTGAATCTGTGCAGGAAATTTTCATGCTTGATATTTATGGATAATTACACCCCTTCTCTCGAAGTAAGGGCGTCCACCTCCTCAAGTAAAAAAGAGATTTGAACAATCATGAATGCATACGGGGGAAATGTCAGGTTTCAGTAATCATAGTCTGTACACATGAACGGATCTCGTGGCTCTGGAGCTCAAGGAAACAAGAGTGATTGAGTAATTATGAGTGCATGCAGTGTAAAGGTCAGAATTGGAATTTATCATAAGTATATCTCGTGCGGAAGTGACCAGAGAGGGGAAGAAAGCAGTATAGCTATTATTATGATAGGATGTCCCTCTTTAATGGTAAAGTGTGACAGAAGCATGACTGAGATAGATAATGATTGGTGTTGTCATCCCGAAGTTAAAACATGCAAGCATATAGTTACTTAGAATAGTTTGACTTCTAGCTAGAGTAGTGGGTTTATGCTAAGAATGGAAGAAAAATAGGAGATAAGGTATATGTAAGAGTAATTGGCTATCATTGAAACATACCCTCATACCATAAGTAGAGCCACTTCTACCATCAGGTATTCATAGCCTTGACAGGGTTTCTATTTTAACCCAAAAAATGTAATATTCCTAAAATTTAGCTTTAGCTAAATGGAATATTATAGATCATTTTGTCACTGGGTAGGTGAATAAATGGGTGGGGAGGACCATAGTTCTCCTTAGCAGCAATAAAAACACTTCAAGTTTGAAAGGAGACATCCTAAGCAGCTAAATAAAGCACCTTTGAGTATGAAGAGGGGTTGGATATTGTTGAACAGGTCAACTTTGACCAAGTCAATAGCGTTGTTATGGAGGAGTGGACATTAAATAAGGAATAACGCAGTTTTTGAGGGGGATGGATTGCATGGAGGAATGACCTAATTGAGTGAGGCCAAGGGCAAGGAATATCATAATCTATATAAGGAAGAGGATGGCAGCCATATGGGGTTATGTTTTTGGATTATTATTTTGTATGTGGTATGTTTAGACTTCTTGCATTTTCCAGCTACTTGGTTGAGATTGTTGTGATGTTTAGCACCAGGTGTTCCCAAGTGGGAATCCCACCTCTTTCCTTGAGAGGCCTCTTGGAAGAGCATTTCATTTAATTTCCACATTCAGGTTTTAATACCAAGCTACAGCTTTCTTCATCAACGCAACTTCTGTAGGTTATTGTGCTGTGTTGCAGGGTGCAGCAGTGGAGGATTAGATCGGGTGTCTTCGAAGCTAGTTTTACAGTGGAGGAATATTTCCATCCATTGTAAGGCCTATAAAGAAGCCCCTTGAGCTTTATTTATGCATTTAGTAGCAGGCTAAGGAGAATTTATCCTCTACAACACAGTTTCAGCCCAAATCTACGTTATTTTAGGGAGTTGCAGTGGTTGTTTTGAGAGGTGATTTCTTCAATGGAGGAGCCCTTATTTCATCTAGAGAATATATTGGAGTAGATTTTTATTTCTCTACATTAGCTTCAGCCATATATCCTCATTTCAGTTGTTGCAGCATATCTTCATCCCTAGGGCTGCAACTTACATTGGCACATTGTGTGCATTTTCTAGAAACCCTCTTGGGTTGTCTTGGAAAGTTGATCTAGTGCCTAGATCTGTATGTTTAGATTCTATTGGGGCCTATATCAGTATTTTTGTATCATTTTTTCATCTTCATCTATAGCTATGCATAATATGATTGCGTTGTAGCAGCTCTCCGGCATTTTGTATTGTGACAGCAGCTCATTTTGGGAGTGATTGTTTATGGGAGGCTTATTCCTTCATTGTATTTGATGCATGCCTCACTATTTTGTATTGATTTTCTGATTGAATACATGATTTTATCACCCCATATTGGTCTCCAATGTTAATGAGTTGATTTACACTACTATTTCCAGTTTTTTGTTCATATATTGATGCATACCCAATTTGGGAATATTACAAAAAATAAGCCAGGATCCTTTATGTAAAAGTAGTTATTCTACCAACTTTGTGGAGAGATCACCATGCTGGTATGATATCCAGATAGCCACAGTGCCACTCACTAGATTTGTAGCAGAGTGGTAGGGTCAGCTCGTGATGAGACCTCTTGTCCTTCAAGCAGTTGAGAAGGTCATTACCCTGGTGTGATGGCCATTGTGGTCATATCACCTGCTAAACTCTTATGAACATGGTAGGTTGGCTCATGATGAGACCCCCTATCCTCTCTTGAAAATTTTCATATGAACATAGTACTTCTTTTTGAAACATAAGAATTTTGATTTATGAGGAGGTCGCTGTGCTGGTATGGTGGCCAAATAGTCATAGTGACATTCACTAGGATTATAACAGAGTGATCAGGCTGACTCATGATGAGACCTCTTGTCCTTCAAGAAGTTGAGAAGGTCATTATCCTGGTGTGATGGCCATTGTGGGCATGTCACCTGCTAAACCCTTATGATCATGGTAGGTTGGCTCATGAAGAGACCCCCTATCCTCTCTTAAAAATTTTGCATGTAAATACAATAGTTATTCTTTATACATGAGGGGAGGCTCATTAACTCCTTAAGAGTTAGGGATGGTGTGAGAAGTAAAAAGAATTCCAATACAATTAATACCCCTTATTCCTCTTTCTTTATGTCGAAGGAAAATACTACTCGAGAATGCAGAAAGATATACCATCATAAGACCATGTATTATGTGATAACATATTTGAGCTGGGAATAAATTAGCCCTTCATTGCACACATGTACAATGTCAGCTTCCGGTTTAGAGATTATAGTGTCATAGGATCATCATATTAGAAATTTTACTGCTTTCCTCTTCTGCAGCTGCCACTCCCTACTTAGATATGTCTTTTATAGTTAAGGTGTGGGATGGGGAGAGGATATCGACAAAAGAAAGAAGAATCATGATTCTTTAAAGAGAAGGGAAAAAAAATCAGTTGTTCAATTGGATTGAACAGTAGTCGTTCAAAGAATTTGAACAGCAAGGAGAAATAAAAACACAACACGGTTGTTTAATCTGATTGAACAACAACTGTTCAATTGGATTGAACAGAAGTCGTTCAAAGAATTTGAATAACAAGGGGAAAATAAAAACAAAAAAACACAGTGGTTCAATCCAATTGAACGGCAGCTGTTCAATTGGATTGAACATCAATTTTTCAAAGAATTTGAACAACAAAGGGAAAATAAAACACAAAAACACGGATGTTCAATCCAATTGAACATCAGCTATTCAATTGAATTGAACAGCAGCCGTTCAAATAATTTGAATAGCAAGAAATATATAAACACAAAAACACGATTGTCCAATCCGATTAAACAACAGTTGTTCAATTGGATTAACAGCAGTCGTTCAAAGAATTTGAACAACAAGAAAAATAAAAACACAAAAACATTGTTGTTCAATCCGATTGAACAATAGATGTTCAATTGGATTGAACAACAACCATTCAAAGAATTTGAATAGAAAAATAAAATAAAACACAAAAACATGGATGTTCAATTAGATTGAACAACATTTGTTCAATTGGATTGAACATCAGTCATTCAAAGAATTCGAACAACAAGAAAAATAGAAGAGGATGAGAAAAAGGGGACTATTGTGAGCATGAATAATGTACAACAAAATAAGAAACTAGGAATTGCAAGGAGATTATATACATTATTTACAGATGAAGGTAGCAAACTCTTATGTACTTGAGGTTGTGTGGTTATCACCCCCTTCTTCCACAACTTGGATGGTGGGATCGTTTCGTACCTGTTGGCGGAAAGAATCCTTTGTGAGAGGTTTGTGATAGAGGTGTACTCTATGCCCATTGACTCAAAATGTAGAACCAGACCCATCTATGGTGGTCAAGGTTAGGGTACCATTGTTTTTCACTTCTTGGATTTCATATGGACCGAGCCACCTTGTCTGCAATTTTCTCAGAAAATCTTGGAATCTCGAGCCATAGAGAAGTGCCCAATCTCCCTGTTAACACTGGAAAATCGAACAACAGAAGATAAAATTAATTAATGTCAAGCCAAAGGTTTTACAGGGCAGGAATACATTATGAAATCTAGAAAGTATTTAAAATCTTAAATCTTTAAAGGAAATCAAATTTGAACTAGTCATAAAATGCTATTTGCGCGCATTATCCTTCGAGAAGAGCGCCTTCTGCGCACCTCTTTTCCCGATAAGTGCGCATTCCTGAGAGTGGCGAAATGTCACCATCCGAGACCACATAAAAGAAAAGGACAAGTTACTCCTTACATGAAGCCACCTAAGGACAGCCACCAGTGCCTCCTTAGACACTATGTGAGCACAAAATGGAATATTTGGAGCACATAATGGAATCATACCTCTCCCTTGGGTCACCATCCACCATGTACCAAGGGAGGAAGGAGGATTTGAAATCTCCTATATAAAGCCACCATGAGATGAAGAATGGGTGATCACATTGTTATGCCGGCCAGAATTTCCCAAGCAATACTAGCATTATGTGACCCGGAGCTGGAAATTGAGGGGACTCAATTGTTGGCCATCCAACAATCTTATTCCAACACAGCAGAGAGAGAGAGGGAGACTACACCAAGGCGAGCTTGGAAGCATCCTTGCATCAAGACCCAGAACCATTGTCCAAGGGCCCTTTGGCAAGTGGGTAAAATTTATTCTTCGTATAAAACGCTTAATATGAAGGGGCCTAGAGCCACCATTTGCATTATTATCGTTTGACTCTCTTCAATAGCTTCTGTATATTTGTGTTTTAGTTTTAGTTTAATTTGAATATACATTTGCATGCTTTTTTCCTCTAAATTGTATGCTTTTGATCCACCACTTTCTACTTGTTACCTATAGTTTAAAGGGGTAAACCACACCCCTTAAACTAGTGCGATTTCGTACATCCGTGCACCAAATCCACCACAACAGGATTTGCGACTCCACTAACATTTTACCAAGTTTATGTGGTTGTGACTTCTTTTGCAAGAGACATTTGTCTATGCTAGAGAGTGAAGCTGATAGTCCTCTGATCTATATTGTAGTATCTAGATTCACTTTGAGTTATAGACTGAAGAAGAGCAGCTCCTAATTTATTTTTTTACTTGCAGCTATTTGCGCGCATTTGTTCCTCATAGACGCGCAGGGCGCGTGTTCAGTGCTAACCCGCGCGCGGAAAGCGCACCTGTCATGGAATTTTGTGCGCAATTCACAGAATGAGAAATTTCTCCCAATATTCTTCCTTTTTCTACTTGTAAGGTGCTTGGCAGCCCCTAATGTATGTGCCAGCACTTGTTGTGATACCCCATAGCTTGTTAGAACTCACTTTTAGCTGCTTTCTGTAGGCTTAGAGTCAGTTTTGCTTCAAGTTGGTTTTTGCAAAATCTTCACATAGTTTAAGTAGGGAGGAAATTAACTTGCGTTCCAAAGAATTTATGTTTTACAAATTTTGGTATTCACGCCTAGATAACTAGTCCAAGTAAGTGGCCCAAGACCACACATTCATAGCTACTTTTCTTTTTTCTAGTGTAGAAATTGTTTAGTTTAGTTCAATTTTTGCATTAGGAATTGCAGGACTAGGATTGAATTGTCTATAGAAGAGCAAGTAATATTTGCTACCTTTGCACCTTTCGGTGATCCTAGGTAAGCATATGAACGCTCCATATTCACAATTCGCCATCTCCCTATAGTTAGTCACATAGATTAACTAGGAAAATTTGAAAGCGGCCTATTATCCGCACATGTTTTCCATTTGAGCCAGGAACAACATAACATAGTTTAAATAGGGGTTTTTTGTAAAGGATCAACGATATCCACACGTTTAAAATATGTGCTTGTTCACCTAATGCTCACACACACTCACCCACTAATAAAAGCAAGACACCTAAAACTAACTTAACCAAACTCACTAAATTCTCCCCACAGAGGCCACAAAATAATTTATAGCTTAATTTAGGGTCAAGGGGGTAGGCATCCAATAAGCCACCTTGATCATACTTCATATTGAAACATAGAATTTGTGTATTTAGGGAGCTTCAAATCCACCTATTAGCCCACGGTAAAGAAAACCTGAGCGGGGCAGAGACCCGATTCAAAGGGGGTTAGGCTTAGGCGTAGTGCATGCGATATTAGTTGGGACGGTGGTTCTTAGTGGCCAAAAACTAGGGCATCCTTTACCCTATAGGTGATAGTGAAGGCAAGCACCATACCCTCTACCCTTACCTTGGTGGATTCTCTTCCGCTGACTGGGGGTGTCGCTAGCTCTTACGGGACATTGTGCCATCACTTGCAAGAAATATTCTCAAGGCCCAATTACTTTTGAGTGTGTGAGGACGCAATAGCTCTTCTAGGATTTTGAGTATCATACGCAAACAAACAAAAACCAGTTTTTTGCTTGATTGACCACATAGATTAATTTAAAGGGAAAATTTATTTTATTTTCGCTTTGTTTTATGTATGTGGCCATAATTTTCCTTTGATCATAGACTCTATCCTCTCAAATTTTCCCAAAACCTAACCTGGTCGACACCCGAACGGTCCCAGTGGAACCTCGTCGATCCAGGTGTCTTTGGGACCTCCCCCCATTACTGGGAGGGGTTCCAGGTCTTTCACCATTTAGGAATCAAAGACGGAACACTACCACCGTCATCGGGTCATCCTTCATTGGAGAAGCCATAGTTTGGAACCCTAGTCAGTCTCCCAACACCACACCACACACCACTCATCCCTCGACCCCTAGGGGGCAGAGGAGTGTATCCCATTCAGGAAGCCAGCTAAATACACAACAGGGTACGTCATAGACTAACCCTCATTCTAACCATAACTTCATGTCTTCACGCATTGCAATGGAATCAACCTCCCAGTCACCTTTCTTATCTTTGTTGAATCTACTTGATTTAACCAAGCTAACGAATGGCCCCATCGCACATAATCCTACATGACCTCCCATGCTCATGAAGCTCCCTTCGGATATACCAAAATTTGAAGGCAAGCAGGCAGAAGACCCAGGTAATCATATAACGACCTTTCCCCTATGGTGCTCATCAAACAGTATCATCGACGTCACTATTCGATTGAGGCTATTTCAACACACTCGTACAGGAGTAGCCGCGAAGTGGTACGTGGAGAAACCTCCTGCTTCACATGGAACCTTTTGTGCCCTTGCCACCATGTCCCTAACATATTTTCAACTACCCATTCACCATGATTCAGGAATGGAATTACTGACTCATTTTAGACAAACCCCCACCATCCATATCTCAAACCATCTCCATGAATGGAGGTGGTGTCATAGTTTATGTAAAGCTAAACTCGACGATCAGGTCCTCTTATCCTTATTCTTGAAAACTCTGACGGCAGAGATTTCAAAGGATGTGGCACAAAAAAACCCCACATCCTAAGAGGATGAAATCAGGAAAGCCCAAAAGCTTGAACTGATTCATACGCAGTCAGGATACATTTACAACATCCTGCCTAACGCCTCGCGCCTGCAAACTTATCAAGAATTTCCAGGCACGTTGAACTCTGCAAATGAGCTAATTGGGTCAATGACCCAAGGTTACCTAGGCAGCGGTAGTCAAAACCCCGATTACACATATAGTTCTACCTAGAACATGTCTCAACCCAGATTTCAAAGTCATCATATGCCTCAGAAAAATTTGACTAATAGGGTGCAAGCATATTACCAGGGACGACCTTATCCTCCAGCTAAGGGGACCCAATACGCATAAAGAAACACTGATGGAAGAGCTCCCTTCCAACGGCCAGGTGAAAACCCGGGATAATGTTATGCTCAGTCCCCAACACACGACCCACCTACGCAAACCAACGCACAGTTAAACTTTATGCAGTCATCCCAAAACAAACCACACCAGTATAACCAGGAGAACTACCCTCCTAACATGGTAAATAAAAAATCAAAAAACAAGCCAAAAGGGAATCCTAGATAGGAGGCAGCAACCAGTAGCACCCACCGCAATCCCAGGCTGGAGGTAACTCCAACCGGAATCGAAACTATGAGCCAATCAATTCTCAGTGGCAAGGTAAAAGGCCACCTCTTCGAACAAACCATTCCTGTTCGATATGTGGAGAGTACGGGAACTGTACTCACCACTGTCCCGATCTCCCTAAGCTGAAGAAGCTACAGAGTAACTGAGGACAAGGAGGATCTTCCCAGTAATGCACCATGATGCAAGAGCCTTTCCCCCACCAAGGGACGGTCAGCACTCGGCAGCAAAACCCAGAAGATTCCGGGAAAAGCAGCCATGAAATCTACATGATTGGGGAAGAGATGTTTTTCCAAACATGGAATTGTAACTACGACACCCCACCAGACACCAATACGTCAGGGGAAATTACTAGTGCACCAACTACACCTTTGACCATTTCAAAGATGCCTATAGAACCATTGCCAAATATGGAAAAAGGGACCCAATAGGCGAGCAAAAAAATACTCCAAAGCAGCCCATAATTATAGCATCGTGGATGATTTAGCTCAATATCCCATTTCTATGTCAGCTCTGGAAGTACTGCAGTCATGCCCAAAACAACGGAAAGCCCTACTATACACGTTGGGCACTATCAATCCTACCGATAAGTGCCTGATGGCTTTTGACTTAGACAAAGCCACCCCCTGTCTTCCTTCCATGGTCACCTTCTAGATAACAGTGTCAGTCCAGAATATCACTATTCACAGATGTGTCATAGATGAGGGTGCATCGACATGCATCATGTCAAAAAAAATTTGGCAGAAATGAGGTTCTCTCAAACTCAAACCCTCAGTCATCATGCTTAGATCATATGACAGTCGTCCCTCAACCTCGGTCAGCCTCTACCAAAATGTCTCAGTTTATTTAGCCATAAATATAGTCCACATAGACTGTTATCACCCGAATCGTACCTGATTGGTTGTTGATCAGACAACTTCAATGTAACTATTTCAAACCAATATTGTGAATGAGGCTTAGCCTCCTCAGCCTGAGAGGGCTCTCTCAAGGGTTAATGATATGGGATATAGATAGATGGCTAAATCTATTATTTGTGTTTTGGTTCAGGTTGAGAAGATGAATGCTTTCTACCATTGGGCTATGGAGTCAGTGATAGAGCTCTCAATAATAAAGGCTTTCCTTGTGGAAGTTGAGGCTTGTATATACTTCAATGAAAGGGTAACACATTAAGGAAAATCCCAATAACTTGAAGTTCAAAGGAAGTCAAGTATGTAATACATGAATTCTGGGTAATGAGACATCAAGGCTACGGAAGAGAAACATTTCAAAGGTAGGACATAAAACTCATTGAAAATACACTAAGAATCTCAGGTGAAGAAAATTTTTATGTTACTGTATATATCAGTCAATCCAAAGCTTTACAAAGTGGTCTACTTAGATAAAATTTTCTAACCTGTAGGTTGAAACCAACATCATCATGTATACGTTGGGCTTATAGAGTTAATGAAATCTCATAAAATCAATGAATATAATTGACATGGAAGTTGAGGCATATCAGGGTTTTTAGTCATGAGACACACACTTGAAACATGTAAAAAAACAGAGTCAATCCATTTATAAAGGAATTCAGAGGATCTAAAGATGAATTCTGAGTAATATAGATGAAAACCACTACAAATAAGATATATAAGAAACACTGGTAGCATAGGAAAACACTAAAAACCCCTTCTGAATCTCTAGTTGGTCAAGTAGAAACTCTTTGCATTAGCTAAAACAATGTTTTTACAATATGTACCAGTTTTACCAAAAAGTCTCCAACCCTTTGCTAATTCGACCCTTTGATATTTTATAGATCATTTACATCATGAGATAAGCTTTTCATCAGCTAGATACATCAAATTCCTACCTATGACACATATTCTAACCATATAACATGGTATTTATTACATAAGACAGCTGCAAACCTAAAACGGACTCCTATTACACGTAGGATTATGAATCTTTCACTTTATTTAAAACAAATTTATCTAGGCTTAATTACATCATATGCCACTTGTATTTTCATTAGGTTGAAACCTGATGATGAGCTCCAAATTTTTATGACCATAATGCTGATGATGTTGATCTCCTGCAATCTAGGAAACTGTCTCCCTGTTCTTTAGGCTTTGGATTCTTTAATATTTTGAGGCATTCTGGCCCTTATGAACCATGATTTCGATGACATTTGTTGTCAACAATTGAAAAATAATATTTCCAAAGTCATACCCTAGTGCCAGCTGTTCAAAATCCACTTCAAACTCTCCAAAATAGTGAAACAGACCTACGCTACGAAACAACCCAGTTTCGTAGCACTTTTTCGCAGCGCAGTCTTTTTAACCTTTTTCATTCAAACTTTTGGCTTCTTCTTTTCAGATTTATCTTCCTTGAAACTTAACAGATCTCCCTTAGCAATTTCAAGTGAAAATTCACATTTTTTTCCTTCCAAAATTTAAGAGAGAGAGTGAAAAAGCATGCTAAGCAGTTTCGTAGCGCATTTCACTCATTTTGCACTGTTGGAACTACAAAACTGCTGAGTGAGAAATTTTGTTCAAAATTTTCAAAAATTAAAATTTGAAAATGTGCCAAAACTCCAAATAAACCTACTTCCAACATATAAAACAAAAATATCAAGTGAAAAATACTTTCATAACAGTGTTCATGAGGTTCCTTCTTCATTTGCAAATTTTTCCTGTTTTTCCCTAAAAATTAGGTCTTGGAATAGAGCTTATATCTCTTACTCAATGATGTATTTTTCAAAACTGAAGAATTTTTTTGTAGGCCATGATGGCTTGAATAAAAAATTATCTTGGTTTTTTGAAACACATCTCCTGCTGTCCAGAGCCTACGTTTGATAAATATGTGTAAAACAGGAAAACTCTGTTTTTGAAAATAGGGCTTCAATGAAATCATTTTCTCTACCAACTGATAACACGTATGAGAAATTTGAGAGAGGTTGTCGTAGCTGGGGATGTTATAAAGACAAACCTCTTTCATAATTCTAAAATACTTTTTCATTTTTCTAGAAACTGAACTTGAAGTTTGACTACTAAACAACCATGTACAGGATATTTTGCAACAGCAGTTTCGTAGCGCATTTTAATTTATCAATTTCTCCCACCTCATAACGAATTTGAGGAAACTGAGAGAGGGTTTTTGTAGATAGGCCTATTAGGAATAGAAAAATATCTCATTTTTCCTAGATTTGTTTTGATTTTCTCAGAAACCACCTTGGAAGTTGACTACTCAAAACCAGAAAAACAGAGTTTTTGCTTCATATTGCGTTACGAAAGTAGCAACGCTTTTGTAGCGCATTTCCTCTTTTTTGAACTAGTGGTGCTACGAAATGGTGGATTCCTGGCTAATTGCATAAATTTAGCCCGAAACGTAATGGAATGACCCCTAAATGGAAAATGTGAGTATTTGATCATGGAATGGACTTCTAAAGACTTTATTTGAATTCAATGATGACCTTTAAACTCATAATAACTCTAACCTACCCTTAACCAAAACCTAAAATGACTTTCAAACCTATTTTGAGGCCATGATCAAAAACAAAGTTGACACAATGATGTTTTGAAATTTTTTGGGTGATAACAATGGCTCCACTTGGGATAGTGTGCCCCTGTGGTACACTAAGAACCATTAGTTCAAGTGCTGCTATCCATTTTTCTTGACCAAAACAGAGAAACTTTGAAATTTCTCAAATCTATACCTACTGAGAAAAATATGTACCTACTGAAAATATGCTCAGTCAACTTTCAGCTTATTCACATACTCCTACCTACCCTATCAGCTGCAATCTCCACTTTAAGTCAAACAACATGAAACTTCCAATGAAGCCAGTCATTTATCTTATCTGTCATTTGAAACTCTTGACTGCACTTGAACAAAAAATAAACATGATACTGAAATGACCAAGGCAACATGAGATGTAATTGATCTTCAAAATGAAAGTATAACTGGAAATTTGGACTGTAGAACTCTTCCATGTATTCAACTATAGGATCAAAGAAGACATGATATGTTTGATACTCCTCATGACATTCTGCAACTTTGGAAAACTCATCCATGCTTTGATCAACCACATAAGGCTTCAGTTGTGTTCTTTCAAACTTCTTTTCAAACTAATTTACAAAAACCGTGTATTCTTCCTCAAACTCAAAGGAGAAAGGTGGCAACACCCTCTCTTTGTTTTCTGGCATAAAAATCATTTGAAAAGATTGATCTTGATTATGAAC
Source organism: Pinus albicaulis (assembly GCA_034641835.2). Lineage (NCBI taxonomy): Eukaryota > Viridiplantae > Streptophyta > Pinopsida > Pinales > Pinaceae > Pinus > Pinus albicaulis. The sequence goes on from CM076581.1 coordinate 1,265,017,326, forward strand.
ACTATGAGATTGAGTTTTATATTTTGAAACTTGATTGTCCTTTTCAATGTTCTCTGCAACTTCATCCACAAACTGAATCTTATCTTTTGACTTGTACTCAAATTATTTCATATTAGAAGACAAGGATAAAGAAAAACTTTCACCCACTTCTTCATTAATGTAATCATCATTTGATATAGACTGATATAAGAAATGACATGAAGAATCAACTTTTTCCTGTACCTTAGGATTGTAGCAAGTGTTTTACAATATTTCCTCTTATTGTTTGAAATTATTCTCATACTCTCGATGATCCAAAGATTGACCAGTCTGCTACAAATTTTCATCAGACTCAGAAGATGTATCATAATTTTCATAAATAAAATCTTGTTGGGTTTCATTTTCATCCAAGGAAGAGGTTATCCTTTCTTCTTGGTGATGAAAGGGATTGTCATGAAGAGCTTCTAAAACTTCCTCATCCATGAACTCATCATCTTCATAACAATTCTCCAAATATTCAATAAAACTCACACAATTTTTACAGCAGTCTTTGACCACCAATAAGGAGGGATGACACTCTTCATACAACTCATAAAATGCAACATGGAAATCAGCAAGAGAATATAATGAAGCATTTGGCAAGCTTTCATACCAATACTGTGTTTTTCCTTCTAATGTGACCATAGACATCTTCATGAGACAATATTCAGGGAACTGAACCATAATTCCGTGCACATGCATATGCAATCTAACCAAATTAAGAGCAGCATTGTCTTTATTTTCATCTTTAAATCTTGGAAGATCAACTAAACATTCAACCTTTGGCATAGGATTTGGAAAACCAGAGATATGAGACTGATTCATAGGACCATACCTGGCATTTATTATTTCCATGGAACTCATATTGAAACTTCATCAAGCTATTGATCTTCAAGCAGTGGAGTCACCTTGAATCTATGAAAATTTTGAATTCTTCAACAATGGAGTTGCCAAGGTAGTTACAACCTCGAACAGATTCTGAGCTCCTACTACCTTCAATAGTTCATCTTCATAATTTTCGGGAGATGTATATCTTCAGACTCCTGACAGACGCACCAAAATGTTATCACCCAAATTTTACCTAATTGGCTATTGATCAGACAACTTCAATGTAACTATTTCAAACCAATCTTGTGACTGGGGCTTAGCCTCCTCAGCCTGAGAGGGCTCTCTCAAGGGTTAATGATATGAGATATAGATATATGGCTAACTCTATTATTTGTGTTTTGGTTGAGAAGATGAATGTTTGCTACCATTGGGCTATGGAGTCAGTGATAGGGATCTCAATAACAAAGGCTTTCCTTGTGGAAGCTAAGGCTTGTATATACTTCAATGAAAGGGTAACACATTAAGGAAAATCCCAATAACTTGAAGTTCAAAGGAATTCAGAGCATGTAATACATGAATTCTGAGTAATGAGACATCAAGGCTATGGAAGAGAAAAATTTCAAAGATAGGACATAAAACTCATTGAAAATACACTAAGAATCTCAGGTGAAGAAAATTTGTATGTTACTATATATCAATCAATCCAAAGCTTTACAAAGTGGTCTAATTAGATAACATTTTCCAACCTATAGGTTGAAACCAACATCAGCATGTATACATTGGGATTATGGAGATAATGTAATATCAAAAAATCAATGAATCTAATTGACATGGAAGTTGAGGCATATCATGCTTTTTAGTCATGAGACACACACTTGAAACATGTAAAAAAATAGAGTCAGTCCATTTATAAAGGAAGTCAGAGCATCTAAAGATGAGTTTTGAGTAATATAGATGAACATCACTGCAATAATATATATAAGAAACACTGATAGGACAGGAAAACACTAAAAACGCCTTCTGAATCTCAAGTTGGTCAAGTAGAAACTCTTTGCATTAGCTAAAACAGTCTTTTTACAATATGCACCAGTTTTGCCAAAAAGTCTCCAACTCTTTGCTAATTCAACCCTTTTATCTTTTATAGATCATTTACATCATGAGATAAGCTTGTCATCAGCTAGATACATCTAATTCCTACCTATGACACCTATTCTAACCATATAACATGGCATTTATTACATAAGACGGCTGCAAACCTAAAACAGAGTCCTATTACAAGTAGGATTAGGACTCTTTCACTTTATTTAAAACAGATTTATCTAGACTTAATTACATCATATTCCACTTTTATTTTCATGAGGTCAAAACCTAATGATGAGCTCCAAATTTTTATGACCATAATGCTGATGATGTTGATCTCCTGCAATCTTGGAAACTATCTCCCTATTCTTTAGGCTTTGGATTATTTAATATTTTGAGGCATTCTGACCCTTCTGAACCATGATTTTGATGCCATTTGTTGTCAAGAACTGAAAAATAATATGTCCAAAGTCATCCCCTAGTGCCAGCTATTCAAAATCCACTTCAAACTCTCCAAAATAGTGAAACAGACCTCGGCTACGAAAACAGCCCAGTTTTGTAGCGCTTTTTCGTAGCGCGGTCTTTTTAACCTTTTTCCTTCAAAATTTTGGCTTCTTATTTTCAGATTTATCTTCCTTAACACTTAACAAAAATCTCTTAGCAATTTCAAGTGAAAAATCACATTTTTTTCCCTTCCAAAATTTAAGAGAGAGACTGAAAAAGCATGCCAGTAGTTTCGTAGCGCATTTCACTCATTTTGCACTGTTGGCGCTACGAAACTGCTGAGTGAGTAGTTTTGTTCAAAATTTTCAAAAATGAAAATTTGAAAATGTGCCAAAACTACAAATCAACCTTCTTCCAATATATAAAACAAAAATATCAAGTGAAAAATACTTTCATAACAGTCTTCATGAGATTCCTTCTTCATTTGCAAACTTTTCCTATTTTTCCCTGAAAATTAGGTCTTGGGACAAAGCTTATATCTCTTACTCCATGATGTATTTTTAGAAAATGAAGATGGATTTCATAGGCCATGATTTCTTTAATAAAAATTTCTCTTGCATTTTTGAAACACATCTCTTGTTGTCCAAAAACTGCCCTTGAAAAGTATGTGTAAAACAGGAAAACTCTATTTCTGAAAATAGGGCTTCAATGAAATCGTTTTATCTCCCAACGGATAACAAATGTGAGTAAATTGAGATATTTTTTTGTATCTGGGGATTTGATGAGGAGAAACCTCTTTTATAATTCAAAAATACGTTTGAATTTGGCCAAAAACGGAACTTTAAGTTTGACTACTAAACAGCAATGTACAGGACATTTTGTAACAGCAGTTTCGAAGCACATTTTAATTTATCAATTCCTCCCACATCATAATGAATTTGATGAAAATGAGAGAGGTTTTTTTAGATAGGTCTGCTAGGAAGAAAAACCTCTCTGATTTTTCCTAAATGCGTTTTTAGTTGCTCAAAAACCTCCTTGGAAGTTGACTATGCAAAACCCAAAAAACAGAGTTTTTGCTTCATATTGCACTACGAAAGCAGCAGTGCTTTCATAGCGCATTTCCTCTTTTTTGAACTAGCGGCGCTATGAAACAATGGATTCCTGGCTAATTGTATAAATTTAGCCCGAAACTTAATGGAATGACCCCTAAATGGAAAGTGTGAGTATTTGATCATGGAATGGACTTCTAAATAATTTATTTGAATTCAATGGTGACCTTTAAACTCATAAAAACTCTAACCTACCCTTAACCAAAACCTAAAATGACTTTTAAACCTATTTTGAGGCCATGATCAAAATTAGAGTTGACACAATGATGTTTTGAAATTTTTTGGGTGATAACATAGACATTGAAGTCTTGGATGCTCACTTGGATTATAATATACTCCTCGGGCGGAGTTGTATGTACGCCATGTCCGCCATAGCCTCCTCTGTCTTCTGCATTATGATGTTCCCCCATGAGAACCACATCATTATTGTAGACCATCTAACACACAGCGATAAGCGTCCCCTAATCAACATGGATGTAATTCTACCCTATGTAGATACAACCTCGAATGGTCTTTCATGGTACCAAGAATATGGCCCCAGCCAATTCAAAATTTTGTCTGTTCTATGGTCATTCCTAGGAGAGTCTCCCATAATCCCTGAGTCATCGCCCGATGTCACAGGGGCTCCAGTGTGCATGATATCCACATCAAGCACTGAGGCTATTCAGGACATGGACTCAAGTAGTAACGACACCGAGGCATCGGCCACAGTAACCTCTCTAGCCTACACCACCTCCCAAACCCCTTTCCTCTACCCCCCAGCTGGCTTTGTCTCCCATTAGGTTTTGGCAACACTCATATTACCCAAAATATCATTGGAATTCCCAGTTTGGTACCTCATTCCTCCTTTCGAAACAGGAGCCACCCATGTTACTGCCACAAGTTTGAAGCCCCTCAGTCCCGAGGATCTCCCACGCATCCAAGAAACAGTCGAGACCACCCTTGCAAAGGAAGTTCCCATTGCAAAACCGGTGATCATGGCCAAGAAAACTGCGAAGAGAGGAAAGAAGACTATAACCCCCACCACACAATGGGGACAACACGTCTGTGCCATATGTGACGTAATAGGTCATCCTACCCATATATGTCCGGAGCTAGATGAATTAAAACTACTCCTTGGCTCCGAAACAGACATCTCAACGCCGCGTTCCTGTAAAAAGTAACCTACCACCAAAGGTAAAGCCAAAGCACTGCATACAAATCACACATGCGCTCTATGCAGAAACTGTGGGCACTATACCCACCATTGTCCAGAGATACCACGATATAATGACGCCTTACATGCAATCGAGCGATCCTATCAAGAGGATCCCTCCGTCCAATATGCCTGCAATGAACCTCGTACCATCCTATACTTACAAGAGGAACGAAGGGTTGTAGAAAGACCCCTAGTTATGCCCATTATACGTTATATGCTATGCAATGAACGTGGTCACTTCCTCGAAGAGTGCGCAGCCCTGGAGCTCATTTACATATGGTATCCAATCAAAAGGGTTTACTACGTGGGAATACGGGTAGCACAATTCACATGCTCGTTATGCACCAACAATCACCTTTTGGAGAATTTTCACTACATACCTCAATTCCGGATAGCCCTTGCTAGCCTTCTCTCATCCATAGTCCGCATTTCCCAAGAAGATGACATGGATGATGAGTCGACGAGTAGCTCCATGACCCAAGCGGATGAGATGAGCGCATCCATCATGTTCTTGACAGCTGAAGAACGGCCCACCAGGGAACCCCTAGTTACCCCCAACCAATCTTTGCAAGGAAAACCAGCATGTACATTATGCAAAAAGATATACCATGTAGTCATCCATTGCCCCTATTTAGTAGCCTTCCAGTGTTGGTTCCCCATCAAACCTCAGACTGAACTTGACAAAAACTTCATATCAAGGATATTTTGCCTTATATTTCAGGGAAATCATTATGAGCAACATTGTACTTATGCCTCGCAAATTTTTCCCACCATCGACATGATTAATGCCATAGAGAAGAGACAAGATGAACTCTGGGAATGGCATAAAAGGTACATCTTCGGGTCAATGTCCCCTCCCCCGTAATGGTGTATCAAGCAAGATAAGACAACACACCAACAAAGTGTGACCTCAGCAAAACCTACGATAACATGTGGCCTATGTGATTTGAACGATCACCGAATCAAAAAATTCAGAGAACTCAAGCCTCTTGCAAACAGTCTCTGAATAGTCTCTTCTCTCCCTTAGGAACTTCTCTCAAACCAAGAGAAGGTCACGCGCACTTATTGCCGGATTTTTTCGCACTTCCATCATATGTTTAAGTGTGTACATCTTCCCAAGTTAAGAGTGGCACGAGCTACGTTGAGTCTACACTCCACCAAAGAGGTAGACACACCTAAGCCAACAATATGGAAATGGAAGCAGAAGACAACCTCTTCTACGACTGACCCTATCCAAGCATCCAAGTCAGGAACAACGAGTAGCATAGAATCCCACACTATCTACTCCGTTGGCTCAGTGATACTATGCACCATCTACGCCGGCCAAAATCACACACTAGAGTCATGCCCGCTAATGGAAACATTCAGGCACCTCCGTGGTAGGCGCAATTTCCACCTACCAAAAATCAACCATCCTAACGGGGAACCCAACCTTGTGCTCATACATAACTCCATTACCGAGATTCTTCCCCCTCCAAACACCGATGACACAATCCACCACATACGATTTGTATCATCGCATGCCAAAGATAGGATTACCGCCTCCCCCTCATCCTAGGATTTCCACCTTAGTCCTGTTGCAAAAAACCAAGGTACCTTGTTCTTTTGTATTGATTTCCAAAAGATCCCAAATTTTCATGCCACCGTCAATCTCCTCAATGAAACCTGACCTCTAGAGCAGCGCCTAGTACAACTAGAGCTTGTCAAAAAAAATCGACACCAGTCATTGTAGAACAATGACACCCACAAGAAAAGGGTAAAAGCATCATTCGATTGCCACATCACCCCTCGCTCGTTCACCGAGGGAGAATTAGTCCTCCTCTACGATGTTGCAAAAGAGGCCTTAGGGCCAGGAAAGTTTGAAACCTTGTGGAAAGGACCCTACATCATTAAACACTGCCTCTGATAGGGGGCATACATCTTGACAGAACTGGACGGGACCTACCTCACTAGCCTCGTCAATGGCCCTTACCTCAAGAAATTCTACCCATAAGGGCCACGACGGCCCTTCCCCTAGAGTGAAAGTACACAAAAACCCAACCACTAAAAATTTTTGACCCAAAGACTTATTTAAAAGTGCTCAAAGTATCACCATGGATCACCAAAACAAACCCTATTTCGGATTTGCTAATGAAGCATCAAGATGGTCTCAAAATTTAGCTGTAGCTGCCTAGGTCATTTATCGCTCTGACCGATCACCATTGTGTTCAAACGGTGTGTGTATCAGTTCAGCAACAAACAATTAGGCATAATATGACGTCGCCATCAGAATTATGTGTGATGCCCTCTATCGAGGCATTCGCCATATGCATATCTACCTTGATTCCCAGTTAGTAGTATCACAGCTAAACCAAAAATTTGAGACAAGAGATACACATCTATTTAGAAAATATTTGTGCGCCCAAAGATTAAGCAGACAATTTGACTACATCACATTTTCACATGTACCAAGGAGTCAAAACCAAACAGCTAATCGCATAGCTAAAAATATCCTAAACTGAAATGCATCTCAAATAAACCATCATGCATAAAACCAAAAATATAGATATCCATCAGCATAACAAAATACATAAACCGAAACAAGTGATACATCATCTAGAGCCGCAAAAAATATCTCTGATATATATATCAAAATATGTATATCTGAGTACAAAAAATAGTGTCGTTGGCCCAATTTCCAGCCCAAAGATACAAAAGTTGTCAAAAATAAGGGAAGCATCCTCATAACGGGTGCTTTCCCTATGTACAAAACTACTCTGGGGGGTGCCCCCTCAAGAGGGGCACTTGGACCCACCACCACTCCCAGTACCACCACCGGAGTTGCTATTGCAACTGTGATCGCCACCCGACGTAGAGTGGACTGATAGTCCCTCTCGCAGGCCATCACTATCTATAACTATGCCTCCTTGAAGTCATCCATGAAACCTCGAGCAAGAATCCCCTGATTTAAGCGGTCCACTCGACCCCGGAAGTCCTCAAGAGTAGTCACCTAAGCTTTCAGTTCTGCAATGTGTGCCTCTGTCGCATCAACACGAGCTTGCTCGGCTGCAACCTCTCCAACAGCCGAGCTGCTGGCCTCCCCAGAAGGGCTAGCACCACCACCAGGTCCACCAGCACTACCACCTGGTCCACCTACATCACCTCCTCCCTGACCACCCCGAGGTCATCACGGAGGATCGTGGCCCACCAGTCGAGCGACAAGGCAACCCACCTTTCTAACATCTGCACGAAGTAACCAAAATAATTTCAGTGTCACTAGTAAAACACATAAGTACATACATACTCAAACAAATGCAAAAAAAATATAACACATACCTGCAGGTCCCCAAACATAACCAAATGGGAGACCCATGTCTGGGTCACCCTAGAAGTCCATTCCTGCGTACGGGTATGGCAAGAACATCTGTGGGTTGGCCTCGAACCAGGCCTATGTCGTGGCATTCCAATAATGCCCCACCATGCCACCACCACCCCGTGACATCACCGGAGCCCGCGTCCTCATACATGGCTCCCGTGGCCCTCCAATAGGCACTGCCACCACCGGCCTTAGCAACACCACCCTCTCGTACATGATGCTGCACAAGATTTCGGCGTACGTAAATGACTTATATCCACATTGGAACTTGTTCAATTGCGACACCATATCATCAAAACAAAAGTGGGCGAAGTCGAAAAAATTCCCAGACCTCAGCCGGCGCAACAGTACAACCTGCGGGCCAGATGCCCGATGCAGAGCCACTGACCCTGCTAGTCGTATGATCACTACTAGAGAACACCGCTCTGCCACATCTGTAACTGATGCAATGTTGATGCATCCCTCGGTAAGAGGCGCCCCCCCGTAGTGACACCTTCGGAATCTATCCAGGTTCATTCTCCTAGAGGGGAGTGGGAACCTTAGTGCCTCACCTTGAGGCAGTAACCCAGTCAAAAATTAGATATCTGTCTCGATATGGATTACCAATTTCATCCCCCGCAGCACGAACATGTTGTGCCTCCTGTGCCAGTGCTATATAATGTAGCGCAGTAATCAGTCCTACGACCGAAGAAACTCATTTTCAGCAAAATTCAGAAGGCCCGATGTGGCCAACTGATGTCATGCCCCAACATCAGTAGCTAGAGCGGTCCGGATCTTGGGCCAGTCCTACTTCCTCCACAATAACCTGCCATCAACACAGGTTCCCATCAGTACAAATAAAAAACCAAAAAAATAGACAAAAAACCCAAATTTTTGTCATCTCGGCCTTTGTGTGCATATCCCTCAGACAAGCGTGCTTAGCGGGCGCCTGTATTTTTCACAAGAATGCCTAAGGCACGTTAAAATTGGGGAACAGAGCGCCCTCACATTCCTATCCCTCAAAATTGTGTGCAAGGAAGGTGCGCTTTTGCCCAGATCGCTCGCGCAATCTAGGGCAAAAGTCACCCAGAATCTGTACAAACCTAGTTTGTATGGATCCCGGCACCATCAAACTATAAAAATTAAAATGCAGATGTCATGGAAGTTACCTCGGCATAGTATCTCTAGTCCCTAGTACACGAGCTGACCACAACGCCAAGAAATGCTACACAAACACCACTGACCTCTCAAACCTCAACAAGTACAAATGAATTGAATAAGGGCCATATTCATCTATTTATTGCCATTTTCGAAAACTTTGCAGGGCCATAATAGGATATCAAAAAGTCTATTCTGTGAACCATACATTGCACCATCATCAGTACTCCATGATGAATGAGAGTGATGCCACACATTCGCTTTCCAGAAAAAATAATTTTTCAGCGCCGGCAAGTATGCCTTCTCTCATATTCCTTTTTAAATCTCATGCCTTTCAATAATATTTGATGAAAAGAAGATGCTTTCACTTGACGTAGTTGTTTTTGCAGGAAAAACCCGCAAACCATTCACAACACCATCTACTGGAAGTTCTAGAGCAGGTATCATTCTACCCCCAGCATGATAGAGTCCTAGAAAACTTTGCATATCCTAACATCATTTCTCCATTAGAAATAAAACATAGGGTCCTCATATCCGTCCGTGTTTATCATCACCTCACCCTGCACATGATAAACATCTGCGTTTGTTACACCATTTTTTGGTCATCTAACCTATTATCATTAGATGGACCCAAGTACACCATGTAAGACAAATTTTACCCTAAGTAAAATTGCTTTCACTATGTGAAATAACTTAGTAAAACATCTTTATTAAGTTGTTTATGGTTTAAATAGGAAATCCCACAAGGAAATAATAAACAAATATATATTTGTTTATATTTCCTCAAGGAATAATTAGTTAAACATCAATTTAATTATTATTCCTGGTCATATTTAACCCAAAACAAGGAAATCAATTAAATAAATCCTTATTTATTTGATTATTTCCTAGGAATAAGTTATTTAATCCTTATTTAAATAATATTCCTAGTTAAATTTGACTAAATCAGTTATAAATAATTAAATAAATCATTATTTATTTAATTATATTTCCACCATTTCCTTAAAATAATAAATAAATCATTTATTTATTTATTATTTATAAATAAAGGATTTGACCCAAGTCAAAAATCCTTTTCCCTCCAACAAATATAATAAAATATTCCTAAAAGGTGGTTCTAGAATTTGGTTAATAATATTTTATTCATGCACCAAGTTCTAGACTAGCCTAATATTTTGTTATAAATAGAAGGGTTTTCCCATTCATTTGTCACCTTTCATTGCATTAGATCACTCTGGATCTACACTCTTGGTCTGACTTTGAGCCATCATCATTGTCACATTCTCCATCCTTTGTGAGCTCCCTTTGAGTTCTATGTTTGTCTGGGTTTTCTACACCAACTAGAGAGAGAAATTTTAGATCTAAAGTACTGAGGACTTTCAAGAACCCATCCCATTGAGGAGAATTGGAAACACCTTTCTTGTTTTCCTCTTAGGTGCCCCTTTAATACAAAAAATTCTTTCAAATATATTGTTCTTGTCTTATCTATTGGATGCATGGAGCAACATTTCATTTTTCACTGCTTAATGTCTTTTTATGCATAGATCTGGATTTGTGTAGCTTTATTTGGATCAACTAATTGCAGATTTAAACATATTGGTAGCCGTAATTGATGTTAGGACTATTTTTTATGCGTAGCTAAAGTGGTATTTTTCCGATGAAAGATTCATACTAACAACGTTGGTCAGTAGAGCCTCCCCTCCATGGCTCTCGTCACCCAAAGTAGACCATATATCACAGAAAAAATGACATCATGGCAATACCACTTCATTCCAGGAAGCACCTCGTGCCCATCCATTCATCATGTGTAAGGTCAAGTTGCAAACTAAAACCCCCTTTGTAGAAGACCAAGTTGTACAAGCAGATAAAACGTGCACCACTGCGCATTGCATTTGGCCCACCATACCTCCACCAGCATAATCCCATCTGCAACACTTTTTCATCTGCTTCATCAACCCCACATGCGATACCAACCAATGGGACCCCCACCCTCAGCAAAACACCTTCCTCACGCCATTAATGAGATAACACTTTCATGTTTTGGGGTACCCTTCTCTGTTTTTTGTACAAACCAAACCCCATTATTTTATTCTTTTGGTATGTGTACAAAGACCGCAAATGGTGCACTTCGCCCCTCCACCCTCGCATTTAATATTTTCTCCCATGGTAGCAGTACCTGAACACCTTTAGTCAGAGTATTTCAGCCCCACGCATGCACCATAATGACATTCATAACTGGTTTACACCCGCCCTGGAAGTCCTACCGACTCCAGGGATTTGCCCTTCAAAAATAACTATGACTGTCGCCAAGCTGCTTAAGTATGCTCCGACCTCGGGCCACTGAATCCCCATCATCAGATTTCAGTCACCTCTCACCAACATGCCTATGTTAAACCCACCACATCCAGGTCCCCGATCCCTCATATCAACGACCACTTGTTCGGTTGAGGCTTACTTTTTGTTGACTTCAACACCTATATTCCAAAAAGGAAGTGGTACCTTGGATTACCCCTCTCCATGCAAAGGGGCATCCTTCGGTGGCACTGTGGGAGACATAATTGTCCACAAATTTCATCAATCCTCTTGACATTAGAATACGACAAAATCTTTCATGTTAAGATGGTATCGTACCTTACAACCATTGCACTTTGATCAGATCCGTCGTAGACTCGTGCCTCCATAAGCGTCTTCGTCAACAATTCTTACACGTGAAGGTCCCAGCCAACACCTATGCGTACATTGTGCAGCTATATGCCATACCAATTTTACACATATGGGTACCACATTCCACCTATCGTCAAAGAAAAAACGCCTCTGAGGGCGTCATCAATCATTGTCAACAATCACCAGCATCACTACCATAGTAGTGACATAGATAGAACATGTATATGTCAATTTTGTTTAACTAGCCATAGCATCACGAGCATGGGACATGCCCGCCTCGTTGAAATTTTGTACATATATTGCAAATTGTATTTTCTTGCAGGGATCCCTTAGACGTGGTCATTCTTGGAATCGATGTGGGGATTTTTCAACTCCAAATCTTCACGCAGGTCTCCCTCTCTCTCTACGCACGATACAGAAAAGAAACTATAATGTATTTTGGCTATAGAGTCCTTCCTAGACCTCACACATTAGGGGGGAATTGTTAACACTGGAAAATCATACAGCAAAATATGACATTAATTAATGTCAAGCCAAAGGATTTACAGGGCAAGAAGAAATTATGGAATCTAGAAAGTATTTAAAATCTCAAAGGTTTAAAGGAAATCAAATTTGAACTAGTCATAAAATGTTATTTGCGTGCATTATCCTTCGATAAGAGCACCTTATGCGCGCCTTTTTTCCCAATAAGCATGCATTCCTGAGAGTGGCGAAATGTCACTATCCGGGACCACATAAAATCAAAGGACAAGTTACTCCTTACATGAAGCCATCTAAGGACAGCCACCAGTGCCTCCGTAGACACTATGTGAGCACACAATGGAATATTTGGAGCACACAATGGAATCATACCTCTCCCTTGGGTCACCATCCACCTTTTACCAAGGGAGGGAAGGAGGACTTGAAATCCCCTATATAAATCCACCATGAGATGAAGAATGGGTGATCACATTGTTATGCTGGAAACAATTACCCAAGAAATACCAGCAATGTGTGACCTGGAGCTGGAGATAGAGGGGACTCGATTGTTGGCTATCCAACAACCTTAGTCCAACACAGCAGAGAGAGAGGGAGACTACACCGAGGCGAGCTTGGAAAACAAAATCCTTGCATCGGGACCTAGAACCATTTTCTAGGGGCCCTTTGGAAAGTGGGTAAAATTTCTTCTTCGTATCAAACGCTTAATAAGAAGGGGCCTACAGCCACCATTTGCATTATTATCATTTGACTCTCTTCAATAGCTTCTGCGTATTTGTGTTTTAGTTTTAGTTTAATTTGAGTATACATTTGCAAGCTTTTTTCCTCTAGATTGTATGGTTTTGAACTCCACCGCTTTCTGTCTGTTACCTATAGTTTAAAGGGGTAAACCACACCCCTTAAACTGGTGTGATTTCATACATCCGTGCACCAAATCCACCACAAAACTCCCTTCTGGAACATCTTCTTTTTTATGAGGTTTTCATGCCACTTAGATTTGTGTTGTTGTATGATCACTGTGCACTGTAGAGCCAGTAACCGTATTTCATCCAATTCATTTATTTTCTGGAGTCTTTTATACTGGGCCTCTTTCAAGTCCAACCATACATCCTGGTTTTTCCTTAGGGTCTTAACTTTGAATTCAATGGGGAAAATAGGCTCTCTTCCAAATACTAGATGATACGGAGAATATCCAGTGGTGTTTCGCCATGTTATGTGATAAGCCCATAGGGCTCTGGAAGTTTAGTGGCCCAGTCCCGGCTATGTGATGATATTGTTTTAGAAGAATTGACTCAATGACTTTGTTGGTGCTTTTGACCTGTCCATTTTACTGCGGGTGGTAAGGAGACATAACTCTATGGATGATATGGTGATTCTTTAGAGTGGTTGTGATTTTATTACCTACGAACTGTGCCCCTCCATCAGCTATCACTTCCCTTGGTAGACCATATTGCACAAATAGCTCGAACAGAAAGTTAATCACAGATTCTTCCGTGGCTCTTGGTAAGGCTATTGTTTCCCCCCATTTTGTTACATAGTCTGTGGCAACTAGTATGCATATTTTCTGATTTTATGGCGGGTTGAATGGCCGAACGAATCCCAGTGCCCATCGTTTGAACGATTATATTACCAATTGTGGTTGTAGTGGAATTTCATCTGCTTGGCCTGGGTAGCCCATTCTTTGGAAACTGTCGCAGGCTTGGACATATTTTTTTTCATCTTTGAAGATCGTAGACCAATAATAGCCCAATTGTAATACTTTGTGCCACGTTCTGCGATCTGGGGAATGGCCACCACATGGTTCATCGTGACAGGCCCACAGGATATCATAGATCTTGTCTTCTAGGATGCATCTGCGTATATGCATGTCGGCCCCAGTGTCGAAGAGGTATCCACTGATCGAGGAGAACCTGGCACTGCCTTGTACAATCAGCTTCGGTTACCTTGATGTTAAATTCCTGGGAAGTTTCCCTACTGCCAAGAAATTTGCTACATTTGTGTACCATGGCGTTTTGACTACTACGGCAAATAGATGTTCATCCAGAAACTGATCGTCCACTGCTAGTGTGTCATCTATCTTTGGAAATATGGATAGGAAGTATGCGACTACGTTTTCTTTTCCTAGGCGGTCCTTGATGGTTATGTCAAATTCCTACAAAAGCAGCGACCAACAAGTTATTCTCCCATTTTTTATTGATTTATTGGCTAAATATTTAATGGCAGAGTGATCAGTATACAAGAGTACTTGATAGCCAGTTATATGATGTCTAAATTTATTAATAGCATAAATGATAGCCAGGAACTCTTTTTCTGTCACTGTGTAGTTTAATTTGGTAGGAGTGATATTTTTGCTGATATAATAAATAGCATAGTGATTTTTATCTTCTTCTTGACCAAGAACTGCCCCTATTACTGTATCGGATGCATCTGAAGAAATGTGAAAAGGTAACTCCCAGTTAGGACTGTGTAAGATTGGTGTTCTCGAGACCACTCTCTTTAAATATGCAAAAGCAGTGTCAAATTTATCATACCAATGGAATTTGACGTTTCCAGTCAGTGCATACAAAGGTGCAGAAATTTCTGAGAAATTCTTTATAAACCTACGATAATACCCTGCATACCCTAGAAAACTACGCACCGTAGTCTGTGTGCAAGATGTGGCTAATAAAAGGATTACCTTTATCATTGTCGGGTCTGTTAGCCCCCTATGAATTTTTGACAAGCAAAGAGGGGGCTCAAATGTTTTTTGAGCCTTCAAGGAATGCATATCAACTGAAAACACATCATCCTTGAAGCATCCATATGCCCTTATCCTTTGATAAACCCTCACTTTTGATTCCATGACAAAATCCTCTCTGTTTCCGTGAAGAAAATGCCCAAAGGGCCTCCATTTCCTTTATTTCCTTCCCATTAAACCTCTACCTTCATCACCTTTTTCCCTTCTCATTCTCCCCCATTAACCCTCTAAATCTTCCCAAATCCCTCCTTCAGCCTTATAATATCCTTTATTTGGCTTTAAACCCTTTATTTCCCCTACTGTTTTCCTCTTTTGGCCTTAAAACGCATTAGAAATAGGCCCAAAACCCACTTTTTCAACATACACAGGCTTAGCCCCTTTCGGCTAGCCCCTTAACCACTTCCCCCCATGGACCCGAATGCTAAGACCAAGCGCTGATCCTCAAGGTGCCAATCGCATCGCAAAATCAAATCAGAACACTCTTTTCTTCTGTAGACCAAGAAGCTCCAATGCGATAGTGTATTTGATCTGTCGGCTTTTGGAGCGATCTCAACCACTCATCTGAAAAGATTTAACGGCTCCACGCAGGTTTCACCATGCCCCACCTATCCCCTTTGTAAAACCACCAATGATCATCTCCACCTTTGATTCACAGTTTAATTCGACGACCATCACAACACTACCTTCATCGCCAATCAGAGACTTTAAAATGAGCCACCCTACGATGCCCCGATTAGCCAATCCCAGATTAAATCTGAGCCGTCTGCCCATTATGATCTTGCGGCCCAGATTCTTTCTTACTACACCCATTTCCTCCCTCCTATCACCCTCTGATTACATGAGAGTCGTCGATCTGTCTCTAGATCGGAAGGTGGTCGCTCAATCGCACCATCGCTATCGCCCAATCTCGAATCGTTGGTTCCCCCGATTGACGCGCCCTGATTGGATCTAAGCCACCCATCCCGCTCAATCAAATGGCCCAGATTAATCCTTATTCTGCTCCTGTATCCCTGATTGATCATCCCTGACCCAATCTCAACCTTCGATCTCTGTAGATCAGACAGCCCACATTTAAACCGCCATTGACTTTTCCCTCACTTAACCGACTGTGCACCTCACCTTTTTCGTGCTCCAACTCGCACCATCCGATCACAATGCCCTCATCTAACGTCTGATGTTCATTTTCGCATTTTTTCATGCCCGAAGGTTAATGCTCAGAAAAAACGTGAAATGCGTTGTTTTGTTTTGCCACGTGTCGAGTAGAGAGGCGTATTTCGTTTTTTCTGGAAAATTTCCAAATCTGCCTTTTGCTGCGCGAAAACGGTTGTTTTCTCCGCAAAACCACTTTCCCCCTTCCACCTCTGGGACTTCTTCTGATTAATCCCGACCATTGATCTCTGCAGATCAACGGCCCCCATTGCATATCACATTCCATTCACTATTTTTCATCGCATGACCTTGGCATCTCATCGGATCATCACAACCGTTGATCTCCTCCTGGGATCGGACGGCCCAGGTTAAATCGCCCTCCGCCATTACCGGGTCCCACCATATCAGCTCATTTCATCGCATTTTCACTCGTTCCCTTTGTATTATGATCCAAAGGTCAAATTGTTATGTTTTGCATTAAAAATTATATCATTCCACCCAAGCATTAAAAAATTAATGTTTTGTGTTAATTTTTTTCATTTCGCCCAACCTTCCAAAGTCATTCTGTTAATTAATCCCCACCGTCGATCATCACCTCCATAACTGATCGGACGACACACATTCATTCTTCCACCAAAACTCCATTTCATTGCATTTTTCACCTATTTTCTCTACAGCTACCATTTCCACAGTTGCGCCATCATCCCTTCAGGCCTCCACGGCATTTATTCCGCCATCCCTAGTTTTTATAATTGGTTTATTTCATTGTTGCAGGGTTCTTAGAGTGGCAGTTTCACTTTTCCTCCACAATCACGGCCACTGTAATGCAGATTACAGAGAAGGCCATTACAGCAGTGGCCAGTGTGATAGCAGAGGCGTATTAGAGGGATTCGGGCCAGTTAATTGCATATTTGGCACCTAATCTCGTATTCAAAGAATTAAGGTGCAGTTTGAAGATTAAAAGAGCACATGAAACAAGCCATATATGCTTTCAACATCAATAGTAATTTACTCAGACAGTACACCTTCCGACAGAAGTCTCCATGCCTCCTCGAGCTCTTAAAAAGCCATTTCACTGACAGAAGCTTCTAAAATACTATTAGGACCGCAGCTATGGAAGCATGGAGAGACCTGCAGACCTTTCATCCCTATCACTTATTTCAGAAGGCTAGCACAGAGTACCATACAGTCAGAAGGACTCCAAAGAACACATCTGAGGTCAACATTGACCTGACAGAGACTCTGAACCAGACTACAGAGTACAACACAGAGCTATTAAGCAGAGTGGGCATGGAACTTGCCTCCACTCTGTCTTAATTAATCGATTTAATGTATATCATCTACCACAATTATCCATTTCTCCTATAAGAATCCTGAAAGAACATATTGTGGTGGTTGTTGTTGTTGTAGTTCTAGGGATTCTTTTAGCTGTCAGAACAGTTTCGGGGGGAAGGTAGCTGAGTAGTTTGTAATGTAGTAGGCTGGGAGGAGAAGTTTGGATTGTAATCAGCCATTGAGCTCAGTGTGTGTGACTAGTTTTGCACATCAATTAAACAAGAGAATTTCACAGGATCCTGGTCTATTACTACGAGTGATGTTTTTCTTATTACTTCGTTTTATTACATTTTTCATTTTTTTCATTGGTTTTCTGGTACGCATCAAAAATCTAGCATAGGATATACCCTTGCATGGTGCCTTATGTTTCTGCTCTCCCTACCTTTAATGTTTTCTGCTGATAGTGAATCTAAAAGCAAATGCATGTAATTTAACCAGTGTAGTAGTTGTTACTCACTGCTAGCTGATGTGTGAATTCAGGTTTGCTGCTTAGTTTTTCTTGTTGAGCTCAAGCTAGAGGATTTTGGATACCAGGGATTTAGTGTAAGCCTTGTCCACTGGGGTCCTTGTTCAACAGATTGGCTCTTCTAAGATCTCTTGAGCTAGTGTCAAAGCATTGAAGGTTAAAGGTCCTTCTATGATCTTAGGCCTAGTTCTATGTTAAACTTATCTCTGTTTTTCTCTTGGAATATGCTGAAGCAGATCTGGAGTTAGATGACCTCTGGTCTGTTCTCAAGCTTCCCTTTGTACCTTCGTTAAAAGTTTCATTTAAGTATGTCAAAGCAGTTCTGGATTTAAATGATATCTAACCTGATCTATAGACAGAAATTAGGTTTATTTCCTTCTTTCACCTTCTTTCCTTCTTTCATGACTCCATAGCCCAATGGATGGCACATTCTTAACCTATTCTCTTTTACCGAAACATCCGACTGCTTTGCTCCTTTCATCCCATAACCTTCTCAATTAATGATCTCATGACCAACCCAAAAATCAACCAAAATATTTAAACCCCCCCTCTATGCTTCGTACCTAGCCTAATATCTCATTTGAGCCTTCAAAGATATACCATTATTTTCTTTTATTGGAGATATCCCTCTCTGGATCCAGGAGGGCTAGATCCTAGGATTCTAAAGTGGTTATGATGTTGTCTCGTCTTTTGTTATTGCAAAATCTGGCCAAAACATGGGAACCCCAACATAATGGCAACTACACTGGGGAAAAATTTTGAGATTCCTTGACTACTAACATTGGTTTGTGTCCCATTGTAGACTCCAACATAATGGCGACTCCACTGGGGAACAACTTAGACCAATGCCTTTAGATTGGTATTACACTGCTGATGGTGGACAATAGCCTGTTTCAAACATCCAAATCCATCCACTTGGCGACTCCGCACTCTATAATTCCTAAAAGACCAAATGACTCCACTGGTAGAAGACTCTGAACTGGTTAAGAAGATGCAGTGACCTTCTTTGCAGAAACATGGATCCAAACATGGACAAAGATGAAAAACTAGATGCTTTAGCAGACAAATTAAATGGGATAGAAAAAATGTTTGGTGAAGTGCTCGAGATGTACATGGCTATTCTAAATGCAAATGATGATTATTTAGAACAGCCCATGCATTTTCCAGAGCAAGGGCCAACTCCAGACCCAGATGATAAGCAAGACATGTATGACAATCCAGGTCTAGATTTTTCTCTTGCTCTGGAAAATTCTCAAGATGAGGCTCAAGAAGATATCCAGCCTCCAGATCAGTTCGTAGAAGAAGCAGAGGACTGTTATTCTTATGTCTGTGTTAAAAAAGAAATTCCTTTGTTGACAGAAGAAGATATGGACCAAATGTTAAAAACGTAGTCCACCTCTGAGATCTTCTACAGAACTGATACAGATCCAGAAATGTCCTCGATGGATCAGAACAAATAAAGACCTGTTGAGAACCCAACAAGTTTGATTGGTGACATTGCTGATGATTATGACTTTCCTAGTTATGATCTATTTGATGGTGATTGTTTACAGAGGGAAGCTAAGCTTAAAAGGCCATCATCAGTAGACTCATGGGAGGAAAATCAGGGCCAGAAACTTCAGAGAAGCAATGAAACCAGTCGGCCTATCTATGACACTGATGAAGAAAGCTACGAAAGCCTTGTAATAGGTGAAGATTCATGGAATTTTCACTCTGTTACACCTCATATCATTAGTGATGATTTTCATGATCAGCAGCCTTTCATCTTAAAAGATGAGGAGGAAAGCAAAGAAGTGATTCTTGAGCAGGATGAAAGTAAGGAGCTCTCTCTTGAAAAGGAGGGTGCAAGAGAACAAACCTTTGCTCAAGAAAACATTGATATTTTCACGGAGCTCAGCCCATCAGAGCTGAATGTATCAGAGCTCCAAGAGGACTCAGCTGCAATATATGATGATTCCTCTAGTTCAGAAAATGAATAATATGAAGGAGATTCTCTTTCCTAAGAGAGTATTTTCCTTGATCCAGTGGAAGAAGGAGAAATCCTGGTTGAAGCCTGCCTGCCAAATATTTACGACCAGGTATCATTTCATGATCCTTATGTTCATTTCCTGCAAACATTTGAAGAAGGATCAAAGGTCTTTTTGAACAGCATGTTGCAGACAGCAAGAAAAAATTTTAAAGCTGCTGTTTAGGGACAAAGAGAATGGGAGTGGCCCTACCTATCCAGCCTGCTTAAGGAGCTGAGCAAGAAAGACCAGTCATGGGATCACTTGATGGACTAGTTACATTGGAAGAGAATGTTTGTAATCTAGACTTGTAAATATTCCAGTTAGAGTAGGGTAGGTAGGAAAGCTCAAAAAAGCTCAGTCTGTGAGCATTTAGTCAGTTGTCTTAATTTCTGCATAGTTTTCAGTCCATGAGCATTTTTTTCTCTATGCCATGGTCCACAGCAATTCAAACAGTCTAATCCTGGCTTGAATTTTTTTCAATTTATGTCCTAGAATGTAGAGAAGAAGTCTACTAGATAGTTTAATCCTAGTAGACATTAGTTTAGGTAGAGAAACTATGAGGCCAATAGTTTAGTCTGGTCTCATGGAGTAATAAGGGTAGAAATAGAGTAGGTTTATTTTCCTGTTTATAAAAATTGATGGTTGAAGGGTCTGCAAGTCCAAATGCACCCAGAAGAAAAAATTTAGGACTTTAGTCTGGGTAGGTAGCTATTGGAGAAATGTTTACTACAGATTTGATGTCTTCATGATTTGTGGCAGCTGATCCAAGGAAAGAAAAGGGATGTGTCAAGTACCAAGCATCTGGCCTACACCAAAGATCATTTTCTGAATTCTTGACTCCTTCAAGAAGAAGCCATCCCCATGTGGAGCCATTGTTATCCCCCTATGAATTTTTTGACAAGCAAAAAGGGGGCTAAAATATTTTTTGAGCCTTCAAGGAATGCATCTCCTCTAAAAACACATCATCCTTGAAGCCTCCATATGCCCTTATCCTTTGATAAACCCTCACTGTTGATTCCATGAGAAAAGTATCTCTGTTTCCATGAAGAAAATGCCCAAAGGGCCTCCATTTCCCTTATTTCCTTCCCATTAAACCTCTTCCTTCATCACCTTTTTCCCTTCTCATTCTCCCCCATTAACCCTCTAAATCTTCCCAAATCCCTCTTTCAGCGTTATAATATCCTTTATTTGGCTTTAAACCCTTTATTTCCCCTACCGTTTTCCTCTTTTGGCCTTAAAACACATTAGAAATAGGCCCAAAACCCACTTTTTCAACATACACAAGCTTAGCCCCTTAACCACTTCCCCCCATGGACCCGAGCGCTAAGACCAAGCGCTGATCCTCAAGGCGCCAATCACATCGGAAAATCGGAGTAGAACACTCTTTTCTTTTGTAGACCAAGAAGCTCCGATGCGATAGTGTATTTGGTCTGTCGGCTTTTGGAGCGATCTCAGCCGCTGATCTAAAAATATTTAATGGCTCCACATAGGTTTCACCATGCCCCGCCTATCCCCTTTGTAAAACCTCTGATGATCATCTCCACCGTCGATTCACAGTTTAATCCGACGACCATCGCAACACTGCCTTCATCGCCAATCAGAGACTTTAAAATGCGCCACCCTTCGATGCCCCGATTAGCCAATCCCCGATTAAATCTGAGCCATCTGCCCATTCTGATCTTGTGGCCTAAATTATTTCTTGCTCCGCCCATTTCCTCCCTTCTATCACCCTCTGATTACACGAGAGTCGTCGATCTGTCTCCACATCGGACAGTGGTCGATCAATCGCACCATCGCTATCACCAAATCTCGAATCGTTGCCTCCCCCAATTGATGCGCCCTGATTGGATCTGAGTCGCCCATCCTGCTCGATCAAATGGCCCAGATTAATCCTCAGTCTACCCCTGTGTCCCCGATTGATCATCCCCGACCCAATCTCAACCTTCGATCTCTGCAGATTGGACGGCCCACATTTAAACCGCCATTGACTTTTCCCTCACTTAACCGACTACGCACATCACCTTTTTCGCGCTCCAACCTGCAGCATTCGATCACAGTGCCCTCATCTGACGGCTGATGTTCATTTTCAAATTTTTCCGCACCCAGAGGTTAACGCTCAGACAAAATGTGAAATGGGTGGTTTTTTTTTGCCACATGTCGGGGGGAAAGGCATATCGCGTTTTTTCTGGAAAATTTCCAAATCTGCCTTTTGCTACGTGAAAACGATTGTTTTCTCCACAAAACCACTTTCCCCCTTTCGCCTTTGGGACTTCTTCCGAGGAATCCCAACCGTTGATCTCTGCAGATCAATGGCCCCCATTGCAGATCGCATTCCATTCACTATTTTTCATCACATGACCTTGGCATCTCATCGGATCATCACAACCGTCGATCTCCTCCTGAGATCAGACGGCCCAGGTTAAATTGCCCTTTTCCATTGCCAGGTCCCACCATATCAGCTCATTTCATCACATTTTCGCTCTTTCCCTTTATATTCCGATCCAAAGGTCGAATTTTTATGTTTTGCATTAAACATTATATCATTCCGCCCAAGCATTAAAACTTTAATGTTTTATGTTAAAGTTTTTCATTTCGCCCAACCTTCCAAATTCATTCTGTTAATTAATCCCCACCATCGATCATCACCTCTAGAACTGATCGGACGGCCCACATTCATTCTTCCATTAAAACTCCATTTCATTGCATTTTTCACCTATTTTCTCTACAGCCACTGTTTCCATAGTTGCTCCATCATCCCTTCATGCCTCCACATCCTTTCTTCCGCCATCCCTGGTTTTTATAATTGCTTTATTTCATTGTTGCAGGGTTCTCAGAGTGGTAGTTTCACTTTTCCTCCACAATCATGACCACTATAATGTAGATTACAAAGAAGGCCATTACAGCAGCAGCCAGTGTGACGGTAGAGGCAGATTATAGGGATTCGGGCCTGTTAATTGCATATTTGGCACCTAATCCCATATTCAAAGAATTAAGGTGCAGTTTGAAGATTAAAAGAGCACATGAAACAAGCCATATCTGCTTTCAGCATCAGTAGTACTTTACTCAGACAATACACCTTCCGACAGAAGTCTCCATTCCTCCTCGAGCTCTCAAAAATCCATTTCACTGACAGAATCTTTTGAAATACTATCAGGACCACAGCTATGGAAGCATGGAGAGACTTGCAAACCTTTCATCCCTGTCACTTATTTCAGAAGGCTATCACAGAGTACTCCAAAGAAGGACTCCAAAGAACACAACCTAGGTCAACATCGACCTGACAGAGACTCTGAACCAGACTACAAAGTACAATTCAGAGCTATTAAGAAAAGTGGGCATGGACACTGCTTCCACTCTATCTTAATTAATCGATTTAATGTATATCATCTACCACAGTTATCCATTTCTCCTATAAGAATCCTCAAATAAAATATTGTGGTGGTTGTTGCTGTTGTAGTTGTAGGGATTCTTTTAGTTGTCAGAACAATTTTCGGGGGAAGGTAGTTCAGTAGTTTGTAATGTAGTAGGTTGGGAGGAGAAGTTTGGACTGTAATTAGCCGTTGAGCTCAGTGTGTGTGAATGGTTTTGCACATCAATTAAACAAGTGAATTTCACAGGATCCTGGTCTATTACTATGGGTGATGTTTTTCTTATTACTTCGTTTTATTACATTTTTCATGTTGTTCATTGGTATTCTGGTACACATCAGAAATCTGGCATAGGATATACCCTTGCATGGTACCCTATGTTTCTACTCTCCCTACCTTTAATGTTTTCTGCTGATAGTGAATCTAAGAGAAAATGCATGTAATTTAACCAGTGTAGTAGCTGTTACTCACTGCTAGCTGATGTGTGAATTCGGATTTGCTACTTAGTTGTTATTGTTGGGCTCAAGCTAGAGGATTTGGGATACCAGGGATTTAGTGTAAGCCTTGTCCACTGGGGTCCTTGTTCAACAGATTGGCTCTTCTAAGATCTCTTGAGCTAGTGTCAAAGCATTGAAGGTTAAAGGTCCTTCTATGATCTCAGGCCTAGTTCTATGTTAAACTTATCTTTTTTTTTCTCTTGGAATATGCTGAAGCAAATCTGGAGTTAGATGACCTCTGGTCTGATCTCAAGCTGCCCTTTGTGCCTTCGTTGAAATTTGCCTTTAAGTATGTCAAAGAAGGTCTGGATTTAAATGATATCTGACCTGATCTATAGACAGAAATTGGGTTTCTTTCCTTCTTTCACCTTCTTTCCTTATTGTTCCATTCCACCATCTATCTAAAGACCCTTTAGTATAGATGACTTGCCCTCTGAAATCCTTGGCTAGTTGTTTGCAAGTAATCTCCTTTCATGACTCCATATCCCAATGGATGGCACATTCTTGACCTATTCTCTTTTACCGAAGCATCCTACTGATTTGCTCCTTTCATCCCATAACCTTCTCAGTTAATGATCTCATGACCAACCCAACAACCAAAAAAAAAAAATTTAAACCCCCCCTCTGTGCTTCGTACCTAGCCTAATATCTCATTTGAGCCTTCAAAGATATACCATTCTTTTCTTTTATTGGAGAGATCCCTCTCCGGATCCAGGAGGGCTAGATCCTAGGATTCAAAAGTGGTTGTGATGTTGTCTCATCTTTTGGTCTTGCCAACCTAGCCAAAACATGGGAACCCCAATAGGTTCTGCCTGTATTCCTACTGTATAGATATATTGCCCCAGGATTACTCCTTCGGTCATCATCATGTGGCACTTTTCATTGCATAGGCATAACCTGGTAGCAATACATAATTCCAATACCTTTTATAGCATTTCTAATGCTTGATCAAAGTCATCACCATATGGGGTGAAGTCTTCCATGTAAATTTCAAGCCCCTCATTTATTAAATCAGAAAAAATGTTGAGTATGGCTCTTTGAAGGGTTGATGGGGAACTGCATAGTTCGAATGGTAGCACCCTGTAGGCAAATGTACCCCATGGGTAGGTAAAGGTTGTTTTATCTTGGTCTTCAGGAGCTATTTGGATTTGATTTTAACCGATGAATTTGTCAAGAAAAGAAAAGAAATGCTTCCCTACCAATGTATCCAGGACTTTATTAATAAAAGGGAGGAGGAAGTGGTCCTTCTATATCGCCTTATTCAGTTCTCGGTAATCCACACATATTCTCCATTTCCAATTCTTTTTAGGGACAGCTACCAGAGGGGAGACCCATTTCTTGTCTGAAATAGGATAAATGAAATTCACATCCAGTGGTTTTTGTAGCTCCTCTTTTACAACATATTTTAGATGCAGGTTTAACCTACGCTGGGGTTGTCGAATAGGCTGAGCCTCCTTGTCAGTATAGATGTGATGGGTTCATAGCTGAGGTTTTATGCCCTTCATGTCTCGGTAGTCCCAAGAAAATGCTCCCTGATACTTCTGTAACACCTTTATGAGCTTCTACCTTTGGTCACTATCCAAATTTCCATTGATATTCAAAATTTTCCCTAGCTCAATCTCAATGGGTATGTTGTTGCGTACAGCAATTGTGGGTATATGCTGATCATCAAGGTTTTCCAAGAGATATTCTTGTGTTTCATATTCAATAACTATTTTCAATATTTGGCATTTTAAGTTTCCAGCTGTAGGTGGCTGATTCATAAAGTTATTGATTACATCATCTTCAGTTTGATCCTTAAATTCAAGAGCTTTGACTAATGTCAGAGGTGGATGGACATTTTTCTCCCAATATGTATGCGGATGCTTGTGAATGTGTACCGTGGGTAAACTTGGTTTGGCAGGAGGTTAAATGATAATTTTATTTATGGAATCTCTCCTAGAAATGGTCATTATTCCTGTCTGGAAGCCTATGTAAGCACCGTTTGTTGCCAACCAAGGCCGCCCAAGAATCAAGGGGCATCCGTCCATCTAATTCTTTGGGTTAATAACTAATAAATTAGCCAGATAATCCCATGAGTCCACATAAACTAGGATGTCCTGCAATATTCCTTCTGGCCTGATAACAGACCTATCAGTGAATTCCAACAGCGTAGCTGTGGGTTCTAAAGCTGATATGCCTAGCTTTTCGCAGGTCCCTGTTGTTAAGATGTTAATGGCCACCCTTAAGTCGACCAATGTGTTTGGAAAGGAGTGGCTGGAGATTTGTACAGTTATTATGGGATTCCTTGGGTCATCATATTTAATGGGGGCCTCCTTATCCAATAATGAGTTAGATAGTGCTCCCACCACATGAACGGTGGGAGCATTTTTTGCTCTTTTTGCTTGCTTCTTTCCACACAGTTCTTTAATTATCTTGGAATAGATGGGGATGTCTTGTATGGCCTTTAGAAGAAGAATTTTGATGCAAAGGTTTCTCAGTTCTCCCAAAATATCAAAATCTGGAGAGACCATTGGTCTAGGTAGCGTTAACCTTTCAGGGAAAGGAGTTGGAAAAATCCTAAGATTTTCAGGCTTCTCTTGGTCAACTATTTCCTTTTCTTACTCCACCTTCGTTTCAGTTATATTTTTTTGTCTGGGCTATGTTAGAGCTCTAGATTCCAATTGAGGTGTGGTCGTTCCTTTTGATGGTGAGATAATACGTCTTGATCTCAGCCTTAGTTCATTACATTGCTTCTGTTCATTTTCAGGGTTTAAATTTTATATATTCTAGATTAGTTGAACCGGCCTATTTTTGGGGTTAGGATTGGGTTGGGCTGGTAATTGAGGATGGATGATAGGCTGAGGGTTGTGCTAGTAAGGCGCTGGTAGCGTAGGTTGATTTTAAATCCCTGTACCCATTGGTGGATGGGTCATTCCTAGAGGTTGTTGCCAATTTTGAGGCCAATTTGTGGTTTGAGAAGGAGATGCTGTCCACTGGGTTTGATATGAGTTTTTTTTATAATAGGGAGGGGAACAAGGAAATCTTGGCCAATTATTTCCTAAAGAAGGTTGCGTTGGCCAAGGCAGTATAGGAAATGACTAGGATGGCCAAGTGGAGAAAGGCGATTGATTCTTCCAAGCTGCTGTAGGGTTTTGTTGGTTGAATTGCATAGAAGGAAAGAACAGAGGCAAGTCTTGAGGCATACGTGGTCGTGCTTTCCATTTCCGACGTTGGTTCATCAGGTAGACTGGTTTTGTTTCTTCTTCTGCTTCTTTGTAAACTAATTTTAGTCCTGGGAGTGAAGGGAAATGGTCTGTGGCATGATCCTTAGTGTAGATAGCACAGGTCTGAATCGTGTCTAAGGGGCATTCCCTTTGGTTGTGCTTCTTCCGACAACGTGGGAAGAAGACGGCAAAGTTATATTCTGCTATAGCTTGTTTCTACTTGGCTTGTAGGAAATCAAGATGTGTTGTCAAAGTACCCAAAATTTCAGTTTTGAAGTCTTCCAAAAGATTACCAAACTCTGCTCTAGTTACGTTGCCACTAGACTACTTGAGATCTTTTCTTGTTGAGTCTCGCCCAATTGGCTTATTTCACGTACTGCCCCGAGAGCACCCGATACACAGAAAAATAATTTCATCATATCCTTCTTGATATATGTCCCCTCTTCTCATTATATTATGTGTTTCAATCCATTCTTCTTTCATCCCCTTAATCATTGTTGCTTTTAAGATGTCTTTGGATAATGTCGTATATGGGGACCTTTGTAGATTATACTAAAATATTTCAACATACTCTTCTAATGTCTCATTGTCTTTTGTAGACATATTTAATATTTCATCTTTTAATTCCCGAGTCCGGAAATAATATTGATATTTAGTTATAAAAATGCTCTTCATTTGGTCCCAGTTATTAATGGTTCCCCCACCGAGTCCCATGAACCAACGTAATGCCACCCCCTTCAAAGTAGAGGGGAACAATTTCAGTTTATGTGGGTCAGTGGTATAGTCATATACACTACATAAGACATTGAACTCAAATAAAAATACATCAGGATCTTCCAAGGTCAACCCATGGAAGGTGGGGATGTTTTGCAGGGGAATGGCTTTCATAGGGGCATTAGCAACATGGTCAACAATGGGATAGTCCAATGTTAATGTCTTCCTTTGATTCTGGTTTTGATTATTTTCCATTTGATCAAATATATGCCAATACTCTTTGGGGATCTCTTGTTCCGGAGGAGTAATCTTAGTGGGATTGAGTGGTGAGTGGGGAGGAGGCTTTACAACACTTCCTTGATCTGGAATACCAATTTTCTTAGTCTCAACCATTTTTTCAATGGATTCAAGCTCTAGAGCTCCTACTTGTATTTCCCCACTAGTTTCTCCTTCTCCTTCTTGTAAATTGCAAGAACCTCCATCTCTTGAAGGGTCAGTACTTATGTGTTCAGCAGTCTGAAGGCTTTGTTCAGACCCTTCAGTTTCACTGTGAATCTTAGCGTGGGCTACAGATGGTGAGGTTGCTGCCTGAGGGAGTGTAGTAGGACTTTGAATGGGAATGGTTCTGGGTCCTACGGATGCCTGGGATTCAAATCTCTTAATGATTTAGTCTATATGTGTTGTTCTACCAAGGATTACCGGTCCTTTGGGTTTCGTAGACTTTTGTGGATAATTTTGATTTGTTTCTATCCTTTTCTTCCTATTCATAAAACAAGATCACCTATTCTACTAACTTCTGAACAATTTCTAAGAAGTGGGTTAGGGGGCAAGTGTTTTTCTTGCCAGTACGCAGGTTCTTACCTCTCGTTTTTAATACCCAATTCTTCGCAACAACAGAGAAAAAGGAATGAAGGACGTCTCTCTTCAACACTCTCCCTGGCAATGGTGCCAAAAATGTTGATTCATTAAGGTGACTAGTACTATAGGCAACCTCTATGTTTCTCATTCAATTGTCAACCCAAGGTAAGTCTTCTTATTTCAAGAGTGCAAGCATTTCATATGTGAGTGACATCGAAAGTAGCTACTCTATATTACCATGAAGAAGATTAACTAATTCTCAAAGTTCAATAAACTCAAAAAGAAATGGAATTGTAAAATGTCATTAACTAGTCTGTCTAAATAAGCTCAAAGAGAATAACCTATGATTGAACAGCACACTTAATGAATTGAACATCATTTCTTATTGAATGGAACAGAAAATGCAATGAATTGAACAACAATCGCTTATTTAATTTTGCAATGGAATTCTCTTGCAAACTAATTAGCTAACATTCCTTTGTATTAAGCACAACAAGAAGTCTTATAGTACTAGTGGAAAAATCTAATTCTTAATGATATAAAGCATTGAACAGAAATCTTGATAAAGCTCGTAAACGAATTTAAAGGAATTGAGAAAAATATGAAGATGTTTAATAGTTATAAAAAAATTACTCCAAACCATAAACATGAGCAATAAACTGTCTTACTGGCATAGGAAATTGTAGCATCATAGGCATAGAAGTTAACAAGTGGAAAGATATCTCACATAATGCATTAGACAACTGAACATAAATTTTGTAATTAACGTACAGTACAGTGGTGAGCGCTGAAACTCCCAGGGCTGGGCCCAAACCACCAGAAGTTTAACGCGATGGAAAACTCAGGAAATGACAATTCAAAATACCAAAATTCATTATTAAAAAGGTTAAGACATGAATACAACTGGAAATTTCTATCCTGATAAGCCTATTACATAAGATAATTCTTATTCAACTCCCCTTTTATCGTCCATCTTTGGCCTTTTTAAAGGCGATTTCGCTCAGTGGAATGGTCTTTTCCAAATGACAGCCCACTACTCGTGGCTTTCATTTGAGCTCTTTGGATGTGGATATGTCTTTCTGCCTTCCTCTGGTCCCTGGGGGTCATTTTGATTTCGTGCCCTCTTCCTGTCAGCTATCTTTTGGTCATCATCAATTCAGCTGCCTTGTTTTCCTGTGAATAAAGATGAAATGCGTCAAATCCTTGTATTTTAAACATGCTTTTTGTCGTTAGCCCATTTGTTCTAATTTTTTATTAATCCTCCTTTCCTTTACTATTAATATGAGGAAAAATTCCTAAAAGTGTATGATAATTCGAAGTGAAGGAAGGGTGAAAACGTACCTTAATTCCAACCCAACAACCTCTTGAAAACATTTACAGAATATGATCTTACAGTTGTCCCTAGAAACCAAAACATTCTTGCCAATGGTCTAGTCTTTACAGCCAGTACATGTCAGAAACCTTATCATAACAATCAATACACGGTCCAAGTCAAATATAGACTAGCAATTCCTGATAACATAAAATACTGGAAGTTTTTTGAAAGAGATAAACAAATAGAAAATTTCCTACAATCCATAAATGAGATTGAAGTGCCAAATTCAGACTCAGAGTATGAGGAAGACTTCTCTGCTGAGGAAAAATCTTACAAAGAAGAACCTCCTGATAATGTTGATATAAATTTGTTAGACAAAGAACACACACATGAAACAGAGTTGTGCACTAATTCAGAAAAAGAAGACTTTGAAGTGTTGCAGTCTAATAATGATAACTTGCCAAAGGGACTGGTTCATCTAAAAGAAATGTTTGACTATAATGATTTTGCTAGGAATCCAAAGATGGAACCCACTAAAACTGAAATAGAAGAATGCAATATAGGTAGTGAACAATAACCCAAAATGATAAAATTTTCCAAAACACTGCTAAACAATAACCCAAAATGATAAAATTCTCCAAAACACTGCTAGCTCATATAAAACAGAAATATCTTGAGCTTTTTAGGAAATTTACTGATGTTTTTTCTTATAGTTATGAAAATTTAAAGTCATATGATAATGAGATAATCCATCATAAGATCCCTCTCAAAGAAAACCAGAAGCCCTTTAAACAGAAATTGCGTAGAATAAACCCTGTGCAACTACCCCTGGTTGAGAAAGAAATAAAGAAAAAGTATGATGTTGGAATAATAGTCCCTCTGAGATACTCAAAATGGGTTTCAAATCTTGTGTCAGTGAGGAAGAACACAGGAGAAATTAGGCTATGCATAGACTTCATAAATTTAAACAAAGTCTCCTTAAAAGACAACTACCCTTTACCAAAAATGGATCACATCTTACAAAGGGTAGTAGGTTATAAAATAATATCTTTGCTAAATGGATTTTTAGGATACAATCAGGTGATAGTACATCCAGATTATTAGCACAAGATAGCTTTCACTACACCCTGGGGCACCTTCATATATGTGAAAATGCCTTTTGGGTTAAGGAATGCTGGTGCCACCTTTCAAAGAGCCATGGATATTGCTTTCTTAGAAAAAATAGGTCACTTCATTGTGATATACCTTGATGACATCACAGTCTATTCTAAAACAGATGAAGAACAACTAGCTCACTTAAGAAAAGTCGTTGAAAAGTGTAGAAAGTATGGTTTATCTTTAAATCCCAAGAAAAATTTGTTTGGCCTATAAGAAGGAAATATTTTATTCCATATCATATCTGATGAAGGGATCAAAATTGACCCAAAAAAGGATTGAAGGGATATTGCAAATCAATCATCCTAGAAATATCAAATAGCTGCAATCTTTCATTGGAAAGATAAAATTTGTAGAAATTCTTTCGGTAGTAATCACATGCAAAAGAACGAGGTCTTTCGGTAGTGACCTCGTTCTTTTGCATGTGATTACTACCGAAAGAATTTCTACAAATTTATATTATGGATCACAGAAGCTTAGATTCCAAAGATAAAATTATTAAGAAGGTTCATACCAAACCTTGCAGAACTCCTAAGAAACATCAAAAACATGCTGAAAAGAGAAATAGGAGTCAAATGAACCATAGAAGCAAAGAAATCCTTCTAACTATTGAAATAAACACTTACCCAAACACCAGTTTTGATCAGCCCTGATTTTACCAAATATTTCTTCATATTTTCTTTTTCACCAGAACATATAGTTGTTGTTGTCCAATTACATAAAAACATAAAAGGACAAGAGCAGCCTATTTCATTTTTCAGCAAAGCATTAATAGATGCACCTATGAAATACAAGATAATGGAAAACCAAGCTTTTTCCTTAATCAAGGCATTGAAAGATTTCAGAATTTAAATTCTACACTCACATATCATTCCATTTGTGCCTCTCAGTGGTAAAATACATACTAACACAAGATCCTGATGGCAAAAGAGGTAAGTGGATTTTTTTTATATTAGAATATGATCTAGAAATCAAGCCCACTAAGCTAATCAAAGGACAAGGACTGGCTAAACTCATGGTTGAAACAAACTTTCAAGCACTAGACATTAACATGATTGATGCATTAGATGAACAAGAGGAGTTGGAATCTCCACCCATTGAAATCATTATGAATTCATCTTGGTATGATGATATATTATATGTGCTTTTTATTTTGAATGCTCCTCCTAGTTTGTCTAAAACAAAGGCTAGATTCTTAAATTTAAAGGTTGTAAACTTCTGCATTTTAGATAAAGTGTTATATTGGAAAAATGTTAGTGGAATATTGCTTAAATGTTTGTGTGAGGATGATGCAGATAAGATCAAGCATGAGTTTCATGAAGGAGAATGTGGAGGCCGCCTCTATTGGAAAACAACTATCAAAAAAATCCTTAGAGATTTTTACTATTGGCCCACCCTTTTTCAAGATATCGATAAAATGGTAATTGCCTACCATAAGTGTCAAATCTTTGAAGGCAAGAGAAAACTGCTACCATTGCCTTTGCATCCAATTTTTGTTGAAGCTCATTTTCAACAATGGGGCCTTGATTTTATTGGAAAAATCCATCTTGCCTCATCTGCCCAACACAAATGGATCCTCAATGCAACTGACTACTTTACAAAATGGATAGAGGTCATCCCTTCTAGGACTAACACAAACTCATTCATTGTCAAATTCCTTGAAAACCATATTTTGTCTAGATTTGGCTGCCCTAGAAAGATTATCAATGACAATGTTGCTACCTTTAGATGCAATAAAATGGTCGAATTTTGCCACAAATATAAATTGGGTCATTCAAAAACTTATTACTCTCAAGGTAATGGGTTGGCTGAATCCTCAAAAAAAAATTTGGTGAACATCATTAAAAATTTGCTGGAAGAGAATAAGAAATCATGGCACAGCAAACTAGTACATGCACTATGGGAAGACAGATTAACAAATAAAAAATCAATTGGAATGTCTCCCTATCAGCTAGTGTATGGAGCAGATGTAATTTTTCCAACAAGTTTAGGAGTGCCAGTCATGAAGCTCATCCAAGAAGCACAGTCTAAAGAAAATGACATGCAAAAAAGAATAAACCAGACTGTCTAGTTGCAGAAAACCAGAGAATAAGTGTACAACATAACACAGAAAGTGCAGGAAAACATCAAGAAGTTGTTTCACAAGAGGACCAAGGCATATGATTTCAACATTGGTGACAAAGTGCTGAAGTGGGATTCAAGAAGAGAATACAAAGGCAAGCAAGGAAAATTTGACAATCTATGGAAAGGTCCATACACCATCCATTTTGCAAAAGGTAACAATGCATTCTTTCTACAAGAATTGGATGGAACATAATTGTTTGGGGGTCCTGTCAATGGCAGGATGCTCAAGAATTATTTTTGTTACAAATCTCAGTTTAAATCTTTATTCATTGTATCTAGCATTGCTTGAATAAAATATTCGAAAAATACACAAAAACAAAGAAAATAAGAAAAGTGGGCAGATAAAAAGAAAAGGCAAAGCCCCATACCAAAAAATAATGTTTCTGAAAGTGTGCAAGTCCAAATGCCACTAATTTTTGAAGAGGAAGTCCTTTTCAGTCATACAGCCTAATCATGATTGAACAAGTTTTAAATTTCTGCTAATATGTTAGTGAATGAATATTTTCCAAAATTGTTTAAAATTGGCTTATCAGTAGATTATATTAGGAAAAGGAATTGGTTCCAATGTTCAAATCTAAACCAAAAGAGAAAGAGAGGGATGAATAAAAAATTCCAAATTATAGCCCTCAATATTTTAGTTTTACTTTTGCTGAAATAAATCTGTGTGCAACTTGTTCAAAATGCCATAGCTCATGACAGATCAAACTGCTTAATCTTGATTTGTTCATGCTTTCAATTTCCTATTTTTTAGTTTAGAGAATGAAAATCAGTCAAACTGTTTAATCTTGACAGATAAGTAGATTAGGTAGAGAATAAAAGAGCTCATTAGTTTAAACTGAGCCTTTGGATGGTATAAGTGTAGAAATAGATAGTTTCTTGTTTTCAAAAGAAAAATGATGTTAAGGGTTTGCCAATCTAAAAAGTACCCAAATGAAGAAAAAATGCTAGGAAACGTATGATGGATAGGTGGAGTTGAGTTGAAGCAATCATTTTTTCTAGATTTTATAGATCACAGCTTCAAAGAATAACAACAAATTAGAAATGGAAGAAAGAGAAAAAACTGCCAAGTACATTCAAGGAACTGGTCTACAAAATCCAAAGATCTGAACTCTGAGGTTCTTGAAACCTCCTAAAGGAGCTGCCCTCCCCAGCTGGAGCCACTGTTATCCTCCTGTATTCTACAAATTCACTAGGTGACTATGGATTTATTACAATGAGCTAAAGATAGCATTCCTTTCCTATCATCTATCTTTAGAGATCTCACTGCCTTCATTATCTTCATAAAACCTTTTTCACTATCTCTCAGTTTGTCTTCTCAAAGTCACCATGTTGCTCTTAAAGACTCATTTTGAGCTTATTTCTCTCATTTTCATCCTTCTTCCCATCCCAAAGCCTCATTTCCTCATTTCCCCCACTAAAAACCCACTTTCATCACAAAAATCCCCATTAATACCCTTACCTTCATCATTCTTCCTCATTTTCACTAAAACAATGTAAAAAGGTTCCTTTTTACATTGTTTTGAATATTAAAATAGACCTTTCGAACCCTTTATTTTGTATTAAAACTTTTTTTTAAATATATAAAACCCACGTTTTGAATTTTTTTCACCCCACCCCTTCGTAAATATTTAAGTCCTCTGCTTAAATATTTTTAAACCCCTCCTACTATAATAAAAAGGTGCATTCGCTTATTTTATTACCCCCAGGCCCTGCATACACCAAATCCCACCGCGCTCCATTAAAACCCCGCGATATGTCCACCCAGGCCCCATATTTTGACTTGCCCGCTGCTCCAGATCTCCCGACCACCGTTGATCTCATCCCACGAGATCCAATGGTCGACGACACTCATCGCACATTTCGTGGCGTGGGGGCTAAACAAACCCCAACCATGCAAAATGGGTGGTATCCCTTCATCGCGCGTCACTTATTGAATGGAATCGTATCCTATCCGCTAAAACTAGTTACCACCTCCATCTTGTGCGAAAACCACCTCCATCGCTCATGAAAACTGCTTTTCTTCCTCCCGCCAAATCCTGATATCGCCTCCTCCATTCAAGAAATCCAGAGCCCTGTGGCTCTATGGTGAAGCCCAAAGTACCATTACACCTTTGCAAGCACTCTGACAGCCCAAAAAACCCCAAATAAACATAGAAATCCCCCCACGTAGGTTTTCAGACTAATTTATTGTTTTATTGTGCAGGTTTCATGGCGGGAAAGCAATAAATGCATTCCAAATTCCAAAATCGCTTAAATGAGTTCTCTGGGTGACGATCCAGAGACTTGTCCTATTTTAGAAGGGCCACAGGTGTAAAATCAAACATAAATCCAAATGAATCATGATCATTGGTGTTGTCTAAACCCTCTAGCAGCAAAAGAACGCCTCCCTGCACAAGTAAATACAGACAGAGACACAATGAGAAAGATGAAGACAAAAGAAAAGATTAAATCAAGGATTAAAGGAAAAATCGAAAGGATTAGTCACAAATCAAGAGATAAAGACAGAATTAAAGGAAAGGATAGTGAGGTAGACAGTTAAAATATAAATCCAATTTTAAAGCCTAAAACAGAGTTTAAAGGATAAAAAAAAATAGATCAGCTCATAAGAAAATCCGAATGACTCAAACAAAAGGCATTTACTTCCTCAAAGACCCATTTTTTCCACCTACAACATGTTTCTTTCAAATAAAGACATCAACAATTATTACAAATAGTTAGAGATATTTCTCATCTACCCAGCAGTTATTGAAAAATTTATTAAGAAAACTTAAAGTCGAACATTTCCAGAAGTTAGCTCAAAAAGTTAAGTTAGGAATTATTGTTACAGTAACTTTATCTCATATATTTTGCCTTGGGCTTTGCATGGTCTCAAAGGTCAAAAACCCATTAGCTCTGTAATAAATTCATATCTGAAACCCTAGCTTAGGATCACCTCCTCATTCTACAGATAAATACTGCATGTATTTTTCATTTTTAGTGTTGGTTGGTTGATTAGTTGCCTAATTGTTGTTGTTGAGCTAGTTGAAGGGTGTTAGGCTAGATTTGATAAAACTCTGAGTTGAAGAGATCTATTGTACTAGAGTAATGTAACTGTTTTGAACACCAATAATACAAGCACGTTCACACGATTCTTGAGCTATGTTAATGGTGAATTTTTCCCTCTTTGTCATTGTTTTCCTTCTGTTTTCCATTTTGTCCATTACTTCCCTGATAAAAGAACATAAATTTTAGAGTAGGGTATGTTGTCTTGGCACCCTATTTCTTTCTGCATTCTTTATCTTAATGTTTTCCTCTGCAAAATGATTAGATAATTCTTAATTTCTCTCTAGTTCCATCTAGCTTGTTTTCTTGGAAATGATTTAATAGTGTCTAGCCAAAGATGTCTATGGTATGCCCTACCCTTTGGTGTAGGCTCTTGAAATATTGTTTTTAAGGCCTTTCTTTGAAGTAAACTTAGTAGAGTCCATCCAGGGAAGTCTATGGTATGCCCTGCCCACTGGTATGTCTTAAATTTTTTCTTTGAAGGTCTTTACAGTGTTCGATTAAAGAAGATAGATTGAGTTTTCTCTTTAGTTGCACTCATTGTTATCTTAAATATTTTCTTTTCTGAAATAGTCTTAGGATTTCCGAATTGTTGTCTTAAATGTTTTCTTATTAAATTCTAGCCAAAGAAGTCTATGGTATGCCCTGTCCTTTGGTTTGCCTCAAATAGTTACCTCAAAGGCTTTTCTTGTTGAAGTAAAGTTAAAAGATTCTTAACTGACTTTTAGTTTTGCTGCCTTCACAACTTATTGTTATTTTGTATCACATCTAATCTAAGAGATTCACATGATATAGTTAGCTTTCCCTATGAAAACCCTCGTAGATTTAATGAACAATTAAATCCTTTTATGACTCCATAGCCCAATGGATTAATGTCTCTTATGGTTTATCTATTCATCTGAAACACTCCTTCAATTAGTCACACTACTTGATCTATCAATCAAGCAAAAAAAAAAAGTCCTTATAACTTCATAACTAGCCTAACATCATAAACAAAAGCACAAAGACATATCATCTATAAAAAATTACATAGAGATATCCCTCTCTGAGTCCAAGAAGGCTAGGTCCTAGAATTCCAAATTGGTTCTAATGTGGTTCCCTGCAGAGTTTGTTCTTGCCAATCTTGCAAATCACAGGAGCCAATAGACACGACCAGATGCATTAGGAGGGTTGTGGAGAATTGTTTCTCCTAGATTCTCAAATATGGGTGTCCCCTTACCAAAACATTGGGTGTCAATGTAATGACCACAAGGTGCATGTGGTTCGAATGCATAGTTTCAATGTAAGGGGGGATAGATAAAGTCAATGGTGGTAAATTCTTCCATAATTTCATCATCGCAATAGAAGATGGGGTGACTGGTGGAAGAAAGACCGCGTGGTGCGACGAAGATACCTAACTCATCATTATGAGAAGTGAGGTTCACATGCGCATCATCACAGAGGGTGACAGAAGAACAAGTAGATGAAGAATATATCGATGTTGAGCCTAAGGTGCTTGTTGAAGGGAGGTTAGGTGAAACAGAAGGGGATGCCCTAGAGGGGTCTTCCACCGTGGATCTCATAGATGATGACAAGTAGAGGATAGTGGTTGAAGACTTTGTCATCTCAACATTAGGATGGGGTATGTCAATGGGAGTGGATGTGTCCTCTAGTTCTACTGAATCAAAACTCGCAAGTAAGCGAGGAATGGACTCGTTATGCTCGACCTTGAATTGACGAACCACTTCCAAGGAGGTATGGAAATATTTGAGGTGAGGACATAGGTAAGTATAGTGGCCATAGAAATCACTGAATGCATGAGGTTGATTTTTGTGCAAAGTCTTGAGTTTCTTGGCTGAAACCGGTAAAGTAACATGGAATTCTGGGATGTCAGACTCAGGAAGCTTCGTTTACCATGGGTTTGATATGAGAAAATTCGGGACAATTGTGGGTAGCGTGACTGACAACATCACACAAATCACACGAAGGTGTATGCTTTGGAGGCTTAGGAGAAGCAGGTTTTGTCTAGGAAGCCTTGTCCTTAGGTGCATTTTTGCAGGTTTTCCCCCCCTCACCCGAGGCTTTCACAATAGGAGTATATTCCTGTTGAGGTGGCTGAGGCACATAAGTGAAGGGAGGGGTCATAGAGATCAGTTGGACCGAGGTCAAAGTAGTGTAAGGTTTGAGCTGACCAGGTGGGGTATTAGTTGGGGGATCAATGTACTAGACTGGGATCCCTAGGGTCATGTTGGGAAGGGTCAAGGTAGCCATAACAGGTATCGAAAATACTCTAGATGAGGGAGTAAGAAACAGTATCTGACAGGAGGGGTAGTGGCCAGGCGGAATAGATCCCAGATGGTTAAGGCTAGGTAGAATCATTCCATGAGGAAAAAGAGGATCAGAGACATCAACTACAGATGAAGGGCCTTGATGAGGAGGTCTCGCAGGCTGAGTTGAAGTACTAGGAGCAGGTTGCAAAGGGCTAGGCTGCTAGCTAGTCGAACCAGGCCATTTGAGGTCAGACCGAGACAATTACATCATGAAAACATTCGACGAGCTGGGGTCAGGGATAAGAGGGGTGAGAGCAGGGAATGAACCAAGTAAAGTGGAATATTTACGAAATCTAGGTGAGACATTGGTCAGAGGTTTGACTGTTTGTTTATTGGCCGCCGAAGAAATAATGGACTTTGGAGAGGTATGAGACTTTGATTCGTAATATGTCAACTGATCTATAGTGATGATATTTTCATTGTCAAGAAATCACATCTTATGGTGAACCAAAGATAGGATAGCAGACATCGCATAAGTGTAGCTACGACCCAATAGAATGGTGTAGTGTAAGGGTGAATTAATGACTTTAACATCAACACAAACAGTTTTTCCCACAAGAGTAATAGTATGGTTGTGAAACATGCCAAGGGGCTGAGAAGAGTGGACATCCCACACACGGAGGGTAATGGTGGAAGGGGCTAACTTAGGCGATCCAATATTTTTCCAAACAGAAGCAGACATCATGCAGGTGGATGCCCCCTCATCAATGATACATCGAGAGACGTTGGCATTTCAGATCTTGATAGGTATTTGGAAGGCGACAGATGCAGGTAGGGGTGGACGCTCTGACTTGTCAACATCAAAGATAATAAAACAATCATTTGAAGGATCCATAGTGCCCATGGTAGTTATTAGAGCTTTACATTGTGAACGGCACGACTAGAGTACTTCTAGCATTGACATGGTAGTAAGGGATTGCGCCAAGTCATCTACTATACTGTAGGTATGGGTGGCTTTACCGAAAGCAGTGTTTAAGCGTAACAGTCCTTTAGTGATATTGGTATGTACATCTGCCTTAGGCTGAGGGATCTGTAAAGTACCGTTGGGTGTCGAAATTGCCTCTGTGGGACCTAAATACTGGGGCTCGTTTGCAGATGTAGTAGGAGGCTTGGTGTAATGGCGCGACTAAATTTGAAGGTTGAGATCAGTGGTATTGGCCTGGTCAGATCACATCATAAGGATCTGGTAATCAAAGGTACCAGACGGAGGAGGTTGAGTGGCCACCTGACCTTCAGGGGGTTGGTCAGCCATATGACCTTGTTGGGGGAAAATATTGGTAAACACAGTCGGTTGATTAGGCGCATCATTAGGAGGAACCGAAGCATAGGCTTTTTTTCCTTGAGATGCTGCTTGAGCTTCCCATATTTTAAACATCTAAGGTAAAATGGGACAATCATGAGTATAGTGACCATGGACACAGCAACAAGGGCAAGGCTTATTTGTAAAAAGAGGCATGTTCTGCATGGGATAATCGCCATGTTGCTGAGTTACAGTGTTATATGTATTCCCTTGGGGATTATTTCCTTGATTACCTAGATTGGGTTGGTTCTAGTTGCCTTTCCCCTTATTTTTGGAAGTGGGAGGATTAGTCAAACTCTACTGCGTATACACCTGACCTTGGGGGGGGGTTGCTGCGGAGCTTGAGAAGGCATGGGAGGCAGAGGTGCTTATGCTGGAGGAGCTAGAGCACCTAGCTGTGGGTATGGATAGTAAGGCAATTGAGCAACAATGGGTTAAATATGTTGGGAAAAAGAAAGCCCTGGCATCAGAGGATGTAGTTGAGCAATGGCATGAGGCATGTCATGTCCTGGATACATGCTTCTGGGAGGGGGAAAAGTGCTAAAGGAGCTGGCCCCTCCCTGAGAGAAACCATAATCCATAGGAGGATGAGTGTATGTATGTGAAAGGAATCCAATGATACCATTGGCGGCATGAGATGCCCCGGTGCGTTGGCACCACCAGGTCTAGGGAGATCAGGTAAGACAGTATAAAAATAACTAGATTACGCGTAGATCAAGTCATATTTCAATGCAACTTGGAGGGCTTATTCCTCAGTGTGAGGAAAGTGAGACGCGACATATTTACCAATAGAGGGAAAAAGGGATCTGAGAAACCAATCCATGTAGACACAGTCTTCAAAAAAAAAGAACTCAACATAGGCTCTTCCTTCTGCGCCATTTTTTAACATGGTCAGATAGGTGGGTGGCAGAAGTTTGACGGAAAGCGGTCAAAATTTCAGTACCGGTTTCATAGCGAAGGGGAAGCTTGAAGTAGAACATAAATTACTTTGAAAGAGTTACAAAAGTGGCATGAGAGGCAATGGCCTGGTCGACATACCACTTGGAAGCTTCTCCAGTAAGTGTACGCTAGAATAACCGAAGACGAATAGAGTCATCAGTGATAGAGTTGGACGAACACCACATGTGGATAGAATGAAGATGGCTGGTAGGATCCTCTCCAGCATTTCATTCAAAATTAGGGATGTCTGAAGGAAGCTTGGTTGGCATAGCAGGCCAACCTAGATCATGGTGTATAGGGTCATTAATCAACTGTCTTAACTCGGGAAGGCTTAGGCCTTCTATATAAGGGAGAAAGGGAGCAGTCAGACTCATTAATGTTGCATCTCCACTAGTAGCAGTTCCAGCATTAGAGTCGGGGCAACCACCAATGGTAGGTCCTACACCAGACATGATGAAGGTGAAAGGTGGAGGAGAACCAGGGATGGAAACAGAAGGGGAACCTAATGAACCATAATTAGAGTCGGAATGGGGAATTGACGGAGGACTAACTCGGACCCTACGTGGTGGAGTAAGTATTACTAATGGAAACTAAGGATGAGGGCCTTGTAGTCTCTGGAATAAATGCCTTGGGGGTGCAATGATGGAAAAGGTACACGGAAGTCAATAAGGAAGAGAGTTAAACAAGGGCACGAAGGTGCATATTAATTAATTACAATGTTTAAGTCTTGGCCTAGAAATGTAAATGAGGCGATCTTCGCTTTAGGTGTGTGTGTGTGATAAGTGTGTCAATTTTAATTAAGCCTAGACATGTGTATAGAAAATAGAAAAAATATGTTGTATAACTGTAAATAAAACTGAAAGCGATAGTAAAATAAATAGCTAAAGATGCATAAATTTAAACCCAAAAAGGAGGGCTTCCCAACAACTAGTCTAAGGGTGGGAAAAATTTACTCAAAACACACAATATGGCCAATAGATCTAAGGTCAAGAGGGACAAAGATCTAAAGGTAAGAAACCATAGGGAAAAATGTTGAAAAATATGTGGCGAAAGGCTACAACCTAAAGGGAAACGTAGGGGACCATAAAGGGGGGAACCAAACAAAAATGAAAAGATGTGTTTTGGATGGGAAAATAACCAATCTGAAATGGATCTGAAAAGGCAAGTTCAGATCTGAAAAAAAAATGGTTGAAAAACACTAAAATCTCAGAAGACCTGCTTTAGCTAAACTCCTCCTAAAAAGGTGGAAGCGTATTGAAGCCCTAAAGGGCTTGGTTCCTGCTTCGAAGAGAAAAATAATCAATTTAAGTTCCAATACGGGTAAAGAAGAAGGTCAGACAACCTTCAATAGTGCCCTCGGCAAACCCTAAAAAATTACAGAAAAAATCCCACAAAAACTACAGGTCGTAGGTCTTGACCTGTTTTTTGCTAAGGTCGCAGTTTTTGGGTAGATAACTACTACTTGAGAGATGAGGTCGTATTTTTTGGGCCAAAAAGTGTGACCTACACTTCCGGCTATCTCCGGGGTAGGTTTCAGAAAAAAGTGACGTCTTTGTCGTGGTTGATACCTATTACCTGTGCAAATGGCCCAGAAAGACACGGAAGTTAGAATTTTTATTGTTTTAGGGTTAAAAAGGTTAAAAAAACAAGGAATGCAAAATAAGAATTTGAAGAAAATACCTAGGGGCTGAAGCCACTGGTCATGCAAGGATCTGGAAAATGACAGCAGTCGTAATTAAAAACCCTTGTGGAGTGGCTAGTTGTTAGCGTGAATTCTAATTGCAAGCATACAAAAAAATCTCTTTTTAGTTGTGCATAACAAACAACCCTAACATAAAATTTGGTTGTCAATTTCCTTATATCTACAGTAGGTGATCAGAATAAATGCTACAAAAGTCCGGATCTATGCAGTTAAATACATTAAACAACGAAAATAAACAAGAGCTGCTCCATACATCCAATAGACAAGACAAGAATTTATAAATAATTTTTTGTATTATGACACCTGGGAAGGGAACACAAAAATATGTTACCAGTCCCCCTCAATGGGATGGGTTCTTGTATATCCTCGGCGCTTCAGATCCAAGATATCTCTCTCTTAATGGTGCAGAAAACCCAAACAAAATAGAACTCAAAGGGAGCTCACAAGCAAAAGTAGAAAAAATATGACAATGACAGAGGATCAAAGTCATACCAAAAGTATAGATCAAAAAGTGATCAAAAAGAGGTAGTAAATGAATGGAAAACCCTTTTATTTATAGCAAATTATTGAGTTAGTCTAGATATTGGTGCATAATTAAAATATTATTAACCAAATCTAGATCCAATTTACTTGGAATATTTTATTATTTTTTGTGCAGGGAAAAGAAATTTAGAATTGGTTAAATCCCTTTATTTAGAAATAATAAATAAATAAATGATTTATTTATTATTTTATGGATGAGTTTAAGGAATAATTAAATAAATAATTATTTATTCAATTATTTATAAATGATTTAGTCAAATTTAACAAGGAATATTATTAAATAATGATTTAAATAATTGTTCCTAGAGAATAATAAGATAAATAATAATCTATGTAATTAATTCTCATGCTTTGGGTTAAATATGACCAGTAATATTAATTAAACAGTGGTTTAGTTAATTATCCCTAGAGGAAAATCAAAAAAATAAGGATTTATTCAATTATTCCTCATGGGGTTTCCAATTTAGACCAGAAATAATTTAATAAAATATGGGTTATTAAATTATTTCTCATAGTAAAAACAATTTTACCATGGTCTTACATGGTGTACTTTATTCCATCTAATAGTAACAGGTTAGATGACCAAAAATTGGTGTAACAGCCTATGTCAAGACACTATATCCCACTTATTCACATTATCTTGAGTCATTGCAAGCAAGTGGAAAATTTAAGGAGATTTCCTTTCACTCCCTTGAGAAGAAGTTTGTTGAAAGAGAGAAGGATATTGGGAACAATAAAACACCTTAGTTTTTTGAAGAAGATGTGTGCCTTGCATAGAAAGAGAATAATCGGGGACAATATTCTTCTAGAGGAAGAGGTGGCCAAAGAGGAAGAGGGAGGAATAATTTCAGAGGTAGGGGGGAAGACATTGCCAAGGAGAAAGGTTTGATCTAAGTTATTGCATACGGTATAACATAATTTGATATGATGCTTTCACATGTAAGATGCCTTGAGACAAAATAAGCAGGAAATAAATGAAGAAAAAGGTAAAATACCTAGTAAAGGGAAAGGAAAAGCACCTAAGTCTGTTCATTATGTTGTGTCACATTACAACATTGGAGTAACCAAAGTCTAATTCAATTCTTCACTTGATTCAAACATATTTAGTGATCAAACGGGAACTATTACCTCAAAACAAGAACTCTAGCCCAAAAAAACTCAAAAAACATGAAAAACAACCCAAAAATGAAAAGTGTGCTTCCAGAAAGCACTGGTTTTTTTTAGGGTCAAATTTCAACATTTTTTTTAAATTATGCTAAAAACCTTTTTTTTTTTGAAAAAATGATTGAAAAAACACCCACGAAACAAAAAGTGTTGATGGTGGAATAACATTGTCAATTTTTTGTGTGCAAAAAACATCTTGAAAACAAAAAGTGTTGATGCAGGAATAACATCGTCAATTTTTTGTGTGCAAAAAGAAGCTTGAAAATGAAATGTGTTTTTGCTAAAATAACATCGTCAATTTTTTTGGTGCAAAAAACACCTTGAAAACAAAAAGAGTTAATGTTGGAATAATGTTTTTTTTTTCTTTTCGGGGTAAATTGTCAACAATTTTAATAATGACATTAAAAATAAAATATCATGACTCTGAAAATCCTTAAAATTTCCACAATAAACATGACATTAAAGATAAAATATCAAAAGTCTTAAAATTGCAACAATTTTTACGCATGGTATTAAAGATAATCTTTTATCGTGTCTCTGAAAAGCCTTGAAAA
This sequence comes from Pinus albicaulis, assembly GCA_034641835.2. Classification (NCBI taxonomy): domain Eukaryota; kingdom Viridiplantae; phylum Streptophyta; class Pinopsida; order Pinales; family Pinaceae; genus Pinus; species Pinus albicaulis. The sequence continues at coordinate 1,265,062,122 of CM076581.1, forward strand.
TCCATGGAAAACATTCAAGGTAAAACATCACCTTTGTGAAAATAAAATTCCAACGATTTTTATGTATGGTATTAAAGATAAAATATCGTTTGTAAAAATAAATTAAAAATTAACCAAAAAAAAAAAAAAAACAACAACAATAACAGCAATAACCAAAAACAAACAAAAAACAAAAAGTTTCAAAAGAAAATAACAGAGAAAATTTAAAAAAAAATTAAAAAACAATTTAAAGTAAAAAAATAAAAATTAACCCAAAACCAAAAAAAACAAAAACAATATTTTTTTTTTTAAGTTAGGAAAAAAATAATAATAATAATAAAATCACATAATTAATAAAAAAATTTAAAATTAGTTAAAATTTTAAAAATAATAATAATAATAAAATAACAATTTAAAATTAAAAAAAAATTAAAAATTAAAATTAAGAAAAATAAAAAAGAAAAAAGAAAATTTAAATAATTGTTTAAATTATAATAAAAGACATATAAATTCATGTAAAAGACATTTTTAAATAAAAAAAATTAACAAAATTATTATTTTTAATTAAAAAAATAATAAATTAATTAAAAAAAATTAAAAATTATAAGAAATAAAAAATAAATAAATTAAAAAAATATTAAATATATTAAATAATAATAATAAAATATATATATATTTAAAAAATAATAATAATAAATTTAAAAAATAAATAAAAATCACTACCGCCGCCTCCCTGGGAGCCACGTGGCTCAACCAACGAGCGGCGGAGAGCTTCCAAACAATCAGTTCTAGCAAA